>OU015755.1:48508855-48523850 GCA_907169655.1 Acomys percivali
ATGACCTGTCCACGTGTGGCACTGGCCATAGTTAGCTAGGCATTCTGACGTCAACCAGCAATTTTAAAAAAGCAGCACAGGCTTGCCCACAGGCTAATCAGATGGGAGGCATTTTCTCAACTGAGGATTCTCTTCCCAAATGACTCTTTTGTGTCATGTTGACAAAACACTGTCCAACATAATGTAAAAAAAGTATGTTGTGTGAGAGAGCAGAGAGATTTTGTATGAGCATGTTGATGTGTGTGAGTGTGTAAATGTTTGAGATTCTAAGTGTGTATTAGTACACGAGCTCTCAGCCTATACATTCTAGCCTTGTGATCCTTCCAGGAGCTGGGGTCATGTGTGAATAGGGCAGAATTATATGCAAATGGCTGGGTGGAGTGACTCCAGTGAGGGTCCAATGACCCAACCTTCCTTCTATGAAGGATACTGGCCTTACAAACAGGAACAGCTGATCTCATAAAGATGACAGAAGTTTTGTTAGGAAGATTGTGCTGTGCCACACCTGGATTTGCTTCCTGTTTGTACTCATGGGCACTTTTAGTAATAGGAGCTGGATTCTGGAGCCACCAACTCCACCCACAAAACGGACGCTCCACCTTGGAAAGCAGGTGCCAGACTAGATGCACACATACACACCCTGTAATGTCTGTTCCTGAAGCCAAACTCATTCCCCACAGCCAGCACTGGTCCTTCACTGTCACCAGCAGCTTCCTGTCACCATGATTCCTCACTTGTGACAGATGCCCCATTCAATACGGAAAGCCATGGGTACAGCCTGGAGGGCCAGGACTACAAGAACAAACCTGTGCTTCGTCCTTAGGTCTGGACCCCGGAGACTGGCCAAAGGTCACCAAGTATAGGTGGAATGTGAAGCAATGAAGACAAGCAAAACCAAGGAAGTTGTGCTCAGTTTAGAGAAGAAATGAGGAAAGCTGATTTTCAAATTGAAAATATTTTTTCATTCCCTATAATCTTATCGTGGTTTTCCTCTCTCTCGTCTCCTCCCAGAACCTTTCTATTGCCCCACCTACTCAACTACACACGCCTGCCTCTTTCTCCTCTCTAGCAAACAAACAGGCACATTAAAAAACAAACAAACGCAGAAAACTGAAAAATCAAAAATAAAACACGAGAAACACACATGTAGAGATACACACACAAAACCCATGAACGGCCAAGCTGACATGCTGAGTTTATCTTTCGTCATTCTGTACGTCTACCTATCTTTAGAAACAGACCCCGCTCTACAGCCACACAACACGCAGTACCGTCATCGAGCTGCGTGTCATCAAGCCACACCTCCACCACTAAGGAACGGCGCCTGCGCAAAGCAAACGCCTTGGCGCGGCAGGACAAGAAGGCGCTTGCGTAGTGACGGCTGTGTCGGCGCCCCTTTGCGCCTGAATTTATGCGTACTAGCGGGAAAGAGTGCGTGAGCACATGAAAGCAAAAGCTGTTTAGGGACCCTCAGCGGAACAGGTAATTACATGTAACAGGCATTTACCAAGTACCCAGTATATTCCAGGCACTGTTCTGCGTGCTGCTACCTAAGCCAGCGGTCTATTAGGGGTCTGATCGTCAGGCTTCCCATCGCACCATCCCCATGCCTAACACACGGCCCTGACTGGGCACACAGGCATTCAGAACAAGTCACGCGATCCGCCAAGTAAAGGCCTCCGGGAACCCTTGCCCTCTGTGCCGGAGCTGCTGGCTAAGATCTGCTGGGACCTTGCGTGGAAACGAGTGCAGTAGTAGTAGGCGCCGTGGAGTCCCCTGGCGGCTAGGCCAAACAGGTCACCTTTTCAGGCTACCCAGATGTCGGCAGCGGGTGGTGGAGCTGGACTCAGCGCATCCACCGGGCTGGAGGCGGCGACACTGCAGAAACTAGCACTTCGGCGGAAGAAGGTGCTGGGCGCCGAGGAGATGGAGCTGTACGAGCTTGCGCAGGCTGCGGGCGCTGCCATCGACCCCGATGTGTTCAAGTGAGAAGGCGAGGGTCGGGACTCACACTCCCTGCAGATAATGCCTGCTTCAGGACCCCTTTGACCTGCATCTGTTCCTCAGAACAATTCCACTTCTCTGTATGAGTTTTCAGCCCCGTTCTTCCCACTCACAGAGCAGGTCCACCCTGCAGCTCGCAGGATTCACTGAGCACAGTGTTTGTTTTCCCAGGATCCTGGTAGACTTGCTGAATTTGAACGTGGCTCCCCTCGCCGTCTTCCAAATGCTGAAGTCCATGTGTGCTGGGCAGCGACTAGCAAGCAATCCCCAGGACTCGGTGCCCATATCTCTGTCCACATCAGAGACTCGAGGTTAGAAATGAGCTGGCTATTTCCGGCCAAGGATGGCAGGGATGGGGGGCAGGGGGAGGGGCAGAGAACTACCCCCCCCCCCCCGCTTGGCTCAGAGTGGCTCAGCCTGTTCTTGGGCCTCCTCCCTTCCCACCTCCTTCTCATGCTTCATTCCACAGGTACTGGCTAAACATGGCTTTGGTCTCCATCAACCCGACAATCAGAGGCTCAGGGAGTGCTCGGAGAACAGGGCAGGCAACTCCTTACCTACCCTTCCCAGGCCCAGGCCTAGCTCCTCTTCATGCCAGGCCACACCCACACACCTCCCATCTGGGGATTTGTTTTGGGTTGCAGGACCGGAACCATCTGACTGTCTTGGCACATAGAGTAGAGGTTTGACAGAAATACTAGAACAGTGCGCTGGTGGGAAGGGCTCCCCTTCTCTTATGGCCATAGCACAGGGACTGGGTATAATAAGCAGATGGTGGTAACCAGAGCGAGGGATCTCGGGCCCTTGAACCTACCTGTCCCATCTGTTGCATCTTTGCTCTTTGGCTGTTGGAACCCTCTGCAATACAGCGTGTCTTCCTAGACAAGTGCATGGAGGTAAAGTTCTGCTTCACTGCTTGGAAGCACAGGAACAGCCTGGAAGGCATCCAAGTGGGGTAAAGTGGCAGCCTGGGGTGGCCAGGCCTGGGGACCCACACATACTCACTGTCCCACCCTCTTTCTGCTCAATTTGTATCTCTCTGTCCTCTATGGCCCTCCTTTCTCTGCTAGGAACAGAAGCAAGGCCATCATTTTCCTCAGGCCTTGCAGCCTCTCCAGTTCTACTCTGGCCCAGCTGCCACGCACCTGCCTCTCTGCCCCCACCCCTCACTCTGTGGCCCAGCTGCCACGCACCTGCCTCTCTGCCTCCACCTCTCACTCTGTGGCCCAGCTGCCACGCACCTGCCTCTCTGCCCCCACCCCTCACTCTGTGGGCCAGCTGCCACGCACCTGCCTCTCTGCCCCCACCCCTCACTCTGATTCTCTTGCTCCTTTCACCGGCATTTTTATTGTCCTATCTCTGGGTCTGATGTTGATGTATGCTCTTCCACTGGAAATTGCCATTGTGCCCACAAGGCCATGGCAGCTTCGAGGTACATGCGCAGGGCATTGTAGTCATCCCAGCAATGCGACTCAGAACTCAGCTCACCAAAGACACAGTATTTTCAGAATGTACAATTGGACTGCTGCTCCAGGGTAAGATCAACACTTGCACATTTTTAAGATCCCTGACCCAGGCAGAGGATGTAAGGCAGGGCAAAGACAAGGCGTCATGGTAAACTTTTGGGACCCTGGCCTTTGCCTCTTCAGACTGTCCCTTGGCTGAATGTAAGTATGAAATAGGGAACAACATGTAGAAGAATGTTAATTCAGAACATGGCTGTTCTGGCAAGAGATCACATCCAAAGACCTTCTAGGTCTAGGTGATCCGCTGGTAAGAGATCACATCCAAAGATGGTGTAGGTCTGTGTGATCCAGCTGGAATACAAACACGCCTTTAATCCAGGAGACAGAGGCAAACAGATCGGAGTTCAAGGCCAGCCTGGTATAGAGCAAGTATCAGGTAAAGAAAAGCTTAGATCCAGGAGTGGTGGCACATGCCTTTAATCCCAAACAAAGGTAGAGTTAGTTTGTAGAAGGACGCACCCGTGTTTGAAAGTGACATCTAATTGAGTGGCAGAAAAGGTGACCAATCAGAGGAGATTTGACAGAATAGGATATACCAACTCTCACAGGAAGAGAGAGGAAAGGGAAACTACTTAATGGCCAAATTTCCTTGACCCTCATGTGAATTCCGTACCCTGATTCCCAGTAGTGTCCTCTGTCCCCCCTGTCTCAGGGGCGTGTTGTAGCCCTTCAATATGTAAAGTTCTCTAGGCTCTGGGTCAGCAAACCTTGTCCTTGGTGCATCTTTTTTTGAAATCCTAACTGGCCTCACCACAGTCTGGTTTGCAGTAGTCCCTTCCTGAAACTCCCCTATTGCCTCTTTTGGGGCAACTCCAGCCTTGGCTCAGCTCTGAGACAATAGTTCTTCCATGGTTTAGTCACACAGACAACAATGGCAAATTTTACTGTTGAAGAGAAGATGAATGTGTTTAAATGCCCATGAGGTCATTTCCAGTTCACCATTTGTCACCTGGGTTGGCTGCTGGGCAACCAGGGATGGTCATTTCACGCCATTCTTGAAATACTGGGCCCCTCTGAGGGTGATTTCAGTGCTCAGAGGTTTAGCCTCTATAGGTCTTCTATGATACTCTGTCGCTAAGCCCAAGGCTTTATTATTTCAGGTTATACCAGGGACATGGGAAATCAACAGCTTCTTTGAAACTGCCAGAAACTTGTTTTCAGACCTTGGTTGTGTACTTCTGCTTGTGTGGCCTAATTAATGGAGGCGTGATAATGACTCAAGTGTGCCTGCCCATGGGCATGAGGTCACCCTGCCATCTGTTTAGGGGAAGATCACAACTCCCTAGGACAGAGTAGCTTGAGTCACCTTTCCTAATGGGTCAGTAAGAGTGATGGTGAGGAACCATCAATCCTGCCTCTGAGGGAAACTGTCAAAGCATATGCTACATTCTGGAGAACGTGTCCTGGCTCTCCAGGACACTGCTGCCTAGTAGGTGCTGTTTGTGTGTCATTGCACATTGTGTTGAGCCAGCTGCTTTGGTAGGTGAGGTATCATGGTAAGATGAGGATCCCATGAATGTGGGTCTACTGTCAGACTTCTGTGGCTGGAAAGTGAGTTCATCAGAATCCATGTCAATTCTGAATCAGTATCCAACAGACCCCACAGTGTATGATTACTCTTATAAAAGGCCTGGGATCCCTCTGGAGAAAGATGGGAGAAAGACTAACAGAGAAACTCTCATGGACTTATGCAAAGTCCTTCCTCAGTCCATCTGACCTCTCCTTCATTCAGAGAGTTCCTGGTCTGCCAACTAACTGGCTCATTTGGAAATTGCTTTAGGGTGCTGAGACTCTGTATGGCTGCAATCCACTGTAGCCTTTCTCTCATTTGCCATTTTCCTGCTCATACAAATCAAACAAATGCAGTAGGCTTCATATCTATTTCATTCCCAGAAACACCATGGTTGATTAGCCAGTGCCAAGGTGTGTAGGCATCACACAATTATAAAATAGCTGTGTGTGCTGCCCATTATGGATGGTTTTATTTTATTTTATTTTTTATGTGCTGCCCATGACCTCACCTGTACCTGGAGCAGGTAAAACCACCACATTTTAATTCAGCTGAGCAACCCTAAGGCGTGGCACAAAGCACAGAGCAAGAGCTAGGCTCTTTACTTGGGCTGGTGCCCTCTCATGATTTTGTGTCTTAGAGCGTAACTGAAGGGCCTTCCCATTGGAAAGAATTGTGAGAATTTGTATTTACACAGTGTACCCTCTGTAACATTGCAATTTCTCTGAGTCTTAAAAATCTCACCAACACTTAGCCAAGGGGTATCAGGCTCCTTTTCAGGAGCCATATCTTTCTTAAACTATGGGAGTGTTTGTGTTAAGCCTAGATGCTGCTCTCAACGGACCCATGTCAATAAACTCAACCTGATCCAGCCTTATGTTCCTTCCCCCATTAATTTCCATCCTTAAACTCCATCTCTACACAAAGTCCCTAGACTTTTGCTAGAATGAATAACCAGAGCTTACTGACCTCTTTGGTGGTATAACACACCTCTTCACTGATTGCACTTCCTGTGGCCCCTCTAGGAGCCTGGGATTCTAAGTACCCAGGCACCTCTTGGCTGGCCCCGAAGGACATCAGTATTGTGTTGCCTGGCATCTCCCTTCGGGACGGTCCCTGCTGATTCCTTGAATTTCCTTAGACAAAGGTGGTGAAGGCGGTACTGCAGGAGCTGGGGTGGGGGTGTGTCCTCTGCTAAGGGTGGAGAGACCACTTCCACAGATGGATAAACCACTCAAAATCTGAGGGTTCATAGTCCTCAGCCTCAGTGGGATCCTCCCACACATTTGTACCCCATTTACAGGTTTCCACTCCTTACCAACCAGTGTCCTTTAACTCCATCACCTTCTGAAACTGGAACTGAATTTTCTTTGTAACTCAGCCCATTGTATAATGAAGGCTCCAATCTGGTACTTTGTAACTTGAACTCTATGGTTGCTAAAGAGAGGGTTCTCTTCCAGGGATAACTTAGAAACCTCTAGACTCTGTCAGTTTATCCAGAGATGCTAGAGGCAATGAGCCAGCATCATTATTTCCCTGTTTTTCCACAAATTGTCAAAAGTTTTATGTATAGAGTCACTACAAATGGATTTCCAATTACACGTGTTTCTCAGGATAATCAGATGCATAAGCTGTTTAAATAGTACACACCATAGATTTTTAGTGTTTTCCATGCTACTAGCAGAACCTTCATTAACTATAGCTGTTAGTGACTTGGAAAACTGGTTCCAGACTTTATCCTTAAAATTCTATTTTATATATCCTATATATAAAAGTTTGTATAGTCTATATACAAAATCCATATATTCTATATATATTTTAAGAATATATTTACTCTTAAAATTCTATTTCTCTAGATCCACTCCTGGTACTACAGTCTTTATTATTCAGCATTCTTTAAAGAAATAAAAACTTATTGAATGAAAATATATATTAAAATACTACATTTCACTATATACTAAATGTATTTAAAAGGGATTCATTAGAGTGACTGACAGGCTGAAGTCAGTGATACAGTGCAACAGAAAGTCCAAGAATCAAGTAGTTGTTCAGTCTACAAGATTGGATGTCTCAGCATTTCCAGCCTGGCTCTGGATTCCTACACAGATCTTGGTCCTCAGTTTTTGTTGGAATCCCAAAGAAGTACATCCTCATACTAGCAAAGGGATGCCTGAGCAAGAGGACAGATGAACCAGGGAGAGTGAGAACAAGCAGGCAAAAGGCAGACATCTTCCTTCCTTGTCCTTTCATGTGGGCTGCCACCAGAAGATGTGACCCAGAATTAGTATTGGGTTTCCCACATCAAATAGTCCAATTAGGCATAATCAGTTACCTATGTGCGAGCATCTTAGGTTTTCCCAGATTACAGATGGAGTCTACCAAGCACATATTTGCAGCTGGCACAGGTGGATACAGCAAATGGATAGGCATGTTTCCCAGGAAGCAAAGTGGTGACTGTGCTGCAGCTGGACTCTGCCCCCATCCTAATTATTGGGTTCTATATTTTTTCAGGAAGAAACAGAAGTGGCCCCACTCTTGGCAATGTACCCATAGTGGCAGAACGTGGAAGCCGTGAAAGACCCATCCAGAGGATGCCACGCCAGCCCAGTGCGACTAGGCTGCCCAAGGTTGGGGGAGCTGGGAAAAGTAACTCCCGAAGCAGCCCATAGCCTCGAACAGAGACTGCACCTGGCACACAGTCCTCATGGCAGATGCTGTCCACCTCTGCACGTCCTTACACTGTCTCTACTTGCTGCATTTTGATACTATTAAAGCACAGAGATTTCGAGCAAGTTCTGTGTGCAGTCCTGGTTTTTCTACAGCCAAACTAACCAGGAGACATAACAGTGATGTTTGCCTTTTCGTATCTTAGTTGGGATCTAAGAAAATGGGTATATTGATTTGTCTTCTTATAAACAAGTCAGCATACTTTCCAAAATGTAGAAAGTTCCCTACAAGATCAACCCATCACAGTGCTGGTAGGCAGGGGTGCCAGTGTGATCACCTGGTGAGCCCAGGCAAGGTATAGCTGGGTTGTCACCCTCTGGATCATGCATGTTATAGAGACTTCAATAAAATGCCTTTACATCATGCCATGGGCCGTCTCAATTGGGTATAGGTCCTTGGGAACAAGAGTTCTTGACGTGTCGGTGGGCAAAGATAGGCGAGTGACAGAGACAAACCAGGGGTAGTGTTTGAATCTGAGTGTATTTTGCAGACTAGCAAGCCAGGTTTCTATACATTTTTTGAAACGGGGGTATTTTTCGTGGTTACATTTTTTTAAAAAAATACAATTTAAAATACAGGATGCAGAGTAATAATGTTGTCATCAATCCTGAATCACTATTCATAAGTCATTAGCTTGGCATCAGTATGTATGTGCCCCCCTTTAGCAAAGGTCAATGTTCTTTCATTATGTCAAACATCTGTAAGTCAAGACAGTTTTTTTTAGCTCTTCCATCACTATCTGGAGCTTTCTTATACACTTTATTTGTCAGTCATAATATAATCTATACTATAAACTATGATTAATCCTTAGCCACGTTTTTATTAACAAGTAGAACGGAACTTTGTGGTAAAACCGCCTGAATGGACCCTTGACTGGGGTCCCAAGTTAGGGGTCTCCTAACAACACAGTTACATTTAAAAAGTTCTGATAAGAAAGTAAAAACAAAGACAAAATGTTTCAAAACAAATGAGAAAAGAAAGAGAAAAGGAGAGGAGGTGCAATTCATTACTCCTGGCAGGCACATCAGACCCATTTTAGGAGGCTCTCCCTTGAGAACCTCAATTTTAGTGAAAAAAAAAATCTTTAAATATCTCAAACAAAAATTAATCAGGGAAACAAGAAAATTTTAAGTTCTAGGCAGTTAACTATATTTCCTAGGCTAGTTTAGAAAACCATCAACTTTTTAGTTCCACCTCTTTAACTGGCCCCATGTCTGTAGCTATCTCTGCTCTGCAAGGGTCAAGCCCACAGATAACTGGGAGGAGTGTCTGTAAAATGATCTGGCTCAAGGACATTGTAGCCCTAGGTTTGTTTAACTAGTTTGATCTAAGCTGGAAACTCCTAGCTGTAAATGTCTAATTCCAAGGACAAAACTAGTTTAACTCTTCTTTTTGAGAATCCAAAAAATTTTTAGAAATATCTCTCAAGTAAAAATTAAGCAAAGAAACAAGAAAATTATGAACACCTTGTAGCTAAGGAGTTTGGAATTAATGACATTCCCTAGACCAACTTGGAAAATTGTTAAGTCTCTTACAAGCAAAAATTAAACACAAAAATTCTAAGTTTAAGGCAATAATCTCTATTCCTTAGACCATACTTCTCCAACCAGCCACATTTTCATAGCCATCTCTGTTCTGTAAGAATTGAGCCCCATAGGCAGCAGCCAGGAGCAGTAAACATTTTGGCCCATGGACGCATGTTGCACTGTTTTGGAAAATTAGCCAGAGAGTAAAACTTGGCCCTCTCACAAAATATAGAAAAATGAAACAAAAACAATATTTAAACAAACAAATTCACAGACATAGACATAAAATTTGACATGAGATCATAAAGCAAACAGTCTGATAGGCAAGACAAAAAGCAGTTTTGATCGAAACCTTGACAATAAACAACATATCTAGGGTCTAAGCTTATCTTTAACTAAAGCCAACAAACAAACAAACAAAAATAAATATAGGAACCTTTATAGGTCTAAAAGCATTATATATATATGTTAACCAACTCTATCTCACATTTAAAAATTATCCACCTTTTAAATGGATACAGATTTAGAGGGGCTTGAGGCAGGGAGGGATAGATCTGTAAGTTGTGAGTCTAATTCTTTAAGGGTTTTTAGGAGGGTTAATTGTTCTTGTCGGTTACGGACCAACTCAGCCAAAGTCTCCAAATTGGAGGTGGCCAATGAGCGTGCCTGCACTAAGGGGGGATTCACGGAGAATACGCGATCCAGGGGGGATGTCTCATATGGGGGAGGTAGATTAAAAGGGGGCAATAGGCGGGTAGCCAAGGATTGAGCCTTTTGGGGGGCTGTGGCCAGGGCGACCGTGGCCCTTGAGGCTGAAGGCCAGTCAGGGTTATGATAAAGAGCTGCCTCCTCTTCTAAGGTGGCCGTGTCACCTGGATCCAAAGGCTCATCATCCTCTAAGTCAATGGGAGATGGGTAAAGGGGTGTTGTTTTAATGGGGGGTTTATCAGTTCTGATGGTAGGATTTTCAGTAAGGGCGTTTTGGGGTCCCACAGAGGAGGTGGCTGAGTCCCTATGAGGAGAGGGTGATCGGGAATGTCCTGCCTCCAAAGGGGTGCGGGAACAATGGCGCAAGGCCTTTTCCCCTTCTTCTACAACATTTTGAACATCAGGCCAATTATGGCGGGTTTTGAGGACCTCAAATGACTAAGGGCAGAGACAGGCACCTTCTCAGGGCCGAAAATATGGTAGTAGTTCTGCAGGCACTCTCCCACTCTGAACCATTTTTTCTCATTAATAGTGCCCTCCTGAGGAAACCAAGGACAAACATCAGCAAGAAAAGAATTTTATCAGGTCCTTTTTTTTTTTTTTTTAAAACATGAGTTCCTCGCATCTTGAGGGATTCATTGAGGCCAGAAACAAACAGGTCATGTTGGGAAATTTGTCCCATAATGGGGAGTCCTACTTTGTGAATACGCCGTCCTGAGTCTTTCCTTCCCCGTCTGCAGTTCCGGGGGCGCTCCGAGCCCTGATCCTTTTTGTCACCGATTTCGGTCGGACGGTGGTCTCTCCCGGTGGTCGTCATGCCCCATGTTGGGCGCCACTTATCTGGACCAGCCGGACAATCAACTGGGACCCTCGGACCCCTGGGGAGAGAATGGGGGACAAGAAACGCAAAGAACAGACAGCAAGTCAAGGAGTCTGATCAAGCTGACAAATTTTATTTTTTCACAGGCAATTATGTACCATTGAAGCAGGATGCTGAGTGGGGTGATCCGGGTGGGCGGTTTTCACAAGGTATCAGGAAGTCAGGAAGTTTGACAGGACGAGAGCCCCTGTGGTTCTGGGGCTGGGTGGAATTGTTAGGCATCTGGAACCACAAGATGTTATCTATAGACTTTGTTCCACTCATCCTCTGAAGGCCTCTGTAACTCCAGGAACTGGTGGAATCTTACTGAGAACAGCTGGAGAGTACCTTAAGGGAGGGAAAGAGGTCACAAGGCAGCCTTCTGGAATGTACCCTGAGGCAAGGAGGGAAAGAGGTCACAAGGCAGCCTGCCCCAGGTCCACTCAAGTCCGAGATGCTTGCCGGCTATGGTCTTGGCTCCCCACATCCACACCTTTATGGGATGGTACTAGAAATATGGCTCATGTATGAACATATGTGCTCACACTCCACAGGATGGTTCTGAGACATGACACTCCTATGAACATATATGTCCATGCTGCCAGAGACCTATGCTCACAAGAAAACCCAGGCCAACAAATCCAAGGTCCTGGAATTGGAGGGAATCAGTGACTGAGGGTGTCAGGGCTTGAGTCCCCTCCATGAGCCCTGGTAACCCTGAAGGTGGAGGGGAAACCAGTGGGTTTCTTAGTAGACACTAAGATCAACATTCAGGCTGGAAAGCAGCCCACGGCCTCCTTTCCAACAAAAAGACTTGGGTTCAAGGCACCACTGGCACCAAACCTATCCATGGACTGCCTGAAGACAAGTGGACTTAGAAATGGGACGGGTAACCCATTCATTCATGGTCATACACACATGCCCATATTCTCTCCTGGAATATAACCTTTTGACCAAAATGGGGTTCCAGATTAATTTTGGGCCCACGGGAGTCCAAGTCATGGGTGACAAAGGCCCAATACACATTTTGACCTTGGCCTTCAAAGACGAATATAAACTTTACGCCATGCCGATCAAGGCCCCAAACCCAGATGCCTTCCTACAAGAGTTAATGATGACAATCCCTGAGGTATGGGCTGAAACCAACTCAGCAGTACTGGCCAAACACCAGCCTCCTATTGTAGTACAGTTGAAGGCCAACTCCCATCCCGCTAGGCTCAGGCAATATCCTGTGCCCCAGGAGGCCCAGGCCACTATTACACTCTACACTAATCACCTCTGAGAACAGGGAATCCTGGTCCCTTGCCATACAGCCTGTTACCAGTATCTCCCTGTTACCAGTAAAGAAGCCACCCTCGAATGACTACCAACTAGTACAGGACTTAAGAGAGGTTAATGAAAGAGTAGCGGACATCCACCCAACAGTGCCAAACTCATATACCCTGCTGAGCAGCCTGCCACCAGAACGGACAGCCTACAGGTGCTGGATCTTACGGACACCTTCCTTAGCCTCCCACTGCCCCCCCCCCCCAGCCAGGCCTTGTTTGCCTTTGAATGGTATTAATCTGGACCAGATTGCCACAAGGATTTAAGAAATGCACCCACCATCTTTGATGAGGCACTGCATGAGGACCTGGGTGAGTGCAGGTGTGCCCACCTCAATGTCAGTCTCTACAGTACGTGGATGACTTCCTTGTGGCAGCTCCAACCCAGTGGCTTGTTGTCAGGCCACAGCAGACCCGCTGCAGAAACCGGCCTGACTGGGTTATGGAATGAATGTCATCGAAAAGGCACAACTGTGCCAACAATAGGTAACTTATCTCAGATGCCTTCTTTTGCTTGTTTTTTGAGACAGGGTTTCTCTGTGTAGCCTTGGCTGTTCTGGACTCACTTTGTAGACCAGGCTGGCCTTGAACTCACAGTGATCCACCTGCCTCTGTCTCCCAGAGTGCTGGGATTACAGGCGTGCACCACTGTGCCCGGCTTCAGATATATTTTTAAAGAGGAGGAGGGGCAATGGACACTGTCCAGGCCCAGAAAGAGACCATCCTGAGCATTCCAACCCCCTCTACCAGGAAGCAAATATGGGAGTTCCTGGGGTTGGCAGGTTTTTGCCGACTGTGGGTTCCTGTGTTTACTGAAATTGCTAAACCACTAGGGGGCAAGAGGACACTCTGGAATGGACACTTGAAATGAATAAAGCCTTTGAAAAGCTTTAAAAGGCCATACTTGAAGCACTGGCTATATCAGACATTTATAAACTTTCCACCTGTATGTAGATGAAAATAAATGCATGGCCAAGGGAGTCCTGACACAAACATTAGGCCCCTGGAAAAGACCAGTTGCTTGTCTATCCAAGCAGCTAGACCCAGATGGCAAAGGGATGGCCACCATGTCTCTGTATAATAGCAGCCACTGCCCAATTGGTTAAGGATGCAGACAAAATTACTATGGAACAAGAACTGATCATAACCACTCCTTACACCATAGACAGAATTTCTAAAAACCCACCAGACCTTTGGATATCCAATGCCCAGCTAGCCCATTATCAGTCCCTCCTTCTGAAGTGACCTCACATCCGTTATAATCCATCATCAGCCCTGAACTTCATCACCCTGCTACCAAACCCAGATATAACGGTTGAGCATGAATGCTCCATCATACTACAGCATGTCCAGAACCTCTGGCCTGAACTACTGCAATTCCTTGTCTGGATGCAGAGAGGACACTCTTCACAGATGGGAGCAGCTTTGTACGAGATGGCACCAGGTACACAGCGGCAGCAGTTGTGGCCTTAAATGGCACCACATGGGCAGAGGCTTTGCCCCTGGAACTTCTGCTCCAAGAGCAGAACCCATAGCCTTGAACAAGGCTTTACAGATTGCAACAAGAGACCTTGCCAGTACATGTGCAGACAGTAGGTATGTAGTTACCACTGCCCATGAACTTAGCGGCATTTACAAAGAAAGGGGACTCCTCACAGTCAAGGGAAAACTGTTAAAAATAAGGAAGAAATTTTGGCCCTCCTAAAGGCCCCATGGCTCCCCTCAAAATTGCCATTGTCCATTACCCAGGACACCAGAAAGGAAACTCAATGGAGGCACAGGAAATAGATGGGCAGATCAAGTGCAAAAGAAGTAGCACTCAGTGTCACTCAGGCCTTGATGACTATGGTGCCACCTGAACTCAACTTTGCCCCAATATAATGAGGAAGGTAAAAGAAACCTAGCCAAATGCCAAGGGGGTGGACAGCTATATATAGCTAACAAGTGGATTATTCTCCCCAAGGACTTTACACAACAACTTATTCTCCAGATCCATCAAAACACTCACTTAGGGCAAAGAAAGATCAAATAACTAATGAAAGGAGCCATATAGAAGGGGTTTCAATTGGGAAATGTGGTTAAAAAGGCTGTTTCCCACTGTGCCACCCGCCAGGTTGCTACTGTTTCTAGCTTTGGTCAAGAACCATCAGGGACGCGAATAAGGGACCAATGACCTGGAGCTACCTGGGACATAGATGACACTGAAGCAAAACCAGTAATACATGGCTATAAAAACTTGGTAGTCTTTGTAGATACCTTTTCAGAATGTGTGTAAGCTTCCCCCACCAAAAAGGAGACTGCTAATGTTGTGGCAAAGAAAATACTAGAAGACATTATTCCAAGGTTTGGATTACCCACCCTACTAGGGTCAGACAATGGACCAGCATTCATCTCCCAGGTAACACAGTCTCTTATGCACATTCTAGGGACCAGTTGGAAGCTACATTGTGCGTATCATCCCCAAAGTTCAGGACAGGTAGGAAGGATGAATCAGACCTTTTGAAGGAGGTCTGACCAAATTAACCCTCAATACTGGCGGGGACTGGGTGGCTCTTCTTCCATATGCCATGTATAAGGCTAGGAATACCTTACACCTTGGGCCTTACCCCTTTTGAGATTCTCTATGGAAGACCCCCTCCACTTCTACCAAACTTTGTCTGAAATTCTTGCTGAATTTGATAACCAAAAGTTTCTGGAGTCCTTAGAGGCCCTTTGTAGGACTCAGAAGAATCTCTGGCCCTTCATGAGAGAGATTTATGAGTCCGATCCACCCCTTAATCCACATAGCTTTGAGCCAGGTGACGAGGTCT
>OU015755.1:48523860-48536242 GCA_907169655.1 Acomys percivali
TTACATGTGTACATATTTGTGTGTGTGTGTGTATATATACACACACATATATGCTTACACACACACACACACACACACACACACACACACACAACTATATCAGAGATGGGGTGGAGTGATGTCCCAACAGGGTAAGGTGCTTCTGTTGAGCCTGATGCTCCGAGTTTGATCTCTGGGATCTACATATTGGAAAGAGAGAATAGATTCACAAAAGTTTTCCCCCTGATTTCTAAACAAGCACCATGGTGCACAAACACACACACACACACAAAAACCCACAAAGAAATCAATGAAATGAAGAGTTGGTTCTTTGAAAAGAGGAAGAAATATTTATACTTTTTATTTTTAAATCTGTGCGTGCATGTATGTACAGGTGAATGTACAACGTGGCACATGTGTGGAGGTCAAAGGACAACTTGCAGGACTTGCTTCTCTGTTCCCACAATATGGGACCTAGGGACTGAACTTAGTCCACGAGTGCTGGCAGCAAGTGCCTTTACCCACTGTGCCTTTCACCAGCACTACAAAGTAGATTTCTTTTCTTTAGTGCTTTAGTAAAAGCCTGTTGTCAGTGGAGGTCTAGGAGACTCCCCCAGAGACAGACTTCTTTACAGCTGGCGATACCATAGACTTTACATCCAAGGCTCCCACCCTTCCCAAGTCCTGCCAAGGATGTTGGGGTCTGTTGCCTGGTCCACCAAGCACTTCACTTGAGTCTCTTCTGAAAGGCCACTCTCTGGCACTAGGGCACGGATGTTGTGGTCTTTGTTTCCTCGAGCAACGGCTGTGTAACTCCCAAAGGCAGGTTCCATTTCATGGCCTAGACACAGCTCATCACTGGAAAAAGTATGGAACAAGTATGAAAATACAGACACGAATGATTTTTTTAATTGAAATGTAAAGCAAATAGAAACATATAGGTTATTATTCCTAGGAAGTAAGAAAGTGACACTTTAGTTCTAAGCAGTAGGAAGATGTGCTTTGTAACTGACTTGATTTAAAGCAAAACTAAAGCAGGTTACTGTCTGAGAAGCCCACATTGTGTTCTTTAGGACCAAATGGGTCAAATGCCATAAAAAACCACAAAACCAAATATAATTTCCAACCCCCCTTGGTTCTGCTATTGGTGCTGGCTGTACAGAGGCACAACACACAAACAGATGTGAGCCACAGTCCTTATAGATGTGGGTTTGAGGTGCTCAGCCTCCCTAAGACTCCCTTTCTCCATCTGCACAGTGAAGACTGTCACGCTGCTCACACGTGTCTGAAGTGCTTAGCATTTGTGAACATGCACTGATTCTGGGTTCACAATCAACAGTCTTTGCCAGAGCCATGCAGGAGGATCTGTAGTGGGAGAGCGACCTTCCTGGAGACGGCCTGCCCTTTTGCTCAGGGGCAGTGAGTGTACCTCTGAGAGGCACAGCCCTGGGGCTTCATCTCTGGATTGCTTCTTGCTGCTGCTGTGTCTTCTCAGGTTTGTCACTGTTACATTCCCCATATATCTGTCACAGTGTGATCGGGTGTGGGGAGAGCCTCACTGCTTATAGTCTGGTGTGATTATTTCCTGGGTGACAGCCCAGCCCACTCATTTGGGCAACTTTCTTGCAGATAAATATGAAGATGAACTTTCATAAGTAATATTATTTAGATGAATTAATGATTTTACAGAATTACTTATTTGATTTAAATAGTTTTAGGAACTTAGGTTAAGATGTTTTTGTTAGTGGCTCTGATGTAAAAAATCTTGAGGAACAATTTAAAGTTCAGAAAGGCACAATCGTTAATGGTTGAGCTGGTGAGCTTTTGAGATTAGGGAACAAGAACAGCAGCCCAAATTAGGACCGTTTGATGTGACTTGCTGATGTGGATATATAAACGTTTTTGTTTTGATCCCAAGTGTGGGATAGGTATTGACTGGCTGATGTGAATGGGGGGCTGCTGCTGCTTAACTCTTGTATGTGTGTGTGTGTGTGTGTGTGTGTGTGTGTGTGTGTTATTCTTCCCCCCTTTTCTTTTTTCCTTCTTACCGGCGGGCCCCCAAAGTTACAAGCAGTGCGGGCCCCCAGTCTCTGACTCTACGCTCTGCCTCAGTTCACTTTGTGGTGTCGAAGCGGGTCTTTAACAAGTCTTACCAGGTTATAATTGCTGGGTTGGCCCCTGCTAACTTCCTCTTAGCGTAGCGTATTTTATGCTGAGGATACCAATTCTTTTCAGTTACATTTACTTCTTGAATCCATGATCCTCCTTTTTTCAGCATTTTCTGCTCAAAACCCTAAAAGGAAAGAACAGCTTTTTTTTTCTACTTATTATCATAGCATTAAAAAACATTTAACCAAATAATGATACTAAGACAAAGATCTATAAGTGGGACAGTTCTATAGCTTTCTGGACAGATCCTGATGAGGCAGATATCACCATCACCATGGGACGCAGAGATGAGAAGGAATCTCCATATAAAAGGGTCAGTTCCACTAGGCTTAATGCTTTGGGGGTCACGTCCTGGATAACCTTTGATCCAAACAGCACTATCTGCTGTAGTGGACATAAACGTTTTTGTTTTGATCCCAAGTGTGGGATATGTATTGGAGGCAAACATGTTTTTGTTCTGATCCCATGTATGGGATGGGGAACAGACTTGTGAGCGAGCAGGTGATGTTTATCCACTCAGAAGTCGAACCACTTCATGGGAGGGCCTGGCTTTTGCCAGCTGAAAAACATCCTAGTACAGACTCTGAGAGAATATAAATATGAGCCCAAAACAGGAGGTTGGGCCTTTTGGGTCTTGGTATTGTTTGTATGGAGAGGACTGCTCCAGTGAAGGCTTCGAGGTTCCAGCCTTTGGCTGCTGTTCCAGGTTCCAGCAGCAACTTTGGTGGAATTGCTGGTCTGTAATCCTGCCGACTACGGCAGGGTAATGGCTCCCAGGAACTGAATTCCACAAGGTCTACTTCCCCTGTTCCCCTAAATCTCCTTTCTCTCCTATCTAGGGTAGGTGGGTTGGAAGGGAGGTATTAGCATTTAAAGAACCCCAAATAAAGTAGGTTTGGAAAAACTGGAGCCTACAATCTGTTCTCAGGATTAAGGAAGAATTCACATGGAATGATTTCTAAATCAAAAGTTGTTGGACTGGAGAGTTGGTTCAAGGCTTAAGAGCACTTGTTATTACTGTAACCACGTGGCTGTTTACAACTGTCATTCCAGCTCCAGATGCTTCCTCTTCTGGCCTCTGGGGACCCTTCATACATATGGTGATGAAAACTAAACATTCTTATAAAAAGCTGTACCTTGGGAGGAGGATAGTTGTAATTCCAGAAATCAAGAGGTTGAAGCAAGATTCCCTTGAGTGCCAGGACATCCTAGGCTACGTGGTGAGTTCTAGGCTAGCCCAGACTACAGAGAAAGACCCGTTTATAACAACCTCAACCTCAACAACAACAACAACAACAACAACAAGTTGTGTGTAAAGAGAGAACTCAGACTTACTGTTACCAATGGGTCCATATTGCCACCTTCAGTTAGGATCAAACTAAACATAGTAAGTTTTCTCCAAATAAATGTATTGCTTTTTGTCTGATTTTAAGGTTTGTTTTGAGAAATGTAGTACAAAATAATGTAAATATTTCAGTAAAAACAACTTGATGCACTTTCACCATACAAAGGAGAGACATGAATGTGTCTATTAAAAAAAAACCAAAAACAAAATGTACCTTCCAATCAAAGGAGGGGTCCTTCACAAAAACCTCCATGGTGTCAGTGAGGAGATCTGCACATGAGCGAAAAGCCCGCAGTGCGTGCACCATGACTGTGCACACAAGACCAGTTTCTTTCATTGGCAACATGAGACTGACAAATTGGCGGGTTAGACGAAAAGGCATCAACTCAGGGACTGGAAGAAACTAAACAAGAAAAAAAGAAGTATAGTTAAGTAAATACACGGTGCTAGATAGTTTTATGTCAACTTGACACATGCTAGACTTATCTCAAAGGAGGAAACCTCAATTGAGAAAATGCCACCGTAAGATCCAGCTGGAGGGCATCTTGTTAGTGAGTGATGGGGGAGGCCCCGTGCATTGTGGGTGATGCCATCCCTGGGCTGTTGGTCCTGGGTTCTATAAGAAAGTAGGTTAAAAAAAAAAAAAAAAAAGCAAGCAAGCAAGCAGGCTGAGCAAGCCATGGAGAGCAAGCCAGTGAGCAGCACCCTCCATGGCTTTTGAATCAGCTCCTGCCTCCAGGTTCCTGCCCTGACTTCTTCCAATGACAGACTACTATGTGTAAGCCAAACAAACCCTTTCCTTCCCAACTTGTTTTTGGCCATGGTGTTTCATAACAGCAGTAGTAAACCTAACTAGGACAGAAGTTGGTACCAGCACACTGGCTGGGGTATTGCTGTGATAGACCTGACCATGTGGATTGTGGAAGGAGTCGGGAAGTCTGGTCTGAAAAAGCCAGTGAGTGTTAAGAGCTCAGTGGGCTGGTCTGCAGAAGCCTGAACGATAAGAATGCTGAGAGCAGTAAGATGACGGAGGCCTGGCTTGTAAAGTCTCTACTGGCCCACCTGGGTTAAGAATCTGGGGTTCTGGTTAGCAGGAGCTAAAGAATCAGCTGTGACTGACAAGAGGCCCAAATCACTAAAATGAAACCTTGGTTTTACTGGGACAACTGATGCTGGTGTTGTAACCTCCTTAAAACACTAGCTCTTGCTGGGCGTGGTGGCGCACGCCTTTAATCCCAGCACTCGGGAGGCAGAGGCAGGCGGATCGCTGTGAGTTCGAGGCCAGCCTGGTCTACAAAGTGAGTGCAGGATGGCCAAGGCTACACAGAGAAACCCTGTCTCGAAAACAAAGAAAAACAAACAAACAAACAAACAAAAAAACACTAGCTCTTCTGTTAATGCCTGCTTTCATATTTAGCATAACAAAAGCCATTTTGTTTTTAAATCTCCATTTTGATCATAATGTGAAATTAAGTTCCCATTCTCAGGCTCCACCTGCCTGGGAGCCTGAATAGATTTTTACTTACAGTTCAATCCTTGTTGAACGTTCTGCTTGGATTAATGATTTATGTTCTACTTAAACAAAACTACAATACCCTGCTATGGTCCTTTCTCCCGGAACGGTGGGGAACTGGAAAGTCCCCAAGCCTATACTGTAGCCAATCATCTTAAAGTGCTTTATCTTGCTACTTGGATACAATATACTTGGAACAAAATTGACTCTTCTTGTGCTTAGGTAGCCAAAATGATGTAATGCTATCTTCCCCTTGCTTCTTCCCTGGTTACCTGCTTGCTACCTAGTTACGGTTCATCTTACAAAAGGCCTGCCTTAGAAACAGACCAACATTACAGTTAGGCTCCTTTCTGGGGCCCTAACTGCAATCAGCCTTGTCTTGGGTGTGCATTCACTCAATCCACATCTGACGAGACCAGAGTCTGGGTGGTTTGTGCAGCCATTCTTGGGCTACAGCACTGCTCAGGCGGAGCTGAAGAGTCAGGTGTGATGAAGAAGAGACCAGCATCACCGAGGCGAAGCCTTCTGGGAAACGTTTCCTGAGAGTCAGCACACAGAATATGTGTTCCAGGGGCAGCCAAAGTATTGCCAGCCAAACTTTGTACTGTACGAGTTACCCAGGTGGTACTGTTTTGAAGGTGTGAAATGGTCATATGAAGTGGTCATGAAGAGCAGCTGAGTCTTGGCATGTGGAGATGGGTTGAAGTCCCTGAAGAAAGCCCAGGAGACCCCGGCATTTTGGGGGTGCCAGTACTATGGGATGACCACCAAGAACAGCAGCAGCAGCAGCAGCTGGGTGGCCTCAGATGGAGCTTAGAAGACAAGCTCCGTGTGCTGTAGAGAGCACCGCTGCAGAAGGGATCCATGTCCACTGGAGGTATCCAGAAGATGGCGAGTGGATCCCAGACATTGGATAGTATGTTAGTTACACTGCTGGGAGTTTGGTTTTGCTTTGATCTGATCATTACTATGCACTGCGTCTTCTCTCTTGAAGTAAGAAAGTATTTAACTTAATTTTGGATTTTACAGGAGGCCACAACTGAGGTATTTTGAACTTTTAAAAGGATTTTGGATGTTTAAAGAGACTGAATATTTTAAATGGACTGAATTTTAATGTGTTTGAGTTTTTAAAGACTGTGGGTGTTATAAAGCTATTTATGTTTTTAATGTGAGATCTTGGGGACAAATTAGAAAGGAAAGATGGGAGCTTAATGTACCAAGTGATGTCAACTTGACAAAAGCTACTGTCATCTGAGAAAAGGGAAGGCCAATTAAGAAAATGTCTCCATAAGATAGGGCTGTGAGCAAGCCTAAACGGCATTTTATTAATTAGAGATTGATGGGGGGAGGGCCCAGCCCATTGTGGGCGGTGCCATTCCTATGCTGTTGGTACTGGATTCTATAAGAAAACAGGCTCAGCAAGCCACACAAAGCAAGCCACTAAGTAGCACCCTCCATGGCTTTTGTATCAGCCCCTGCCTCAGTTTCCTACCTGGCTTCAGTGATGGGACTACGGTGTGGAAGTATAAGCCAAATAAACCCTTTACTCCCCTTATGGTGTGTCATCATAGCAATAGAAACCTTAACTAAGACACGCAAGAATTAAACTCTCAAAATAACACGCACAAATGCAAATAAAGTATCCCTTTAAAGGTATTATTTCCTTTCAGTGAGACTACAAACTGCATCATTCATGTATGTATGTATGTATGTATGTATGTATGTATGTATGCATGCATGCATGCATATATGTTCTGTACCAGCAGGGGCTGGTTCTCTCCTCCTACCCTGATGTAAGTTCTAGGCACTGACTCAGGTCATCAGGCTTGCTGGCATGCACTATTACTCACTGAGCCATCTCACTGGTCCTGTTTTTAAGCCAAGGTCTCACACTAAAGTCCATGCTTGCCTTGCATTTGCAATAATTTTCCTGCCTCAGCCTCCCTTGTGCAGGGGTTACAGGCATAAGCCACCATGCCTACAAAACTCTGGCTTTCTAAAAATCTTAAATTCTTCTTCTTCTTCTTCTTTTTTTTCCTCCTCCGAGACAGAGTTTCTCTGTGTAACAGTCCTGGTTGTCCTGGACTCGCTTTGTAGACCAGGCTGGCCTCGAACTTACAAAGGTCTGTCTGCCTCTGCCTCCCAAG
Source organism: Acomys percivali (assembly GCA_907169655.1). Taxonomy (NCBI): domain Eukaryota; kingdom Metazoa; phylum Chordata; class Mammalia; order Rodentia; family Muridae; genus Acomys; species Acomys percivali. The sequence continues at coordinate 48,531,014 of OU015755.1, forward strand.
TGCTGGGATTAAAGGTGTGCACCACCACTGCCCAGCTTAAATTCTTAAGATATGAATTCCTGTACCCAAGAGCAGTGAATTCAGCTTGCATTATCCTCTCAAAGTATAAACTTGTATGGAGGAACCCAGAGCCCTGGGAAACTCAGAGGCACAACAGAAAACATGTATAGGTTAACAGCAGAGAAGCAAATTTCATTTTGTATAAGACACTCGAGGTTTGCATAACATTGTAACTTAAATGTCATGTACAAGCCTAAAATGAGGGCAAGATTATTTGTTTCTTCAAAAAGTGCCAGGTTTCAGGACCATGCCAAAACCAACTTAACCCATCATTTCTCCTTTAATTTCTGGAGGTTTTGCAAAGTCACATGACATGATGTGATGGCCTTTCTTGGTTGTCAATTTGACTACCTTTAGAATCGTCTAAAAGCCCAACTTGTGGGTGCACCTCTGAGGGATTTTCTTGATTGGATCATTTGAGGTGGGAAGATTCTCATATGAAATCTGGGCCATCCCTGGTGACAGCCTATATAAAGGGCATGAAAGAAGATAACTTTTGTTTTCTGCTCATTTGCCCTAGGTCTCAACAGGAAGTACGTCTATCCTGCTGCTCAGGCAGTCGTCTGCTGGTGTTAGGAACATCTCTGGTATTCCAACACAGACTGAAGACACGCAGCTCTCTAGGAATTTTCCAGGACTCTAGCACCTGACCAGGACTGCAGAGACATCCAGTCTCCTGGACTGAACAACTACTGGATTCTTGCCCTTTCTATCAGAAGACAGCCATTGTTAGACTAGCTGAACCAGAGCCTACAGCCACTCTAATAAATCCCTTTAGGGAACCCTCACTAATAACATATTCCAATTCTAAGTCAGGAGTGAGACGTAAGGACAACACACCTGAGTAGCTGACCCAAACGCATGTCCGAAATCAATTCCAATCACGCTGCCTGTCTCCATGGCCACCATGAAATTGCTCAGGTGTCTGTCTCCAATACCGAGGAGCCAGTGGCTGATACACAGCAGTGCGTGAGAGCTGGCAAAGTGGGAACGTAGTGCCAGGAAGGCCTCAGGGCTGGTACTCATCTTTACAAAGGCCTGCCTAGGAGAGAGAGAAGCCACATATAGTCTCTGCTATGCCACTAGGTTTGTGAAGTCACAAACATACTTACTTTAAGAGATCAGCAGGCACATTATTTTCTCTTCTTCTAAAAGCCACAACTGTTTCTGTACGGTTAGCTCTTCTGCGATTTAAGAAAAGCATTTAATTAGAACAAACTTCAGGTGACTTTAAAATAATATCAGCTATGCGTGGTGGCACACACCTTTAGGCCCAAACACTTGGGAGGAAAAGGTAGGTGGATCTCTGTGGGTTCTAGGACAGTCAGTGATACATAGCAAGACCTTGTCTCAAAAAACCAAACTCCGTCCCAAAAGAAAAAACAACATTTTTATGAAATAACTACATTTTGATGATATCTACAGCAAAATTTATTCTGTCCTTTCTTCCCCTAACAGTGCTGGCGACAGATGCCAGGGCCTCACACAAGCTAAGCCAGTGCTCTAACCACATCCCTAACTGACTTGATGCAAAATGTTCAAGAATCTTAAGTGTGCACTTTTAGAAGAATGAAAAAAAGTAGTAAAAATCAAACTTACTTATACATTAGCATATAGGCTCCAGCACCACTTTCCCCTGACACTTTTCTCAGCCAGTCCTTATATTCATGAATTGGTGCTTTGGGATTACTAGCAAGTAGGAAAAAGGGAATTAGAGTTAAGGAGGTATCTCGCATGGCAAAGAACATTGAAAAGTTATTGAAAAACAGTGAAGAATAAATATAACTTCTAATATGTCATCATTCTTTCTTAATGACTCCAAGATAAATTCAAGCAACTACCTTGTGCAAAAACTCAGGCACAGTAAGGTCAGGTACAAAATATTTTCCTCATCATACAGAGAAAAATAAGATGCTAAACTAAACACAGAGACCTGCAGCCCAAGCATGTCACCGTGAAGGGCAGCCTGACAGCAGTGGTATCAGCGCTGGTAGGCCTCATCTGACCTAAGTCAAACCTGCTGCAACTCATTCACAGAGCATTTGTTTTTCTTTCTTTTTAGACTAGTTACAGATATTCTTTGTCATTGCCTGAATGCAGATACATATAAAACCTATTTTAGGTACGATGAAGTATTTTCTTATGTCAGTAATGCTCATCCTGAATTTGAAAAGCCTAAGTGACATTTCACACAAGGGTCAGCACCTGTGCAGGTGGGTGCACTGTGGTGTGTGTACACTTGGGTCACATTTCAGTTTGTGCTGAATGTTTTCCTAATCAGCTTTCAGAAGTCAACACAAACAGGTCCAAGTGGAGGGACAGGTTGGTGGTATGCATCTGTGATCCCAATCCTGGCACTCAGGATCACGAATCCAATTTACACAGTAAATTCCTTCTCAAAAACAAAACACAATACAACTCCCCCAGCCCTTTCCCCCTAAACCCCAAACTTGCATGTGTCTAACCCCAGTGCAGGCTGGTCTCTGCATTTTCAGGTCACCCAAGGTGACATGGGAGACACTACCTGTTATAAGCCACTTTCTCCTCTTGTGACATATTACTCAAAAGAAGGTCCCTCAAGGTCATAGTATTTTCAATCCATTCAATTAGTCCTAATCTGAAAAATAAAATACAATATTTACAAATAGGTACAAACACACCCCAATTGCTCCTTTTCACTAGAAAAGATGTTCTGAGGAATCAAGGCAAAGCAACATTTCCTCCCATCCAGTCTGTTTCCTCACCGCCTTCCCTATGTAATTCTAGTTGACTTCCGTTCATGGGATGTTTCAAGTACCCACAAACCCCACTCCAGGGTAGGACATACACTCCCTCCCCACATAAATAGGTTCACTCCAGCCATACCTGGAGGTCATGGGCACAACACGGTAAGTCCTCAACTGCATGTTTCTCTGACTGCAGGCAGCATCCTGAGAGAGGATGGCATTCATGACCTCAAAGAGCTGCTCAATGCGCTGGTCCTGACGGAGGTCCTCACCACCTTTTACCAGGAAGGGGTACTCCTTTTCATCATGGCCTCGAATAACAATGCGCTTTGGTTTCCTCAAGGAGAGCATTACTTTTACCTTTAAACATTTAGAGATTTGTTATTGCGATTCTAAAAAGAGTCTTGTTATGTTGCCCAGCTCATGCTCCTAAGCCTGGGCTCAAGTGTCCTTCTACCTTCTGAGTAGCAGGGCTGTAGGGTGCACTACTGCAGCAGAAATAGGAAAAGGGCGGTTTCAGAGTAGCTCACCACAGCATGATCAGGGTGGGTGCCCTCTTCATGGAAAGACCTCAGAAAAGGTGGTGCACAGGGCGGGCTGCGGGCTGCGGGCTGCGGGCTTGAGTCCTGTGCCCACGCATACTCAATATTCCTAGTTGCTGATACTGCCTATAACTGTGGCTAACCTTCTCAACACGTGACTTTAACATAAAGACCTTCATAAAAGGTTAATTCTACATATAATCTGCAATGAACATATATAGCTTACACCCAATTTACTATTTTTTTTATATTTGACATTATAATTTAATTACAACATTTTTTCTTTCCCTTTCTCCTTTGAAACCCTCCCATATATCCCACCCCACTCCCCTTCAAATTCATGGCCTCTGATTTCATCAATTGCTACTGCATGCATATATACATACATATACTTATGTTCCTAATAAAAACATATTAACTCCAAATAATGCTCCTTGTATGTATGTTTTTGGGGTTGACCATTTGGCGCTTCCCTTGCAATGTTCTCAAATACAACTGACACTGAAACATTATTTTTGGAATTTGATCAATATAATTTGGGAACAACACGCTAGTGTGACGTTGAGCAGTATATCAAATATCACAGAGACAAGGATGAAAAACACCTACCCGCTCATCAAATCCAGACACTCGCACATGATACTCAGGCAACGGTTTGCTCTTGCCGTCATACTGGCCTAAAACATAGAACCTCGCTTAGAAACCATCTGTCATAAAACCTCCATGTTTAAAACATGTTGATCTAATAAAATGTTTATGTAAAATTTAAAAAAATTAATTCAAGGTTTTCATTTATAGAAATCAGCCATAGGCAGGTGTGGTGGTGCACGCCTTTAACCCCAGCACCCAGGACACAGAGGCGGGGTCTCTGTGTGTGCCAGGTCAGCCTGGTCTACAGAGTGAGACCCTGTGCAAAAACGAAAAACAAGAAAAAAAGAAATGGCCTTATTTTCCTGAAACTGGTGAGTGTAACTTAATCTCCAAAAAGTTTTTTTTTATTTGCTGAGAGGGGAAAATTAGTCACCAGATTCATTCCTTTCTTGGGAAAACTGTAGGCTGGGGAACGCAGAGTAGGAAGGAATCTCTTCTGACACTTTGCTGCATGCGTCCACCCTCAGTGTTACAGTCTGTTCTCCTATGGCTGTTCTCTGGATGGGACCAGCTGGAGGAAGTGACCTCTCTATACTTGAATTTTATTTGGGAAAAGTTACTCAGAAACAAAGTAGGAGTCAATGATTTGGAGTTACTGTAAGTACTGAACGGAAATCTGAATACTTGCTGTAATAAAAAACACAGCACACTGTACTAATTCATAGTAATTCTAGGTAATAATAAGTATGGTTGGAGTGAGGCACGGAGAGAGGCCTCAGTACTTGGAACATTTGCTGTTCTTCTGGAGAGCCTGAGTTCGCCTCCCAGAGCCCACGACAGGTGGCTCACGACCATCGATGATTCCAGCTCCAGGGGGTAAAACATTCTCTTCTTGTCTGTGGACACTTGCACTCGCATACATCTATCCCCACAGACACACAACCAAAAATAAATAAATATTAAAAACACACAAACAACCTCTCATAACAAAACCTAACCAGGTGGGCTGGGGAGAGGGCACATGGGTGAAAGTGCTTCCAGCACAAGCACAACTTCAACTGCCAGCACTCATGCGAAAGCCAGGCGTGACAGCTCAGCTCCCCCGCGGGCCTCGCCAGTGCTCCCAGCAGCGGGAAGGAGAGACAGTAGAATGCACCGGTGCACACAGGGCTGCAGGCTGGGGTTTGAAGCAGGGAAAACAGGGTCCACCTGGTCTCAAGCCAGGTGGAAAGCAAAGATGAGTAGCTGGGGTTGTTCTCTGACCTCCACATGAATATTTTACATAATATATGCACTCCTGGACACAAACA
>OU015755.1:48536465-48562683 GCA_907169655.1 Acomys percivali
ACACACACACACACACACACACACACACACACACACACACACACACAGTCAAGACCCCATTGTCATTACTTAGAAAGCACAATTCCTAGCTGCCACAGTATTCTCCTTAAGAAGTGTTCTTGTCACTGTTGCATGCCGCCTCACCAGGAATCTCCAGCTCCGGGAACTGCACTTTGAACACACTCATCCAGGGAGAATACTCTTTCAGGTTCCCGGGTGGCTTTGAGTCTTTTCTCATCCTTTCAAATAGTGACTCAGTGATACTCTGAAAGTCCCTGAGCTTCATTGTAGGTAACTTAGAGCCACCAATCCCAAAGCTTTTGTCAAATTCTTTCCCAAAGGCCTGAAAAATAAAAGTTTACTATAAAGATCAATGTTTCCTTTGCACATTAGAAAAGCTCTAAACTAATGAATATTTCAACACTGCAAAACATATTGAATGTCCCTTTTGTCCGTGTCTTGTCTTCCTTTAGGCAGGTCATTATTAGAATGACTCTTAATCAGAGCTTCAAAAACCACCGGAAAGAGCTGAGCACATGGCGCAGGCCGGTAGTCCCGGCACTCTCTGGAGGCAGAGGCAGGTAGGTCACTCTCTGTGAGTTCAAGGATAGCTTGGTCTATATACTGAGTCCTTGTCCCCACAAATAAGTAAAACTATGAAAACAAAAACAAAACCATGGCAACGTCATCTGACCTCTTGGTACACTCTGTCTAGCTCCAGTCCTACTTCACTGGATGTAGAAAGAATGACGTGAATACTTAGCAACGAAGTTTAAAACAAAATAAAAGCAAATAGCTCATAATTCTTTAAGTGAGGTAAAGAGTGAAAAATGATACTGGTGTCAGTGAGGGTCTGTTAAGACATTACTCTAATTCATAAACCGGTACAAATATTATATAATTGATAATTCTAAAAGCAGTTATTAGAAGTACTGTACCTTGGAATATATTACCTCTTTTAAAAAATATTTATTTGAATGAAAATCTTGATATCAAATAAAAATAAAGCAAAACTGCAGACGGTCAAGATTTAGTAGACCATCATTTTTGTTCTGAGAGTCTCATGCAGTTCAGGTTAACCTCGAATTTGTGCAGACCTGATTATTTATACGGTAGACATAATAAAGGCAATATACACTAAGCCAATAACTAACATCAATCTAAATGGAGAGAAACTCAAAGAGTTTCCACTAATATGAGGAACAAGACAAGGTTGTCCGTTTGCTCCATACCTATTTAATATAGTACCTGATGTCTTAGCTCAGTGGCTCTCAACCTTCCTAATGCTGCGAACCTTTAATAAAGTTCCTCATGCTGTGGTGACCCACAATCATAAGACTATTTCATTGCTACTTCATAACCATAATTTGGCTACAGTTAACAAATCATAATGTAAATATCTGTGTTTGTTGATGGTCTTAGATGACCCCTGGGAGGTCACTCAGCCCATAAAGGGGAGCAATAACAGCAGTGAAGGAGATGAACTGATAACAAAGAAAAAAGTCAGAAATATAAATTTCTTTATTTGTAGATGCTATGATTTTATACATAAAAGATCATAAAAATTCCACCACAAAACTTGTACAGTTGATAAACACTTTCAGCAAAGTATCAGGACAGAGAGTTAACACAAAAATCAGTAGCTTTCCTATATACAAATGAAAAATGGACTGAGAAAGGAATCAAGAAAACAGTACTTTTCACAGTAGACTCAAGAATTATTATTTTGGTGGGGGAGAGATAACTTCTACCAACCAAGTGAAAGACTTGTATAATATAAATTTTAAGACACTGAAAGAATTGAAGACGATATCAGAAGATGGAAAGATCGCCAATTCTCATGGATCAGTAGGAATAATAGAGTGAAAGTGGTCATTCTACCAAAAGCAGTGTATAGATTCAACCAATCCCAACAAAATTCCAATACAATTCTTCACAGAAATTGAAAAAACAAATTTAAATTTCACATGGAAAAGCAAAAACCCCATGATATCTAAAACACTCCTGAATAACAGAAGAAGTGCTGGAGGTGTCACCATCCCAGCTGTGTTACAGACACACTGATCAACGGAACTGAGTCAAACACCCAGACATAAGTCCATATAACTATGGACATCTAATTTTTGACAAAGAAGCCAAAAGTACACATTGGAGAAAGGAAACGTCTTCAACAAAAGGTACTGGTCAAACTAGATGGATGCACGTAGAAGCATGAAAGTAGATTCATACCTATCACCCTGCAGAAAACTCAACTCAAAGTGGATCAAAGACCTCAACATTAGACCAGATACCCTGAATCTGACAGAAGGAAAACAGGGAATAGGTTTGAACTCACTGGCCCAGGAGAAGATTTTCTGAACAAGACACTAACAGCCCAGGCACTAAGACCAACAATTAATAAATGGGACCTCACGAAGCTTAAAACCATCTGTCCAGCAAAGGACACCATGACAAGAGTAAATCAGTACCTACAGAACGGGAACAGATCTTTATGAATTGTTTATATTTGATAAAGAAATAACTGTTTTTAAAAATAGGGTACAGAACTAAGCAGAGAATTCTCAAAAGATGAAACACAAGTGGCCGAGAAACATTCTTACCCATAAGAGAAATGCAAATTAAAATTAGTTCAATATTTCATCTTACGAGGACGTGGTGAAAAGGGAACACTACCAGAGGAGAAAGGTAATCACTAATATCACTCAGCTATAAACCGTGTGACCCACAACAGTGATCTGCAAGATATACTGCACAGTATAAGCACAAATGTTATGGGAGTAACTAACCACTTCACTGAATTTAAGAACCAATCTATGAGACTAGATAGTTCACAGGTTAGGGGAAAACTGACTACTATTCTGCTAAAGGAATATAGCAATAAAATACTCCTAATATATAAATAACTGTCCCTCACACAACCCACATCAGAGAAGCTTCTTTTTGCAGAACACGGGAATTAAAAGAGACCTTCAGTTGGACAGTGTACAAAAGGAAGAGACTTTGGAACACTCAGTCCTAAATGCCTTCAACAAATCCTTCTGCATGGCGCATGGTGGAAGAGAAAGCAGAAGAAAGGTTGTAAGAGCCAGAGGTGACAGATGACTCTAAGGAAACAGTGTCTTCCTGACACAAACATGAACTCACAGAGACTATGCAGTACCGTCCACAAAGCTTGCACAGGTGACAGCCAAGAAACCATTTGCAATTGACATCTGCTTGTAAAAGAATTAGCGCTCTCCAATAGTTCTACTGGGTACACCAACCACACTTTGGGGTAGGTCCCATACCCAGGTCTATGGCCAACATGAAACAAACTCAGTGGCATTTCTGTAGACTTTGCTTTATTTTGGTATTTTTGTTTATTGGTTTTGTTGTTGTTGTTTGCTTATGTGACTTTTGTTTTTGTTTTTGTTTTTTTAAATTTTAATTTATGTGTGTTGGTGTGAGGGTGTCAGATCTTGGAGTTACAGACAGTTGTGAGCTGCTATGTGGATGCTGGGAATTGAACCCGGGTCCTTTGGAAGAGCAGGCGGTGCTCTTAACCACTGAACCATCTCTCCAGCCCCCCTGTGTTTTGTTTTTTAAGAGAGAGAAAAAGAAGATAAAGTCATAAAGTTCAGTGTGTAGAAAGGTGGGAACAGTCTTGTAGGAACTGAGGGAGGAGAAAATATGATCAAAAGATGTAAGTAAACATTTTTAAAAATAAAGATATATGTTCCTCACCTTGTGACTCTTTCCAACACTAGGATAACTAAGAAATATCTCCCCTTGCCACACTTGTCTTAAATACAGCTTTTTATAAGCAGTGTTAAGTCATATGATCCCTCTGACTCTGGGCATTCGGTCTACACTATATATGAGCATACCAATTGGAGCCTTAAACCACATGCTTCAGAATAGATATCACTTTCTATAAGATAGAAATACTTTTTTGATCTAATATCTAAGTCATCCTAAAAATTAAAGGCTAGAGAGATAGCGTAGAGATTAAGAGCACTGACTGCTCTTCCAGAGGTCCTGAGTTCAATTCCCAGCAACCACATGGTGGCTCACAACCATCTATAATGGAATCTGATGCCCTCTTCTGGCCTGCAGGTGTACATGTAGGCAGAGCACTGTATACTTAATAAATAAATCTAATAAAAAATTCTGAACTATACACAATCTTCAGATATTACAATCTGAGCACAAAGGACCTCAAGGTTTTGCCTACTGATCCAGTTGCCACCAACGAATGGAAATGTTTGTTTACTGTATCTTACAGACAGAATCAGATCTAAAGCAAGTTTATCAGCAACAGGCAGCATTCAAGAAGTAATCAAATGTGAATGCTGCTGCTGCCATCAAGGCAGCTATATCTACCCATACCTGTATGAACCTCCTTCTAAAGGGACCCAAGCCTGGAGCCTGCAGGTCGCCCAAGGCATCGTGCATCCTTTTATACAGCTTCTCAATATTTTCTTTATTTACGGGATTTCTTCTTAGTTCATCTTTTGTATCAGTGACCCAGTCCTGCGACAGCAGAGAAAGAAAACAATCAAGAGAGAAGCTAGACTATAGCAAAAATGCTGTCCACATTTATTTTTGGTGTCAAAAGCTGTTTTCTTACCTTAAAGAGCAGTTCAGGATTGGAGAGCTGATCTAGGGCATTAATAAAACCTTGGACCACTCTTCCTTGACCAAGTTTACTTTTTATCCTATAAAAAAAATTACCAGGTTTAGGCCAGACATGGTGGCACACATCTTTAATCCCAGTACTCAGAGGAAGAGACAGATGGAACTCTGTGAATCCAAGGCTAGTCTGGTCTACAAAATGAGTTCCAGGACAGCCAGGGGTACATACAGAGACCCTGTCTCAAAACACCACCACCAATACCAGGTTTAAGTGCTTTAATATTTGAAATATCCATTTGAAATATGGATTTACAACATACACTTTCTCTCTCTCTCTCTCTCTCTCTCTCTCTCTCTCTCTCTCTATATATATATATATATATATATATATATATATGTTTATATATAATTATACATACAAACTCATGTCCTACACACACACACACACACACACACACACACACACCTACTACCAGTGCAGGGAAGTAGCGACTTCAGAATTATTAGATTAGTACATTAGATTAGTATCTGCTCTTTAAAGTAGGAGTCCTCAACCTGTGGGTTGTGGCACATTTGGGAGGGTCAAACAACCCTTTCACAGAGGTCACATATCATATATCCTACATATCAGATACATGATTCATAAACATAGTCAAATTCAGTTATGAAGTAGCAATGAAAACAATCTTATGGTTAGGGTTCACTACAACATGAGAAACTGCATTAAAGAGATGCAGGTTGAGAACCACTGCTTTAAAGAGTTAAAGGTCTTAGGTAAAGTGAAACTAGCTCTGTAGTAGATATGGACACTGATGGATAGAATTTGCTTTTGCTCTGAGCATCCTGAAGAATGGCAGGTCACTTTCTTACACATACTTTTCATGGGTTCACTTTTAAAAACAGTCTTACTGTGCTAGACTCTGTTCAGAGATGGTGTAACTGGTGGGGCAAGGTGGTATGTGTACAGACCGTGACAGATGATCTCTACCTTTTACCTTCCCTGGTAACGAGGCAACTCAGCTCATAAAACTATTGTTTTATGCAATGATTTTTTAAAATCATTAATCATTTTATCATTCTATTCATTTTAATGCAAACAACACAATTTTGCTTATCTTTATGGTTGAATAAAACTCTATAGAGTATATCTATCACATGTTCTTTATTCATTCATGTTGGTAGACACTCAGGCTGATTCCATAAACTGGCTGTTGTGGCAGTGCCACAGTACGTAAGGATATACAGGTCTCTGCAGTAATGTGGCTTCTGGTTTTTTTTTTTTTTTTTTTGGTTTTTTGAGACAAGGTTTCTCTGTGTAGCCTTGGCTGTCCTAGACTCGCTTTGTAGACCAGGCTGGCCTCGAACTCACAGCGATCCGCCAGTCTTTGCCTCCTGAGTGCTGGGATTAAAGGCGTGCGCCATCACGTCCCATAATGTGGCTTCTTAAAAGTCTATTCCAGGATCAGTATAGCTGGATCATGTAGTAGGTCTATCTTTTTGTTTCACTACTGTTACTATCTGGAGATAGGGTTTCATTATGTAGCCCCAGCAAAAAAGAACAATTCTGGAGGTATCATTACAAAGCCATAGTTACAAAAACTGCACGATACTTACACAAAGACAAACAGGCAGAGTAACGGACTAGAACAAAGGACTTATATATAAATCCACTTGGTTATGTGCAGTGACCAGATCTTTGACAAAGGTGTTGAAAACAGAAAATAGAGCTTGTAGGCCACATAAATGAAATCGTATGTCAGGACAACAACAAACCAAAAAGAAATAGAACCACCACATGACCTAGATATACTACATCTGTGAATATACACATAGGAATTTGAGTCACATAATTACACAGACACCTGCATATCTTTGCTTCCTATAGCAATAGTTAAGTCCACTTCATGAGCCCATTTATTGGTTAGATTCTGTAGTTTTCTGAGTAGTTTTTTTCAGTCATTACTCTTCTGTTTCACTGATTTTTTTTCTTTATTTTTTTCGTTTTTCAATATACAGGGTTTCTCTTTATAGCCTTGTATGTCCTGAATTTGCTTTGTAGACCAGGTTGGCTTAGAACTCACAGAGATCCACTTGCTTCTGCCTCCCAGAGTGCTGGAATTATAGGCATGTACTACCATGCCTGGCTATATACTTTTTTTGTTTCTATTTCATTAATTTATGCTCTGACTGTTATTATTTACTACCAGCTACTGATCTAGGGGTCTGGCTTGTTTTTAGTTTTCTAATATTTTGAGGTGTATCACTAAGTTACGTGAGATTTCTATAATTTCACAAAAGTAGGAACTTTCAGCTACACACTTTCTTCTGTGAGAAACTTTTGTTTCTCACAGGCTCTTTTGTGTTTTCACTTTAGCTAATCCTAGGAATATAAAACCTATTCTCCTGATTTTTTCAATAGCACAGTCACCACATAACAGTTCATTGTTTGGTCTCCATGAGTTTGTATATTATCTACAACTATAAACTACTACAATTATAGTTTCTTCTTGATTTCTAGTTTGATTCCATTGTCACCAGATAAATTATTTTAATTTGTTCAATATTAATTAAGACTGAGTGTCCTGGAGCTGGAGAGATGGCTCAGAGGTTAAGAGCACTGGCTGTTCTTCCAAAGGTCCTGAGTTCAATTCCCAGCAACCACATGGTGGCTCCCAACCATCTATAATGAGATCTGGTGCCCTCTTCTGGCCTGGAGGCATACAAGTGGGCAGAACACAGTATAAATAAATAAATAAATCTTTAAAAAAAAAAAAGACTGAGTGTCCTAAATTATGACCTATTTTGGAAGGAGTTCCATAGGTTGCTGAGCAGACTGTGTATTCTGCAGTTGTTGAGTAGAATGTTCTGTTCATTAAATGTATTTAATACTGATGTTTCTGTATTTTGTAGGGGGATTTGGAAAACCTATGTACAGATGAGACTCAGGTATTGAAGTCACTCTTTATTATTTTGAAGTCACTGAATGCCCTTGATATCCAGCAGTGTTTGTTGTTCGGCACAGGTTTTACTGGTGTTTGATGTACACAAACACCTCTTGGTGGAGAACATGCCCAGAAAGCAATGCATTGACACAGCACGTTTGTAATAGTCACACCAAGGGTCATTATATCATTGGTCCCAACTTATAAGTAATCGAAGAAGTGCAAAGGGTGACACTTCAGGCCATCTATTGTGCCCTCATTCAGAAGGCAGACCTCTCTTTGTGTATGCATGATGTAAGTACACACACACACCATGTGCTATATACATGAGTGTTTGAGTGTGTGTACTTGTGCGTGAACAAATCAAGGCCAAAGCAGGATACTGGATGTCTCACGTTCTGCCTTATTGCACTGAGACAGAGTCTCTCAATAAACACAAGGCTCACTGTTTTGCCTAGGCTGCCTGGTCAGTAAGCTCTCAGGATCTGCCTGTCTCTGCTCCACAATGCTGAGGTTACAGGTACATATAGCCATGGGTCCTGGGATGTGAACTCAGGATCTCGTGACTGCAAATAAGTGCTTTTACTCACTAAGCCATCTCTTCAGTTCTTCTGGATTCATAATCTTTATATTTTTATCTATTTATTTGTGGTATGTGGTTTATATGTAGCTCAGGCTGCCCTCAAACTTCAGACTCTCTTGTCAGAGCTTCCAGAGTATTTGTGATGACAGCAATATATCATCATGCCAACATTTCAATATATCTTAAAGAGTAGCTTCAGAATAGTCTTAGTTGGGGTTTCTACTGCTGTAGTAAACACCAAGACCAGAAGCAACTTGGGGATGAGAGGGCTTATCTCAGCTTACAGCGCTCAGGTCACAATCTACCACTGGGGAAGCCAGGGCTGGACCTAAGGCAGGAGTCTGGTATCAGGACCTGAAGTAGAGGCCATGGAGGAGTGCTGCTTACTGGCTTGCTCCTTAAGGTTGGTTTGCTCAGTTCTTATACAATCCAGGACCAACTGCTCAGGAGGGACTTCATCCTCAGTAAGCTGGGTCCTCCCTTATTAGTCAATAATCAAGAAAATGTCCCACAGGCCAATTAGGTGGGAGTATTTTATTATTTGGCGTCCTTTCTTCTTTGATGACCCTAACTTGTATCAAATTTTCAAAAACAAACCAACAAGAACTGACTGCAAAAATTATCTCATTTAGTCTGTATTATTCAAAAGATTATTAACTATGGGCATGTAGACAAACACCCAAAACAAACAGTATTTTCAACAGGAGAGAAACTCTGTAACAAGTAACATATGGAGAAACACTCAGTAGATATCTAGGAATTCCTATGTTTCATGAACAGCTCAAAAACATTTATATGTTTTTGCTTTTACCACACAAAATTTTTATACCCAATATAATCTCACTAGCCCAGTTCCAAAACATTACCTCTCAACAAATGCTTTATTATCATGACCAGAAGAAGTGTGCTTAAAGGAGTAGCTTTCACTGCTTATTATGAAAGGGTAGATAATGGCCTGCGGGTAGTTATCAGCGATCTCTTCCACAGTATGCTGCACTGCAACGGCTTCCTCTTTGTCCAGTAAGGCCACCATGTGGCTGATCCAGCCAATGAACTGCCAGCAAGGAATGGATGAAATCTAAAATTCAGAAAAGTATAGTTTGAAAACGAACAAAACACTTAACGCTATTTACCATAAAGGTAAAATATGTTCAATACGAAAAGTCTTAAATGTGAGAGGCCTAAAAGATTTTTAAAAATTGGCTAAACCTCGATATAGGAGACAAGCAGCTAGACAGACCCCGGGAGTAACTGGGGGTGCAGTCCCTCCTGAGCTAACACTATACAGTCCCGTAGCAAACACCGCCCCCCCCCCCCATGGCTACTAAAACCAAGGCCACCAGAACCACGCATGGCCTCAGCGCTTTTCTTTTTTTTTTTTTTTGGTTTTTTTTTTCGAGACAGGGTTTCTCTGTGTAGCCTTGGCTGTTCTGGACTCACTTTGTAGACCAGGCTTTTCTAAGGGTCATAAAGTTCTTTGAAGAAACAGACTTAAAAGGTAGGAAAACAGCTATAAGTGTAACAAAAATAATTAAAGGGCTTCTTTCTCTCTTGGACATGCCTCCCACGCTTAGAAGTTTTTCCCCCTTAATTTCTCACTTTCCTTCAATTTTTAACTTTTCTGTAATTCTAAGTAAAGCTTGCATGTGCTTTACATACTAAAAATAAAACAAAACAACCCCCCCCCAAAAACAAACAAACAAAAATAGACTACTAAAAAAGTCTCCACACTCAGAATCCAAAGAAAATAAAGGCACAGTTTAGAGGCTTGACAGCATGGCAGGACTGCATGGCTCAAAGATGAACACTGTTTAAGATTTTGCTGGGAAAATGGCTCAGTTGGCAAAATAGAGCTAAGTTCAGTTCCCAATACCTATGGGGAAAAATGAAGTACAGAAGTGTGAGCCTATAATCCCAGTGCTGAGGAGGCAGGCACAGGAGGAAATGGGGCTTGCTGGCCAGCCAGTCTAGCCAAATAGGTAAGCTCCAGGATCAGGGAGAGATCGAAGCAAAAGACAACCTGAGCACTCACACACACACAAAAACAGCGACAACAAAGAGCTTGCTACCTAAAGCAGCAGGGTACCAAGTCAAAGCCTGGGTCTCTTTTCTGGGAGCCTTTCAGAGAGCCCTGTTCCTTTATAGATGGGGCCTTCCCTACTCATACAGGGCTCTCAGGCTGCGGCCATGGCCAGCACGTGTGTACCCAAGTGAGCCACAGAACAAGGGTACGAAGGCTGCAGGCTGTTGTATAAGCATATGTGAATCTTCTCACCCTAGGTCAAATAAAAACTAAGCACAAGATACCAGCCGATGTTACAGACTGCAGCTTCATTTTGCAAAATTCCACACAAAGTCCCTGTCTCAGCTCCAGAAACATTATTCCTTGATTGATTGGTTTGGTTCCCGTTCAGATATACTGTTTTCATTACAACACAAAGGAAAACAGGTAAATGCGGGAGCACACATCTGTAATCCTGAGATGCAGGAGGGAACAGGAGAATCACAGCAAGTCACAAACAGGGCAGAATGTAGATAACCCAGATTGCCCTGTGATCTCCACATGTACGATGCAGCATGTGCACACATACAAAAGTTTGAAAAAAGAAAAAGGCCAGAACATGTGTATTATACACACTGAGTCTGGCTATAAGTGAAAATATGTCTTTAATTCCTGAAAAGTTGTCTTCCATTCTCAAGAACACCAACCTCTTTCGTCATTATGTGTAAGGTCTCCTCTGAATACTGTTCTATAATCTGAAGTAACCTAGGAAACCTCAGCCTGGCTTCGGAAGAATTTAATTTTAATGCTCTCAACATTTTCTCCACCACAAGTGCTGGATATGCTTCCAGTTCTACAGCAAAGACAGCAAAAAGGATAGCAACGGTTAGCACATAAATAGTACATGTGACAAATTAGTTTCCTTTTTTTTTTGGCTTCTCTTTTTCAGGCTTTCATGTTTGCTAATCTTTTAGGAAGCAGTTCTCATCCTGTACTGGGAGCTTCTGACTTTATTCCCAGAGTGGGAGGCCGACCACATGAGCCAACAACAACTGGCAAGTAAATGAAGCAGCTGAGGCAGAGCAGAATGCTAAGTTCAAGGCTGGCCTGGGCTACCTCGTGAGGCACTGTCTCTAAATGTTAAGGGCCAGCGTCTTAGCTCAAGTGGAGTTCTTGAGCATTATCAAGGCTCCCCACAGTCTATTTAAATACAGGCATGTTGTCTGGAGATACTATTTCTAAAGATGAAACAAAGTAAAATATTTGTCATTTGAAAACACACACACATGAGATCAAAAGCATCTATATATTTTTCAAGCTTACATATAGGAAACACTAACCTGCACTTCTCTTCTGTGAAGCACTGGATGTACTCTCTTCTACCTTTCGGAGCTGCTGATCGCAGAAACCTACCAGTGTCATATAAGCACAGGCTTGCTCAGCTGCAGCCTCGTGGCCCCAGCAGGAAAGCTGGCTTTCCTTTTCGGCGGACTGCGTGGCCATGGAGAGGTGATGGAATGCTCTCTGGTACAGACCTGAGATTACCTGGAATTCACAAACTGTGTGACTAGATCAATAGCTTTGAAATAACACTGAGAAGTTATGTGTGGCGTGTGCAATCCCAACTCAGGCAAGGATAGTTTGATGTCAGCATAGTTGATAGTGAGACCCCCCTTTTGAATAAAATAAACAATTAATACTGAGAGCTGTGTTAGCCGTGGTGTGCATGTGAGTACATGTTCCCCCCACCCCCCCCAATGCAAGGCAGTAAGTAATCCCAGTAAAATCTGGAACATACAACAACCAGACAAACTGAAGAGAACATGCCGGTCAGTGAGCGAACCATGCAAAACTGGGCCAGTCTAAGGCACTATGAACTCCACGTGACGCACACAGAAGGACACAAGCTGGTGCTGTATGCCACGTCCTACCAAGGTGTCAGTGACACAGAAAATGGAGAAGGTAGGACCACATGACTGCACTGAGGCATGATGGAAGGTGAAGAAGAGGCTATTAAAAGTCTAAAATTATCTGAAAATGAAAACAATACAAACACACACACCACTGCCTCACAGACTGAGTGAAACAGCACTGATAGTAAAGGCGGCTGGAGAAACCATCTCAGTGGAAATTAGTGATAAAACTTCATATACTAAAGCTAGTTTTAAAGATTTGTAGTACCGAGTTGGGTGTGTAACCCCAGTGTTCTAGATGCAGAGGTAGAAGGATTGTTCTGGGTTTCAGGCCAACCTGGTCTGACCCAGCAGTTCCAGGATAGCCAAGGCTTCATTCACAGCAGGGGGAAAAGTAAAACAACAACCCAAGCTCTGTGTTATATTCAGGGCTGGGATGTAGCTCACTTGGTACAGTGCTCGCTTAGTTTACATGAAGCCAGGAGTTCAGACCACAGTACTACAGAAACTGCATGTTGTAATCCTAGCATATGGGAGGAGGTACAGAAAGTTAAATTCATTCTTGGTTAGAAAGCAAGTTTAAGACATGCCTGGAAAGCTGAGTACAGTCGTATACTCGGGAGGCAGAGGCAGGAGGATCTCTGTGAGTGCGAGGCCTGCCTGGTCTACAAAGTGTGTCCAGGACAGACAAGGCTACACAGAGAGACCCTATCTCAAAAAACAAAACAAAACAACAAAAGACATGCCGGAGATACATATGACATGGGCTCAAAAAAATGCATGAACAAACAAAACAAAAGCAAAAAAGAAGATATCATTCAAATAATAAATAATAAATACATAGATTATTCAATTTTCCACATAAGAAACTTGAAACAATAGTTGTCAATCATTTCATTTTACTTCGTCAGCTATGTTTTAAGACCAGGCCTCGCTCTGTAGCTCAGGCCGTGCACAGTAGCATCTCCCAAATGCGAGGCTCACACTGACAGACACTAACTACACTGGCTTTAAACCTATTTTGAATCCACAGAATACGATCTCAGTGCCCTGAGGGCAGCACACAGCACAAGAACTGCCTCTCTTCCATTTTCCTTACCCTCTCTGTGCTTTCTGTGTTCGATCCAGAAACTGCCAAGACTGATTTGGCCTTGCTTTCCTCCAGGTCAGACAGGCAGGACGGCTCCCTGCTGAGGGCATCAGCCATGATCCTGAAAGTGGTGCCCAGGAGAATGTTCTGGTCACAAGAGGCCTGAATGTTCTTATTTAAGTAGCCTGAAATGTTGCCCTCATCTGTTGGATTAAAAAGAAGGAGAAAAAAAAAAAAAAAAAAAAAAAAAAAAAAAAAAAAAAAAAAAAAAAAGAAATTGACAGTCAGTAAATTCTTTTCTATTAAGAGATCAACTAAAATAAATCTTAGAAGTATGAGATGGCTTCAGTTTCTGATGAAAGAATTTTTTTAACTCATAGAAATTGTTTTTCGTTAAAAGTAAACATTGACATCCACAGAGTTGAGTTTAAAAGTAGATAAACTTTTTATCCTAATATCATCCGTTACATTTTATCAAATTCCCAGTTTTGTCTGTTGCAAAGAACAGAAAATGGTTCTTATTAAACAAGGATTCGAGTTCTGTTTCTGACCACACGGTGCTGGGCAAGGAACTCAGGGCTGCAGCACCCAGTGGTGTGCCTGCTACAAAGCTCAGCAGCCCGCGCCCTGCTTGTGGCAGCCTGGATCCTGGACACTCGATCATTGCCACCACCTGCTCAGCTCATTGGCTCTTCGTCTGTGCCTGGGCTCCAACTAAAGGACTGTTGTTATGATGGGTACTCAATACTATTACTATTTACTGGGGAGCAAACGCAGAGCCTCAGTCCTGCCGGGCAATTGTACGTATAGTCATCTCAGCATAATGATCCAGGAAGCCCTACCTTCCCGTTTCTACCTGCTTCGGGGTTTGTGTTTTGTTTGCCTTTTTGTTTTTCATTTTGAGACATTCTCCCTGTACAGCACTAGCTGGTCTTGAAATTGTGGCAATTGCCCTGCCTTGGCCCCGTCAACGCTGGGATTGCAGGGGTGTGCCACTACATGTGGATACTATGATGCTTTCTGCACCTAAGGTTAAGTGGAGAAAGCAGTCCTCGTGGACCTCTGACAGTGTTCTGTGCTGCAGCGGAGTCCCACTGTGTACCCTGAGGTGAGCACGGCAGGAGCCTCGGATCCAACACATGCCCAAGGAAGTGCTTCACCTCTTATGCTTACAGGCTAAAAACTAAGTTAAATATCAAAGAGAAAAAGTTTAATTTCCACTTTACTTTAAAGGTAAACGTAACTCTGAATGTTGTACTGTATTAGTGCATAGAACTCCCAAATTCTCCTCATAAGGAGATGACGTCAGTCTGGGACACTCTTTACTGTTATCCATAATATTCATAAGGCAGATTTCAACTCTCAGATGGACAGCACAAAGAACAGCTTTTGAAGACACTATAAAACCACATTCTGAAGTCTGCACAGACAGTAGCAGCCCAATTACCCAGCAGCGTGATGGCTTTGAGCATGCTGAGGACTTGCTCCTGCGGGCTCTGGGTGCGGCTCCGGCAGTGGCTCAGCTGGGTGTAACTGTGCATCCACTGCACTTGCCAAGTCTCTCTTGTTCTTGATTGTTTACGCATCTCTTTCAGGAGTTTCATGGCAAGTGAGAAATTACTCTACATGAATAGAAGAAAAAGTAAAAGTTTGAGACATCTCAGTATATAGTCTGAGGGGCTGGAGTTTCCAGTAGCTCCGCAGGCAGCAGAGAGCATTAGTGACACGATCTATACCTAAGAAAACCGGTCTTTTTTTAAAATTTTCACTGCCACCTCCTTTCTTTAAGGTTGCTATTTTACGGTTCCTTTTCTATTACATAGGAGGTACACATCAGGTGTGAAAAGGTAAAATACCGTCCACATCTGACCACTCGGGAAATTACTTAAAAAAAAAGTTTTTAGCTGGCCTGTTTCCCTTGTTACATACCATAATATGCCCTTGGGCAGTGAATTAATTTCTTCAGCTGTGTAATTAAGAATATTTATATATTCTCTGTGTATGCGGGTGCATATGTGTATAAAGGTTTCAGGTCAACCTCAGGTGTCATTTTCAGGTGCTGGTCACCTTGGTTTTTGATACAGGGTCTCTCACCTACTTGGAGCTTACAGAGCAGGCTAGGCTGGCCGGCCAGTGGACCCTAGAGATTGACTTGTCTTGTATGCCTCTACAGCCAGTACTTTATGAACTGTGCACACTGTACATTTAAAGAATGCTTCAGCATTCCTTATGAGCAATATAAAAATATTTATAGTATTTATATCAAGCATCCAAATTTAAAAAATTTTTACCAGCTTAAAAAAAAAAACCAAAAAACAAACAAACGAAAAATCCCTTTGCCTCTCAGTAATCATTATTAAGTTTCCTTTGCAAGGAGCAGCCAGAATGCAGTCTCTGTCTCTATGTCCTATCCTGGACATTTCAAAACAATGCCGTGATTTTGGAGGCCTTCCTTCCTCACTCTATGTGTTCAGGCTCATCTATGCTGCAGTGTTTCAGAAGTTCGTTCTTCTTTATGGCCCATGATCTACAGTGCAGCCCCAGGGTTCTCCTGATGTCTGCATCTGCTCATGGCTATTTGCATTGCTTCTATCTTTCCAGATAACCTGAATCCTGTGAACAGCTGTTACCACATTTTAGTGTGGACTTTTATATCTCCCTTCTCTTGGGGGTATGTCTAGGAATGGAACTTCTGGGACATATGACAAGTCTGAAATTCCTAAACTACTCTATTTTTACAGTCGACACAACAATTACTAATGTATATTTCTTCGTATTCCCTACCCCCTCCCCAGGCATGATTCTTTGGTGCCTGCCACCTGACTGGTGTGGACTGGTGACACTGAGAATTTAAAAAATGTGTTTGTCTATTTGCATATCTTTTTTGAAGAAATGCCTCATTCTTTTAGTTTTACTCGTGTGTCTTTCTGTATCTGTGTGTATTTGTCCATGGAGGCATGAAGACAGCACTGGATACCCTGGAGCTAGAGTTAGTGCAGTAGTGAGCTGCCTGATGTGGGTGGGCACTGCGGGCTGGTGCAAAAGAATCCTAGCACTCTTACGTGCTGAGCCATCTCTCCAGCTCCATTCCTTGAGATGCATCTCATATAGTCCAAGCTCAGTATTTTCCTGGTTTCATCTCACCAGTGCTGGGATTACGTGTACCGGCATGCCTGATTTGGAGAAACGTCTACCAATTTTGGGGCCCATTTTAAGACTAGGGAGACCGTTACAGAAAGCTACAACTAATCAAAATGTAGAGTTGTGAGGCCAAATCCAACAGAAACATCTGTAATAAAATTCCTGCACCTACGGTTCGAGGAATCATTGTGAAAAAAAGGAGCAGAAAGACTGTAAGAGCTGGAGAGAAACAGAGTTTGCTGTGAGATCATCTCTCTTAGGAATGTCAGAAGCTATTCCCATGAAGTCTCTCCACATGAACGCCTAATATGAACTGGACAAGAACAACAACAGGAGAACAGAGAAGATAGCAGCGCCCAGCATGTGCCCTGTCCAGAGGGCAGAGGAGCAGAGGCTGGGAATCAGGCCGAAGGGAACCACCCAGGAGTGCCGGGCTCCCCAGTCACTGCACTCTGCACTCCTTGATCAGCAACACCCCAGTGAACAGGATAAAGAAACTGGTACCTTTACACAATGGAATACTATTCAGCTATTAAAAACAAGGAAATCTTGAAATTTGCAGGTAAATGAATGGAAGTAGAAACAATTCTCCTGAATGAGGCAACCCAGACCCAGAAAGACATGCATGGGATATACTCACTTATAAGTGGATATTATCCCAATATAGATGTCTTCTGAGCGACTCCACCCAGTGGGGGATCGGGACAGATACAGGGACTCAAAGTTGGACTCTGAGCAGAGTGCTGAGGGTTGTAGGGAAGAGTGGGGGGATGGAAGGACTGGGAAGGAGCAGGAGCTCCACAGGGAGACAACCAGGGCCTGCGGATCTGGGCACAGGGGAGCCTGCACAAACGGATACACCAGTCAGTGAACGCAGAGAACCAAGGCCTCCTGCTCAGATGCAGCCGATGGACTGCTGACTCTCCATGTTGGGGAGTCGGGGGTCCTGCTGCTGAACCTCTGAGATACACTAGGGGTGCTCACAATTTGATCACTGCCCCTTGGCAAAATGGCTTAGTGGGCACACAGAGGAAGGGGATGCATCCTGATGAAACCTAATAGGCTGTTAACAGAGGTCTAGGGGAGGGGAATAGGCACAAGAGGGATATAATGTGAATAAATTCTAATAAATAAAATATACATTTAAAAATTCCAGATGGAGGAGGTGGATATTGCAGAGAATGATGCACCAACCAAGGACCATACATGGCGAGGACCTAGATACTCTGCTCAGATATAGCAGATA
This sequence comes from Acomys percivali, assembly GCA_907169655.1. Taxonomy (NCBI): domain Eukaryota; kingdom Metazoa; phylum Chordata; class Mammalia; order Rodentia; family Muridae; genus Acomys; species Acomys percivali. The sequence goes on from OU015755.1 coordinate 48,553,997, forward strand.
GGCATCACAGTGTCCTTGTGGGCCCCACAGTATGAGGAATAGGGACTACTTCTGAAATGTACTCTGGCCCCACAATGTTGATCACAGGGTGGTCTGGCAGGGTGGCCTTGCCAAGCCACAGAGGAAAAATATACAGGTTGTACATATGAGACTTGATAGGGTGAGGTCATATATTAGGGGAGGAGGGCTCCCCTTTCTGAGGACTAGGGAAGGGAGGGACAGAAGATGAGGGAGGGAGGGTGAGATAGGGAGATGATGAGGGAGGGAGCGACAAATGGGATATAAAGAATTCAAACTGCAGAACAAGCAGGTAACTTATATTGCTAATCCCACTACATGGAAATAGCTCTGAGACTGGTTGAGACATGAATGTCTATGCATAGACAAGACTTCTTGTTGGTTACAGAATCCCTGTGACTTATTAGATGCCATTTTTCATAAGGCATGAATGAAGATTTACAGATGTCTTTCTTCTGCTCATACAAAGAGCAGAGAACCAGCCTTAATTGTTCTGTGCATCACACACACCTCATACATTTATAATTTTAGGATTGTATAATGCTTGTGAGAAATTATATGTTTTCAAAACAAAAGAACCAGACATTGATGCTGAACGCTGACATCCTGCATCCTTCACGTTTCAGCACCAAGTGCTTCAGTTGCTGTTCCTCATCAGAACAGGACAGCTTCGAAGAAAGCTTCCAGTAACAACTGGTCCAGTATTTCAGACTGTTCCACACAGACTTTTATTAAGTCTCAGATTTCTCAACATTTAGAAAATGGACAACAAATGTTTATCCATTTTCCCCAATTTCATTTGGGCCCCTACAAAGGTATTATTTGTCCCAAATCGTCTGAAAGAAACCTTAAGAGAATGATGCCTCACTTCCCTTAAGGGGGGTGAGGAGGTTTCTGGTTGCATTCTTGGGCTTTAGATGTTTATTTTCACTGGGAGTTGGTTATAAGTTACTACTGGTCTTATTCAGAGGGAAAACAAGGCTGGACTCAGGGACGTCTCTCTTTTCCTTTATCTTTCTTTCTTAGGTTTGGAGATAGGGACTAAAAGGAAAGAAGGGAGAATATAGAAATATGTAGGATGACAGGACAAACGTTGGCTTGAGTGAATCTACTCTTCAACTTATGGCCTTAATTGTTACTCACAAGGTTATTTCTTATTCACTGGTATAGAATTTTGCATATTGATGCAAAATAAGTTTAATTTTGATACATTAGTATAGAACTTAAATTTAAGATTATTCTTCATACACATTATATCTATTCCTACTCTTATGTGAGGTATTATACCCATATAACTCAATTATAATACAAGGTTTACTTCCAATACTTTGAAAGTGCTATTATAGGCTGTTTATTTTAAGTTATACAAGTTAATTGTTAATTGATCAAATCATGGTCATGTGAATTAGTAGTCTATTTATATTACAGGAATATACATCCTAGGTGTAACAGACAGATATGATTCTGTAGATAGAGTAAAATAGATAACGTCTTCAAAAACCTCAGAGACCTACAGAATATGGCATTTAAAGATGTTTTTACTATTCTGAAGATTCACTGACATTGAGACAGATTAATTCCTGGCAATACCCATCGTCCCTCAAAGAAGATGATGAGCATCAAAGAACCTCCTTATGGAGATGGCTTCAAATGTAGCAAATCAGCCACTGGGCAAAATGTTCTTGTTTCTGCCACAGACAGTATTCTGCCTAAAAACGGGCAAACTTGGATGCAGGCAGAGTTTACGGCCAAACTCTGCCAAGACAGAGTAAGCAATTCCTCAATAGTTTCTGCCTCACAAATATGTCTGTCAGATATACTGGGCCAGAAGGCTGAAGATGATGTTCCAACGTTATAGACAGTTCTGCGTGACTGTTCAAGCAGCAAACAATCACTGTCATTTTTTGACTCTGGTTTACTGAGGTAATGAATTTTATTCCTTCTCAAGTCCAGATAGTTTAGTTTTACATTTAAGCTTAGTTGTTTAGGGGTTAAGATGTTTTTAGGTCTAGATAGATGTTTTAAGTTTGTAGTGATGAGAGACATTGATTTACGTTCAGAATTTTAGATGCACCAAGATAGGAAAGAAGTTTTCTTCAAGGTGGCCAAATACAAATAGCCAAAACACTAAGAATGTAACATTTATATAATTCCTGATTGTTTCATGGTTCTTGCTATATGTAGTCTATTTTATATATGTGTAATAATATAAATATATATGTAAAAAATTAAAAACATTTAAAAACCCAACAACAGATAAATTAATATGAACTGGGGAAAGCCCTGGAGGCCTCAAACCTATACAAAGAAGTACAGGCAACTAAGAAATGCTGATAAAGACACAGTCTTCCCAGGGGAAGACACATCAACTGATTATCCAACACCAAATGTCAGCTCCGACAATATACGTATAAGTGCTATCCCGACTGAACAGGCTGTATTTATGCATTTAGGAATGTATGTCTGTATGTCTGTATGTCTGTATGTACGTACGTAGGCGCACATTTGTGTGCAACAACAATTCATGAAAAAGGAGCCACAAATCTGAAAAAGAGCAAGGGGAGGGTTTGGTACAAGAAGAGGAAAGTGATATTATTGTACTATAATCACAAAAAAGAAATAACTAAAAACCAAAAAGTTCTGTTTTTGTTTGTTTCCTTGTTTTTTCCCCAGGACTAAGAAGAAGAAACTCCCTTTCAAATAGTTGGTTTAACTGCCAGAACAGTATGGCTACTGAAGTAGCCCTTGGCAGCCTCTCAGAGGTTGAAGGTCAGACTCTATTGCTGAGGACACTGAATACTTCAGACACTCAGAAGATCTGAGCTGCTCTGACCTGAACGTTTCCTTCCTGCACTATAACTTTCATGGTAGTTTTAAAATACTATGCAAACTGCCGTGGGCATGAAATAATGGTACTACCCAGCTCTGCGTCCTAGACACAGTACTCATATGTTGGTGGTGGCCAGTAACTGTCTACTTGGACTGAATGCCCACTCAACAGGAAGGACACCATGCCTGTATCTTAGAAAAGAATCTACTGCCACTTTGCTAGAGCAGCATAATTCCTTACTACATTTGTACATTCAGTGCTTCTACAAATAAAACAATGAAGGTTTCTTGTGATCCTTAGGTCTGCATTATACTTTTTTTCTCTCTCTCTAATATTATTGGTATTTCTAGTCATCATTTCCATACAAATATACTGTCAAAAATGCTAAAGAAAAGCAAGTATCACACAGAGATTTCCAGTTATGTCAGTGTTCCTCACAAGATCTTGCAATCATGTACTACCCTCCTTCCTCCTCCTTCCTCTTTGTCACCCTTGGAGACACTGGGCACTGCTAGTCCCTGGAGGACCACCATTCTGGCCTCTCTGCAGCTTAGATAGTTTTGGACATGCCTCCCTGGCTGCAGTCAGTAAACTAGGACCTGGCAGACGACATGAAGCCTTTTGGAAAGAAGATGCTTGTCTCTTTCCCCTGAAGATGTCAAAGGGAAAGTGCTTTTAGTCCAGGCAGATTGTTATGGAAGGGGTACAGTGACACGTCTACAGCCATTTCCCACTAGCAGTGCAAGCTGGCCACTGTCAGGACGATAACTCACAAATACATAAAAGCAGTCCAGGTGGAGAGCTGATGGACAGAGACAGACTATTGCAGAAGTGCTTAGATATGCCTAATGCCAGTCTTTCAGATGGCTTCTTAATTACTGTGACTGATAAGTTTATTTTAGTCTCTGAAGCTGCTCCTAATACAGTCAAAAGAAAAGAATATGTAAATGAACACTTAAACTGATAAAATAGACAATTTAATTATTTCTACTAGACTAAGGGTTATGAAGAAAGTTTGTAATAGCAGTCAAAAAATAATAGTAAAATAAGCAGAATATATTAAAGTATAATTTATATATTAATATATAATTTTCAAGCAAGATAGGCACAAGACATCTACAAACTAAACCTTAAAAACTGTAACTACCAGGGAGTCCTTTTTCTAAATGATATAAATCTGCCATTACATTTATTTGCTTCTTAAATAATAGAAAATAAACATCTTCAAATAATAAATGGGTTTTAAGGCTTTGTGGATAATTTATAGTTAGTGCTTCTTCAAACTTATTTATTCTCCGACTGTTGGATATGGAACCCAGGACTTTGGTTGGCAAGAGTTCTTTCACTGAGGTATAACCTAGCTTCCAAAACTACTTCCTTATAAAGAGAATAAGTAAGTCAAGTAATTATTTTTAAGGCTCATGCTTGGGAGGAAAGTTCAGAAAACAGTTAGTTCAGGAAGCTCTCAAGGAGCCTCAAAGGAGCGCAGGTGGGGAAGGTACCTGCTTCCATGCACTTTCCACCATCTTCATCTTCATGGTGAACCTGCAGCTCTGGATCATGGAACGAACACCTTCCTTTGACTCACACTCTTCTCTGTCAATGGAGTCTTCATCCTCGTCTACATCCATACTGGGATCACCTGATGGAACAGTCAGTCTCTCCTCTATTTTACTGAGGAAGAAGCAGCTGTACAAAACAATAAAAAACGAGCTTCAATGTCAGAGTCCTGAAAGCCACCTGGATGTCTGAGAAGAGCCTGCACGGCACCACACCGCAGAACTGGACAGGTATTACGGTGCTACTTGTATTACGGTGTAAATATATACTGAAGGGATTAGATCTCTCTCCACTTAGCAAATACACTCTTTAAAGATTACCAAAGATATCTCAACAGACTTTTCTAGATTTTATTCACTGTCTCTATTTCCATTTAAAAAAAAAAAAAAGGATTTAAATGTTTGTCTCTCAAGGAATGGGCACCACACTGTATCTTAGATCAAAAGCCATTTATGTCGTTGTATCTCTAATCTAAGGTTCTATTCCCAGAGACAAAAATGTAAAGTAATGAAGAGGTTATAAACAATTAATGATGAATCTGGACATTGTGGAACACATCTGTGATCTCAGAATGAGGAAAGGGAAGCAGGAGAATCAGAACAAGTGTGAGGCCAGCCTGCTTTACACAGTGAGTTCTCCGTCACTGTGTGTGAAACGGATGTACAATTTCATTTACATACAATTTTTATTATATAATTTATATACAATTTCATACAAATACAGAAATTAAAAATATAAAAATTCATATATATTGTATTTAAAATTTACATATATGATTTTGTTTAAATGATATATTTTATAGTAATATCAGTAGCACTGACAAAGACTGTAAAATACAAAATTTGTCCCTAATCAACAATCAAGTAACTTCCAGTTGCTCATCTAGAATCTAATTTTTTTCTTTTCTTTTCTTTTTTTTTTTTTAGAATCTAATTTTTTCCTTCTCTTGTCTCTCCTCCTCCTTTTCCTCCTTTATTTTTGGGGGGAGTTAGGGTCTTCCTATATCATTCTTAAACTTGTAAGCTCAAGCAATCCTTCCACCTCAGATGTGTAAATAACTGGGACTACGGGCATGAGACAGTACACCAGTTTTCTCTAATCTTCTTAGAGACATTATGGTCAGATAAACAAGTGCACCTCTTATCTACCTACATGTTCCTTCTTTTTCTGGAAACCTCTAAGACACCAGCCTTTCCCTCCAGGGTGCTGCTTCTATTTGTATCTCACTCCTGGCCCCAGCCAGCTCTTTCTGCCCCTCCTCCCCATACCGTTTTTAATCTTTTATTGCTTTAAAATGCAATTATAGATAAGCAACAAGATTGATCACAGATTGGATAGGGAGGCATGTGCACATAAGATGGGCTCTCCCAGGTAAGAAGGAATTAATCCAACTTCAGGCATCAGAGGGAAAAGAAGTGGAAGGGGAGTTTACCACACCGTGGGGGACAGGGCCTGAAAGAAAACTGCCTTCTAAGAAGTAATAGTTTTGACCATGCGATGGTACTACGAGTCCTTGCAGCCTACCTCTGTGTTGCCTAGAAACTGTGTAAAATGCAAGGATGAAATTCCCAAGGATGAAAAAATAAAATTCCCAAGGATGAAAAATAATTGAAAGATGCAGGCTGTATATGCAGGAAAATAAAACTTGGCAGAAAGACAAAATTGACTTTTCTTGCTTTTTTTTTTTTCCTTTTTCTTTCTGATTTTGCCACATGGCGCCATTTGGTGCTGTGGGGTGCTGTGGGATGCTGGGGCCTGAGATGCTGTCCAGAGGACCCCAGACGCATCTGCAAGAGTTGTGCACAGAACTCCATACAGAAGCGTCCAGGTGAAGGTTGAATCAGATCCATGTATGGAAGGCTGCCGACTGGGCCGTCAACAAGGCATAACCTTCTTGGCCTCCAATCCCAGTACAACCAGCTGCCAAGCAGTCACACAAAAGCCACAGTGTACAGAAGAGAATAGTCACAAATCCAAGATACAACCCAAAACTGATTTAAAAAAAAAGAATCAGAATAATAAAAGGATTATCAATGGAAAAGAGTCAAAAGATACATGAGCCACAGCAATCACCTTAAACATGCTCTAAGACATCAGGAAAGCACACATGAGTGGGCTGCAGAGCTAACACTATAGTCGGGAGCACACGCTACTTACCATGGGAACTTAGTTCCCTGCCCTTCCGTCAGACAGCTCACAACTGCATTAGAATCTGAGGTCTTCTGAACCTGTAGGTCCTCATACCCCCATGTGTACATACGCACATGCACACACTTAAAAACAACAACACAAAACAAAAACAAAATTTTTGAAAAAAGGAAAGCTGGGCATGGTGGCAAACACCTTTAACGCTACACTCAGGAGACACAGGTCTGCAGATCTCTGTGAACTCCAGGCCAGCATGATCTCCTCAGAGAGGTTCAGGCTTGCCAGGACTCTACAGAGACATTGTCTCAAAAACAACAAACACAAAAGAGAAAGAAAATACACATAAAAATAAAGGACAGGTTTCTCAGTAAAGAAAGAGAAAACAGAAAAAAAAAAAAAAAAAAAAAACCAAGTAAATTTACAACTGGAAATAAAATACTTGCAATAAACTATCACGGATTAAATTGGAAGATGGAGGAAAATGGTAGCAAACTTAGAGGCAGAACAGAACACCTCAGTTCACTCTGAAGAAGAGAAAAATATACTCCAAAACTGAACAGATCCAAGGACCCATAAAACAGTATTACAATGTCTGACATACGTGTAGGTGGAATTCCAGAAACCAGGTAGAGAGTAGGGAAAATGTATGACACAACCTTCCTAAATATGGTGACATGTACGTACAGATTCAAGAAGGTCAGCAAACTCAGGATAAAAAAGCAAAGAAAGCCACAGCTACATCATTATCAAACTGCTGGTTAATCAATGCTCAAGGAAAAAGTCTTGAAAACAACCAGAAAAACAGAACACATGACCCATGGGGGAATGACTATTTGTATAACCAAGACCACTTCTTCAGAAACAGAGACCTATGTAAAGGGAGAGGAATTCACTCAGATTCTCTATTCAGAGAAAATACTCTTCAGGACCAAGCAGTGAATTAAAGGTATCTTCAGATAAAGGAAAGCTAAGATGCTGCATTCATAGGATTGGTGAAGGGAAAATGTCAAGCTGAAAGAAAACGGTGTTATAGGAACCCTGGATCTTTCACAACAAATAAGCATCGAGGTCGGTAAGTATACCAGTGCAGACGTAATGTGCCAGAGGCTCCTTTCCTATGTGACTTGGGCTGTGCTCACCTTGCACTGAGGCCTATGGTTCATTGCCCAGCAAGGGTCGGAGAGAGGGATTAGTACAACACTTTCCCTGGTAAAGACTGGTACAGCAAAATATAATAACACATGGCACTTTCACCATATAGTCACACACAAATCAGCATCTAGTTACTTGTGATAGAAGTTTTGGTTTCTTTAAATACTCAGTTACATTATATAAATATGTTTTTGTTTTAATCCCAACTGTGGGATACTGGGCTGCTTTAGTCTTCCCACAGATGAAAATTGCCTTGTGAGGGGGAATTCTGAGGACTCTGGGAGAGTATAAATACAAAAATAAATACAGCTCAGAGAGAGGGGGGGAGGGGGAGGGGGGGGGAGGAGAGAAGGTTGGAGGAGAGAATGTTGGAGGAGATGGATGGAGGAGGAAGAAGCCTGCTTGTTCACCCTGCTGCATTTGCCGTTTGCTGTTGCTGGACTGCTAGGTATCCTGATGACTGAGGTTGGTATTTTCCCAAAGAACCCACTGACCCTAACCAGCGGGAACTAAGTCTACAGAGGTCTATGTTCCCTGCCCTTTCTAATCTTCTTTCTTTTGTACCCACGGTCAGGGGGTTGGAAGGGAGGTGGAAGCATTAAGGAACCCAAATAAAATAGAGTTGAGAAAACTAGCACTGACAGTTACTTTACAGTGATAAAAGAAGTATTTCATCAGGAAGTAATAACATCTATCAGCGTGACAGTTAATATTAAATGTCATCTTAACAGGATCTAGAGGAACATAGGAAACAAGTCTCTAGGCATGCCTGGGGATCACCTAGAGTAGGTTACCCCCGGGCATGCTGTGAGGGATCACCTAGAACAGATTACCCCCTGGGCATGCTGTGAAGGATCACCTAGGGCAGGTTACCCCCTGGGCATGCTGTGAGGGATCACCTAGAGTATGTTACCCCCAGGGTATGCTGTGATGGATCACCTAGAGTAGGTTACCCCCAGGGCATGCTGTGAGGGATCAC
>OU015755.1:48562879-48574369 GCA_907169655.1 Acomys percivali
TGTGAGGGATCACCTAGAGTAGGTTACCCCCTGGGCATGCTGTGAGGGATCATCTAGAGTAGGTTACCCCCAGGCATGCTGATAGGGATCACCTAGATTTCCCTGGAATGGGGCCCTGGACTAAATAAAAAAGAGAAAAGCCAGTTTATAACCAGCCCTTATCATCTCTGCCTTCCTCTATGGATAAAATAATAACCAGCTGCTTTAGGTTCTTGTTGCCATGAGTTTGAAATGATGGTGGGCTATATCCTTGAACTGTGAGTAGAAATAAACTCATTCTTCTTACATTATTCTGTCAGGTTAATTCATAATAGTAATAAGAAAAGTTAAAACCACAGGGAGAAACAGGCAATTCCACAGTCAATGGAGTATGACACCCCCACTTCAGCAGCTGAGGGAGTGAGACAAAAAGTAACAAACTCTATAGCCAAAACTGTTTGAGGTTATGAAACAAACAAGAGATGAGGACCAAATCTTAATAATGTCTTTGTTAGGAGACTGAAAAAGAAAATATGATATTTGCTACCTCCTTGACTTTGAGAGATTGCCTATTTTTACTTTTCAGAATGTCTGCACATCCAACCACTGGCGTAATCCCTATAACAAAGTTTGAAATAGCAAAGAATTAACAGCATATGACAGTCCATGCATACTTCTAAGGTATACTGAAAAAATATAAAGGATACAAAAAGAGTTGGAAGGAAGAGAGGGATTGCCTTACAATAAGATTTAAGTTGATAACTATGGAATAAGTGCTGAAACAAGAAATCATTTCCTACTGTCCACATGAGATGAGTCAAGAGTCATCAGCAGATAAGAATGTGGTGTTTTAAATTGATAATGATGAGATATGATAGATATTGATTTACATTCAGAATTTTAGACATACCAAGATTGGAAAGATGTTTTCTTCAAGATTGCAAAATGCAAATAGCCAAAACACTAAGAATGTAACACGTATATAATTCCTAATTGTTTCGTGGTTCTTCTTGCTGTAGGCAGTTTATTGTATATATATGTAATAATATAAATGTATGTGTAAATAATTTTAATAAAAACTTGTATCTGCATACTAGCCCAATGGGCATGTCTCATGAAAGCCTTCCCTTACCAGGAAACTGGGACCGAGGGGAGGACATCCTATTGGGACTCTAGATGAGAGAACAATGAGAGAATAGCAATGTAGAAGGATCCAGTGGGTCCTAGAAACCTACAAGTAGAACATTATGATAGGCAGATTTGGGCCAAGGGGTCCCGCTCAAACTAAGGCCCCAGCCAAGGACAATACAGGTGGTAAAATTTAAACCCCTACCCCGATCTAGCCCATGGACAGAACAGTCTCCACACTTGAGTGGAGAGAGGGATTTGACTTTCTCAAGTACTCTGGTGCCTTACATTTGACTATGTCCCCTGATGGGGGAGACCTAGTGGCACTCAGAGGAAGGACAGCAGGTCACTGAGAAGAGACTTGATACCCTATGAGCATATACAGAGGGAGGTAATCCCTCTGAGGAACAGTCATAGGGGAGGGGAATAAGGGGAAAATGAGAGGGAGGGGAGAATGGGAGGATACAAGGGATGGGATAACCATAGAGATGTAACAGGAATAAATTAATTAAAAATAAAAAAAATTAAAAAAAAAATTGTAAAAAAAAAAAAAAAAAAAAAAAAAAGAATTGGAGAGAGGTAAGTGACAGAAGAAGCAGGACATTTGCACATCTCAAACTGTATTCCAAGTTAGTTTCTTATTGGTTTCAAGAAAGGGAAAAAAAGGAAGGTGGAGGCAACACAAGAGCTTGCGACTTTTACATGGCAGGATGAAACACCCGAGTCTCAAGAGGAAACAAGACACAGTTAAATGGAGGAACAATTCACCAACGTCAGGAACAGTGGGACTTAGGGGCTGCTGCAGAACTAAGAAGACTAAAGTAATAAAACCAAATGTAGCCCACACTGCTAGACTAGGTCTGACGCTACAAGGAGAAACGCTTCAAAGGACACTGATGGCACAACTGACAACACTGCCACAGGACAGCACGTTCAAGATGAAAACAGGGCAATTTACCAAGCTGTCTGTGTAAAAGAAATGAACAGACAGATTTAAAAAAAAAGTACACAAGGTATGCTACTAATGTACATTATTGCAATATCCAATAGCCAAGATATAAGTACATGCATGAGAGAAACAGAAAAGAATAAAGATTTATGTGCTTGTGCAACAAAAAGTAAAAAAAAAAAAAAAAGTTAAAACAAAATAGGTGAATTGAGTAAAAAGGTACACAGGAGAATTCTACATTTCTTCTGATTTTCCCACAAATAAGAATACTTACAAAAATAAAAAACAAAATGAAAAAGTTGGCAATAGATGAAAAGCAGAATGTGATACTGGGGTTGTCCCTGAGTACCGCTTGCTGTGAAGATTCACAAATAACTGGCACCCTCTGACCCCAGGGCCCCTTCTTGTATAGCGTAGAGGGTGAGTGCCTCCCTCGAGACAGCACGCGGTTGGGTCAGGACAGAGAAAGAACACCAACTCAGAACTGGGCACTAACCACAACCATACCTGGGACCTAGGAAACAAAAGGCCAACTGTTAAATACCCAAGTTTTAAAACCAGAACAATACAGAATCACGACTCAGCAGTCTTCCTTCTTGTCTCCGGTAAAAGAGGAGCAGAAGCAGAGCTGCCCATCACAGCCAGTACCTGCACCACAGCTGGGGACAGCAAGGACCTTTTAAAAGAACTGTGGGAGTGAAGGAGGCGCTGCAGACATGAAGTCTGTTAGAACAGCTTACATAGGCGACCGGTGTCAGAGAAGTGTGCCAGGATTATTTTTATAAGCTTTGCTTTCAAAGAACCTCCACGATGGCAATTCTGAAAAAGAATTTGGCTCAATAAGACCATATCCTACCGATTTGTGATGATATCATCCCAGATGTGCATTGGGTCTGACATAGCATCTGGGTATCTGTTTGTCCAGGTTTTTAGAAGCCTCCTAAGGGGACCCAGAGATGATAAATCACCTAAAAATAAAATTAGAGACTGATTATACCCACAGCTGAATGACAAGAAGAACTTACAGAGTAGAATCAATATTAGTAAATAGACACCTAGCTCAAATTTCTTATTTTTTAAGAATTAAAAATAAAACAAAGTTTAAAACCCCAGCAAATTAGGAACAAGCAAACAAACAAATAACCAAAAACCAGACACCTTGTCTTTCTTTCACAAAAGGAATACATGTCACTATATGAATGTAATACATTCTTCAATGTAAACTCCATCACTTCAGGATATTAAAAAAAAGATGGGAAAATAAACATATACAAATATTTTTACATTCATCAAAGGTCTACAGTCTCTCATCTGCACTTTTAAAACTTAAAAAGCACTGAAAGCTAAACGCTTCAATAGGGCTATTGTCCACCTTCCTGAAGGCCAGATGTGACATGAACTGGAACAAGGTGACTCAGTCTAGATACTGACAACTCACACTGGGTACTCATCATACGTCTCCACGCTGGGATCATGCAGGATACATTTCTAATATCTAAAACAATCTAGCTTCAGAAATAATCTTTGTGATTTTGAAATGTCACAGTACTAATGCTTAAAGCCTTGGCCTTCTCTTCGTATGGCTGGGAAGCAGTACTTAGGAATACCAGCTTAGCTCAGATGGCCCTGCGTTGGCATCTTTAACTTACCACCTTTAACTGCACCACCTTATACACCTTAGTTAATTAACCTCTAGGACAATATAAAATAGGAAAAATAAACCTCTACATCTAATAAAGTTGTTAGAGAATTTTTAAAAATTAAAACTAAGAATAGAGTTCTCAAAAGATAAAACACAAGTGGCTGAGAAATAAGAAAACATTCATCCTTAGTCAGAGAAAAGCAAACTAAAACTACTTTTGAGATTTCATCTTACCCATGTCAGAATGGGCAAGATTAATAGAACAAATGACAGTTTGCGCTGGTGAGGATGCAAAGTAAGAGAAACACTAATCTATTGCTGGTAGGAGTACAAATTTGTCGAGTCACTATGGAAATCACTGATCGATCCTCAGGAAGCTGGGCACAGATCTACCTGACGATCCAGCTATCACACTTTTGGGTACATTACCCAAGGGCGCTATCTTACTACAGAGACACTCGCTCAACCGCTTTCACTGCTGCTCTGTTCATAGTAGCCAAACTTTGGTAGCAGTCTAGATGTCCGTTAGTGGATGACACATCAAGAAATTGTGGCCCATACACACAACAAAGTATTACTCAGTTGTTAAAAAATGAAATCATAAAATTCACAATAGTGGATGGAACTAGAAAAATATCATCCTGAGTGAGATAACTGAAAAGTAGAAGACAAATATGGTGTGTATTTACTCACATGTGGATGTCAGCTGTTAAGTCTTTGATAAACCAGCTACAATTGTATAACTACAGAGGTTAGGAATATAGTAAGGGACTAGTGGGGAGGAAGGGGAAATAGAATATATAGTTATAGGTAGATGGAGGTTGGGGAGACCCACATTGGAATGGCATGCCAAGCATGGAGAGGGAGCTAGAGGGTGGAAAAGGTAGAATACGGAGAAGAACAAGTGACACTAAGGGCTGTTGAGGTCACATGGAAACCGAACACTATAAAAGCTTTTTAAAGCCGGGCAGTGGTGGCGCACGCCTTTAATCCCAGCACTCGGGAGGCAGAGGCAGGCGGATCGCTCTGCGTTTGAGGCCAGCCTGGTCTACAAAGTGAGTCCAGGACAGCCAAGGCTACACAGAGAAACCCTGTCTCGAAAAACCAAAAAAAAAGCTTTTTAAAAACAATATAAAGAAGCCTAAATGGAGTTGCTGAATAATGGGGGAAATAATGCCCCAACTATACATCTTTTGGCACCAAGTGAAACTTCCAGTGCCAGGAATGAGTCATTGGCCAAAAGGGCCCCATGGAAAACCCCAAATATCTCAAGGTACAGACAAGGCCATTGGTTGCTATCCACAAACTGATGGTAAAGCCCTGTTGCTGAAGGCAACACTTACATATCTCATTAAATGTGGAGAAGTAGAGCTGGGACCTAGAGCTCTTACCCCTACTGACTAGTGCTCATGGTATTGGAAGGTACTCGGCATCCTACCAGAGAGAAAAGGTAAACACTAACCCAAGTACAAACCTTGTGACCTACAACAGTGACCTACTTTTGAGATATGCTGCTACAATAGTGACACAAAGGTCATGGAAGTAACTAGCTTCACTCTGATTGGATTTAAGACACACTTCATGAGATGGGACACATGTCTGACACTTCTTGGTGGTCACAAATTTGAGAGTAACTAGACAGACCATGGGCCTAGGGGAAAACTAAATACTACTGTTCTGTTAAAGCAACATAGGAATAAAATGACTCCTAATGAAATTCTGCTATACCCACATGTCAGTACCTCCCTCCCTCATATGTCAGAAGAGAGGCTTTCTCTTCCGGAGGATGGAACAAAGGCAGAGAGCCACAGTATGGGCAGTGTGCAGTGACTGAGAGATGTTGGGACACGCAGTCCTAAATGGTCTGTCTCCATCAAAGTTCTCCCCTCACACCTCAGGGAGGTATGTGAAGGAGGAGGTGGAAAGGTTCTAAAGCCAGAGGGATGGACAACTCCAAGAAAACTATGTCTTCCAGACACAACAGGACTGGAAACATGAACTCACAGAGCCTGTGGCGGCATGCACAGAGCCTGCACAGGCTCCAAGTCAAATGGAGTCTCAGCGCTGAGAGGGAGAAGGGGCTACCATCTACCCTTCCTGACACCTGCTTGCAAAGGAAAAACAAGTTGTCTGCAATGGAGTCTCACTAGGTGTACCAACCACACTTCAGGATAGGTTCCCTGCCCAGCAGTAGATGCCAACACAGAAGGAACCTGATGGTATTTTTGTAGACTTTTTGTCTCATACTGCTTTGTTTGGGCATTTTATGTCTTTTATGGTTTCTGACTTTGTGTTCTTAGGATGTGTATGTTTTAACATTCTGTTGCCTTTTTTGTTGTTGTTGCTTATTTCTTTTATAAGTAGAGAAAAAGAAAGAATGTAATGGTGGGTGGGTGGGTGGGGAGGTGGGAAAGACCTGGGAGGAGTTGGGGGAGTAGAAACTGATCAGAATATTTTATATGAAAATTTAAAATGATTATGGAAAAAAAGACTAACATAACTCCTTAAGTTGTAGATATAGCTGAAAAATAGTTCTCTAAATTTAAAATAGGGAACAATGAGCAAGCCATAAAAACGTTTGATGAATAATTTTTAACTATTCAAAAGAAAATTGAAACAGATTTAGGATGAAGACACTTCACTTCTAGAAGGATGCACTCTCATAGACTCCTGGATGACTTTTCAAAGGAATCAGATTAAATCTGTTGGTGGTGCATGGACCTACACTATCTGTACTCTGGTCTAAAGCCTGCTCCCTGCCAGGCGTGGTAGCACATGCCTTTAGTCCCAGCACTCAGGAGGCAGAGGCAGGCGGATCGTTGTGAGTTCGAGGCCAGCCTGGTCTACAAAGCGAGTACAGGACAGCCAAGGCTACACAGAGAAACCCTGGCTCGAAATACAAAAAACAGAGAAAACAAAAACAAAAAACCCAAAGCCTCGCCTCTACTATCTCCTCAGACTCACCACTCCATTCCTATTCTGGATAGGGAGGCCCCTATCCTGGCAGTGGTCTTCTGTGGGGGCCTCTGTAAGCCCTTCTCCTCCCTAAGGAGCCTCCTCCTGGCTCAGTCCTGGAATCCTACTCTGAGCACTTCGAGCTGTCAGTATTTTGTTTGGCTTTTTATTTCTAGTACCCAGAACAATGGTGCTGGACTGTTTTAAACACTTAGTGACCTCAAAAGGAGCACTTTTAGAACACATCCAAGGGAGTTTCCACCCCATACATGGTTTGGCTTCACTAAACAAAAATTCAGGTGCTAAAATCCCTCCACAACTAGAAAGGAAAGAAATGACAAGTTAAAAACTTACCGTGCTTACGTATAAAGTTGAGGAACTCCTCAATTTCTGCTAAAGTCTGTACAGATTGTAATTTGGCGAGTCTACTTCTGTGCAAGAGGACATCAATACTAGAATAGTTCTAGAAAAAAGGAGGCTAGTCTTGTTACAAAGGCAATATACTACTTAAAACTTTTAATATAGCTTAAAAAAACATGCTATAGCAACTACCCTATACATGTAAGAATCATTCTGTGTGTGTAAAAACAATTATGCTTAAATTAAAAAAATAATTTAGGATTTCAATTACATTTTGGTTCGACTATATCAATAGGATCAGTGTAACCTGGCTATCATGCACCACGTTCTAACTATCATCTACCTGTTCACCTGGTGACCATCCACTCCAGGCCTATTTACATGGCAGGCAAACACTCTTCTACAAGTTATACTCCTAGTCTGCACTGAATTTGAAAAAAATCACAGTATCTTATAATGCAAAATTATGAACCATAGAAGCCAATTATTTTTTGTTTATCTTTTGTGTGTGTAAGTGAGGGTGGCAGCTTGCCAGGACACAAGCATGGAGTCGGACGACAACCTTGGCTGTCAGTCTTCGCTGTCCTCTCTTGTGGGCTGCTCTGTAACCCAGGTTAGATGGACTGTCCTAGTTTGCTTCTTTGTTGTTGCAATAAAATACCATGTGCAGACGCAGCTTGGGGAGGAAAGGATTTATGTGGCTTACAGGTTACAGGCCATCACTAAAGGAAGTCAAGGAATGCAAAGCAGATGTGCACTGCAGAAACTGAGGCAGAGACCACAGAAGCATGAATGCTGCTTGCTGGTGTTTCTCTTAGTATGCTCAGCTTTTTTTTCTTTAAAATTTCTTTAAATGATTCCTTTTTTATCTTTTATGTGTACTGGTATTTTGCCTGCATGTATGTCTGTGTGAGGGTGTCGGATCTCCTGGAACTGAAGTTACAGACAGTAGTGAGCTGCCGTGTGGGTGCTGGGAATTGAACCATCCTGGTTCAGCTTGCTTTCTTAAACAACCAGGACCACCTGCCCAGGGTGGTACCGCCTGGTGGGCTGGTACCACACCCATCACCAATAAAGAAAATGCCCCACAGATAAGCCCACAATCTGATGGAGGCACATTTCTCAATTGAGAGTCCCTGTAACCAGCAGGTAGAGTGAGAGCTTCGAGGAATTCTCTTCCATCCACCATTTCAGGGCGTGCTGAGGTTACGGGTATGTGCTACTATGTCTAGCTTTACATGGCTCCTTGGACTCTAAACTGGGTCCTTGTGCTAACAAGTACTTTCTCCACTGAGCTATTTCTCCAGCACTGAAACCAAGTCTGTCTTGTCAGTTTACTAATTTACTTTAAAATGATAAAAACAAAAATGGAAACAATAAATGCCTATGTTTCTAGGATTAATGTTGTTGGTAAACTCTTAGTGGGTCACAAAGCAACAGACCAATCCACAACTGTGAAAACTAAAAAGAATAAAGGGCAGAAAGTAAATAGGGTGCATGATCTGATTCCTAGTCAAATTCTGCAGTGTTAACTCTTACATTAGTTTTGGCTGGTCCTTTCAAAGTAAATGCATCTTAAAACAAGTACTAACCCCCTGGTATGACAACCTGGAAGAGTATTTCATGTTGTCTCTTATACTACTGATAAGTCAATCTGTATTGTGGCCACCCACCCAGAGAGATTGGCTCAGTCTGCGCATTTACTCATAAATCAATTAATATAACTATTCCACAGAGAAAATTCTACATTACTCTGTCTGAGAAAGATTAAACTAAAGAAATATAAAAAAGTAGAACATTTACAACAGTGGGGAAAAAGATTGAGACAAAGGATGAGTGAAGAACACTATTAGAAAAATCCAAAGACCAGTACTATATGAGAACACACAGATTTTACTTGGTCCTGTGTGTGTGTGTGTGTGTGTGTGTGTGTGTGTGTGTGTGTGTGTATGTGTGTGTGTGTATGAGAGAGAGAGAGAGCGAGAGTGCTACTGATACTTAAAACTATTATAAAAACAGTAAACATAATAGAGATCTGCCTTACCTGCATAAAAATCTGAATGCCATTTTTAATGTAGTATGTGGCTCTGTCCATGTCATCTTGCAGGATGTAAGGAGACTCAGCTCCTGACTGTACTGGAGCTCCAGAACCTTCTGCCGCAGCTCCTGGTGCATGGCTTTGTCCACAAAGGTTAGCAGAGACTGGTTGCCTTCTCCTTGAAGCAGGAGCTTCAGTTTGCTGCGGATCACATATGGCAGATACGTCTCCTGCGGAACAGCAACAATCCACTATTGACTTAGAAAGCCAATCCGAGTGAGTGCAATTATTTTCTACCTGAAATATTCTTTGGAGTTATTTTATAGTTTAAAATATTGATATTTGATGTTGTTACATAAAACTATAATTTCAAAAACAAATTCATCTAAAATAAGCCATGATTTATTTTTTAATCATAAAACATGGAGGCACTTTGTATAGAAGAATGTGATCCACTTGAAGTTGGGACACACTGTGCATGCTACACACAAATGGAGGAGTTCTAGCACAGGAACGTAGCAGCATGCGTGCAGGTTGGGGCTGTGAATGCCTCCTTGGGTGGCCACAATGCAGACTGCCTTCCCAGGAGCACAAGGGACAATAAGAAATAGTCTTCCTGGTGGTCGTACCGCATAGGTAAATATCTACTGTAAAACACATCCCATTTATTTAGAAATGGCTAGCTAACAGGTGATATGAAATTTCACAAACCTGGTAAAAGGGTTCACTCCACATTTTACTTAGGTCTGCAGGGTTTTCGCTGCCTAAGCTGGCTGTAGAACAATAATCAAGTGCTTTCCACTCCGAGAGGCTGTTGTAACAGTCAAGCGAAGCCAGCTCCCAAAACTCCTTCTCAGCTTCTGTGGGCTCCCCGTCAGCCCACTCTTGTTTATTTAAAGCCTGGCAGGAAGAAAAAGTTAGGATTGCTTTATGGAGTTGAAACGAATATAGACACAAATACATTATTCTTTTTTAAAAAAGAAAAGCATACATACTAAAGAGAGTCATTTCAGATTTATGACAAAGTGAGAGGAATGGGGTAATATTCAAAATATCAGTGAAGCAAAACAAACAAAAAAACCCAAAACAAAAGGAACCTATTAGTAACAAATGAGGCCAGGCCCCGGGGGCACACATCTTTAATTCTAGCACTCAGGAAGTAGAGGCAAGATCTCTGTGGGTTCCAGGACGGCCAGGACTACAAAGTTAGATGTTTGTAGTCAGTCAAAACCCAAACCAAACTAAATAACAAAGACACTAATGAGAAGAAAGTCATCTCACCGAGAAACTTACAGAAAGCCAACTAAGTGATGTGTAATTTGCTTTAAGACTGTGAATTATTTATTACTCAACAAGTTCTTAGATTGAAAAATAAAGTTAAAGACATTTGTGGACTGCTGTAGATTTCAAAGCTGAGATCACGCACTGCAGATCCTAAAGTTTGACACCTTTTATCTGTGCTAACTTGGGATGAGATAAAACATACAAAACCAACTTACAGTCATAGTCACAAAGTCTATTTCACTTTATCATATTTTTTTCCTAAGTTAAAGAAAGCACTCAAATAAAAAGTTTAAAAATAACAGCAGTCATAGGAATAATACTTTATAGTGTTATATACTTTGTATTTTATGAAACGTTTAGTCTTTTTTCAATGTTGCCTTAAAAAGAACAAGATACAATAACAACTGTCACAAATGGTTATTATAAATCCACATTTAGTTATTAATCTTTAACACTAAAGCTAACAGTTCTATTTTACATGTACAGAGCAAAGGCATTTAAGGAACTGATACATTTGCCAGAGACTGATTTTACCTCATTATACAGCTTAGCAGCTTGAGAATAATCGCTTCTGGCTTCTGCCAGCAGTGCATTCTGAGTGTCCTGCTTTGTTCCTAACTCACTGCTGAAAATGCCGCGGAGGACGTCATACTCCCCGATCGATCGGTATAGTCTAAAGAGAACAAAGTCCAGATCAGCGAGCATCACATTTACAACCATATTTATACAATTTTCACTAATGCTGAATGAGGACACCGTTCACTTACCAAGGATGACAAACAGAATTTTACTGGAAATATAAAATTAAATGGCTCTGAAGTTCCTTTAAGTTTTACTTTTTTAATTACCCCAAAGCCCAAGCTGCCCTAATGTGCATTTGAAAAAAAATATCTGGAAAGATGAATGGTAAGTGGCCTGAAACTATGAAACGCTCATAATGTATAAGGGTTCATTAAATAAGCTTCTGCCAGGTAGTCAAGTTGGAGTTACTGTCTATCCCCAAGAAAAAGCCAGAAGCAAGTAATAACGTCACACTACTGATGTTTTCGTCTGTGTTCTAACTCTCACCCTATTGATGCTTTAGTCTATATTCTAGAGACTATGTTTTACACACACACACACACACACACACACACACACACACACACACACACA
>OU015755.1:48574379-48584677 GCA_907169655.1 Acomys percivali
ACACACACACACACACACACACACACACACACACACACACACACACACAAAATCCCTCGTAGCCTTAATATTTGTTTGTTACTCATCTTTTCATCTTAATAGAAATATAGTTTGCCCTGCATAGTGGTGCATGTCGGTAACCTCAACACCAGAAGGGCGCGGCAGGGGATAATGAGTTCTAGGTAAACCTGGGCTACACTGCAAACTTTGTTTAAAATTATAATAACTTGACTTTGTCAAGAAAGATTCTATCACTAAGAAACTCCTGGGCTGATGTTTTTAAAGTTTATCCCCTTTCTCCTGCACGGTTCTTTTCAAACCCTAACCTTAGTGCAACCTTCTCCTGTGGTTACAGAGCAGCCACAGGGGAACTACTTCCTCACCGGTTCTCCTGCTCTCTGACTTACTTCCAGATCACACGAGCTTTGCCTGGGAAAGTTGGCATATGCCTGTAATCTGAGGGGCCGGTGGGGGTGAAGGTGGGTGTTGAGTTGCAAGTCTGAGGCTGGCTCAGGCTTTCTTTCAGTGGGAAAATGCTTGCCTAGCTTTCACAAGGCCTCAGGTTTCTACCAAGTATCAAGGGAAAGGCGGAAGGCCTGTGAGCAGCAGGTTGTGCAGAACTCCTATGGATCATGAACCCACTAAATCCAAACTAGGGAAAATTGAACAGACATGGCTGTTACAGCCTACAACCTACAGGCCAAAGGTCAGTGGCAGGGATGGGCATATAGGTGTTGAACAGCAGCAGTTCATAGTCAGAAGTTGAGGACAGAGAGGTGTCATGCACAGCACAGAATGAGATCCCCACCTACAACCGACTCTGGCTCCCCAGTCCCTGGATGTTTATTAAAACTTGATCAAAATGATTACCATGATACAGCAAGAAAAGGCTAAATCATTTAATAAAGCTATAAAGAAATGTATCAACTGTAAGCCTGTAAGTTATATATTATCTGTCTGTCTCTCCGTCCGCCTGCCTGCCTGCCAGTCCATCTGTCTGCCTGCCTGTCAATGCCCCCATCCATCTACTTCCCCTCTCTCTACTGACATATGTCTACCTACACGCCTACCGACCTGTCAGTTGTCGGATAGAAGCAGAAGCCAGGAGCTCGGCACATCAGCTAAGTGTTCTGCAGCAGAGTGACATGCGTCTCCAGCCCTTCCCCTGCCCTGCGACTCCCGCTGCAAAACAGGCCTTAAGCTCAGAGGCCGTCCTGCCTGGGCTTTCCACATGCTGGTTTTACATGTGTACTTTATTATGCCCATTTCTGCACCTCTTTGTGTCTTATTCCCCCAAAACACTGACACACGGTGTCTCTTGTTGTTCAACCACACATATGAAGCTGTGAGATAAAACGGCTCCTGCAGGAAGCATTCTCCCATTGCCCTGGCCCTCTGTCTTTCCCGTCTCAGCACTCGCCCTGTCCTGTTTGATATTCTGGTTAATTACGTTTACAAGTATATACATTTTTTATCTGGCTCTTCATTTTTTGTAGAATCAGGGACTGAACCTAGGGACTCACACATGCCAAGCAAATGCTGTGTCACTGAGCTACAGCCCTGAGACCCTTAGTTTTTTAAAGTCTGTGACTAATGTCTAATCTGTCTCACTTCTTCTTCTGTGCCTGGCATAGTGCTTTACCAAGTCACAGTGCACAAAACTAACTGATGCTAATGGCGAAAGGTAAGGAAGCTGTTTTTATTTTTACTATCTTTTCATTTAGAGCCCGAAGACCTAAAGTTGACCAACTATGTAAAAATTTTTATTTGAGAGAGAGAGAGATGGAGAGAGAGAGAGAGAGAGAGAGAGAGAGAGAGAGAGAGAGAGTGTGTGTGTGTGTGTGTGTACACGTGCATGCATGCCTGCCTGCCTGTTGGCCAGAAGAGTGTTAGACACCCTAGAGCTGGAGCTATGGGTGGTTGTGAACTGTCCAACATGGTTACTAAGAACCCAAAACTGAGTCATCTCTAAGATGAAGTTCTTCTAAGCTCGGAACCAGTCTCCTTACTAGCTCACTTTTCATAAAAATAAAGCCAAGTTTTTACTACGCTACTTTGGTTGAGTTACTGTACTACCAAGAATGAGCTAGCCAAAGCTTACTTAGCAAGTTCCATCCACCGAGTAACATCAGGAGGCAAGCAAGTCTTGCCTCGGACTCGTTTGGTGGGTGGTTCTTCGGGCACCAGCTGCAGGAGGGCCTCTTCCAGAAGACGGATACCCCCAGGCTGCTGCAGACTGGCCAGGCAGCCCACTCGAACAGCGGCCGGGTCTAGACTCAGCAAGTCTGGGTGTTGGCAACTGATTTCCTATAAAATCACATACAGCTGTTTAGACTAAAGGATTTGGATGACATCATCACAAGTGATTGTTTAATCTTATTAAACATAAGAGAAACAACTTTGACCTTAGTAGTAGTAGTAGTAGTAGAAGTAGACAGTGATATCACAAAAGCATCTCTGTGTAATTCTATTAGCAAAATATATATCAACATTCAATTTTTGCAAAGGGAAAAAAAAACCTTTATCATTACATCTCCAATGTAAGCACTGATTTACATCAAGAAAAACACTGACAGAATGTTAAAATTAAAGATACAGTTTTCAACATACACATCTTCTCCGTATAACTAAGCAACTGAAAGTTACAGGAATATTTGTGTACTTAGCTTTAGCTGCTAAGAAAAGCAGCTGAAAAACAGATTTTATATTTATTTACCAAAGAGTGGGTGGGGAGTGGCCTGCCTATTAGTCTTTGCAAACGTATTTCCTGTCAAGAGGTTAACTTACTTAATGATATTTGAAAAGATGATTTCATGCTATAATGGTTTATAAACATCAAAATAATAAAAAAATAACCTCAACTCATTATTCAGAAGCATGGTCTCTGTGACAGCATCCCAAATGGACTGGCGTTCACATGCATATCTCTGCACCTGCATCTGGACTTGGATAGCGACCTAAGACCTCGGTCTCAAGCTCCCTTGACACTGTAACCCATATACCAGCCACTGTCTATGTGGCTGCAAAGAGTGATAACCAAAATTAAAGACTATAAATTCTCCAAAGCAATCAAATAAAAATGTCTGTCATTCTTACAAAGGGATAATCCATGTAAAACTGTTGTCAAGCCAATAAATTTCTATGAGTAAGGCACAAAAAGCATTCATATGTGGGTGATAACCAAAAGCTGTTTAACTGAATTTAAGGCTCCCTCTATAGGAGGAAAATAATGCCTGGTACTGGAAACATCCCATGCTAGTGAGGACATATCTATTTGCAGAAAAAAAATCTATTACCACCACTTTGTGAGTCAAGTGTAATTCCTTACTATATTCTAAATCTTACCCTCATGTACACAGATAAGCAGAGCTCCCACCCCTCATGAATGAAGCTTCTCTTTACAGAAAATGGAGACCATAACCAAAACTCTGTGTCAGACGTGACAGACATGTGACAGATGTGGGGAGCCCAGCACCAATGGATACACATATATAAACCCTACATGGTTCCGGGAACATTCTTGAGCCAGAACATCACAAAGGCTGATGTGAAACAGTCTCTTCTAGCAATGGCTACATAAACATGACCAGAACAACGGCAATGTCAGCAGACACGCTAACGTGGAGGCAGGTAACTTCATGAGGTCTAATCTTTAATCAAAGAACAAGAAGTAACCAATGGCTGCTGGGGAGGATGAGGCTACGGAAAGTGAGCCATTCCCAGAGATGAGCTCCCTCAATGTCAGCCCCAAAGCCATGTACACATAAACAATAAAAACAGGCTCAGCAGACTGGACTGACACATTTATGCAGACAAACACATACACCAGATATGCAATTTGACAATAATAATCTTCAAAGAAAAAGAGGCTTTCAGTTTCAGACAGAGGAAAGGGATGGGCTATAGAGACGAAAGAGAAGGGGGAAAGTGACATAATTCCATTTTAATAAAAATGTATCAAAACCGATAAAAATGAAAAAAATTTAAAAGCTTCATTCTTATTTTACCATATGTTACATATGTCTATGTGAGTGTATGCCATGTGTATCTGGGTAACCATGGAGAGCAGA
The DNA here is from genome assembly GCA_907169655.1 of Acomys percivali. Classification (NCBI taxonomy): domain Eukaryota; kingdom Metazoa; phylum Chordata; class Mammalia; order Rodentia; family Muridae; genus Acomys; species Acomys percivali. The sequence goes on from OU015755.1 coordinate 48,578,450, forward strand.
AGGCAATGTTGGATCTCGTACAGCTGCAGTCAGAGGCAGTTGTGAGCCACTGAATCTGGACACTGGGAACTCAGTTCAGGTCTTCAGGAAGAGCAGGAAGCACTATTAACTACTAAGCCAGCTCTCCATGTCCTATAATCAATTTAAGGATAAAAGAGTTTTATTTGTTTATGTTTACTGTGTATGTATGTGTACACATAAATGGGCAAATGTGCAATGTGCATATTCATGTGGAGGTGATAGGACAACTTGTGGGAGTCAACTCTCTCCTCCATCATGAGGTCCTAGGGACCAAACTCAAGTGATCAGGTTTGCTCACTGAGCTTTCATACTGGCTCAGAAGACATTCGTTAAACGTGATATTGACAAGGCCTGGTTAAATAAGTCTAGCTGACTGCATAATAGGCTTCAGTTTCTTGTTAGTTCAGAACAGGCTTAAGCCTCCATTCCTCAGAAATGAGCTCAGCAGTCACTGGAAATCCTGCAGAAAGATGGGCAGCCAACCAGAGTCGGCCTCACCACCTGGCCGGAGAAAGCTAAGTTTGCTATTCTGATTGCTTAAGGAAGATTTACTGCTGGCCTGGAAATCTTTTGTCTTATGTTTAACTCATGACCACTGACTCAAGCTTGAGTTTTTTAGTTTAAATGCTCCAATCATGCTGAAGATTACCTAAACTCTTTTGGACTTCCCAAGATGGCTTTAAAAAGAGCCTGCAAGCTCACCTGGGGTCACCGTTGTGCCTAGGTGGTGACCCCAGCATGCTGGGTTTCCGCAGAACAAACGCTTTTTGTTGCTTGAATACTATTTAAGTGTGAGGTCTTTCCGTCAGCACACATTCAGGACCCTAACAATATAATCTGGCAAGTGTGCTTGAGTAACAACTGAAAGTGTACTGATGCTAATTTCTCTGTTGCTGCTGAGTCTCCTCAGAGAAAACTCCTCTGACCTATGACTAGGTATCTGCAATGACAGCCACACCTGGCCCAATAAAGAGGCCACTTACTTAACCTGGCTGCTTACTGCTCTACATAAATTTAATAGTGCCATATCACTCAAGGACTATAGCACATCACTTTAGTCTTTGTTTTGTTTCTTAGTGACACTTGTGAAGAATGAAAGTTTGGGGTGGCCTGAGTTTTGTTTCTTCATGGCTGTGGCCCCATCACTGAGAACAAAGCTCGGCATATGCTCCATCAACACCTCAAGGCAGGAAAGAATTTGCTGAAATACTACTGAAGGGAACTGAAGGGAATTAAGAACAGAGGGTTGGGGCTTCAGGAAATGACTTAGTTGTTAAGTTCTGTGCCATGTAAACATACAGTCACCTGACACAGCTCAGATGACTAGGACCTGTGTACAATGCTGAGTACACTTAGAATTCCAGCACTGGAAGGCAGAGAGCGAGCTGGATTGCCAGCCAATCTAGCTAAGTCGTTGAGCTCCAAGGTAAATAATAATGCACACATTTGGTACAGTATACATGTAGACAAATATTAACTCATACACACACATACACTTTAGTGAAAACTCTAAAGAGACTGGCTAATTACAAGACACAAGTTTGATTTCTAATTATTGTCATATACAGGGTAGGTTTGGGGAGCAAAAAGAACAATAAATAAATAAATAAATAAATAAATTATATGTGCTCACTTAGAAGAGAAAAATCTAAATAATACCAGTAGTGTTAATCACCTTGTTTCTCAAGTTTCAACTTGGGAAACAAAGTAATGGCATTAGGCATGTGGTGTGGAGCAGAGCAAACAGAGCACATGAGCAAAAAGAATTGTGTGCTGACTTTTACCTGGATGCAAGAGATGAAGGGTGGAAAGAATAAGAAAGTGGTATTCAGGAAACGGTTGAAGTCTTGGAGCAAATTTTGAGTGATGTTTTTTTCAGATGTTGTCCTAAATTTATTCATTTCCTTCAAAATCCCAGAAAACAAGCTACTGAAGAGCTGTTTTGCAATCATTGGGTCTTTCTGTTAACAAAACAAAACACAACCAAAGGAAAACAAAAGACATAAATCAAACCTGAAAGAATGGTGCTGTAACTCACCAGCACTATTTTAGAGCTTCACTTTAAATACTAACCATTAAAAACACATTCATTACATGCCTGAGTTCACTTTACGAAATTTAAACAGCCTATCACACGCGAGGAGCACCTAGCACTTAGCCAGACCCCTCTGGCTTGATGTGGATTATGACAAGGCATGATCACACAGCTGCCCTTCCAAGGGGAAGCAGGGATCCCAGCGCCTCATGTTCTGGGAGACTAACCAGAGTAAGCTGTCAAGTGTTTGGGGCCATGCTTGAAAAGACCTGGGAACAATGACTTACACACAGTTCCACCACCATAGGAGCACTGCCCTTGATGCATGTACGTAACATGTGCACAGTGAACGTTTCAGGAATATTTCCTAGATGTCTATTCTTGTTTAGTAAAGGTACACATACAAGGATAAAGATGAAAAAAACTACTCTACTTTATAAAAGCAAAGTCAGAAGTCTTGTTTAAATAGTTATAATGCTACTATACAAAGTTTTAGAACATAATTACACAGAAGAAATCAAGTGATGCTCATAATTAGCCACCCAGAGGGCCCTGCCAGACGCTGGTATTTTACCGGCTGCTTGCATTCAGCATGCCATCAGCAAGTTTGTTACTGACTACTGATTCCTGCGAGCCATGTAGAACTGGAGCAAATTCTTTAAAGAGGCAAGAAACTAGAGACTTCATTCATGTCCTTATTTCCCATGTATCACTTGTGGAACTTGGTCCATACACAGATAGACCTTCTCACAGGATTGTTGTTACGGCGTTACCATTTTTGTTACTCTTATTTGTTGGGGGAAATTCTAAGTACTCAGTTCTATTAGACCAACTACAGAGGTGACAAGTAAAAATACCATCATATGGTCACACACCTCTAATGCCAGCATTCAGGAGGCAGAGGTAGGGGGAATCTGTGAATTCAAGGCCAGTCTTGGTTTACATAGTGAGCTCTAGGACAGCCAGGACTATGAAGAGAGACCATATCTCCAAAAAAGTATTAATTAAATTAATTTTAATAAACCCAATTAAAATAACAAAAAACCTCAGCAGCAGGCAGCACTGCCTACTGGCCCTGTGACAGATACATGCTCCCTTTTGCTGTTTCTTGCAAGCAGGCTCCCAATCTGAGAGGGGGGGTGGACACTGCACCCTAGCAGTTAAAGCAGTTTCTGGCAGTAACACTATTCCATAAGTAAACATTTGTTAAGTAAGGTCCTAGAACTAGACGCGGATAAATAAAGTACTGGACCATCTCTCCTCAAAGAACAGATGAAAATGTAGTCTTGTCTCTTTAAAACAATGTGCACTGAGGTTTTTCTCTAAGCACAAATGGGATGAGCTGACTGAGACACAATCTTAGGCCTGCAACTTGTTAACAGCATTATACACCATAGCGTCCTCTGGCTTAATTAGGACACAAGGAAAGCAGATGCACACTGTGAACCAGAGACAGCAAGCAGGGCCCTAGAGAACAGAGAAATGGAGAGCATAGGGAGACAGGTGTTTCATTCTTGCTCCACACCGAGGAGCACCTGTATCTTTTGCTTTATATTCCAAGTATTGCTAACCAAGACTATTGGGAGAGTCTGGTGTAAGGCTGTGAAGGCACCCGATGGTAAAAACAACCCTGCAAAAAGCTATGTGACTACGCATGCAGAAAGCTCCACACATGAGTAAGTGGGAAGTAAGGACACTGGATGACGTCTCTAGCTTCCTGCTGCATTTATATCAAGGTCTCAGTGTTGTAGTATAGTCACATCAACTGTCTCCACTGGAGGAAGCTTGGCAAAGTTACATGTACAATATTGTTAAAATATATTCTCAATTCAGAATTATTTAGATCAAGTGAAAAGTGGCTTATCTATCACTTCAACATTTATGCTGATCTTTTCCCCCAATATTTCATTCTGACACTGGGTGGAAAATATACATGTCAACCTCGGCTTAGAGAGCTCCTTGTGGCCGAGAGCACATTTGCCTGACCAGGCACCAGGGTTACAGCCCACCCCACTTATCTCTGTGTTACAGTCTCTTCATGCGAGAAGAAACAATACCAGTAGGAAGTGGTCGTTAGGACAGTCTTTAAGTCTCCCATCTAAGGGAATCACCACCGCTGTATGACCATTTTTTTCTAGAAAGAGTAGATGCCTAAAAACACAGAGAGCTTCTAATGTGAACTTAAGGCATGGCATCTGGGGGGGGCCAGACCTGGGCCAGGGCCTGCAAGGGGGTGATCAGACTGCTGTGCTGGATCTGGATGTCAGGAAGGTCGCCGTGACGATAACTTCTGTACAGAACAATCTGGGCACCCTGCTTTGTTTTTAATTCACTCTTGATATCCTATAATCAAGCAAAGAATGAAAACAGATTTCATGTAAGAAACCAAGTGTGCCAAGGGTCGTGCTACATGCTTAGGAAGTTCAAAGTCATCCTGGGCTACATAGCAAGTTTAACGCGAGCCTGTACTACCCTGTCTCAGAACCAACCAAACGAAAAAAATCAGTCAACCAACCAAACAAACAAACAAAAAAAGAAAATCAAGTATGTATGCAGAATGCAATTGCCAGAACAAGTAATAATTTTATACATTCTACAGTTTGGTCTGTATGAGAAAAGGATATATTGAAAAATCCGAATCTGAATATCCACTAAAATTATAACTCTGAGGGCTAAGTTCCTTCCCAGTACCACAAATAGTAAGCCTCGTCCAAGATCTACACAGTGCCCACTCACTCATGAGCACACTGCTCAGTCACTGGAAACGCCTTCCCTGGTGTGCTCAGCTTCTCCCTCGTCAGTGCTTCCAGCCTCAGTACTCTCTCTCCACAGACATGTTCAAAGTCTCATTCTGACAGGGCACTTTACAATCTCCACGTGTCTTTCTGTGTGCCATGTACTAGGCCTGACTCCATGAGTCAACCACCCATCTCTTCATGGCTAGCACTTACTGTAATGTCTGACCCTGAGTATCATGCTTCAGACACATTTATACAGTGAATGCAAATATAAACACATAAACTTCTAACTATCAACATGTTATTCCTAATTATTGGCAGGCATCTTCAGAGTTAAGTGTTTGTTTCACAGACAGCAGACAGATCTATGCTTCGATATCCTGCCATACATGTCTGCAACCTCTTCTTTGTAGTCAGGGGCCTTGAACCTGCCATCGTGGCTCCTTTTTTACAAGGCATCATGAACATTCTTCATGCCCAGTAATATCAGAAGGGACCTATGTAGTATGCTTCTGTAACTTTATAGACTAATATTGGACAAAACATATTTATTTCCTTAGTATATTGTCTGTGATCCAATATAGCATTAAATTCATGAAGAAGACACAAACCTTCTCTAGTTTTTGTTCCACGAGGCCCCTTTTGGCATAGAGCAAACTGAGTTTTTCTTGGTCCTTTAGAAATCGTCTGCGTAATCTCAGAATTTCTGCCCGGCTGGGAGTGCCTGAAGAACATAAAGATTATAAAGCAGCTTTGGCTGCTCATGGCCAATTAAACAGCATGTGCAGTTCACTTGCATTCTTTCCCAGGATTCCAAAAGTGAAAATGTGTGCTTATCTCTCCTTTTAAATTATAGTTTAGTGACTTGTTAAGGACACAAACCAATAAGGAACAGCAAAGAAGGCAGTAGAGCAATTCTGAACTCTAAAGAACACGGAAGTTTTCTGTTTCAGAAAACCTCAATTAAATGGTGGTTACAGCCAAAGGCTCAGGGTCTGCTGCAACCAGCACCTTCTGGGAAGAAAGCAAGGACACAGCAGCAGGTCTGGTGTGAAGTGTGAGATGGAAAAGCAAATAGTGCTGAGAGGCCCCTAAAACCTGCGGCTGCCTTTCGCCAGTGGCATCTAAAAGGGAATCATCAAGGTAGAATAATTAGGTCCACAGAAGGTAAGACTCACCATATCGCGGTGAGGAGCGACCCTGGAGAGGGAATGCCTATAAGAAACTTAAGATAAAGTATTTGGCTAGCAAGATGTCTCATTGGGTAAAGGGGCTTGCTGCCAACCCCTGATGACCTGAGTCTGATGCTCTCACACCTGCATAATAGAGAGGATAGACTCCTGGTGTTGTCTTTTGACATAGAGCTATGGCACTTGAATGTAGGCGTTCTCTCTCTCTCTCTCTCTCTCTCTCTCTCTCTCTCTCTCTCTCTCT
>OU015755.1:48593145-48612704 GCA_907169655.1 Acomys percivali
GAGGTGTGAGAGAGACCAGGGCAGGCCTGCTGGAGGTGTGAGAGAGAGAGACCAGGGCAGGCCTGCTGGAGGTGTGAGAGAGACCAGGGCAGGCCTGCCTTCTGTGCCTGAGTCTTGTTGCAGCTGCAGGTACTGCGGGAGGACAATGCTTGGGAAATGTCTCTTAAAAGTAAGTCATACGCTGAAAAAGGACTGTGTGTGTACACTGGCACACGCATGTACATGTGCCATGTGTATGCAGTGCCTGCAGAGCTTAGAAGATGGCACCGTGGGAGCTACCTGTCATGGGAAATGGGAACCAAACTCTGAAGCAGCAGCAATCCTAACTGCTGAGCTCTCTCTCCAGTCCCAACTCAGACATTGCTAACTCTCTATTTCCTACATATTCATGAAATACTTGCAAGAAAGGATAATTCAATATATTGAAATAAACTTGTTTCAATTATTAGGCGTATTATTAAAAATGCTTTCTTATATTTCAAATACTAAACGTCCTTCAGAAAAAGTGACTGCAGGCCTAGGGAGACGCTTCAGTGGGGAAAGCAGTTGCTTTACAAGCACATGGAACTAAATTCAAATCCCCAGAGCCCATGCACACTGGGCAGTCTCTTTAGCCTGGTGCGCACAGTAGCCAAACAGAGATGGCATTGAAACGAGTGGGAGAGGGCCAAACCCTGAGACTGTCCTCTGATCTGTGTAATCACACATGTGCACATACACCATGCATATAAATATGAGATTTTTAAGCGATATACAACATAATGAATGGCTAACCTGTAATTGTCATGAATCCACATAAGAATATTATACATTTGTTCTCTACATACTGAAGAAGGATGGGAAATAAATTCCATAACAGGATTCAGAAGTTCTCGGAGTTCTACTGGTTTTAATTTTGCCATCATCTTATAAACTATATCCAAACACACCTTTTGTCTTTCATCGTCTCTATAATAAAGAAGAGTTTTAGTATCACATAAATTTAACAGTGTTTATCATGCCTTTGAAGTCTGACAAGCAACATTTTCTTCTCATTCTAAAGTTTCAAAAGTTGTTATAATTCATAACACTACATTTAACATCTACTAGTGAAAGAATAATGAAAATGTGGCACATATAGACGTATACACAACAGAATTTGATTCGGTTATAAAGAAAAAACAGAATCATGAAAATGACTGGCAAATGCATTGTACAACTGAGCTAAGTAGAGCCTGCGAGACGACAGCTGTGTGCTCTCTAGTGAATGGACCCTCGCTTCAAAGCTGTGCATTTGTGTGTTTATTTGTAAGATGGGAGAGAGGAAGAGGCCTGAAGTGAGGTGTGGATAGAAAAACACTGATCTGAGAAGCACACAGAGCATGCGGTCAGGGTCAGGGTCAGGGATAGGAGGAAGTGGGGAAATACTAGGCAGGGAAGTTTAAGGGGGCTAAGAGGAGAGGATGGGGCACAGGAGAGAGTTTGGGGGTGAATAACCAAAACAAGCACGTTACAGGAAGCCTTATGGAAACTTAGTACTTTGCATAATTAAAAAGTAGGGTGTTGTTTGTTTTCTTATTTTGGTTTTTCGAAACAGGGTTTCTTTGTATAGCCTTTGCTGTCCTGGAACTTTCTTTGTAGATTAGCGTAGTATTGAACTCACAGAGATCCATCTGCCTCTGCCTCCCAAGTGCTGGGATTAAAGGCATGTATCACCACCATCCCAAAAAGCAGATTTTTAAAGAAGAGTCTGAATGGAGGTACACTGGATGGGTGACAATACTGCTGACATAAGCCATGAGCTATTAAGTGAAAATCCAAGTGACAGGCATAGGCTACCTCCTTATGCAGTGATGGTCAAGGATGCTCTAGAAAAAGTTAGAATAGTCCAAGTTGTTGCTAGTATACTCAGTTGCCCACTAGAACTAGATGGTAAGACTCTACTGCTGAAACAGCATACATTTCTATTACAGGATACAGAAAAATTAAACTGGACCTGACTTACAAACTTCCTCCCTACTGTCTAGCTTTTATAGTTCTGGAAGGTGCTATGCTATCCAGGCCACTGAGGAAGAGTCACCATTGGTTCTACCCAACATGTAGTAGTAGTAGTAGACTCCACATGTAAGGCAAGATGTGCCCAATGGTACAAGAATGGTATGAATGCTATGGGGCTAATCAACTGCTTTCTGATGAGTCTGAGGCCTGCTCATAAAAAGGAATCCATGCCTGTACTATATATAAACCTTGTCAAAAGCTCATTGGCCCTAGGGGAAAACTTATACTTTGTTTTAAGAAATAATAGACACTTTCTAAATATTTATGTTTGAACCCACAGATTAATGATGCCCTCAACCTCGGCCAGAAAAGTTTCTTTTTATAATAGATAATAGTTAATACAGACTCACAAATGGTCAACGTGCTAAGAAGTGACTGTTGTTGGTTAGTCCTAACCAGGATAGCTACATGCCCAAATATTGGGAAGCATCATTGACCAAGAGTAGAAAGAACATTAAGAACCAAAGGACAGGGAAGAATGCTCTAAAATGTTGTTGTAACAGGAGATGACCCATGCACACATACACTCACGGAAGCTATCCCTACTTGCACAAGACTGAACCTATGACTATTCTATCATTGGAAGCTATGGGGGGAGCTCATGACATTCCACCCCTAGCTGAGAAATAGTTGATAGTTCACAGTTTCTGGGGGAGATGAAGCAATTTTTTCAGTGGTACAATCATTAAATAAGGTGCTCATAATCCAGTAAATTACTCCACATCCATGTAACATACAAGTTAAACTCGATGGACTATTTAAAAGGGGAGGCACGTGAGAGAAGATTTGAAAGATGGAGTGGAGAGGCATGTTAGTAAGATGGTTCTACTAGCAATGGAAAGAGAACAATGAGGATTGGGAGTGATTCTTATCAAAAGACATTATATATAGGTGTGTGTGTGTGTGTGTGTGTGTGCCTGGATGCAAAATTGTCAAAAAATACATAAAAGTTACTTTAAAAAAGGAATCATAAAAGACTACCACATACAACCGAACATCTCTCCTACCAAAAGTAGTCAACCAGGAAGAAACTGATGAGTTCTAGGCACATGCTACCAGGAAGACGAAAATGTAAGAATATGAATCTGAGTGATTAACAGTCAATGGGAGGCTTGAAGCATTAATTCAAAACATCACAACAAAAAATCCAGGGTCAGATAACATCATGGATAAAGCACACTGAATTTTTGTAGAGCTGAGAAAAGAAAGGTGGACTAGTATTCATAGTAATGTAATTTCTTAATTTTAACAATTGTGATTGTGATTACCATGATCACGTAAAAGGAGAACAGGTGAAGGATATCTGGGAATTTTGTACTGTATCTTTTAATGTTTTTTGTAGCTATAAGATTATTTCAAAATAAATTTCATTTGAAGAAATTGATGGTGACAGACAAAATAAGCTAAAAACATGAAGGACTTGGGACAAAAGCACTTCAGGTGTTATCTAGTATGTCAGACAGTGATCTAAGTGCACCCAAGTCCTAAACCAGCAAAAGTGTACTTCCTTATCTGAGGATCTCATCCCGTTCCTGAAAGCAGTTACCTTTCAGCATGTACTGAAGGCGAGCAGAGCACAATGACACTCATTGTTCATTAATGGAACATTCCGTTCTTACCAGTATTTTATTTCTATGAGATACACAACAGTCACAAATGTAAGAGGATAGAGAGATAAGGGGCCAACTGCTCTATTTTAAAATTACTTTCTACTCTATTGCAATTTTGAAAAGATATAAACAATTTTGACATAAGAAGACTCTTGGGGGTTGGAGAGATGGATCAGTGGATAAGAGCACTGTCTGCCCTTCCAGGGGTCCTGAGTTCAATCCCCAGCAACCACACTGTGGCTCACAACTGTCTAAAATGAGATTTGAGGCCCTCTTCTGGCATACAGGTGTATATGCAGATGTTACACTTATACACAACATAAATAAAATCTTTAAAAAAAAAAAGGCACTTGCCTGTCAAAATAAGTATAGAACCGAAAGCCATGCACAAATCTAACGATAGCCCAAAGTACCACATTACAACAGTGCTATTCATTTGTGTGAGCAATATGCAAGGATGAGACTGGATGTGGCTATCCGAGGCTCCAGAAACAGAGGGGCTGTGATCGGCTCACATGTCACTTCTACATTCTTATCACTTTCACCTCTCGAGCTAACATTTCACAAATATGCTTCTTGTGAAGATCCGTAAGTGACTCTTAGTTAAAGGAGATATACAGCCAAGTGAATATTTTGTGATCTAGTTGTATTCTAGGCAGCGAGGCCTGATATTCACTTACCTATGTCTCATGACTTGAAGAAAATCCTTACTCTTTAACTCTAAGTACAGGCCTGTAATCTCCTCTGCTCGACAAAGCACCACTTCCAGACAAAGCGTCTTCATTACTCCATGAAATTTTGGCAGCAGGAAGAACAAAGCATTCAAGAACCTGGGTAAGTGGTGGAGTTCATGAGAAGACAGATCCTGATACTCCCCCTCACCACCTACCTGTATTTCATACCTCCTGGTCTTGTCCCTTACCTGTCAGCGAGAGGAGGGAAGCCCTTCACTACTTTGTTTAAGCATACAATAAATTTGTCTTCCACACTGTTCTGATGTTGCTTTAGCTGTTTTACGACCAGGTCACATACTGACTCTGCTAGCACCTGAAAGATTAAGTTTCCTTTCAAACACACAAAAGTGGAACATTATGTTAAGTGCTGAAACTGAAATGTATTTTAATTAAGTTGATCCAAGGAAGATGTTCAAGGTTATGACCTGTGCTATGATCCAATGCCCTGCATAGAAACATTGCAAGTAAGTCCTCTAAAAAAGATATAATTAGTTTTGGCTTGATGTTTACCCAACACAGTTCAAGATACATTTTATGTTGGGTACCTTGGTTAAATACTCACACTGAACTCTAGCTCAAAAGACTCCATCACAGCCTCCCTACACACATCACAGTCTGTTTATCATTCACCACTAACTGCTGTATATTGTAGGCTCCTTCTCCCAAGTTACAGCTCTCCCAGAGCAGAAATGTGGCCTATGTTCCCGGCTGTGTCACTAGGGTCTGGAACCAACATCGAAGTGTTTATAAGCAAGTACTCAGTGTGGATAATATACTCAAGGAAAACTTGTGTAAGTCATGAAAATACTCATTTCATTTGTGTCTCCTCACAAATACAGAAGATCATTATAATTGTTTAAAGGCATGAAGGTTAAATGAACAGCTTTTAAGACAAACTTACTGTATCTTTTAGGGCTGAGACTCCAGATCAGCATGGAGTGCTGCCTGGCCTAAGATGGATCTTTTCATTGAAAGTATTTAATCTGGTGATAGGATGAGATGGTCAGTTTATCAAGTGAAAAAAAGAACAGTATGGATTAAGCAAGGAGAAGACACACTCCTGATGAGAGCCAGCATGAGGGTGTTGAGAGTAGCTTGGTGGAGAGATTTGGAGCCACCATATTTAGGTTTCATTTCATCTTTCAGATTCTTACACTAAACCCATACAAAATTTAATTCATAAAACAATGTAAGCCAAAGTATATGTTAAGCAGAAATCTGAGAAATGAGAAAACAGAACTAGGACTCTACTGTGACTTCCTAATATGTGGTAAAGATAAAAAAAAAAAAAAAAAAAATTACACATCTAAACCTAACATTCAAGGACATTAAAATGATGTCCTAACAAGGTTATCCTTAGGTTATTTTGTTTTGTGACTAATAAGTCAAAAACATTTGTGTGATCACAGTCTTAGAGCTATCTGTTGGGGCCTGGTGGGCTCAGCAAAAGGTACACTACTAATGTCAGTGATTCTCCATCTCCCAAAATCTTATCATTAGCCAATGAATAGTTCAGAAGAAAAGTGTGTGGCACTATGAGCCCTTCCTTGACTGATTGCTAATAAGCTCAGTGCAAACCACTGTTAATCTGAGTTAACGATTACGACAGTTTTAATGATGCTAGGGAATGCCATTTCCTAGCCCTCCATCTTCTCTCCCAGCTCTTGTACACTTCCTTTCACCCTTTGACACTGTCCCTGGGGCCCTAGGAAGGACTGGCACAAGCATAAAGCAGTAGGAACTCATCAGTATTCACACGCTTCAGTGCTGCTGGTATGGGCGGTGTCCTGTGCACTCGAGGCAAGGGCATTCCACTCCCCCATACATCAGTCCCTACACAGCATCCCACCATGCGCAGTGCGGTGCGGTGCCAACATGAGGCACTGCCCTACTGCCCCCAGTTTGCCTCAAGGAGGATACAGAGTAATCACAATCACCAGTGCGTTGTGTAGCACTCACATGTTTCCTCTCAGTAAGATGTTGAAGAGTAAGTCCTAGAACTTCTGCTGCAGCTGCATAGACTTCTTTATACTTCACATAGGCCATGTTATTCACTAAAGCTTCAAAATACCTAAAAAGAACAGAGAAAATGGCATAAAACAATCCATTGTGATGTTTGACACAAAAATGTAACAATTTTCCTCCTCATGTTGCATAGGCAAATTGAGAAAATATAAATGTAAAATGTGATGCTAATTACTTAAATATAGATTTAAATGTGCATGAACATAGAATGATGGGCTCAGGCTTCATAACGATGAGTATCTACTGTCCATCCCAGGTCATCACTGCAGTAGGAAAGATGCACTAAGCCCTGTGGCCACAGCAAAAAACTGCAGGAGAAAAAGGAAGGAGAGTCTAAAACTAGGACTTCCTGTCACAAGCCATCTACAGGCAACACAATGCTCACAGCGGGAAAGGTAATACTCAAAAAAACGACACATTAACTCTTGGCCTTTATAGCCTCTCTGCGGTAAGTCCTGGTAAGGAGCTTAGCTACTGCCTGCCTTAGGTCTGAACCCACACTATCTACAGCAACAGCAGCGCTGGCACCTAGTCTAAAGACCAATGTGAGCCAATCAGAATTGAAATTGCACGCTACCACCACCACCTCAGACAGAGTGCGTGGCTAAACCTAGAACGTTATATGGACATCGACTGAAAAAATGCTAACGAGAAGGGCAAGGAGCTCGGCATGGTGGTACATGTCTTTAATCCTAGCACTTGGACAGACAGGCAGGTGGACCTCTGTGAGGTTGAGACCCGACTGGCCTACAAAGCAAGTTCTGGGCAATCCAGAGAAACTGACTTTAAAAAAAAAAAAAAAAAAAAAAAAAAAGACCAATAGACTTTGTTGTGCTGTAAACTATCTGGCTACAGCCTCTTTCCTCCACACATCACACCCACCCATTCTGAATACGTGCTCACCATCATTTAAGACAGGATGAACACCAAAGACTGTAACGTTAGCATTGAGGGTAAAGACAAGCATATCCCAGCAGCTGGCTGGCCATCCAACATGATGAGATGGCAAGTCCCAGGTTCAGTGACAGCCCTGGTCTCAAAGGAACAAGGGAACAAGGCATAAAGTAATGAAGAAAGGAGGGAGGGAGAGGGGGGCTGCAAGGAGGGAGGGTGGGAGAGAGAGGGGGTTACAGGGAGGGAGTGAGGGAGGTAGAGAGGGAAAGAGGAAGAGAGAGGGAGAGAGGGGGGGTGCAGGGAGGGAAAGAGAGGGAGAGAGAGAGGGAGGGGGAAGGAGGGTAAGGAAGGGAGGGAGGATAGGAGAGGAGAGATAGAGGGAGATTACAAAGAAAGGAAAAAGAAAATACCTAACAACTTCTGTTTATAGATATACAGAAAGCACTATTTAAAATTGTTTCATTACACTTACTTATTTAGTATGTTTAGGCCACAGCGTTTGTGGAGGTCTGGGAACAACTCGGGAGAGCTGATTCCCCTCATCACGTGGGTCCCAGGGACTGAACTCCACCCATCAGGCTTGGCTGCAAGCACCTCTGCTCTTGAGCCATCTTGCTAGCTCCAACTAATGTTTTTTAAAAACTTACATTCCTTCTTCACTTTAGATATATTTTTCCTTCCAAATGGCATATACACCCAGGCTTATATCTACAAGTATTTCTAATATTGGCCTGGTCCTTAGATATATTAGTACTACATCTGAAAATCAAATCTAGAGACTTTATGAAAGAATGAAACAAAAAGTATAGTACTTACTTGGTACTTGTTACGTCACATTTTGGGTCATAGGGAGGCAAGTTATTAGCTATTACAATGCCTAATAATTGAATTCCTACAGAGTTATCCTTAGAATTTGGGTCCTTATGGGAAAATTTTTCAAATATTAACCTGTAACACAACATGGGGAAGAAATCATAGGTAGTTACATAATGAATGAGAAACAGGAAGAAAGAGCATTTTCTTTTCTTTTTCTTTTTTTTGGGGGGGGGATTTTTAAAATTAATTTATTCATATTACATCTCAATGGTTATCCCCTCCCTTGTATCCTCCCATTCTTCCCTCCCTCCCATTTTCCCCTTACTCCCCTCCCCTATGACTGTGACTGAGGGGGACTATGGCACCAGCCGAGGACAATACAGGCCGTAAACTTCAAACCTCTACCCAGATCTAGCCAATGGACAGGACATTCTCCACAGTTGAGTGGAGAGTGGGGTCTGACTTTCACACAAACTCTGGTGCCTCATATTTGACCATGTCCCCTGGAGGGGGAGACCTGGTGGCACTCAGAGGAAGGATAGCAGGTTACCAAGAAGAAAGAGCATTTTCTAGAGCAAATTTTTGGCTAAATAGTATGAGGAACACTTGGCCCTTTCCTGCTTCCAAGACCCTGTTTGTCAACACCCACTTGCCACTTCTTACCTACTCTCCTTTGTCCCAATCCTGTCAGTTAGTAGCTAACTTTTTCTGAAAGTTTTAGCTTGCTTCAGGCAAGGTTAATGGCATCAAACTAAGCCTGCCAGTTACCCTGGGCGGGGGCAGTGCAGGGCAGTCACACCAGCTGCCCAGTGTGGAGTGAACGTGATGGGAGGGCTGAAAAACACAGTGGGAACCACGGGAGGCGCCAAGCACCCAGACACGCTTCTGTGTCAAACTTCTCTGAAGTTGTGGTTTTATCAATAGCAAACTTTACCTTACAAATGGAATCTATTTCATTTATTACTATGATTAGTTTTGGTTTTGGTAATCCCTTAAAAATTATATTCCTGATAATTCATATAATTTTACTTCATTGAGGTTGCCATTTAAAACTTGAGATTTGACTTTTTAGCAAATCTGTACCTGTAAGGGATGGAAAGGCAGTCCTTCCAGCATTCCACGAGTGTTTTAATAATTTCAAGGTTGTGTCTGAACACAGCTCTTTTGGGGTGGAAGACTTCTTTCATTAGAAAGTGAAGCAATCGATTTGCTAACACTTCATCCTTAGGGACCCCCTGAAAACACATTGAAATGTTTTAAGACATATAACATTCCATTCTGGAAGAACATCTTACCCTACCCCCATTTTGCTACTGTTTTGAAACAGGCTTCCATGTAGCACAAGCTAGCTTAAAACTTTCTATATAGCTGAGGTTGCCCTTGAACTACTGAACCTCCTACCAAGCACCTTTGAAGTAGTGGAATTATAAGGATGCACTGTCATGCCTAGACTTTGTAGTAATCCAAATACCCAGCTCTAAAAGAAACCGAGCATGTACACGAGGAATCTAGTTTCTGGTTAAACCCCATGTGGTTTTCAGTGCTCACTACAGACATTATTACTTCTTGGAAGGTGCCAAGGATGTGGATGCTCAGGTGTGGGCACAGTCGATGCACTGCGGCCTCAGGGGGAGCTACTGTCGGGGTCTGTAACAGTCAGGGGCTCAGGCCCTAGTTGGCCATGCTGTTTGTATTGTTGTTCAGAGATCCACTCCCGGCTCTGAGGTCCCTGACAGAGGTCCTCTCCAGGAACCTCCACTGAGATGGGATATAAGGTGGCAAGAGAAGCAGTAAAACTTGTTTTACCAGGAACTTCCATACTTTGGCTCTTAGGCCTTCTCATACCTCCCTCTATCTGAGTCAATGAAATAAACAAAACAGGAACATCCAGACACAAACACGTGAAAAAGCTACACAAGTATATATTTAGGATGGTACATGTGATGAACTTATGTGAAACTCTTTGTGTGCTACCAGTGCTCATGTTTCCAAATCAAAGCTCTCCATGCCAACCTACTACGGAGTGCACCAACTGCTCTAAGAAGTGTTGTGCAATGGCAGTTACTTGGCCGTCACTCTTAACAATTTCACAGATAATAATCAACACTGTGAAAATCAGTAAGCTAACATGTAAGCGCCCCCAGATATAGGGACCTGAAGCACAGAAGATGTTCTCAATTACAGAGACAATCTTAATAGCTTCTAATTTCGCAGCAATTAAAAGTAATAAACAAAACAAACCTCCAACAGCTTAGTAAGAAAGGCAAGGGCAGTGGACTTCCAAGGTAGACAAAAGTAAGCAGTGACACAGTAGTGTAGGTGCGTTACAGTAGTGCCACTGTAGCTAAGCAGCAGCATCTACAATCCCACAGGAGGGCATCAGCGCGGAATGCTATTACTACATAAGAGACACAGTGTTGCTTACCGTCGGTGTGGCCACGCCTGTCCAGGAGAGAACGGTGACTACTATTTCCACCACCATGTAGTGAATTCCTTCTCCACTGTTCTCAGAAACAGCCAGCTGTAGCATGGGGCCGAGCCAGTGCTTTGCGTAAGGGCGAAAGACCTAAGAGAGAATTTAAATGCCAAGTATAGATAACTGTTCTCAAGGCTGGAGTATTAATACAAAAAATGTATTCTCCCTCAGCTGGTATTTTATGACTTCCGTTTACAAAAGCTAATAGGATTCAATTTACACTGAATTATCTCAAGAACTCCTAAATAACTCAACGGAAATAGATTTATGGTGCGTCGCACTACTTAAACTCAATAATTCTGTCCTAGTACTATGTAGTTACAGAAATTATGCACATGCATAAAAATGAGAAATAAGGTTATGACAATCAGAAACACAAGTATGTAAATATTTTAATTTCTTCCTATGTTTTGTGTCACTCTGTTCTAAGCAACTCCCATTTTCCCCCCTTTAATTTTTGGAGACAGGGTTTCTCTATGTAGCCTTGGCTGTCCTCGAACTCACAGAGATCCTCTTGCCGCTGCCTCCCTGAGTTCTGGACTAAAGGTGTGCACCATGACACCCAGGTAATAAACACATTTTAAAGATCTCTGGCATCTAAATAAGCATATCCATACACTAACTTCCAATGAATTATTTTAGAAATTGCAGAATGCCATTTTGGTGGAGTAAACTGAAGATTATAATCCAAACTATATTCTTAATTTTTCCATCTTCTCCTTTTCAAGGATATGCCCATGAGAAGAAAAGTATCTAGCATACTCTATGTATATAGTTTTACTATAACTGTGCACATATAAAATTCTTTATTATTGTATTACAGTATAGCAAACACCTAAAGGCTGAAATGTTAGAAACTGATGGAAATATAAGTTAGTTCTGTAAAGTGAAACTCTCTGGGTTATATCCTTTTGAATATGGGCTCCAGAAACATGTACACCAGGTTCTCAGGACTTGCCCAAGAAATTTCTCAGGCCCCCACCTTCACTCCTGTAAATGCAGGTGGCAGTGTAAGAGGCTTTCCTATTATCTCCAAGAAATCAAACAATGCCCAATAATGGCAGCTATTAAATCAGCATGTGGAATAAAATAAACTAGAAATCATTTGTGGTCCCAAATATTATGGGCTGCACTGTATGCTCCCCCAAAATCTGCTGCCCTCAAAGAACCTTTCAGAACATGACCTTATTTGGAAATTGCACAGGTAATTAAATCAAAATGAGGCATTAAAGTAGGCTGCAATCTCACACACTGAGTCCTCAAGAAAAAGGAGATTTGAAGACAGAAACAGCACGGAGGGGATGTGAACGTAAGAACACCAGTTCCATGTCGAAATGCCTGGTGTCAGTACAGGATCAGAGCACTAGACCCGAGACACGGGACCTTGGACGGCTGGCCTACGGAGCCATTGTACAAGTCTCACTGTCATCTTGGGACAGAAGTACTTCTGGTGGCAAGAATATCTTTCTGACATGTGTTATATGCAGAAAACTAATACTTTTACCTACTGCCTAGATAAAGATAGCATTTTACGTATAGTTAACAGGAGAATTTTCACCCATTTATCTGCAACAGTGAACAAGGCTTACAGCCTTAGAAGGGAGCCAAACATGCTGTAGAGAAAGTTCACTTCTAACTCCAGACAACAGTTTGAGAAAAGGGTTTCAAAAAACTGTCTAAATGTTGTTGGCTAATTGTGAAAACAATTCCATGTTCTGTTTCTCTTTTTTACTATTATTTAATTTTGTTATTATTTCTTGTCACTGACACAGACTCCTGTATATCTTTTAGAAATTATTATTATTATATATTATTTTTACTTTATGCTCATTGGTGTTTTGCCTGCAGGTATGTCTGTGTTAGGGTGTTGGATCCCCCTGGAACTGGAGTTACAGACAGTTGTGAGCTGCCATGTGGGTGCTAGGAACCAAACATAGGTCCTCTGGAAGAGTAGCCAGTGCTCTTAGCTACTGAGCTATTTCTCCAGCCCACCATGTTCTATTTCTTTAAAGCTTCATTTGCTGTGGTGCTTTCAAAACAGATTCTTAGAACTGCGCACAACTGTTAAGAAATTTTCTTAAAATTACATACCTCTTCTGTATTAATAACAAGCTTGGCTAAGAAGAGACGGATATTTAAAGAAACTGATGTATTTCCTAGTTTGTCATGAAGAAATTTCATCCAAGGTGGGAGATCTTTTGGTACTGAACCCTGAAATAAAACATAAGAATGTCATATTTTGCTATCATAAGAAAGTGAGAAAGATGTGAAGATTAACCCCTTTAATGTGCAATGAATCAATATGAAAAGTTAGTTAGTCCCTAAAGTGACACCAATGGATAATATTGAAAAAAAACCATAAGATTAGTAGACAATCACCTCTTCTTCCCTGGGTGTGATCAGGTTTTTCTGCATGTGCTTAATCAGGGCTGTCATGGTTGCCATGCACTCATGTTGGTTGACTTCATCCATCTCTAAGTCCAGCGTGTCGGCCTGGGTCACGGGATCCTGATGCTCCTGTGAAGAAGAGCACAGCAATGCAGGCGTGGCTGTTAAATGCTGGTGGACATGAGAAGCTCATTTAAGGAACAACAGCTTAAAAACAACAAAATCAAGCTAAAATAATAATTTGGTAATAATATAAAATACACTTCATATGTTTTAGTATGGAACTAAAAAAGTAGACAGAGCTTCAAGGTTTCCTTACATTTCTCAGCTCATGAGGCAGTTTGAAAGAAAATGGCTGCCACAGGCTCATGGGGAGTAGCACTGTCAGAAGGTGGCCTTGTTGGAGGCAATATGACAGTTTTCTTCTGCTGCCTGCATATCAAGAGGTAGCACTCTCAGCTTCTCCTCCAGCACCATGTCTGCCTGCATGCTGCCATGCTTCCCACAGTGAGGATGATGGAGTAAGCCTCAGAGACTGTAGGCCAGCCCCAGTTAAAAGGCTTACTTTATAAGAGCTGCCATGGTCATCATGTCTCATCACAGCTCTCATCTGCTAAGGCCCTTCCCCTGAGGTCACACCCCAGTTTAGCCATCTCTGCTGTCTTGACCTCAGCTGCCTGTATGGTCACTCCTGTGGGGTCCTGACCTCTAACTGATGAAATATGAATGCTGAGTTAACAGTGAAAGACCTGGCTTAGAGCTTGAAATTCTCCAAATCAACATTACTACTACAAGGCTACTGAGGCTGACAGAAAACTGATTCCCTAGTAATTATGAGGTAAAATAGCAATTTTCTTTATAAACTTTAACAAGATTCTTAGTATGGGAAATGTCATCACCCGTCTCTGATAATGGCCACTGGTAGGTTTATGGTCTTGAGAGCTGTATGAATAGCTATGAACTCCAGTTGAGAAATCAAATTGACTCATTTCTTCGCTGAGGCTACTGTCTGCCAAATATGACAACGAAGACATATAATGAGGCCCGCCTAAAAAATAAACAGAAAGGAAATATATTTGTGCCCAAATACAGTTGATAAATATATTTTCCAGGATTCAGATAACATTGAGATTAAAGGATACCTCAGCTAAGGTTTTCATCAAGCCTGTGACAGCCCATGGTACAGATTAGCAAAAGGAACACAGGAAACAGTTTCCCTTGCTTTTGCCACTCTCTACTGTCACACACACACACAAATCTAGATAAACTGGATGCGATTTTAAGTAATTTTCATGTTGTACATTTTGCTCATCAAATATAACACAGATATAGGAAGATTTTGCTAATATGTACAGAGGACTGTCGGGATTTAGAAAACAGATTCACATTTTATCTTCAAATCAAAAATAATGAAAGTTATAAAAAATAAATAAGCATACATATCAAAACAAGGAGCACATGAGAGGACAGAAGAACAAGTTTGCTCATGGAGGCCAAGGCACAGCCTTGTTGGTAAGCTGGTGTCAAATAAAATGCCCGGAGGCACGTTATTACTACAGCTGAGAAGACCAGTGGGCTAAAGGTTGTCTAGCTAAGGGCCCACAGGGCTGTGGTGCTGGCGTGGCACGGAGAGCAGAGAGAACAGCAGCTGTGCCAGGCAGCATCTCTGCTCTGAAGGAGGCGCAAGATGCTGGGAAATTTACAAGGGAGTGGAATAACGGCAGGGCTTACTTGTTAGTTTTTTGAGACAAGGATTCTCTGTGTACCTCTGGATGTCTGGAAACTTGCTTTGTGGACCAGGGTGGACATGAACTCAGAGATCCACCTGCCTCTGCCTCCCGTGTGCCACCACGCCCAACCCAGGGCTTACATTTTGACACAGATCTCTGAATCTATATAACAAGAACGTAACTCATATTCAAACAAAGAAATACATCAGCTGCCACATGAGGAAAAGAATAGGCAAGCTAAATTTCAATGTTTGCAGTATTTAAATTTTTTTTATTAAAAATACATATTGCTGGACATGGTGGTACATACCTTTAATCCCAGTACTATGGAGGCAGTGGCAGGCAGATCTGTGAGTTCAAGGCCAGCCTGGTATACATAGTGAGTTACAGGGCGGCCTGGAGTATATACTGAAACCATGTCTCAAAAAACAAAACAAAAAAAAAAAACCAACCCAAATCATCATTATGTGTTTTCATGCTGTGCTTGTGTGTGTGCCATGATGTGTGAGTGCAGGTCAGAGAATACCTTTTCTGGAGAAGATTCTCTTCTGCATGCTGGTTGCCAGCTGGCTGGTGAGCATCTGGGTGTTATGCTCCCTTGTCTGGAAGAGCACTGATAGTACTGCATTGAGCTTTTTTATACAGGTTCCAGGATTTAAAGTGGGGTCATAAGGATTATGAAGCACAAACTTTTTATTCACTGAGGCATCTTGCTGGCCACTATTTTTTCATTTTCAAAACAAGTATCAACTACTAGAAACACTAGATCATTCTGAAAGTGTCCTACCTGAAGCCTCATTTGCTGCAACCCTGGCCTCTTTCCTAATTTCAATGTACTTTTTCTTTCTTTCCATAGGAACCTATTAGACAAAACAAATATATAATTTACAATGTTTTAGAATCATGGTTACATTTTTTTAGTAATAATCTACATAATCCCCATTACTAAGTAAAAAGGGAATTTTTGTAAATTTAAATATACCCAAAACCATCCTTTAAAAAATGTGTGTTTACAGGTACAGCCATTCCCAAAGATCTCTCTTAACCTGACTGAAATACTTACCTCAAGAATAAATCTCTGCTTTGGTGCTTTCATAGGCTTGTGTTATTAAGAGTTTTCACTTGGCCTTTGAAACTGTTTCCTTAAATGTAGAGCTACCATGTGCTATATAGCATCTTACAGTTCTTAGCAAGGTAACATAACAAGTGTCCATGCAAGGACAAACCTGAGATATTTGTCTTTTTTTCATTTTTTCAACATATGCCTAGGGAAAGACATCCCATTCTTACTGTAAAAGAGTACACTCTAGGGCATGGAGGAGACACTGACACAGGCAGGTCAACAGCTGTGAGGACATGATGAGCATGGAGGAGACACTGACACAGGCAGGTCAACAGCTGTGAGGACGTGACGAGCATGGAGGAGACACTGTGACACAGGCATGTCAACAGCTGTGAGTGAATGGACAGCTCACGAACTGAAGCTTAGTGCATTGCCCACCTCCCCATTTGCAACAGGATGGGACATGGAAGCAGCAGCTGTCATTTCACCCACTGTTTGCTGAGGCTGCAAGAAGAGCCCAGATAAAACCAAAGGTGTCCCACCTGCTGGAGCAAAAGTGCCAGCCATACTTCAGACTTCCACATTATCCAGATTACCTTACTAGGGTCAGATCCATCAGTATAAAACCTAAGTTTTTGATTGGGGGAAATCACTTAAAAATTGGCACTGTTCTTGTATTGGCACTGTCTTTCCTTCACAATCCAGAGAAGGAACAGTGTGGGCATGGAAGGACCAGGAGGGTCAGGAGCTCCACAGGGAGACCATCAAGACCAACAGATCTGGACACCGGGGTGCCCTCCCCTCCCTCTCTCCCCCGACAAACTGATGCACCAAGTAAGGACAATGCATGCAGAGAACCTAGACCCCCCCCTGTTCAGATGTAGCCGATGGACAGCTGATTCCCCAAGTTCGGGGAGGGGGGGCGGGGGACTTCTGATATGCACTCTGGTGCCCAGGATTTGATCACTGTCCCTAGGCAGCACAGTCTTGCAGGCAACACAGAGGAAATGCATGTTATCCTGATGAGACCTGACAGGTATGCCAGAGAGTAGTGTAGGAGCACCTCCCCGGCCTGGTCAAAAGTCTAGGGGACCGGACTAGGGCAGAAGAGGGAGGGAGGGAGCGTGGAAATGGGAAGATAAGAGTGAGGGGATTACAATCGGGATGTAATGTGTAGATAAATTCCACTCAATGGGAATGGGGACAGATACTGGGACTTGAGAGTTGTTTGATAGTATTTTTAATTTAGAAACAAAATTGAGAATTTTACTTACCTCAATTTCTATAGGAAATGTATAGCAGCGCTTCGGGTCTATCAGATTTTCAAAAATAAACAAGTTCTATAAAAGAAAAACCTATATGAAAAGATCTGACTTTATCACTAACCACTAAAGGAATAATTCTACTTGATAAGTCACAGGAGACTGGGGCTTTGAGTCAACTGGTGGCACTTGCCTAGCTGTACAAGACTTAGGGCTGTACCCTTGGCTTCACACAGTCAGGGTACAGTGACAGACACCTGTGATTTTGTGGGAGTTGGGAGCACTCCTGCATGGTCTTCCGACCAGAAGCCTAAGGTCATACTAAGTTACAGAGTGAACCTGAGGCAAAGCTGGGGTACATGAGAACCCGCCTCTCAAGGATGCTCACTGCCATCCCTAACTCCACTCTCTACCCACAATCACAGAGAAGCATGTTAGAGCCAATACCCCTGTATTTAACATAGGAAGGTGAGAAATAAGCTATACATTTTAACTGATAATTGTTGAACTGTTGAAAGCTTACAATGTCAGTCAGCCACAGGGTATGTCCTAGTGAGAATTTTGGTTTCTTTAAAAAACACAGAAATGATGGCCAGGCGTGGTGGCAGACACCTTTAATCCCAGCACTTGGGAGGTAGAGGCAGGCAGATGGCTTTGAGTTCGAGGGCAGCCTGGTCTACAAAGTAAGTCCAGGACAGCCAAGGCTACACAGAGAAACCCTGTCTTGAAAAGGAAAAAAACAAAACAAAACAAAACAAAACAAAACAAAACAAAACAAAAAACAAAGAAACCCCACAGAAATGTTATGGGAATATGTGTCTATTTTAATTCCAGGTGGGGGGTATGGGGCTGCTTCACAGCAGGTGACTGTGACTTGCCTTGAGCTCTGGCAGGGGTGTGGTTTTGCCAGCTGCAGATAGTTTCTGCAAGTGTGTGACATTTGGAATTCTGGGGACTTTTCAGAGGAGATATAAATATGCTAGAGCCTGTATAGGTGTGTGCTGGTTGGTGGTTGGATGCTGTTGGTTGCTATTTGTCAAGTAGTTGTGCACAAAAAAAATGAAAATAAGAAATTAGATATCTTGATGGTGAAGATCAAACTTGCCCCAAGGACCTCGACATCCCTAATCAGCAGGAAGTAGTCTAACGATAACAACACCCGCTTTCCCCACCATCCTTTTTTCTCTCCTATTTAGTGTTTGGGGTTGAGAGGGAAGAAGTGAAGGCGTGGAGAAGGGTGGAAGAGAGAAAGGACCCACAGTGTAGCAAACACCAGCTACAAATGTCCCTGAATACTCACCTTTTCTGGTTTTTCACTAAACAAAAAACCTTGGTAAAATTTTAATTCATTGAAGACACAGCATATCACAGAAATGGCACAGTTGTATGCAGCACAGTGATAGAGTCGCCTCCTCTCGAGCAACTGGCTCTCCCCTGCCATATTCTCTGTAAATGCATCATGGCACAACCTGAAGGGCAGAGTCAAGCTGTGTATCAGCTTACAATACGATCTAATTCAGTTCAGCCAATCATAAGTGCAAAGCTTCTGCCAGCACAGCAGTAGGCATTAGGGATATACAAATGAGCACAGCAGCATCGCATAGCAAGGGTCATGTACACACATCTGATAACAGTGTTAAGAAACAGAAGAACACACAAGATAGGAAAGCAAGGCAGTCTAAGGCACTAACAAAGACCTCAGCTAAGGTGTTTGTTTGTTTGTGGTGTGTGTGTGTGTGTGTGTGTGTGTGTGTGTGTGTGTGTGTGTATAGAAGGTACAGAAGTTCTTAACAAGAAGAGTCTCACAGTGTTGTTGGGGAAGGAGGAGCTTTAATTCCTGTGATCAAGAGCTTTCCTACCTAAGAAAGAGTCCCAAGAATAACCAGACCCCAGACGAATGCCACTGTGCATGATGTAAGCAGAATGTTGAAATGTAAATTATCTTAGAGGAGAAATCTATGCGGACATTATAAGCAGAGAGGAGTCTGCTCTTAGAAAACTGAGTAGCATATCAGGAGGGTGTGAATGCAATAAAAATTTGGGGAGTAAGGCACCTCCTATAAATTCCCCTTGCTGGCTTCCCTCTTTGTTTCTGAGCCAGTAACGCTCCCGCCAGATGGTGAGTGTCCCTTAGAGCCACTGGACATTCTGCAAGAAGTGTGGCGAGTACTAACCCCACAAAGTGACACAGTCCAGGAGGGGCAAGGATTCTTTACATGGCCAGGGAAAGCAGTGTTATGACAGGAAACAGAGTGGCTGTGCTGGGCAGACTAAAGCTATTTTCTGCAAAAAGTCTAACACTACAAAGAAGATTGTGCTGAGACTGGAGTGTGTTGAGCCCAAATGCAGATCTAAGAGAATGCTCGCTATTGAGAGGTGTGAGCACTTTGAACTGGGAGGAGATAAGAAAGGAAAAGACCAAAAGATCCAGTTCTAAGCCAAAGTTGTTATGAGGACAATAAGTCATGAGCTTTGGTACACACACACACACACACACACACACACACACACACACACACACACA
>OU015755.1:48624339-48638099 GCA_907169655.1 Acomys percivali
CAAGCCAGAGAGTGAGCCAGCAAGCAGTGTTCAGTCAAGCCAGAGAGTGAGCCAGCAAGCAGTATTCCGCCAAGCCAGAGAGTGAGCCAGCAAGCAGCGCTCCACCAAGCCAGAGAGTGAGCCAGCAAGCAGTGTTCTGCCATGGTTCTTGCTTCCAGGTTCCTGCCTTGAATTTCTACCCTGAATTCCCTGAGTAATAGACTGTGGCCTGTAAGTAGGTGTTTTACTTATCACAACAGAAAAGAAAGGAGAATAACCATACAACCCAGAAATCCCACTACTAGGTTGTACATCCAGAGGAAATACAATCCATAGAGCCATGCACATTCCTTTTTTTTTTTTTTAATTTTTATTTTTATTTATTTTTTTTATTTTTTTATTTTTTTATTTTTAATTAATTTATTCTTGTTACATCTCTATGGTTATCCCATCCCTTGTATCCTCCCATTCTCCCCTCCCTCCCATTTTCCCCTTATTCCCCTCCCCTATGACTGTTCCTCAGAGGGATTACCTCCCTCTGTATATGCTCATAGGGTATCAAGTCTCTTCTCAGTGACCTGCCATGCGCATTCCTACAGCACTATTCCCAATAGAAAAAAAATAAGGAAACAACCCAAGTGTCCATCAGCTAATGAAAGAATAAGAAAATGTGGTGTAAATAAATATATATACATACAACAGAAGGCTCTCAATCCTGAAAGGGGCTGAGATCCTATCATCTCTACCAGCACAGATAAAATTAAAGATCATTACATTATGTTATTATGTTAATTATGTTATTCTGTTAGTCCAAAAACAGAAATATAAACGATGTCACTCACAGATGGAATCTAAAGAACTGAACTTATGAACACAGAGTAGAGTGATAATTACCCGAGGCTGGAAACAATGATGCGACTGGGAAGAAGGAAGTACGGGGAAACATTTATCAATGGGCACTAAATCATTATATAGATACAAGAACTTCTGAGGTACCACTGCTCAGTAAAGTGACCACAGATAAGAGTAATGAATAGTACACATTTTTAAAAGAAAAAGAAGAAAAGAAGGGACCTAGAAACTTTTCATTATAACAAAATAATAAATGTTTGAGGAGGTAGGTACGTTTAACCTGATTTGAACATTCCACAGTACACACCTATATTTACACATCACATGGTATCCCATTAGTATGTTCAATTTTTAATGTTTTTGTGTACCAGTTAATATAAATTTCTAAAAACCAAACTTACGCTCCCCCCCAATATAACAACAACAACAACAAAATTCAAGCACTGTTTTACTGTTGACACTATAAAACTAACCTTTTTCATGCAGTCCACATAATTATTGTACTTTAGGGAATCAGGGGGAAATTCGTCAGACGTCATGGGGAAGTTAGAAACAATGAGCTTTTCCAGAATGTGCTTTAGGTTTTCTAGACCGCCTTCTGTCTGGCTGGTGAAGAACGGAAGGAGAATGATAGCTTGGCCCTGGGAAGCAATGTAGAAAACATAGATCACACTAATTGTGCCTTACAGATCCTACAGAATAAATAAAGTCACTGCTTTCTGAAGATTGCAAATAATACACTGAAAGGGCTCATCAAATGACTACTGTGTGACACCAACACCCAGCTTGACTGCAGCTATGGGCTCGGGTTCGCATTCCAGAAGCCAGCAGGCTGTCACGAGGTTGGGAGACTGGAGCCTGCCCAGGGGGAGTCAGAAGGAGGTGCTGGGGGAATGGACAGGATCGAAGTACAGTGTATAAATGTAGGAAGGTTTTAAAGAATAAAATCTAAAAGCCATTTTTAAAAACAAAAATTATATTCAAATTCTATGTAGAGAGAATGGCTTGAATAACCTACAGGACAGTTTACAAGTATAAGCATTTAGTTTACAAGAATCTCCTCAGAACTTCATATGGAGTTTAAGAGGAACGAGGTATTGAATAACAGGTAAAGCCCAAGTTTTTCCACATTTAAAGAAGAAAAATTTCATGAGCCATACAGAACACACCAAAGAATTACCCAATAAAAAAACCTGTTCTTTCATCAAGAACACATGTTACAGGACTTTAAACTTAGTGACAACAAAATTATTTTCATTCCCCTATTACTAAAAGATTAAAATAGAAAAAAAAGATTGAACAATAGTTTGAAATTACTGCAGCAAATCCAAAATACCAATTTCCATCTGATGTTTATAAACACAAACATTGGGCTGGGGATGTAGCTCACTGAATAAAGTACATGCTATCAATGTGTGAGGGCCTCAGTTCTGATCCCCCAACCTCAGGTCAAGTAGACACAGCGGTGAGATGGGTGGAGGAGAATGGAAAAATCCCCAGAGACTCATGGGCCTGCTGTGTGACATATGCAGAAGCAAGCAATAGACCTTGTCTTAAGACAGAATTTGAAGACCTGTAACAGAGGTTGCCACCTTCATACGTATTCTATAACATATATTGCAGTGTGTGCTATAGCATACATATGATCACCTGCCCTCACACACACAAGCATGCACATCTCTTGAGGAGACACATTGAAGTGCATGCAGATCAGCTAGACAAAGCCCAAGTCCCTTTCATGAAGAAGAACCTATGCTGCTGAAACAAATCTGTCCACACTCAGATGATAGGTACATCGGAGATTATTATGCTAGTCTCTTTATTATTACAACTTTCAAGATTTGAACCTCCCACTGCCAAAAAAATAAAAAAAAAAAACCCAACATGACAAATGCACAAAACTGTAAATATGTGAAAATAAAAAGAATGTAACTTCAAAAGACCAATCTTTTAAAATCATCTACCATGGAGAGATATAAGGGCGGAGATCAGGCCTGGGGAGAGCAGGGGGAGGGAGGACAGAGGCCTGTAGAGAAAAGAGAAACTGTGGACAGGGGCATCTCTGTGACAAGGTGGAGACCTAAGTCAAGGTAGGCTCCCAGAGGGATATGAAAGGGACTCAGGCAGAGGCTCCTGGCAGCAGGGGCCATAGAGACTAAAGAGACACCCTCTAACTACACAAGTCTCCAAGTACAGCGAGGGGAACATCAACCCACCCACAAAAGCTTCGACTCAAAATTCACCCTGCCTACAAGAAATTCAGGGATAAGATAGAGCAGATAGACCAGAGATTGAGGGAATAACCAACCAATTCCTGGCCCAACCCAAGACCGACCCCATGGGAAAGAACCAAGCCCTGACACTATTAACGATACTTTTCTATGCTTCCAGACAGAAGTCAAGCAAAGTTGTTCTCTGAGAGGCACCACCCAGCAAGGCCAGAGGGGCCTGCTAAGACTGAAGCTCCAACCAAGAACCTTACATGGACTGGACCTAGGTCCCCTGCAAAGGTGGGCAGCTCAGGCTTCTTGTGGGTCCTCAAGTAAAGGGAGAGGGGGTTCTCTTTGACATGGACTTTGTCAGCTTTTTAGTTACTCCCCCTCCACCCCCGTGGTAGGAATGCCTTGCGAGGCCACACAGGAGGAGGGCATGCTTACTCCTTGATGAGCCGGGGTGGATGGGAAGAGGGGCTCCCCTTTTCTGAGGAATAGGGGAGGGGGGAAGCAGGAGGGAGGGTGGCACTGGGAGGTGAGGAGGGATGTAAAGTGAATGAATGAATGAATGAATGAATGAATAAAGTCATCTACCTTTAAGTGCAGACCCAACTTTGTATCAGCAAGCAGACTAGCATATGTTGTGAATACTTCAGAAAACGAGCTGTGATTTGTATCAAAAGATAAAGTTGAATCAATCTAAAGGAAAATAAAAATGACAAATTTCAACATATTTTCCAAATGTTTACATTTTAAAACTCATATTATTTGTTCTTGAACCTCAAAGCATTTCAACAATGTTGCTTTAAACATTTTATTATATTCTGCTAAGACAAAGCCTATAAAGACACGATAACATGAAAACTGTAAAATGGCAAGCATGGTAAACATGGTATGAAGTGAAAGCAAAAGCAAAAAGTAAAGTAATTGCCAAATACCTCTCAATATATTTTAATTTATACAGCAAATGAGTTAATGAATGAACTTGCACCATACTGTTTAAACATAAGTTACAGAGTTCACAATAATGAGCATGCCGTCCATGCTGGGCTACCTCTGTAATCTCAGCTCTCAGGAGGCTGAGGTAGGAAAACGTGAAGGTTCAAGGCAGGTTAGGGCTATATAGGTGAGATTATGTCTCTAAAAGAACAACAAACTAATAAAAAAAACTGCATAACTAAATATGAATGCATTTTACATTACTTCCAAAATACCTGCAACATTTTTGCCAGTAAAGACAGCACCATGGTTTTGCTTTCTGGAGCAGAGTCTGTGGCCCACCATGATTCACACTTCCTCCAGTTTTGCAGAATTGCAGCTGCTAGCTTCAGTCCGTGCTGTTTCTGAATGGCTCGATCCCTGAAGCTCTGATCTAACATGCCATTTAAAACAGTACTCACCTGAAAAAATTTCGTAGGTTGAAGAAAAATTCTTAATATTGATAAGAATAAAAAATATATATACTTTCACATGCTAGTTATTCTAGGAAAATGAAGCTGCTACTTCTGTAACAGATATTTACCCGCTGAACACTCTAAGAAGAGCACTGTAACATAACCTTTCCCAGAGAAAGCAGACCGTGACCCTGCTGAGCACTCCTGCCAGTTCTGTCACAGGGTGGGGATGGAGGGCGTTCTCCATGGAATTACACTTGGAAGAGGGGTAAATGCTCTTCTGTGGACACAACTACCACCGCATGCATTTCTGTTCATTCTACTACCACCTTTGCCCACCTTTGCAACAGAATACCACAATTAATTTGGCTAGATTATTATCCAGCATTCCCATCATTCTGACTAAATAAGCATTTTCCACAGA
The DNA here is from genome assembly GCA_907169655.1 of Acomys percivali. NCBI lineage: Eukaryota > Metazoa > Chordata > Mammalia > Rodentia > Muridae > Acomys > Acomys percivali. The sequence goes on from OU015755.1 coordinate 48,629,202, forward strand.
TGCTCCATTTAGTATATTCATCCACACCTTTTCCTTCTTGTACATTGTGCTCTCTCTACAGCTAAATCCTGGCAGATTTCCTTGCTGTTCTCAATGTGCCTATCCTTAATTTGTCATCAAACTCTCCCAAATCAAATAAATTATGTGATCGCATTTTTCCAATGAGTGAATTACCAGCTTCAAGAGACACAGCTCTTGCTGTATTGTGGCAAGGCCAGGCTTATACATCCCTTCCTCTCCTCTCCACAAGGATAAAAACATCATACTCTTTCTCAGCTTACTGCAGTCTTACTATCTACCCCATACCCGAGGCAAGCCATACCACTGCAATTTTACACTGAGCAATCAACTCTACCATGGTTTCTCAGGCCCTTGTCACCAAAGGCCACTTTCCACTGTCCACTCAGTTTCCTTTTTCCTTCTTTTTTCTTTCTTTCTTTCTTTTATTTTTTTAGACAGGGTATCACTACCATAGCTCTGGCTAGACTCAAACTTGCTGTATAGACCAGACTAACCTTGAACTCACAGAGACCTACCTGCCTGTTTCCAGAATGCTGTGATTAAAGGTGTGTACATCGTTGCACCTATCAGTTTTGTTTTGTATTCTCATCCTATTCTCTGTGAGCTCCTCATTTTCTCCATCTATTCTTTTTTTTGTTGTTTTTTAATTCTTCTCTCATACAATACAATCTGATTCCACTTTCCTCCCTCTACTTCTTTGGGCTGTTTCTCCCACTTCTACTCTCTTCCAGATCCATTTCTCCTCAATTTTCCTTCAGAAAAGAGCTGACCTCCCAGGGATATTAACCAAACAAGGCATAGCCAAGTTCCAGTAAGACAAGTCACAAAGCCTTATTTCAAGGCTGGAAAGGCAACCCGGGAGAAGGAAAAGGGTCCTAAAAGCAGGCAAAAGGGTCAGAGACATACCCATGCTGAGTTAGGAGTCCCACAAGAACTCCAAGCTACACAAGCAGAACCCATATGTAGAGGACCTTGGTCAGACCCACAGGCTCCCTGACTGTTGCTTCAGTCTGTGAACCCCTATGGGCTGTGCCTAGGGGATGCTGTGGGCGTGTTCTCCTGCTGTCCTTGACCCCTCTGGCTCCCCCCTCCACCTCTTCTGCAAGGGTTCCTGAACTCTATTTCATTCTGTTAATGTCATAATCCTATGCTTAATTCCAGAGGATTCTTTCATATTCTCCAATCTTGTTCACAGCAATTCTTATTTTATCGTTCTCTCTCTCCTTCCCTCCTTCTCTGCCGTCTTCTTCTGTCTTGGACAGGTTAACGCTTTGACTTGGCACACACGCCCTGCTCTGCAGGTTTCTCATTCTGGTTGTTCTTTCTCTGAACCCAATAAGACTGATTTGGTTTTTTCTTATCTCAGTCTGTCATTTCAGAGAGTTGTGGGGTAGGAAGACAGGGCCTGTCCACACCAGGGACAACCAGGTAAGACCACCTTCCTCCCCACAAGCACTTGCCTGCTAAATCCCCTTAAGACACACACAAAAGTGCTAATCTGAACCCTGCTGCCCTGTGCTCCATTTTCTGATTGACAACTCTGCTTGTTTTCCCAGAGGCCACTTTGGCAGGGATATCAGGCCACATGGGTACTAGGAACTCCAGAGGCAAGCTCAGCACCAGAGGGCACTCAGGTCACAAACACAGCAAGGTAGATACCATGTTGGACCTGAAGATTCACTAATTACCAGAACCCCAGGCCACTCAGGGCCAGAAGACAGAGAGCAAACAGAAACCAAGGGGAAAAACATCTCAAAAAATGCCCATCCAAAAAGATGAACTCAGAAATCGGCATCTAAATCTCTAGTAACTGCAAAAGCCAGGTGGCTAAACACCAGTATGAGAATACAATCAACAAGAGGGCACCACCAGAGATCCTACTACAGCAAGCCATGGGTACCCTAATGCAGCTGAAGCACAATAAAATGACCCTAGATCCAATGGTATAAAGATGCTAGAGGTCTTTAAAGAGGAAGTTAATACAGAAACAGAGGAAAATGCAATCAAAGAGGTATAGGGAATTAACAAAACATTTCAAGACCAGAAAATGGAAAGAGAAGCAATAAAGAAAACACAAACTGAGGGAATCCTGGAGATGGAAAACCTAGGTAGGAGTACAGAAACTACAGAAGCAAGCATCACCAACAGAACACAAGACATGGAAGAGAGACTCTTATGTGAGGAAGAAATGATAGAAGAAATTGATACATTGCTCAATAAAATGCTGAACCTAAAAAGTTACTGACACAAAACATCTAGGAAATCTGGGACACTATGAAAAGACCAAACCTAAGAATAATAGGAGAAGAAGATTCCTAATTCAAAGGTCCAGAAAATATTTTAGACAAAAATCATAGAAGAAAATTTCCCTGACCTAAAGAAAGAGAGGCCTATAAATGTACAAGCTTACAGAACACTAAATAGATTGTACCAAAAGAAGAAATCCCTCCTGTACATAATAATCAAAACATTAAATGTGCAGAGCAAAGATATTAAAAGCCTCAAGGGACAAAAGTCAAGTAACATGTAAAGGCAGACCTATCAGAATTACATCCGACTTCTCAACAGAGATTTTAAAGCCAGAAGGACTAGACAGATGTCTTGCGGTCTCGAAGAGACCACAGATGCCAGCCCAAACTACTATGCCCTGCAAAACTTTCAATCACTATAATTGGAGAAAACAAGATATTCAAAGACAAAACCAAATTTAAACAATATTTATCCACAAATCCAGCCCTATAGAAGATACTAGAAGGAAAGCTCTAGCCCAAGGAAGTTAGCCCCCAAAACCACAGGAAATAAATACTTTAACAACAGCAAAAACAAAAGATAGAGGTGTACATGCACACATGTGTGCACACGCACACAAACACACACACAGACACACGCGCGCGCGCACACACACCCCCCCCACACACCACCACCACCAGTATCAACATAAGAAGAATTAACAACCATTGGTCTTTAATACCTCTCAACATCAATGGCTCAATTCCCCAATAAAAAGACACAGACTTTTAGAATGGATTGAAAAACAGGATCCATCATTCTGCTGCATACAAGAAACACAACTCAACATCACAAAGATAAACATTACCACAGAATAAAGGAATGAAAAAATATTTTCTAAGTGAAAAACTCAAGAGGCAAGCAGGGAAAGTCATTCCAATATGTAATAATAGCAACTTCCAGCCAAAATAAATCAAAAGATATGGAGGATACTTCATACTAATCAAAGGAAAAATCCACCAAGGTGACGTCTCAATCTGAATATCTATGCCCCAAATGCAAGGGCACCCATGTTTGTAAAAGAAATATTACTAAAGTTTAAATCACACTTTGACCCTCACACACTAATGAGAGACCTCAGTACCCCCCCCACACCAACAGACATGACATCCAGACAGAAACTAAAAAGAGAAACAGTGAAACTAATAGGTTATGATTCAAATGGACTTAACAAATATCTATAGAACATTTTACCCACAGACAAATGAATGTAACTTCTCTGCACCTCCTGGAACTTTCTCCAAAATTGAATATACACTCGGTCAGAAAGCAAGCCTCAACAGATGAAAGAAAACTGAAACAACAACAATAGCAAAAACGAAAAAAATTTTTTTTTAAACCTTGTATCTTATTAGACCACCATGGACCTCAACAACAACAGAAATGACAGCAAGCCTACAAACTTATAGAAACTGAAAAACCACTGGGTCAACAAAGAAATGAAGAAAGAAATTAATACCTTTCTAGAATTCAGTGAAAATGATGCACAACATACCCAATTTTATGGGCTACAATAAAAGAAATGCTAAGACAAAATGTTGTAGCACTAAGTGCCATTATAAAGAAACTAATTATGACTCATGCTAGTGACTTAACAGCACACCTAAAAGATCTAAAACAAACAGGACTAAGAGGAGCAGACAGCAGGAAATAATCAAACTCAGGGCTGAAATCAATAAAATAGAAATAAAGAGAATAATACAAAAAAAAAATATCAATGAAACAAAGAGTTGGCTCTTTAAGAAAAATAAAATCAGCTGGGCGTGGTGGTGCAGGCCTTTAATCCCAGCACTTGGGAGGCAGAGGCAGGTGGATCGCTGTAAGTTCGAGGCCAGCCTGGTCTACAAAGTGAGTCTAGCTAGGACAGCCAAAGCTACACAGAGAAACCTTGTCTTGAAAAACCAAAAAATAAAAAAAAAGTTTTTTTAAAAATCAACAAAATAGACAAACCCTAAGCCAAACTAACTAAAAGGCAGAGAAAGACTTTCCAAATTAACAAGATCAGAAATGAGAAGGGAGAGATGACAATAAATACTGAGGAAAGCCAAAGAATCTTAACGTCTTAGTTCAAAAACCTGTACTCCATAAAATTGAAAAGTCTAAATAAAACAGATAACTGTCTTGATAGATAACACTTACCAAAGTGAAATCAAGATCAGGTAAACCAGCTAAGTAGACCTATATAGAAACAGTCACTAAAAGTCTCCCAACCAAAAAAAGCCCAGGGCCAGTTGGTTTTAGTGCAAAATTAAACCAGACTTTCAAAGAAGAGCTAATACTCCTCAAACTATTCCACAAAACAGAAACACAGACAAACTCATTCTATGAGGCCACAGTCACACTGACCTAAATGACATAAAAACCAAACCAAGAAAGAGAATTTCAGACCAATCTCCCTTATGAACATTGATGCAAAAATTGTGGGCCTTCACCAGTAGGTCGATGTTGCCCCCCCAACACCACCCCCCTACCCCCACAACCCCCCCACACCCTGCTGGTGGCAGTTCACAAGACCCTGGACCAAAAGGTGTCAAAAGGCTAGACACATTTCAAAGCAAATCAAAGGCAAGCCCTGGGAGGTGTCCTGGGTCCTGCAATTTACATACCTTTGGCTTAAAACCCAGGGGTCTCCAGGTGGAGGGCACACTCTGCCTTCTCTCTTTCTCAGCCCTACTCCCTGTCTTTGGCTCTCTTTTATCTGTAAATTTGGTTAGAACATTAGTTTAGTGAATTAAGACCTAGCTTTACAGCTCTTGGTTGTTTTTATTTTGACTAAGCGTGCTCTCTTAAGTGGTATCCCCTGCTGGAAGAGACAGAGACTCCCCACACTTTATTTTAGCTAACTGCCAATGTTCCCTCAAGCTGGGACATCAGACCAGGAAGTTCCCTCCCTGCAGAGGAGGCCTTCTGCTTGACCACTCTCAGGACAAAGCCTTTGTCCTCTGGCCTCCCTAAGGCTGAAGAAAACTCAGCCCAGCCTCCCTGCTGATAGAACCCACACTCAATAAAATACTCTCAAACCAAACCCAAGAACAACAACAACAAAAATCATCCACCAGGATCAAGTAGGCTTGAACCCAGACATGCAGGGATGATTCAACACACAAAAATCTATCAATGTAATTGACCATATGAACAAAGAGAAGGAAAGACAAAAACAAAACAACAACAATGCAAAAACACATGATCATCTCATTAGATGCTGAAAAAGCCTTTGACTGAATCCAACAAGCCTTCATGATAAAAGTCTTAGATCAAGGAAAAAAAGCACATACCAAAACACAATAAAGGCAATATACAGCAAGTCAATAGCCAACATGAAATTACATAAAGAGAAATTTATTAAAATCAGAGACAAGATGAAACTATACACTCTCTCTGTATCTATTCATATAGTACTTGAAGTTCTAACTAAATCAATAAATAAGACAACTAAAGGAGATTGGAAAGGAAGAAGTCAAAGTATTGCTATTCGCAGATGATATGATAGTATACATAAAGTGACACCAAAAATTCTACCAGGTAACTCCTACAACTGCAAAACACCTTCAGCAAAGTGGCTGGATAAAAAATTGATTTTTTAAAAAACAGTAACCCTCCTATACACAAATAATAAACAGGCTGAGACAGAAATTAGAAAAACATCACCCTTCACAATAGCCACAAATAATATGAAATATCTTGGTATAACTCTAAGCAAGTGAAAGACCTATATGGCAAAAACTATTTTATCTGTAAAGAAAGAAATTGAAGAAGATATCAAGATGGAAAGATCTCCCACGCTCATGGATCAGTAGGATTAACATGGTAAAAATGGCCATCTTACCAAAAGCAATCTACAGATTCAACTCACTTCCCATTAAATTCCAACACAATTCTTTGCTGACCTTGAAAGAACAGCATTCACCTTCATAGGATAGCTACAGCAATCATGTACAATCAAAGAACAACTGGAGTTATCAGGAAATCATCATCCCTAATTTCAAGTAGTACTATAGAAAAATAGTAATAAAAACCTGCATGGTACTGGTATAAAAACAGACAGGTTGATCATTAAATCAAAGAACACACCTATAGATACTTGATTTTTGACAAAGAATCCAAAACTATAGATTGGAAAAAAGAAAGCATCTTTAATAAATGGTGCTGGCCTAACTGGATGTCTACACGGAGAAAAAATGCAAATACATCTATATCTACCACCCTGCAGAAAATTCAAGTCTAAGTGGATTAAAGACCTGATCATAAAACTAGATACACTGAATCTGTTAGAAGGAAAAAAATAGGGAAGAGCCTTGAACGCACTGGCAGAGGAGACAACTTCCCGAACAGAACACTCTAGCATCAACAATTAATAAATGGGAGCTCATGAAACGGAAAAGCTGCAAAGCAAAGGACATCGTCAACAGAACAAGACAACAGCCTGCAGCCTGAGACAAGATCTTCACCAACCCTACATCTAACAAAGGGCTAATATCCAAAATACATAAAGAACCAAAGAAACTACACATGAACAAAACTAAAAACCCAATTAAAAATGGGGTACAGATCTACAAAGAGAATTCTTGACAGAGGAATCTTAAATGGCTGAGAAGCCCTTAAAGAAATGTTCAACATCCTTAGTCATCAGGCAAATGCAAATCAAAACTCAAGTGGCAGCCCATGCTGGTAAGGATGCTGAGAAGGGGGAACGCTCCTTCATTGCTGCAAGGAGTGCCAACTTGTACTTTGGAAATGAATCTAACAGTTTCTCAGAAAATTGGGAATAGTTCTACCTCAAGACCTAGCTATCCCACTCCTGAGCATATAACCTGAAGGTGCTTCATCATATCGCAAGGACACTTCCTCGACTATGTTCAAGGCAGATTTATTCGTAATAGCCAGAAACTGGAACCAACCTAGATGTCTCTGCACCAAAGGACAGATAAAGAAAACATGGTACTATTACACAATGATGTGTTACTCAGCCATTAAAAACAATGACATCAACTGTGCACAGTGGCACATGCCTGTAATCCCAGCACTCTGGGAGGCAGAGACAGGTGTATCTCTTTGAGTTTGAGGCCAGCCTTGTCTACCGAGTCCAGGACAGCCAAAGCTACACAGAGAAACTCTATCAAGAAAAACCAGAATTTGCTGGCTAATGGATTGAACTAGAATATATCATCCTGAGCGAGTTAAGCCAGATCCAGAAAGACAAATGTGGAATGTTCTCACTTCTAAGTGGATATGAAGTCATAAAGTACAGGAAATCCTTGCTACAAACCACAGACCCAAAGAACCTAAGTAATCAGGAGGGCACAAAGGTGGATGCTTCAATCTACTGAAGAGGGGAGATAGATTAGACATGGAGGTGGATAGAGGGAGAAGACGGAGTGGGGAGATGAGTGGGATGGAAACAGGAAGGCTTAAGTACTGGGGAAAATGGAGAGAAAGCACTGGGAAAGAGCACTGGAATTGGTTGGGGGTTATCTCTGGAAAGAGCTAGAAACCTAGGACAATGAAAATTTGTAGTAATCTGTGAGGGTGACCCTAGTTTAGACCCCTAGCAATGGGGGCTATGAACCTGTAACAGCCATCTCCTGTAACCAGATATGGCTTCCAGTGTGGGGATTCAGACACCAGCCCAACCACAAAACCTAGACCTACAATCTGTCCTGCCTACAAGATGTGCAGTGGTAAAAGATGGAGCAGAATTTGAGGAAAGTGTCAACCAATGAATGGCTCAGCTTGAGACCCAGGTCATGAGAAGGTTTTTACCCTGACACTATGAATGATATTCTGCTATACTTGCAGACAGGTGCCTTAGCATAGCTGTCATCTGAGAAGCTTCACCCAGCACTGATGGAAACTGATGCAGAGACCCACAGCCAAACATTAAGTGGAGCTTGGGGCAATCCTGTGGAAGAGGGAAAGAAGGACTGAAAGGACCAGAGAGGTTAAGGAAACCACTAGAAAACCTAAGAAACTGCTAACCTGGGCCCATAGAGATTCAAAGAGACTACTGCACTGCCCACCACAGAGCACGCATAGGACACCACAGAGCACGCATAAGACAGACGTAAGCCCTCTGCACATATGTGACAATTGTGCAACTGGGTCTTCATGTGGGACTCCTAAGCGTGAGCCAGGAGTTGTCCCTGACTGTGCTGCCTGCCTCCCTAACTGGGCTGCTTGTCTAGCCCCAAAGGAAGATGTACCTAGTCTTACTGCAACTTGATATGCTAAGGCAGGTTGATATCCACGGGAGGCCTCCCCTTTTCTGAGAAGAAGGGGAAGAGGGGAGAATGGGGGGAAGGGTGAGGAGTTGAGGTGAGAGGGAAGGACCGGGAGCAGAGGAGCATGGGAAAGCTGTAATCAGAATATAAAGTACATCAAATTTTTGAAAAAGAGAGTAGGAGCTGGGCGTGGTGGCACACGCCTTTAATCCCAGCACTTGGGAGGCAGAGGCAGGTGGATCTCTGTGAGTTCGAGGACAGCCTGGTCTACAAAGTGAGTCCAGGACACCCAGGTCTACACAGAGAAATTTTGTCTCAAAAACCACACACACACACACACACACACACACACACACACACACACACACAC
>OU015755.1:48638109-48685096 GCA_907169655.1 Acomys percivali
CACACACACACACACACACACACACACACACACACACACACACACACACAAAGAGTAGAATGGGAAAGGTTTGATCATGGACCTAACTCTTCTTTGTCCAGTAATCTATATAGTATTGGACTTTTAAGTACGTTTTAAACTTAGAATTAACCTACTTCTCTTTAGCTACATTAAAGAATAAAGCATAGAATTTCCCCATTTCTGGCCACAGATGTAAAGACAATCCATCATTGAAAAAATTGTGTAAGACACCCAGAGAGTGTGCCCTCCCCCTAACCCAGCAACAGCAAAGGTAACGTAAGCTTAGTCTGTAAAGAAGATGACCTGTTTGTCCAAGTCTACGTTTCCATTGGCTAATACACTCAACGCTTGATGGCTAGACTAGGGGAGACTGCTGCCCACACAGTCATGCGGTGGTACGTAAGCATACAGTTCCACTCTAAAATACAGTAAGTACATGAACACTAAGATATTATTATTTTTTTCAACCAAGAATTAAATGGTAAGAAAATCCTATGAGGTCATGGAAGTTCCAATTCTAGAATTTCGTGGAAGAGAAAAGAATTACCACAAAACATGGCTGACCTGTGCCCTTGATGGGAATGACCTTACACTGTCTATTCTCTGAGAGCCACGCCACCTATGCAGCTCATTTAAAATCCACTTTATAATAAAAATTCTAGGTTTCTGCCAAAACCTCCCCAAACCTAACAGCTCAGTTTTTGACCACCTACAGACCATGACATTTCTTTTTTTTTTAATTTTATTAATTTATTCAGATTACAACTCAATAGTTTTCCCATCACTTGTATCCTCCTGTTCCTCCCTCCCTCCCGCTTTCACCCTATTCCCCTCCTCTAGGTCTATGACATTTCAAAATCCTGTAAGATGGGCCATGTTTGGTAGCACACACCTTTAATTCCAGCACTTGGGAGGCAAAGATGGAACCAGAGACAGGAGGGTCTCTGTTAAGTTTGAAGGCAGCCTGGTCTACAATGTGATCTCTAGGTCTATACAGTAAGACCCTGTCATAAAATGAAATAAAATGAAAACCAAAAACAAACCAACCTACATAATCTCCTAAGTTATACAAACAAAAAGCAAATATATTAAATATCATCCTCTAAATGGTTACTATGATGAGGCAAAGAGGGTTTTGGCAAGAACTTGCAGGAAAACAGCATGACACTAAAGGCACGGGTGCTCTTAAGACAGGTGGGCAGCGGAAAGAACCAGCCTACAAGTGACGTTGGAATAACTACTACTAGGCACATGGCAGGTATGGAAGCTCCACACAGGACATTCTGGCAAGTCAGTATCCTACAAAGCTGTATCCTATAGTGTTAAGCTGAGAGATTTAAGAGAATGGGGGGAAAAAAACAATGTCTTAATATTTAGTAACATCTACTAGCTTGATAAGGATTGTGTTTTGTTCCCATGAATTTTATTTCCATATATTAGCAAGACCTTTCAACCTTCCAGAAAGAAATCTGGCTTAAGAAAAACCATCAGAAACATAAAAACCCTTTTAAGCACTAGACAAGCAAATACTTAAAGGAAAAGGTGCTTACCATTTGGGGATTATCTACTGATGACTTCATGAGCTCTGGTACAGCAACATCAAGGTTTTTCAATAGCTCACCATTGATTACTTCTGAGAACAAGCTATAGAAATACTCCCCATGGGAGAAGCTGATGTTCCTCTGTGAACTGCCCAAATGTTGTGTAGACAACAGTGCTGGATTCAGGAGCAAACTCACGAGGTGCTCACACTAAGGAAGAGAGAAGACCATAGCAGAGAATCTGCCCTGGGAAAGACCCTGAGGTCGTGCGTCCACGGGTAAGTCTAAAAGGAGCCTTCTAAAGTGAGTCTGATATGTGAGGTCAGGACTCAAGTTTAAATTATACATTAATTTAATGCCTATTCTCTAGGTTTCACTTTGTGAGAGAAACCTCCTAAAGTGATATTGCTTCCAAATTTCCAGAACAACTTTGTTGTTGCTCATAGAACAGTCTACTATGAACAAATTGTTAGGGACAAGTGACGTTTAGCTGAGACTATCAAGGAGACAAAGCAGAGGTGCCTGCGATGGGAGAAGTGATATGGGAGGGGGAATGGGACGGGCACACACTGGCTGCAGATCTCAGCTACAGCAGGTCGCTTATCTGAGGCCAGCTCCGCTCAGCCCAGAGAGTGATGAGGACTTGGGTGGTTGTGCTGCCTCGGGTGCCTCAGGAATACTGTGCAGAGTCCTTGCAACCATTGACAACTGCCAAAGGCAGTGGAGAAGCATGCCAGCCCAGGTTAGGGTTAGTGACAAAATGTTCTTTGCCTAAAGTCCTTTTGGAAACAAAGCTGGACAAAAACATCAATTTTAAATTTTTGCTTTTTGTTTTTAAAAAGGCACTAAAGAAGACAGTCTTAGAGAGAAAGTCAGTAAGCCAATTATAGTACGTGTCCATCTAAGACCTTACTAACTAAATTTTACACTTTTTGGAGATGCACCACAAGTAAGGTATATAAGTCACTCAATAAGAAGTGTGACATGCAGCTGTTTCCCATACCAGTCCTCCAAAAGCAAAGGCTAACTCCAGGAGTCCATTGGCCAGGCTCTTGCAGCTGGGGTCCAATGACTTCAGGCACTGCCTTTCCTCTGTAGGTGCAATGCCTTTAAAAACCAAGGAGAGCAGTCTCACACCAATGGAACAATCCAACGCTGTAGACTAAAGGAAAAACCAACATCAAGTGCCTGGTGAGAGAAGGTGTTTAACACAAAAACACACGTTTCTCCTTTAGTTAAAAAGTCTGTGTTAGCTAACAAGGATGACTATATCCCACTTCCTAGGACAACTCTAAGCCAGCTCTGTGTTTTTTAAGCTACAGATTGCATATATGCCTTTCCTAATACAGGTACTACAGCACCTGGTTCCTAAAATGTTTGAGGTTAGTAAAACTTCAACTGTCTTTTATTCCTCTTTCATTTACTCTTTACTTTCTTATTCACATTCTAGACAACACCTGCAAGGTAAGTGTATTATCATTTCTACTTCAGTATATTCTGTACATAAAATATTTTAAATAATATAAATTAAATACCAATTTGTACTACCATAATTAAATTATATAATAAAGCGTTCTGTAATTTCTACTTCAGTATATTCTGTACATAAAAAATTTTTAAACAAATAATATAAATTAAATGCCAAAAAATTAAATACCAATTTGTACTACTATAATTAAATTATATAATAAATCTGAGAGAAACGAGTTAATCATGGTTACCTGAGGTGGTGATATAACATGAGAGAAACCAGCTTTGTGAAGCTGTTTACAGGCTGATAAGACAGACAACAACTTGGTCCTTTTCTGGCGAGTATCAGAGCTACACAAGTTAATGGCACAAAGCTCTTCAACACTGGCCGTGAGAAAAACAGAAACCAGGTATGAATACACTAAGGAATTGTGAGTGTTGTTATAAATTCACTAATTACCTGTCCCTCAAACTATTAATACAGTCCTGGAAATATACAAAAGTAACACCAGAAAAAGGCTCACAGACAAATCAGCCACAGAAAGCAAGTGTAGTGCTAAGCACATTTTCTGTTCTCCCATACTACATGTAGAGAATGAATTAGTGAAACTCAGAATTTCCAAAAACATGAGATCTTTTATGCATGTGCACAAGTACACACGCACGCACACACATATACACACACATGCAGGCAACACACTCTCTCACACACACACACACACACACACGTGTGCACGGATGCACACTCACACATGCGCATCCACACACACACTTACACTCATGTGCACACATACACACACACTCACACACACACACACACACTGGCAAGTGCTTTTCTTGAGGACTTTGCAGCTGTGTATGTGGATGTCAGAAACACTGGATGTGTGAGGACATCAAGTCACAGCAAGTGTGAGCATGGCAGAGTGCTCACCTCTGTACTGTCACTTTCTCCTTCAGCTGAGTCTCCAGCATGTCTCTGTATGGGGACTTCCTTAGTGCTTTCAGCAGGTTCACACAAACGCTGGGGAGATGGCTCATAACCTGCAAGTCGCCAGTGTTGAAGCCTATGCTCAGGGGCTCGCAGAGCATTTGCACTAAGACCTTCATAAGGTTTGTGTTACACAAGTCCTTGTCCAGGAGCTACAATACAAAAGACAGACTGAAGTAAGAATACTTGTTTTTGTTTTTAGAGATTTATTTGTTATTATGTATACAGTGCTCTGCCTGCATGTACACCTGCCCACCAGAAAAGGGCACCAGATCACATTATAGATGGTTGTAAGCCACCATGTGGTTGCTGGGAATTGAACTCAGGACCTCTGGAAGAGCAGTCAGTGCTCTTAACCACTGAGCCATCTCTCCAGCCCCAAGAGTACTTCGTAAATGGTTGTTCTCTTTCATCACAGTTATACAAGGTCCACAGGCTAGGCATATTCACAATAATAACCGAATTTGGCAGACTCTCTCAAAATGGTTGCAGAGTATAAAAAATGCTTGAAACCAAAAGGATTTCAGATTTCACCTATTTTCTAAATTTTAGAATAGCTTGATAGCTTCTACCACATAAGCATCATTACTCTGAAAAGCTGAAAACCAAAATTCTCCAAAACCAAAAATATTTGACATGCAAGTTTTGGAACATTTCAGATTTTTGACTTTAAGGTTAGAAATGTTCAGCATTTATTTTCAAAAACAGATATACATTGTGGTAACTATAGTTAAACAATACATACTGCTATGACTATACTCGAAGTGTTCTCACATACAGGGTAATGTATATAAGAATAGAGATGTATATGTATATATATATATAAAATATCAAAATGCCATGGTGTATACCATAAATACAAAAAACTTTTATTCATCAATTAAAGTAAGTAAGAATAATTTCCTGTAATGGAAAGTCTCAGAGGAGCCAAGCCACTCCCCCAAAATTATTAAAATATTAAGTTTACAGAGTAATGGGTTTTATTGTGACAGTATCATTCATGCATTTAACACATTTTGATGTAGTCGGACTCCCCATTACTGACTGTGCCCCCTTCTCTCCTCTCTCCTCATCCTGCATCTCTCTACTTTCATGTCCTCCCTAGGCCACACATGACAGAAGATGTGGTGCTTGTCTGGGTCTGGCTTACTTCACTTAACATGGTATCTACTTTCATTTATTCTCCAGTACATTATGTTTCATTATTCTTTATGGCTGAAGAACAGTATTCCACTGGGCATATAAGCACATAGATTCATTATCCATTCATCCATTAATGGCACCTAAGTTGATTCCCTAGCTTGCTATTGTGAACACTACTGCAATAAATGTTGGAATAGCCAGACACAAACCTTTAATCACAGCGCTCAGGAGGCAGCGGCAGGTGAATCTGTGAATTCCAGGCCACCCTGGTTAACATAGTAAGTCCCAGCCAGCCATAGTTACAATTTCATTTGTCTCAAAAACAAACAAATACTAAATGGCTATATAGGTATTTCTATGCTGCTTCTGACTCCTTTAGGTCTATGACGAGAATGCTATGCTTGGGTCATATTTAATGATTCCACTTTTAGTTTTTGAGGAATATCCATACTGATTTCCACAGTGCTTGGGCTAATTTATGATCCTATTTTTATTGAAAATAGAGACTAGGGGTGGAATCCATGGCTTACACACAGCAAGCAAGCAAGCAGTCTCCCACTGAACTACACCCTCAGGCCCGACTCCCCAAAGCAGCACTTGAGTTCCTTTTCCTTTCACCTTCAGCAGTATTTGTTACTGTTTGGTTTCTTGATGGTAACTATTTGAACTAGGCTAAGATGGCATTTCAGTGTGATTTGGATGTCTCTCCATCATGGCTAATGATCTAAGGCAGTGTTTCACAGTAATTCTAATATGATCCTTTAATACAGTTCTTCATGTTGTGTTGACCTCCAATCATAACATTTTCATTCCTATTTGATAACTGATAACTTGATAAATTTTAATCACAATATAAATATTATGGGATACAGAGGTTTGCCAAAGGTGGAGAATCTCTGACCTAAGAGAAACTTAAACAATTTGCCATTATAAAGTTCTAATCTCACGTTAACAGAGCAGGTGAGACCTACCTTGAACACTTCTGGAGAGCTGTTGAGAAGGGTTGTGGTAAATTCCACAATCCGCACCAAGACTGTGCATTTGCTGTAGTTGTATTTTTCTTCCTCTTGTAGGCTGGGAGGGCCAGCCACCCCAGTGCCAAAGCGCTGTTCCACTGCTCTAGCATCGTATGTTGCTATGCTTTCTAAAAAGAAAGCCACTGATTTCAAAAGTGAAGACTGTGCTTCAGTACCTAGGAAGAGCAACAGTAAAATATTAGTGTCTATTTCTCCCTAACTCTATTTTAATTAATGTACAGTTTCTTTTTGAAATATAAGTGATAACATACCTTCAACAAAAACAATAGCGTTTTTTAAAAAAAAATTTTTTTCATTTCCAGTTTTAGCTCATTTTGGGGTGTGTGTGTGTGTGAGTGTGTGTGTGTGTGTGTGTGTGTGTGTGTGTGTGTGAGAGAGAGAGAGAGAGAGAGAGATTCTATGTCTAGCTTCATGTCTACTTTCATCATTTCAATTGGCTGTCTGTGTTTTCAGACTTCATTAATGAATTTATTCATATCCTCATTGAAATCCTTGGGCATATTCATAATAACTATTTTGAAATGCTAGTCTTCTGCTTCAGCTGTATTACATTTCTCGAGGCCTACTGCAGTAGCGCTACTGGCTTCTGGTGGAGGCATATCATCTTGAGTATTATTGACCGTGATTTTGAGCTGGTGTCTAGGCATCTAGGTTTGGGATAACTGTTGGTTCTAGACGTTGATCTCTGGAGTTGTCTTTGTTGGGTGTTTTTCATTTCTTTGTTTCTTTTGTCTTCTCTGGATCTTAGACATCTGTGGTGATTGTAGCCTGTCTGGTAGGGAGTGCTTCAGAGTCCCTGTCTGGTATGAACACTGGGGACACCAAGTAGAACATGTTTCTAGATATTGGAGGCTGACACAAAGAATTGGGAATGGGCCGAGAGGGAGAGTGCTGAAAGGGGCCACAGGAAGTAGGATCAACAGAGAGTCTCATTGGAGTCAGAGACGAAGATGTGATGGTTTGAATAGGAATGGTTGACATAGCGAGGTCTCCGAAGCTCAACTTGATGTTTATTCCTGCTTTCTATGGATCAAAATGTAAAACTGTCAGCTTCGTCTCAAACACCATGTCTGCCTATATGCTGCCATGCTTCGTGCAATGATGATAATGGACTACACCTCTGAAACAGTGAGCCAGCCCCAATTAAAGGCTCTCCTTTATAAGAGTAGCTTTGGTCATGATGGTTCTTCATAGCAATAAAATCCTAAGACAAGAGGGCAGGCCCCTGCAAGTGGTGTGCTACAGGGCTAAAGATGAGACTAGAAAATGTGAAATGGAAGAAGAGATTCCCACTTGATTTCCACGCCAGTATGGCCAGTGGGTTCCAAGGCAGAGTGTGTCTCCAGGTACTGGCAGCTTTCACAGAGGGGTAGGCTGAGGGAAGAAGGCTCGATGTGCAGAGAAGATCCTTGGAATCCACAGGGAATGGATGTAAAGGTTAAAGGTAGGCATCGTCAGAGCTGAGGATCAGATTGGGGAATTTGCAATGGTGAACAGAAAGGCCTCTTTAAGATTCTCAAACATAGTCACAATTGCTATTTTGAAGTCCTTGTCTTGTGCTTCAGCTAAATTGCATTTTTCAGGGCTGGTTTCTGAAAGAGGCAAACTGTCTTGTCTATACATGTCTAGATTTTTGCACTGGGATATAGTGATCTAGATGATGCTTGAGGTGTCTCTTGGGGTAAGGATCTCATTTTCTCTTTGTTGGGTGAGTTGTTGTTGCTGCTGACTCTGGATCCTCAGCCCTGGTAGATTGTTGCTGTGGGTTGGTGCATGACACAAAGAAATAGAAAGTCTAGGAAGAAAAGCTGCACGGGGCAGTTGAAAAATGCTGGGGTGACCCTGGGTCTGAACCGAGAGGTGGATTCCCAGAGAATAGAGGTAATGGGGGAGAAGGGGCTCAAGCAGGTAGAATTAAGAGGAAGTCTGACAAGAGCATAATCAGGGATTATACTCTTAAACATTAAAACAGCCTTCATTACAACAATTCATTGCCCGAGTTCATCACTGAGAATCTGTTAAATGGGGTGGGGGGTATATAAGAATTAATCAGTTATAGAACTATTTTTTCAAACAAATATTTCTTAGAGTAACGCACTACATAACATTTTACTCAAAAACAAATCCTATGACAGTGGTGCTATAAAACTACCAATAGTGATGTAGAGTGTTACTAGGAGGAGGAGAAACCTTTAGAGGGTTGTGCTGGTAGAGCCAAGTGACTGGAAATGTTTTCCTTAGGGGACACTGAGACTATGGCACCACATCTTACTCACTTTGCTCCCTGACTATCATGAGGTGAACAGCTTCCTTTATTACATGCCAAACCACAGGCCAAAAGCAACAAAGCCAATCATGGACTGAATCATCCCAGCCTGTGACCCAAAATCAACCTTCTATCTTAAGCTAATTACCTCAGCTTTTTTTGTCAAAGGAGTAGAAAGCTGGTTAACACAAAAGAGAACATAAAGAAAAGAAGCTGGTATGTAGTTCAGTCGTACAAAATCCGAATTAAATTCTTTCCCACAGCACTAAGTAGCTAGTGTCTGTTAGCAACTCTGTTAGTACTTATTTTAATGTATTTTCTACACAGGTCTCACCATGTAGCAGTGGCTGTCCTGGTACTGTTTCTGTAGATGTCTAGCCTAGCACTCACAGCCTCTGTCTCCGAGTGCTTGTTAGTGTTATTTTGACATCAGTATGCAGCCTATCTGGAATACACTGTGCAGAATCAGCAGATGCGATCTTAGAGTACACTTCACCTACCCAGGACCTCTTGCACTTCCACAGTCTTCTCCTCAATGAATGTGTTGTAGCACTCCAGTGCTGCAAGGAGCAAGTCCAGCCACTGCAGCACTGCTCGCAGGCTGACCGGTTCTTGCAGGTGGAGGAGGGTTGGCTGAGTAAGAATGCTCACTGGCTGATCACCGCTGCTAACTGCTCCTTCAAATGTGTTTATGAGAAAAGAAATACCTTCTACCTTTGTAAGATCTTTCACCCATAGAGAAGGGGATTTGTTGCCTAAGAGACAAGATTAAAACATATTAAACATGTACTTTATCTTGGAATGTGTCTCCAGCATACAGTATTTGGAATATCTACCAAGTTTTATTAGCTGCTATGGCAAATCAACTCTTCTTTACTATTTAAATGAGGCAGAAAAAGCAAAACTGTGGTGAAATAAAAATGATAGTGAGGAATCCCAAATTTACTTCTGTATCATTTCATAATATCAAGATGGTATTTTTTCTGTCCTATCACAAATCTTTAAAAAACATATTTATAATGTATCGTTTGACATATAAACCTAAAATGAATATGGGACATACTTACTTTTACAAAGACTTATTTTATTCTAATTTGTATATAGATGGTTTCCCTATATGTATGTATGGGCATCAGAGCCTCTGGAACTGGAGCTGCAGATGGTGGTCAGTTACCACGTGAGTGGTAGAGACTGAACCTGGAGTTCTCTGGAAAAGCAGCCATTGCTCTTAACCTGAGCCAGCTCTCCACACGATACCTACTTTTAAATTTATTAGAAACATAATAGTGTGGGGCACACTTGTCATCTCAACACTCTGAAAGATGAAGCAGGAGGATTCTGAGTTATAGAGCAAAATGAGGGAGGGGGGATGAGGTGAGGAAGAGGAAGAAAGGAGAGTGGGAAGGGAGGAGGAAGGAAATGTTACTTGTAACATTAATCATGTCCTTAATTAGTCTGCAACTGCAAACTGGCAAAGCCAAAGCCAATCATTCTGGTGGAATGTTAATAAGACACTGGACCAACGAGACGACCCAGCAGATGAAGGCAACTGCTCCGTAAGCCTGCCAATGAGTCTGAACTACGGAACTCACCCAAAGAAGTCCTTTGACTTCCACATATGCATCGGGGTACAGGTGCTAGGGGTACAGGTGCTAATCCCTTCCCTGCTTTAATAAAAAAAAGAAAAAAGAAAGGGCATACCTGGCAGTAGAGGAACAAATTTATAAAAGAGTTCTATAGACTTGTGTCGACATTCTGTCTGAGGCCTTCCACAGTGAGCTAAAAGCCACTTGACCAGATCCAATAAACACAATGATTTCAAACGTGGAAACCCCCTACACACAGAGAGCATATTGTTATCAGCATGCTATCCAACATTCAATGCATTCCCAACCAAGAGTTTAGAAATCTGAAATGCAATTCTACCATACTGATATATCTAAAAGGCATATTTATTTAGAATGTAATCAAGTTATCATAGGTTAACTCTTAGAGAGCTGCCTGCTTACCAAGTATGGGAATTATAAATGTTTGCTACCACACCCAGCTTCAATATAATGTTAACATTAAATACACACACACACACACACACACACACACACACACACACACACACACATTTTGGAGTGCAAGAGAGAAAACTCAGGACTTTGTACTGCTAGGCAAATGCTTAGGTCCTATTTTCTTTTAATATGGAAAAAATTGTAAATATGCTTAGCAAACAGAATAATTTATCTCCATTCCAATGTGCCCTTTAAACAACAATAAAGAGAAAACCCACAGTTGTAGGATATAAAGCAGTGCTTCCTAGAAGGTCATCTCTATGAACTAGCTATAAATCTAAGTTCTCTGGTCCTACCCGAGCCCAGACTAAGAAGTCTTGTAGATGTTGCCTGCACAACAATCAGTATTTTAATTAGACCTCCAATTACTTTTAGTACATGCTACTTACAAAGAATCAACTTTCTAAAGGGATGTTAGAAGTCAGACTCAATTTTGTTAGTTTATTTTTGTTGTTTCTTGACAGTCTCATTTAGCCAAAGGTGAGTGTGAACTCTTAATCATCCCACCTCTACCTCCCAAGTGCTGGGATTATAGGCATGAGCCTATCTACCACCTTTCTTGATGGCTTTTTTGAGAAGGAAGAGGGTAGGAGAAACATGAAAAATAGCCCAGGTTGACCTCAAACTGATGATCCCCCTGCCTTCGCTTCCAAGCAGTCAGGATTACTGGTGTAAACAATTATACCTGAAGCTATCGATTTTAAAATGTTGAAACTATAACCATTCAGTATACATAGGTCCAGAGTGGTGGCTGCCATTACAGGTACCATGACTCCCCATGTATTGCAGAGAAGGCCAATGCACTGTACCTCCATCCTGCTTGTCAATGGGGTATCACTGGGTTCCTGGGTAATCAATAGCCAATACTCAGCCTGGCTTTGAGCAACTTTGCTTCTCAATTTGAAAATTCTATGACCTTCAAAATTCTACTATTTTGACACTTGGTCCTCCTCATTGATGTCTCCCCTCCCCCCAGCCTATCCCCTTGCAAGTGTAGTTGTCTAATAGAATAGAGTTTCAGCTTTACGGGATGAAAGATCTTTGGGACTGCAGCACAACAGTGTGACTGTATATAACACTACCAGACTGTACATCCAAAAATGCTTAAAGTGATAAGCTTTATATCATACAATTCATCACTATTAAAATAACAAGTAGGGGGCTAGAGAGCTGGCTCAGTGGTTAAGAGCACTGACTGCTCCTCCAGAGGTCCTGAGTTCAATTCCCAGCAACCACATGGTGGCTCACAACCATCTATAATGTGATCTGATGCATACTGTATACATAATAAATAAATCTTTAAAGAAAAATAAATTAAAAAAAAAATAACAAGTAAACCGGGTGGTGGAGGTGCATGCCTCTAACCCCATCCTGTACTTGGAGGCAACAGCAGGTGGATCTTTGTGAGTCTGAGGCCAGCCTGATCTACAGAAAAAATTCTAGGACATCCAGGACTATACAGAGAAACCCTATTTCAAAAACAAAAACAAAAACAAACAAAAAATAAATTAATTAATCGCTACTCAGAGATTCAACTCCTATGCCACATAAGGTCTTGAGCAGTGCTGAACAGATGTATTTTGAACCAGGCAGACTGAGTTCACCTCTGATTCTTACATGAGCTAGATTTCAAAGTATGTACTTTATCCTTCAGGTGACTGTATCTTATTGAATATGGCATTCCCTAAAGACTTCCTGGAAACCCTGTTAACAAGGTGCCAATGGTCAGGCTGTTTAAATAGTCACTGACTAGATCTCTAGCCTAAGTAGGAGTTGGTAACTTGACCCTGACTAGCTGAATGCACACTGTCTGCTCTACTCACTGTTAAACTACAAAACTTATTTTGAAACAGTTCATGAATATTCTAGTTAAATAATTACTTACGAAACCTGTTTTCAAACTTAGTATAGGTAAACTACAGTGCCTGTCTCAGTTTCAAAACTTAATGTCGACTTGGACACCTATACAAACCATAATCAAATATTGTCTTCTTGCAACCAAGTATTTTCTAACTTAAAGTAGAAAACTGACTGTTCATATCGCACTTTTACATAGTTCTTCTTTATAAGATACCTCTTTATATTGTACATATTCCTCTGACAACCTTCATCACATGGAAATCAGCGCTGTGCTGGGTTAAATAGAAGAAACAGTATAGCCTACCGTGGCAAACGTCGTTTCTTTGCTTTGTTTAAAGAAACGTGCTTCTTTTCAATGATGCGTCTTAGATGGTCAATGGCATCACAGCATTGCTGAATTGTACCTGCATTTGTATCCAGTACAAAAAGTTTCATAGAAAATATACAGCAGATTATCATTAATAAAGTATTAATAAAGTAATAAAGTCTGTTGCCCTAACTTTGTGATTAGCAAGGTAATACTGTAGATTTGGTATTTCTTCATCTCAAAATATGAAATTTAAATAAGTGACTTACATTTCAAATCCTAAAATAAAACCCATGCTCACGATTGCAGGAAGGCATGACATATGCATGTGTGTGTGAGTGTATGTGTGTGTATATATATATATATATACACACACACACACTCAAAAAGGAGTATCACATTCAAATAGAAACTACATGACCAGCAACTCGCATGACAGACTAGTCCTGTCTGACCATAGCCCAATCCAGGCCAGAGTTGGTGTACATCAAGTCAAAGCCATTTCTTATGGTTGTAAGTTCCTTGGCTTCTCTTTCCCCTGTAGAATAAACTGCATTATAGTTTAATATATAGTCACTATAGAAAAGGACAGAATTAAGGACATAACCACCCAGAATTCACCAACCAGGACTTCTGAAGCACAGACAGAGTCTTGGAGGAAGAAGACACAGGAAAACTTTTTACAAACTGGATTTGTGTGTGAGAAAACGGTATATCTTCCCTTCACATTTATCAGATCTTCTAAGAGGAATGTGCAGAAAAGAAAACCACCACCTCAGGGAAGAACTCTGGATTCTGCAGCAATCAGGATCAGTTTGTAGGTACAACACTCAGGACGACACATACCTAAGGATTTCTCATCTGCGTGCGCCAAGGCCAGGCTTTCCATATATGTCACTAAGGCTTCAAACACAAACTGTTCAACCAAGGATTCTTCTTCCCTACAAAATAACAAACATTACACTTCCCCTAAGGAAAGAACACATCAATAAAATAAGGACGCAAGCTGTTTTTGAGCCAGAGTCTCACTCAATAGTCCAGGCTGAGCTGGAACTCAGTGCCTACATAGCACGGGCACTAACTAAAGAAAGAGTGATCCACTTGTTGAAAAAATTCATTTTCTTGGAAATTAAGAATAACAAATCAAGCTGGGCATGGTAGCAAACACCTGTAATCCCAGCACTGGGGGAGGCTGAGGCAAGTAGATCTCTGTGAGTTCGAGGTCAGCCTGGTCTACAAAGTGAGTACAGGACAACCAAGGCTATAGAGAAGTCCTATCTCAAAACAAAACAAAACAAAACAAAAAACAACAAAAATCAAATTTAAGTTAAGGCAAAATTTGAATTGCAAATATTTTGGTCCATAGAAAACTATCAATATAAAGGCTAACTAACAGTTTAGCTTCTCTTTTTATGAAAGAAGCAAATATCAAGATCTGAGTAACTGAACTATAGTATCAGGCCATGAATTTTAAGTTATTATATCTAGGATCTAATACATCTTAATTAATCAAAATATGAACCATTCTAAACAGTGTTTATTTCTGATATCAGAAATAAATCCATGCTACAGGATTCAGTGAACTCTTGAAAAATATTTTGTATACACTGATTGTGGAAGTATTTTCTTTACAAAACTTGTCAGTTGGTGAGAGATGCTGTGAATGTACTGGATGAGGCAAAATTCTGCACAAGAATTGTCTAAATTTAGAAACCATATGATGCACAGCAGGACTGTGTGGAGAGCAGGGCTCTTCATGCTGATCTGTGTCTGCCGCAGGCCATGCAGTTTCAGTGCATCTTATCAACTTGCTGAACACACTTGTGAGATAAGATAGGACACAGAAAGCTGTAGTGTGGTGAGTCTCAACCTGTGGTTGCTTATCAGATATTTACATATCATGATGATTCATAACTAGCAAAATTACAGTTATAGAGTAGCAGTGAAGTAACTTCTTGGCTGGGGGCAGCACAACATGAGGACTAAAGCGTTGGGAAGGCTGAGAACCACTGCTGCAGTGGAAGAAGCTGGCACCAGACTACCCAAAGGTAAGCACGGCCGTTTTGGGTACGCCTCTGGCTCTGGGAGCTGTGTGTTACTCAGGTAGTCATCATCGGATGCTGTACGCGATCCACGTCCTCCGCATGTCACAATCCAAGCTCATTGTTGTGTAGAACAAGAGGGGATGACTTTTTTTTTCTTTGTAAATTTCGGTCAGTTCAAGAGACTTTCCCAATCTGCTTTAGAGTCAAGCAGCTGCTGTGTGGCCCATGCTGAGCCCTCTGGCAGCTTCTCTTGAAGATCAGCTGCAGCTGCTGCTCTCAGTTGGTCCCTGTAAGGCCACAATATTCCTCTTCTTCAAGGTTGTATCTTTTAGAAAATATTTTGAGCCACCACTGCACTGCACCTTCATTATCCATTCCTCAGCCAAATGTGCTGTGTGTGCCCTAAGTTGGCTTCTCTGCCTTACAACCCATTTTTACCTCAGGTAAGAATTACTTAGATTTGCTTTTTGTGTAACATTATTTGTAGTATAAAATAAATGTGAAATAAAGAACAAGAATAAGTCATTAGCTAAATAACAATGTGTGAAATGCACATTACAATGACATAAATCAAAGGCAGAAAGGTGGCTCAGCAGAAGGCGCTGGCTACTAAACCTGGTGCTCTAAGTTTAACCTTAGGCACCCATATGGTTGGAAGGGAAAGAAACAATCACTCAGGTCGTCTCCTGACTTCTACACACGTACTGTGACCTGAATGCAAATACAAACACAGACACAGACACGCACAGACACACACACAAGTAAAATAAAAAATATTAAGGCAGGCTGTAGTGGTACATGCCTTTAATCCCAGCATTAAGGGGGATAGTGGCAGCCTGGTCTACAGAGCAAGTTCCAGATCCAAAATTACAATTAATTTTGTACCAATGTAGTAATAATAATGCTCATAAAGAATTCTATTGATGGCCATCACAATCATGTGTAATAGCATCTTAACCAGTAACAGAATTTATGTATAACGACAGTCTCATAAGATCATACCTGGTGCAGTCATCAAATGTGGGCAAATATGCCATATGGATTATACAACGACAAGACCACCTCAGGACTCCTTTCTTGAGTGTTCTATCATACTTGTCTGTGAAGCTAGCCTCAACAGCGGTTTCAAGCACCAAGAGCTGGCAGCTAGCTGCTTTCACTCATCACTTTCCAAAATGTCAAGACTATGTAGTTAAGGTTTATATTTCTAAATAAAACTATGAAGAAAAGAAGGCAACAAGTAACATGAAATTTGAGAAAAGTAACTATTTTGTAGGGCAAGTCTCCAGACTACAGGTCTTGCTATACACACAGCCTACAAAGCTCTCATCAGAGACAAACCTAAAGGGCAATCAGTGATTCAGTGAACCTTCCCCTTTGTGTCTGTGGAAAGCTGCAGGCCATCGGATGGCCAGAAGGAGACTGCCTTTAGGTACATTTTAGGTGGGGAAAGCATGTCACCTCTAAGGCCCAAGTCACACTCCCAGGAGACCTGCTCTGCCCTTTTAATAGACGAGACTGTGAAATAATGTTCTCTTCTCTCCACGAAGGGAGAGTGGAGCAGAGAGCCTGTGAATCTGCCTGCGTGGCCATTGCTCTTCTCTTCAGAAACTCTAAGGGTTAGCTTTTGCTGCTCTGAGTAACTTGTTTCTCAACTTGGAGGGTGAGTATGTGGCAATTTGGTGTGCTATTATCACTCTATAAACAGTCTATATTTTATACATTCTTCTGTACATACAGTCTCCACATTTAAAAAGCTAACAACATATGGCTTCAAGCTCTAGTTTACTCTCATATAAATTTACATGTGGATTCCCATCTACTCCTCCATCTTCACTCTATTATTGATCTCCTCTGTATCCCAGCTGCCATTTTCTAGAAGAAGCTATTCTGACTAAACTCGGGTTCCCACTGTAAGACTTAGTAATCTATTATTAGCAAATCACTATTTATTGAAATTAGTTTCAGCCATAAAGCTTTACATTTTTCTATTCTAGTATCTTTCTCAATGGTGGCCCTCATGAAGAGCTATAATTTATAGTATACTTATATTGCAGTATTTGGCACAGTGCCTGCATAAGATACTCTTTCTTTCTTTGCACAGTCCTCTTCTGACAAGACGCATATGTGTTCTTATAGCTGACTCATCCCTTCAGCTCCCACGTATTTAGTAAGTAATGCTGAATAAAGGAATGAATTAATGAATAACTCATCTTTCTGTACTAAATGTCTTTCTTGGACTTTTGGAACAGCTAAATGTTTAACTTCACTTTGTAATCCCATAACTCCTGAGACTCCATATCATTAGAGGTGCCTCCCATTTTTCTCTCTTTTATTTATTTTTTTAATCTTTTTTTTTTTTTTTTTGAGACATGGTCTCTCTGTGTAGTGTCTTAGCTATCCTGGACTCACATTGTAGCCCAGGCTGGCCTCGAACTCACAGCGATCCGCCTGCCTCTGCCTCCTGAGTGCTGGGATTAAAGGCGTGCGCCACCATGCCCAGCTGTTTCCCAGTTTTCTACCACAGCAGACACGACCTGGCTCACCATCTCTCACATATTTATGTAATAAATGCTTGATATAAAAATACATGGACTTAAACATCAGGGCACTTTCCAAAATCACACTAATGGTTGCAAGAGCTGTCTTACACATCTTTCCTTGGCACAAAGCTTACACACCTGAATTCCCTGTAGATGTGGTTAAAAGCAAGCGCTGCACCTAGCCTCTTGAAAGCATTAGGGTGAAGAGCAAGACTGTAGAGCCTCTTGAAAAGTGACTTGCTGTTTACAGGACTCTTCTCTTGCTGCTGAGGTGTTGTTTGCTTAATGGACCATTTGAGGAATTCGTGAATACACTGTCCACAAAAATCTCTTAAGGTACAGTCAACAGGGTCCACAATACCATCCTTAATCAAGACAAAGACAGATTCATTGTTTATTGTTATATCCGTAGACTGATTAATTATTTTGTGTGAGTATATATGACAACATTCAGGAGGTTGAGGCAAGAACCCTCTTGAGTTTTAGGCTAACCTGAGATACTCAGTAAGTTCCAGTCCAGCTTGGGCTATACATTGACCTATAATAAATATATATATATATATATATATATACACACCATCCAGTGACCATTCATTGCCCATACTCAGTAAGTTCTAGTCCAGCTTGGGCTATACACTGACCTATAATATATATATCTATATATATATATATATATATATATATCATCCAGGACCATTCATTGCCCATAACAAGGCATATGATCTGAGTGAATCTGACAATAAAGCTGGTGATAAACTGCCTGACTGCCCTGAACAAACAATGATGTATGATTCTACTATATGTTCTACACAGCAAAATGATGAAACAAGTCCTCACAAATATACGACATTTCTTCTTCCTTGATGTTCTTGTCAACTTCTGTTTTTGCTGGCTCCAACTTAATAGAAAATGTTAGACAGATGCATCATAGAATCAGTTTGCAAGAAGAAAGAATTAAAACATGTTTGGACATTAGATATTTCACTGGAACTCTTGCTATTTTATTTATTTAAATTTTTCGTTTTTAAAAAGAAGGGTCCTATATAGCCTAGGCTTGTATAAAACTGCTATGCCGCTGAGGCTGGTATTAAACTCAATCCTCCTGTCTCTAGTGAACAAGTGTAACAATTACAGGCATGTGCAGGGGATTCTAACATGAACATATAACTCCATCTCCCCTAAATGGATAAAAATAAATACGCATCAAAACCAGCACAGCTCAGCTCACTGAACCAGTGAGCAGGTCCTAATGACTACCTCTACCACCTCAGAGACTCCAAAACCCTCCAGCTGATGAATCTGAATGCAAGAGAAAATCAGGTAAGCTAAAAATTCCCTGTACTCTTGAAGTAAATACTGTACCATGAATTAAAAAGACAAACTACTGTTATTAATGAAGAATATTTTACTTCTCACACCTACAACATATTCACACCACATATTCTCTCTCTCTTATGTCCTTAATATATATAATTTTTTTAAATTTATAGCTGCTTAGAAAGCAGAATAAAGCCAGGATGTTGGCGCATGCCTTTAATCCCAGAACTCGAGAGGCAGATGCAGGCAGTTCTCTGTGAGTTCTGGGCCAGGCTGATCTATAAACAGAAATTCAGGGCAGCCAGGAATACACAGAAAAACCCTGTCTTGGGGGTAAGAGGGGGAGACAAAAGTAGAATAAAAATACATGTTGACTAAATCTTAGTTATAGATACTGAAAATGTCACTTACGAAAATAAATATAGTTCTGTGTCAGAAAAAAAGACAGTCTAGAGATAGACTACATTTTGTTATGTTAACAAGGAACTTTTCATAAAGATCTAAACGTACATTAAATTTCTGCACTCAGTTGGAATCAACAGTAAAGAATCAAATGCTACTTACCAGTATGGCTTCTAGTAAGGCCACAGTATCTTGACTTTCAAATTTCTTATTGTTAGTGAACCAGTGAATCAGCTGCATAACAAGTGGTTCATAGAGCTGCCTTGTCACCTGAGGAGACATTCCTAATGTAGTTACAGCCTTTTTATGAAAATAAATGTACACTGAGCATTAAACACTTAAATGGCACTTTCAACGAGGCAAGATGAAACAAAGCTTTCACTGTTTTCGTCAGTTTCTCTGGTTCAGTTTCATGATGAACAGAGTCCAGGAAAGGAATACATACACACTAAAGCACACTGTTCATCTAATTGGGAGAGCAATTTAAGATACTTAAATTTGTGTCAGGGTCTAGGTGCCTGAGCCTTCCATCCACACATCCTCTTTGAAGTCCAAGATCTAGCCTAAAACCAGAGCCAGTGCTCGGGCTCAGTCTGAACAGCCAGGACTGTGCCATCTATAACCAACAGACTCTTCACACAGCACATCCAGCCTGCCTCTCCACAGAGCCAGGTGGTGTACCTCTCGGGTCCTGCTATATATCTTCTCAAATTCCCCAGATCAATCCCTGGTGCTTAGTTCTAGGCTTAGTTTGGGCAGTCCTGCTTGCCCTACCCATAATTCTCAGGTCCTTCCAGGACCCTGTGCTGTCCAATGTCTCCTACAAGCCAAATCCTACACTTAGCAGGGGAGTCGCCTGGTCCTCCCTGTCACTCACCCTCCCTAGCACACAAGTCAAGCCCAGTTACCCACATTAGTACCTCTGTTGAGCCTGGACATCCCTGCTTGAGCCACCCACAACTGACAGGCTTCTTGTGCAGTACCCACACCACCACCTCCAAACCCACCAGTCCTACAGAAATGCTCTTCAATGAGAACTGCCTATACAAACTCCAGGCCATAGACCTGAAAAGAGCAATCATAAATTTCACCAAAGAATTCAAGGAGTTTAAAGAAAAAACAAACAAAAAACACACTAAAAAACAAACAAACAAAAAAACCAACAACCCACAAACGTTAAGATTGATAGAAATGATAAAGAGACAAACCAGGACTTGAAAGCTGAAGTCAACAGGAGACAGAAACGTGGAAGAATTCAAGCTAAAATAAAGGTGGAAAAAACTAATAATCCAACTAGAAAACTCAAAAGAATGTCTTACAAGTAGAATGAACCAAGCAGAAGACAGAATATCAGGTCTCTAAGAGAAAGTAGAGAAACTAGACCTAACAAGCAACGATTGAGTAAATATTGGAAGACAGACAGACAGACAGACAGAGGAAACGCAGGGCACAGTGAAGAGACCAAATCTTTGAATTATCGGCATAGATGAGGAAGAGCCTCAGGTCAGTGGCACAGACTAGATCTTCAACGCAGTAACAGAAAAAAACTTCCCAAACCAAGGAATAGTACACTCCATGAAGACACAAGCACACAGAACGCCACATAGACAAGACCACAACAGGAACGCCTCATGGCTCACCACAGCTAAAACACTAAGTATTCAAAGCTGTAAGAGGGGAAAAAATCTATCACAACAGCAGTTGATTTCTCAATGGGAAGACTGAAAGCTGGAAGAGCCTGGAGAAAGGCCCCCCCAAGTTCTAAATGACCACGGCCGCCAGCCTAGACTAGTGTATCAAGAAAAACTACCTGTCCCAATTGAAGGTAAAGAAAAAAACAGTTCCCCGATACAGTCTTAAACATTTTGTATCTAGAAGACTTGAATCCTAGCACACCTTTCATCTCAGGAGGCAGAGCGGACAGATCTCTGAGTTCCTGGTCCGCCTGATCTATAGAGTAAGTTAAAGGACAGCCAGGAAGACACAGAGAAGCCCTGTCTCAAAACCTGCACACAAATTAAAACGTTATTTAAATAATGTTCCAATCCCCAGGTCACTGGACCATGTAGCTTACACTGTACAGGGTAGCAGGCAGGCAACAGTGACGCCAACGAGACCACATTCCTTTTCTGTGTATGTCTGTGCTGGCCCCACATTTGCTATAATTCCGGCTCTTCCAACCTCAGGGATTCTAAGCATGGACTACCATGCCCAGCCTGAGATTACATTTTTGTGTGTTTTTTGCAATTATTTAAATCATAATCCTGTACTTACTTGATCCACATCACATGCGAGCTGAAGTAGCACAGGAAATGTGTGCTTATAGAGCTGGTACATGGGAGGCAAGCCTTGGCCTTCAGGCATCTGAGTGGCTCTTCCCAACATAAACATAACCACACTGTGCAACAGTTCGCAAGCTGCCACCTAAGAGGGACCAAGTTCAACAGAGCTCTCGTCATCACATTTACAAGGGAGTATTCTAAAGTTTTTTCTTTACATTAGTCATTTAAGAGGAAAAACTTTTATTGTGGGTAACTACTCCGTACTCCAAATAAAAAACTGAAAATAGCAGTTTTAATATAATATTAATGTTTTTGCTCTCTTTAATCTTGATCCAAGATTTAAGAATTGAAATTTTAAAATTTCAGATTCTGAGGATAATACATTCATAAAAAATATTTCACACAGTTTAGAACCATACACCCTGGCTTCATCTGTAAATACCACCTTATTAAGTACATTTTGGAAGCATATTAAAAATTTACAAATTAGCAGGGCATGGTGGCACTCCCAGCATTTGGGAGGCAGATTGCTGTGAGTTCCAGGCCAGCCTGGTCTACAAAGTGAGTCCAGGACAGCCAAGACTACACAGAGAAATGTTGTCTTGAAAAAAAAATAGAAAAGAAAAGTTTACAAATTACTGGTAACATTTGTGATTATCTGTTACCAATCTCCCAGGTTAAAGGAGTCATCAAATTCTTGACAAGTATCATTTTAAAACATATTTTGCATCGCATTTTCTGTGACAAAGAACATCTGGTACATGTATGCTTTGACAGGTTATCTATTACAATGAATTATACTTAATTTTCATTTATCAGTGACAGCTACTTCTGAAAAAAAATAAAAGTAATGATGTTAAAATGGCTAGTATATCGCAGCGTCTGTTTCTTAGCCAACATGTACATGTTTTTAAAGCAATACACTATAAAGAATGAAATAATGAAGAAAAAAGAATACTTTAGTTTGCCGATCACTAGCAGAAAGAGCCAGCTCAGTGACCCGAGGCAGGAAGACATCCAGATAGATGACGGGCTTCATCTCTCTGAAGGGAACGGCAAAGATGAGTCTTTTCTCCCTGTCCCACGCCACATACTTCTTCATTCTTTCTCCTGATGCAGCTGATGAAGACATGTTAGAAAAGGTCTCTTCAACATCTTTCCTCTCACCTCTTGCTAGCTAAATGAGGGTGCTTCCGAGGCACTCTGTCTTTCTGTTTTTCTGCTTCGGATACATAAGAATATTAAAACCACTGATACTCTTCTTTCTAAATTTAACCTAACTAAAACCATGACTCATTAGGAATATCCAAATTCAGTGAGAGCTACTTAAAACATATGACAGAAAATAATATGTATAATTGAAAACAAAACTCCTCTTAGCCAGGTGTGGTGGTGCATGCCTTTAATTCTTGCACTTGGGAGGCAGAAGCAGGGCATCCTAATAAGTTCCTGGCCAGCCAAGATTACCTAAGACCTTTTCTCAAAAAATAAACCAAACCAAAACAAAATTCCTCTTTTAAAAGGACTATGGAGATGGTTCAGTGGATTAAGTGTGTTCCATACAAACGTGAGAACCACAGTTCAGATTGTGAGTGCAAGCCTACATACTGGGTGAACATGGCAGCCTGCCTAGACTGCCTGTATTGACGTTAGCCTGAGGCTTCCACATGAACATGCTCCTGTGCACGGACACACACAGGCAAACAGTGCCAACGCTGCCTCTTGAAAATACCTTCCACATATAGGCTCTAATTTCTTAAAGACCCAAAAGTCTCCAGTTACCACTAAATTTCAAAAGTAAAAGTAGCTGAGTTTTTCTTACATAAAAACACTCTAAAGATATTCACATATTTAAAATGTTAAGTTTAGGCACTGGAGAGAAGACTCAATGGTCCATAGTCCTTGCTGTTCTTGAAGAAGACCTGTGTTTGGTTCCCAGCACCCACATGCTGGTTCACAGCCATCTGTAACTCCAGTTCCAGGGGATCAGATGCTCCCTTCTGACCCCATGGATACCAGGCATTAATGTGGTGCATATACATATATTCAGGCAAAACATGAAATCTAAAAAAAATAAATAAATAAAAATACAAAACTGAGAATATTGAATTTAGCCTTCTCCCATGAGGCTACGGTTGGTGGGGCTGTCTCACACCTAAGGCCAGAAGGCGATGCCTGTAAAGGTGAAAGTCTTTGAAAGCCCAGTACGGTTGCACAGACTTTCTCTAATCCCAGCAATCCGGAGGTAGAAGCTGGTAGATCTTTCTAGGTTTGAAGCCTGCCTAGTCTCTATACCATGTTCTATGCCAGCCAGTCTGGGCTTCATAGTTCATTCATGTCAAAGAGAAGACAAAATGTTTCTTGAGCTGATCAACTCTAGGCTCCAACTTGTTTTGAAAAGTAGAGAATATGTGCTGGACTTAGAATATGGCTTCAGATTCTGAATATAACCACACAGGACAAAGTGAAACTGACCAGTTTTGAGGATATCTGAAATAGAACACTACGCTATGGTGGCCCAAACTGGTGCTCATTTCTACAGCGGCAATAACATTGAGCTGGGTACAACACAAAGGAAATACTTCACAGTATGAATACTAGCTGCTGCTGTCCAGAAAAGGCTGGTGAAAAATAAAGAGGCACGTTTTCAACTCCAAGGGTTATTTTAGGGAAGTGCTTACCTGTCACTAGATTTTTGTTTATTTGTCCTCCTAGGGATCCCAGTATTTGTACTACTCTAACTCTTATGTCTTCTAAGGACAGTGCTTCATCCTGAAATTTATACAAATGTGTATATGTGATAAATGAATTTAAAAATTAAACTGAAAAAGGAAGAACACTTATTGTTAATATAGCCTAATGGTTAATTAAATCCTAAACAGTAGTACTATTAATGCTTGAGAATCCATAAAAGAAGTCTCACTTGCACTTTTTCAGGTACATATCTAGGTCAAGGCCAGCAGCGCCAAAGTTTTTGGAAGGCCCTTTATACTCTTAAGAAGTACCAAGGACTCCCACAGCACTTTTGTTTATATGAGACACATTCCTAAATATTCCATTAGAATTCAAACTTTCAAACAGGTAGCATGTTAAAAATACTAACCCAGTTATGTTAAAAACAACATACTTGCCAGGCGCAGTTGATCCCAGCACTTGGGAGGCAGAGGCAGGTGGATCTCTGTGAGTTCGAGGCCAGCCTGGTCTACAAAGTGGGTCCAGGACAGCCAAGGCTACACAGAGAAACCCTGTCTTGAAAAAAAAAAAAAAAAGAAAGAAAACTGATAAAATAATCCAACATATTTTTATGAAAATTAGGTTTTCAAAACAAAAGCCCTCAAAAGAGTGGACTTGCTTCACACTGGTGCAAAGGCCTTTAGTTTTATTCACAGGAGCCACAGAGCTCACACAGGGGTGTAGGAAAAAGAGAAAGTAGCATTTTGTAGTCATTTTAAACAATTGGTTATCCTTTATATCATACAATGCAGAGTGTGAAGCCTAATCAATGAACGTTTACATATACTCTATTCTGCTAAATTCATTCACTTATCTTGCACTTTGAATGGGTTATTTTTATACTCATGCACTGTTCATCTGAAGATACTGGTTCACTGGAGTAAGCAGATTTCCCTAATGTTGACATATTTCTTTGCAGATGCCTAAAATTACATTTGTTGGTATCATCACCAATCTCATGAGAAAAAATACTCAAGTATCAGCTATCAAACTTACTGTAATAGTTGTATGTTAACGTTAAACATGTTTTCCTTAAAGTGGTAGGATTTGTTGGTATCATCACCAATCTCATGAGAAAAAATACTCAAGTATCAGCTATCAAACTTACTGTAATAGTTGTATGTTAACGTTAAACATGTTTTCCTTAAAGTGGCAGGCTTTCTCTCACTAAAAGAAAATGTTGGCCAAATGGCAAGTCTGAATAACGCAGAGTAAGGAAACCTCAACTGAGACACTGGCTCTGTAGTGCTGGCCAGGGGGCACGTCTGTGGGGCATTGACCTGGCCCACTGTGGGTAGTGCTACCCCTGGAGATCTTGGGTTATGGGAAAGGTATGGAGAGTAAGTCATAAACAAAGGTTCGTTTTTTTTTTTTTTTCCTTTTTTCCCTCCATGATCTCTGCTTCAGTTAATCCTTCTGGTGGGAACTGGCTTCCCTTGATGGTGAACTTAAATCTGTAAGCTCAAAACCCTCTTTCTTCCCATTGATGAAAGGAAGAGAATATAATTATTATTTTAATATGAATCCAACATAATCCACTCACTGTCTTCCACTGCAGTCCCTGGCTGAGAGCCACAGAACGAAGGACAGGATGGGTCACATTCTACTGGGCTTAGCTTGCTGTCCTGCTGGCTCCTTTCTGCTATCCTGAAAAAGCCCATACAAAGCTCCCTATGGAATGGTCAGCACACCTACTATTTACATAAGACCCTGTTTGCTAAAGAAAGGATGTCCTAATCACTACCCACACCATTTGCTTCTGTAAACATGCTTAATCTGCACTGGAAACGTCCCTTCAGAGGTCATGAGACCCAGAGACCAACCTCAGACAGTGATATACACAGGGATTTCAGCACTGTTAATCAAACTTTAGAAGCTATACAAAACTGCAGGATAAGGATAGATCTTACGAAAACTACCTGTGTTTCAGGCTCA
This sequence comes from Acomys percivali, assembly GCA_907169655.1. Lineage (NCBI taxonomy): Eukaryota > Metazoa > Chordata > Mammalia > Rodentia > Muridae > Acomys > Acomys percivali. The sequence continues at coordinate 48,664,063 of OU015755.1, forward strand.
TTGACAGAGATGGAACACAGTGAGTTCTCCAACTCTCTGCGTGCTACTTGGTTAGTTTGGTCTGACATCAGGAAGTGGCACTATTTGAGAAGGATTAGCAGATGTGGCCTTGTTGGAGTGTGTGTGGCCTTAGAGGAAGTGTGTTACCAAGAGTGGGGTTTGAGGTTAAAAAGTCCCAGGCCAGTGAATCTCTTCCTGCTGCCTGAAGCAGATCCAGATGCAGACTGCTCAGCTCCTCCTCCAGCACCATGTCTGCCTGCATGCTGCCGTGCTCCCTGCCGGGATGATGATTTTAAACAAGCCCCAGTGAAATGCTTTCTTTTATAAGAGTTGTCATGGTCATGGTCATGGTTTCTTCACAGCAACGGAACAATACTAATAGAGAAACTGGTATCAGGAGTGGGGTATTGTAGTGACAGGCCTGACGGTGCTGCTTGCTGGCTGAAGGTAAACTTGGGACTCTGGATTAGGAAAGCAGTTGAACACTTTAAGTGGAGCTTAATGGGCCATGCTAGTAGAAGCATGGAAGGCAGCGGTGCTGAGAGCAATGTAGGTGGTGACAGCCTAGCTCAAGATGCAGAGGAGGTAAGTAGTAAGTGGCCTAGAGACCAATCTTGTGATATTTTGGCAAAGAATGTTACTGCTTTCTTTTGTTGTCCAAAAAGATCTGCCTGAAGCTGAACAGACAAGTTTTAGATTAATGGTGCTGGAAAAGGAGACTAGTATTGATTGTGTCATGTGGTTATTAGTGGTTACTCTTATATCTATAATGAAAAGGAGCAAGATATAGATAGATAAATATAGATAGACAGATAGATAGATAGGTAGTAAAAAAGGAGCATCAGGAAGTATAATGGAATTAAGTCCAGTGTTCACAGTGATAAAAAGTTTAAAGAGAAGTAGCTTGTTGTCCTGTCTGCCACACACTCCCTGCCAGGATAATGCTGTAAGCCTGCCCCCCCCTCAGTGAGATGCTATCTTTTACAAGAGTTGCCCTGGTCACGATGTCTCTTCACAGCAATGGAGCAGTGAGTAGGACACATATTTGGGGTTGAATCCACATTTTTAGGAAATATACATTGTCTATCTATGAGACAAAATTTATTTACAAATCCAGAGAAATGTTCAAGTTATTTTATTCTACTGTTTATATGTGATAAAACTATTCAAAAGCTTAAAATATTACTTCGAGTTTTATCTATGTCTCTCAATCAAAAACTTCCAAGACTAAATATACATATCCAAGATTTTTTAGTCAATTTTCAACACTGAGCTTTTCAATTTTTAAATTTTATTTCAAGCAAAGAATACTTTCTCCAAAATAAGTTTATTTTCTTTTTCTTTTTCTTTCTTTTTTCTTAAAAATAATTTTTATTTAGTTTTACTTTATGTGCACTGGTATGTAGGTGTCAGATGCCTTGGAACTGGACTTACAGACAGTTGTGAGCTGCCATGTGGTTGCTGGAAATTGAACCCAAGTCCTTTGGAAGAGCAGCAGTGCTCTTAACCACTGAGCCATCTTTCCAGCCCTTCTTTACATTTTTCTAATCTTACCATAGAATTAAAAAAAAAAAAATCTAACCAAGAAAATACCAACAAAAGCACAAAGTAAAGCAAGCAAGGAAGCAAGTAATCACAGACAAACAAGAGAGAATTTAACCTGATGCAAAGACATCTATAAGAACACATCAGTCTTACACATCCCCATCAAGTGTTCTGACTTGCTTGGTGAATTTAAATGAAGTTTTTTGTTGTTGTTGTTTTTTTGTTTGGTTTTACTTTTTATAAGTTAATCTCTGAATTACTTAAGGTAAAGAAAGACAAATGATTCCTTACTGGTGAAATATCTGTAGTCCTTTTAAGGTGCTTCAATACAGCACTATTAAATCCCTTCTGGGCAGCCCGAGAAAGTGCTGACACTTCCCAGTAGCTCTTGGTTTCATCTATGGGCAGTAAACAAAAAAGAAAACAAACAAACAAACAATGTTATCATCACTCACACTACATTGTGAAATAGAAACATTAAAGTCATGGTTATTTAAAATATGATTTCAAAACTTAAAACTTTAGAACAAAACACCAAAAGTCAGTAACACAATTAATACCTCAATTAACACAAACATTTCAATAATAACTTTAAATGTCAGTGGGCTCAATTCTCCAATCACAACACAGACTGACTGTGTAGATAAAAAGCAACATCTATCTGCTGCCTACAAAGATGCCATCTTAGCTTTAAAGATAGTCACCACCTTCGAGTTAAAAGATGGACAAAAGTACTCCAATCAAATGGGACCAGGAAGAAAGCAAGTGTCTCTATAACAACTGACGAAATAGACTTCAAACTAAAACTAATGAGACTAGATAAAAAGGGACACTTCATTCTAATCTAGGGAACCGTCAACAAAGAAGACATTACTATCTTAAATATACAAACAGCAAACACTGGGACATCTCATTCAATTAAAAATCAAACTACTTGATTTAAAGACACATATAAACATCAATCCATCAACAGTAGGTCATTTCAATCCCAATTTTCTCCAGTACATCATCTGAACAAAAATAAACAGGAATAGAGAAACTCAGATGTGACATCATACACTGTCATTTAAACATCGTATAAGTAGACTTAACAGGTATCTACAGAATCTTCTATCCAAACACAGAAGAATACACATTCTACACAGTAGCAGTATATGGAAGCTTTTATAAAATAAACCACATCCTGGGACACAAAACAATCTACAAATTCAAAAAAATCAAAAGCACTCCTTGTATTTTATCTAACCATAATGTATTAATACTTAAAACAGAAAACCTGTAGTAATAGGTAGATTCATGGAGATTAAACAACTCATTACTAAATAATGACTAGATCAAAGAAAAAAACAAGAAAGAAATAAAAACTTTAATGAATCTAAATGAAAATGAAAACACAACCCAATAAAACATTTAGGACACATTGAAGGCAGTTCTAGGAAGGAAATTGATAGCTGTAAGGTTCTACATTAAAAAACAAAACAAAACAAAACCAGAAATAACACAAATGGCTTAATTAATATAACTCAAAAGTTTGCAAAAATAATAACAAAACATATCAAACCCAGTCAGCAGCAATAAATAATAAAAATCATAACAGAAATCAAGGAAAACAAAAAAGAAATCCATAAATCTAAGAGCTTGTTCTTTGAGAAGATAAACAAAACTGACAGACTGTCGGCCCAACTAACAAAGAGAGAAATCTAAATTAAGCAAATCAGAAATGAAGAGGAAAACATTAAAACAGACACCAAAGAAATTTAGAATGTTAGCTGGGTTCGGCGGTGCACAGCTGTAATCCCAGCACTTTGGGAGGCAGAAGCAGTTAGATCTCTGTGAGTTCCACAAAGTGAGTCCAGAACAAGCCAAGGCAACACAGAGAAACCCCGTCTCCAAAAAATAAATAAATAAATAAAAAGAAAGAAATTGAGAATGTGATAAGGGAATATTTTAAAAATCTGTACTCTATTAAGGTGAAAAACCTAAAAGAAATGGATAGATACAGCCATACTACCACAAGTAAGGCAGGAAGAAGTTAACAACTTACGCAGACTCATAACAAATGAGGAGATTAAAATAGTAATAAAAAGCCTTCCAACTTAAAAATAAAACAGAAATGTCCAAGACGAAAAAGATTCACAGCAGACTTCTATCAGACTTTCAAATATCTACAGCTAGTCTTTCTTAAACTATTCAAGAGAGGGAGGGAGGGAGGGAATGAGGGAGACAGACACACATGGGGGGGACATGGGGGGGTGAGAGGGGGGACGAGAGACTAGGAAGATCACTCTCAAATGTCTACTACAAAGCTAATATCACTCTAATACCCAAACCAGGTAAAGACAGAAAAACAACAACAACAAAAGCAAACTACAGGCAAATATCTCTGATGAATGTAGATGCAAATACTCAATAAAATAGCTGCAAAGAGAATACAGACACATCAAAAAGCCTATACACCAAGAACAAGTTGGCTTTATCCCTTAAATGCAGAAATGATTCAATATACTCAACTCAATAAATTGTAATAAACCCACATAAATGTATTTAAGAAAAAAATCATATGACAATCAATAGATGCAAAAAAAAAAAAAAAAGCCTTGGGGAAAAATCTAATATACTTTCATTATAAAAGTCTTACAGAATATAAGGCTAGAGGCAACATAGCTCAACACAAACGCTGTATATGAGAAGCCCACAGCCAGCATCCTCCTAAATCCCACTGAAGTCAGGAATGAGACAGAAATGCCAGCTATACCCACTCCTTCTCAACACTGTGCTCAAAGTGCTAGCTAGAGCACTAGCCAAGAAAAAGAAATTAAAGGATTACAAATAGGGAAAGAAAAAGTCAAACTATCCCTATTTGCAAATGAAATGATACTACACATTAGAAATCACAAAAATTCTACCAGAAAACTTCTACAAACATCAACAAATCTAGCAAGGTGGCAGGATACAGAATCAGCCTGCACAGATCAATAGTTTTTCTATATATCAGTAACAAGCATCCTGAGAAGGAGACCGTAATAGACACATTCCCATTCACAATAGCCTCAAAGAAAATTAAAACAAACAAACAAAAAATCCTAGCCAAGAAAGTGAAGGACCTCTAAAATGAAAACTTTAAATATATGAATAGAGACAGAGACGGACTGTAAGAAGTGAAAAGACTTCTATGTTATAGATTGGCAGAATGAAAATGATCACTCTACCAAAAGCTACTTACAGAGTCAATGCATTCCCAATCAAAATTCCCACCTCATTCCTCACAGAAATAGAAAAGGCTATCCCAAAATTCAGATGGTAGCACAAAGACCCTGGGTAGCCTAAACAATCCTGAGGGGTGGGCTGGGGGAAGCAATGCTTGAAGAATTACAATTCCAGATCCTAAGATATATTGCAGAGACAGGAATAAAAATAATAGGTTCTGATACAAAAACAGACATGTAGACCAATGGAACAAAACTGAACACCCAAACACGAGCATATAACTTTAGCCACTTAATGTTTGACAAAGACACCCAAAACATACCCTGAAGAAAACATCTTCAAAATATGGGGCTGGAAAAAGTAGATGCCCACATGCAGAATAATGAAATTAGACCTGCATCTATCACCTTGCAAGAAAACTATCTCCAAGTGTACCAAAGACCTAAGCATGAAACTTGAAACACTAAAACTGCTAGAAGACAACACAGGCAGTGCCTGTATGAATCAGGTATAGGAAAGAACTTCCCGAATAAAACCCTATTTGCCCAAAAATTAAGGCAAACAATTGACAAGTGGAACTTTATTAAAGTAGAAAGCTTCTGCAGAGCTGAGGAAGCAGCCAAGCAGGTGAAGAGGAGGCCCAGTGAATGGGAGAGAACCTTCCCAGCTATACACCTGACAGGGGATTAATATCCAGAATACATAAAGAATTTAAAAAAACAAAGAGTCCAAAAAAACAAATGACCCACTGAAAACTAGGTCTGGGACCTAAAAGGAGTTCACAAAAAGAGGGGGAAAGTGGCTAAGAAATAGCTCAAGAAGTGCTCATCATACCCAGTAATTAGGGAAATGCAAGTCAAAACAACTTTGAGATTTCATCTAACCCAGGCAGAATGGAGGGATGTGAGAAAGGGGAATCCTAATTCTCCGTTGATGGGATTCCAAATTGGAGCAGCCAGTATGGAAATCAGCGTGGAGAATTCTCAAAAGCTAAAAGTAAGTTTACCATAGGACCCAGCTATATAACTCACTGGCATATGCCCAAAGGACTTTGACATTCTACGCTACAGATATATGCTCAGCCATGTTCATTGCTTCTCTACTCCCAAGGCTAGGAATTGGAAACAACTTAAATGTCCTACAACCAACAAATGGATAATAAACATGTGGTACTTAAATGGAATACTTTTCAGCTATAAAAAAAAATGAAATTGCCGGGCATGGTGGCACACGCCTTTAATCCCAGTACTCGGGAGGCAGAGGCAGGCAGATCGCTGTGAGTTCGAGGCCAGCCTGGTCTACAAAGTGAGTCCAGGACAGCCAAGGCTACACAGAGAGACCCTGTCTCGAAAAACCAAAAAAAAAAAAAAAAAAAAAAAAAAAAGAAATTGCATATTTTGCAGAGAAATAGATAGAACTAGAAAAATCATATCAAGTAAGGTAACAAGACCCAGAAAGACAAGTGTCACATGTTCTGTTTTATTAGAGGTTCCTAACTTCAAATCTCCAGATGGGTATCCATAACCTGCAGTAACTTACAGACACCAGGAATGTAAAATGGGACCACTGACAGGATAGGGGAGCTCAGGGCAATAGAGACAGAAACATCAAGGTAGGAGATCTGAGGAGGGGAACAGAAAGGAGGAGGTGGGCTTTAGGCAAACAGGAAGGAAGGAAATATCAAAGACTAAAGAAGGTGTCTAAAATAACAACAAGGATGCCTGGTATAGCCACAGGAATTATACTATTACCTACCCTTAAAAAGCCTATAGTACATATAATTCTGTATATAAATATACATATATAGTTTTAATAAATTTTTCTCAATCTGGGCTGACCATGCTCCCTAAAAAAGCCAAAACCCACCTAACAGAAACTGCAATATCAGATACAATAAGCCCTCTTCTGAGCTGTTGGTCAAGGCTGTCCAAAACATAACCCTGCTGCTGTTCTCCTTGGTTATCCCAGACCCAGATGTAGAAGGTAAGTCCCCACTGCTGAACATATCATGCACTTCAGAAACAGGGCCGAGAGACTCCTGAACCAGAATGGACCTCAACATCCTCTCCCTGAGGCTTAGCTTTCAAAGTCACAAAAGCATCATCCAGGTTTCAAAAGAAGAAGGCAGTCAACAGTCTTCCCCAGCTATGATGCTCATGAACCACATCAATAACCAGCATGGGATGATACCCACAAGGGTAAGTAGTGGCAAGCATATGTTGGTGGTCACCAGCACTCTAATTGGACTTAAGGCCCACTCAACTATGAGGAACCTTGCCTGGTACTGGAAACCTAGCTAACTACTCAGTGCTAGTGAAGAAGTCAATGTTACTGAAGGAGAACCTATAACAACTAACATACTAAGCCAGAATAATGCCTAACCACAATCTATAAGCATTTGTTCTTATGCCCACAGGTAAGTCTAGCCTTCAACCCTCACCAAAGAAACTCTTTGCAATAAACAGAGATTATTACAGAAAACCACAACTAATCATCAAGCAGAAATTTGGGGCCCAGTCACAATAGATACATCTACAGAGCACTACTACATTAAGGCTCAGGGAATAATGCAGAAGAGAGGGCAGAAAGATTGTAATAGCCAGAGGATGTGGAGTTTGTATGATATCATGGCTCCTACGAATGTCAGAAGCCACACCCATAAAGACTTCACCAACATGGCTGTCGTAACATTAGCTGAACAAGGCTGACACCAATGAATATGCCAAACAGGACAGAGAAAAGCTGAAGTGACCTCAGCAGTACAGAAAGAAGTACAGGCAGCTGAGGAAAGCTGTGAGAGGAAGAGGTGGTCTTCGCAAGGAAGAGGACAGCAATTAGTTGTCCAGGGCCAGATAGGCATGATAAAATACAAACAAGTAACATTACATGGGCTCAACAGGTTATATTTAGGAATATACAAGTATATACATATATGCATAACAGTGGAGAAACAGGCCATGTATTTGAAGGAGAGTAGGGAGGAGCCTACGGGAAGGTTTGGAGAGGAAAGTAAAGGGGGAACTCCTATAATTAAATTATAATCTTACTAGGGGACCCACATGAAGTCCAAGTCGCCATCAGGTATATATGTGTAGAGGGCCTGGGTGCTCTAATAAGGGAGCGGGCTATCTCTTAACAAGGACTCTGTGGCATGCTTTTCGATCACTTCCCCCTGGTGGGGCTGCCTTGCCAGGCTACCAAGGAAGAGGATGCGCTCAGTACTGATGTGACTGGATTTGCTGGGGTGGGTTAGTGTGGGGGAAATCTCCCCTTTTCTCAAGGGTAGGGGAGAGAGAGTAGGGGGGAGAGGGAGGAAGGGTGGAACCAGGAGGAGAGGACAGAGGGGGCTATGATTGGGATATAAAGTAAGTAAATTAATAAATTTTAAAATACATACAACCTCAAAGAAAGCTTGTTTTCCTCCCGTTTTAAAATATTAACAAATCACTCAAGCAATGACAAATTAATAAAAAAGAAAAAACAATCAAACACACTTTGAGTATTGTGTTGAAATGAAACTTTACAAGTTGGAAAAATACTAATAGTCCAAGTTTATTATCACATTGCAATTTTATTCATGATATTCATCCCAATTTCTGTAAAACTTGCCTGATAAGGTTGAAGTTTTCAGGTATCCATCGAGGCAGGGGAGGATGTCTTTGTAATAAGGCTGCATTACAGACTTGTCAATGTGAACTGACCATTCCTCAAGGGCACGCAGGCCTATTTCTGCCAGTGGCATATGGCTCAGGCCCAGCTTCAAAGCCATCTATATGTCAAATTGAAAGAAGAATTTAAGACTTAAACAAAAACTATCAGTTTTATGGTTCTTAATTGATATGCTTTCTATTGTTAGCCCCTGGGAACTGCTAAAACGTTAAGTGGGCATAGTTCAAAAACATCAGACGAAAACAAGCCTCAGTGGTCCATGCAAGACCCAGCCATCAAGCCAATTTGTAGAGGAGGAGGAGGAGAGCAGCCTCTGCTACTTAAAGCCTCCCAGCTACAAGTGTTCCAGCAGGGATTGCTGCCTGGGCACTGGCTTTGACACTTCCATGTCTTCTGAGAAACAGAGTGGTGATCAAAGTAAGGGGTATACCCAAGAAAACCCGCCTACCTGTAGTGCAGGAAGATAGGCTCTGATATCAAGCTCAATGATGGCATGTGGTAAGGACAGAACGAAAGTCACACAGGAGGCCAGAAGTTCATCCTTGTACTGCTTCATTTTAACTGACACCTTAACAAGAAAGAATACGCCAAAAGATGTGTATCGGAATGTACCTTAGAATCTGTAAGTTAAAAATATTCACCCTCTTCTTAAATGTGAAAAAAAAAGGATGCAACCTTTATTTGCTAAAAACCTAAATGCTATTTCCCTAAAAAAGTTAATTTGTTTAAGTACTTACTCCCCTTTATTTAAAACACTAAGGAAAGGGATAAGATATGATCAATGTACATTATAAGTTACATAGAAAATTATCACAACAAAACCCATTGTGAAGAATAATTATTTATTAACATAGGCCAATAACAATTACAGTTGACAAGTGGGGATAATCACCACTATACTAACGAGGACGACAACAACAATTGGTTGTCATCACTAAACTGAATTATTCCCTAAGAATTTGATTTTTGAAGCAGTGATTTCCTGGGTTAAAAATTTTAAAGATCTTACTACCAAGACAAACCTGTCATCCCAGCACTTGCCTACCTAAAGAGAGAGGAATACCAGCTCCAAGACAGCCTGGGCTACATTTTAAGAGCCTGTCACATAAAGTAGCCAGGAGGATACCTCAGTAAGTAAAACACTTGCCATGAAGTCTGACAATGGAAGTCTAACCCCAGGACACACAGAGTAGAAGACACTTGTTTTTTGCAAGTTGTACTGTGACCTCCACACGTGACATAGACACAGACAATAAGGTAAACGCAGGAAACTGTCACAGACATAAGGACAAATCATAGAGGTTTGCTTGACGAAGTTCTAGAGATCTCTGGCTGATCACCACTGCCCGTAAGTATTATGTATGGTCCAAGTGTAATTTTGCCTAAAAACTACTTTGAAATCTACTTCTTCTCCTAAAACTGTCTTTCTCTCAATTTGTCAGCCCTAATGACATTTACACTGGAAAACTTTTTGCTACAGCAAATGCTGAAAGAAGGCATCTGGCCAAAGGCTTGAGACAATGAGAGAGTTTTTGGCTCTGACTGTGTGCAGTTAGGCAGAAACTGCTTGAAAGAAAGTTAGGACCTTGACATAACAGTACCTGGCTAGATACTGCTGGGTATAGAAATTTTTCTTTAGAATCTGCTTTGAGAGCAATAGAACGTGGGCTTGGGATGTCATACGTTACAGATATTTTATAATAGAGGACCGCTTGGCAGTTAGCCTAGGCTTAGACAGTACACCTGTTAGTTTCACTGGGAGCAAATCAAGTTTTTTTCTTTGTTGGAGAACATTTAGTTTCAAGCTATGCTGCTTTGATAATCGTGTAAACACAATAGCTTTAGCCCCGAGAAATTTATAATTAAACTTTCCAGAGTATTGTTTAAGAGATAAAAATCAGGTCATGATGACCATTGCTTGGGAATTCATTGATTTTTGCTGTATGCTTTATTGTAGGTTATAAAGAACTGTTTGTATTTCTTTGTAGAGTGTTTTCTTGTTCTGTTGATTTTTAAAGACTCTATTGATTGTAAAAGATGAGAAAATCATGATGTGATCTGTAATGAAAAAAATTGAACTTCTCCTTAAATAAAGTACTGGGGTTGGCCCAGGAGAAGCAGAAAAGTAAGCAAGTAACAGATGAGGAAGGAAAACAGAAGAAAAAGTTCTCCTGGTCTACAAGACCTTTCAGTTTTTACTGCAATTTATGCCTGGGCTAATATTTTTTTCCTCCATTCCTCAACCTTGCCTTGACAACTAGTTCCTTTGGCTAGTTGTTCAGCCAACAGTTGGTTTCCCTTAACCAGCTGTTCACTGCCTGCTCAATTCTCCCGACCAAGGAACCACCAAAACTTTCTCTTCTCTCCCCTTCACTGGTTCCTGGAGCTGGTCTGCAGGAAAAAAACCAAACCAAACCAAACCAACCAAACGCCATCAAGCACGCATATAAACAAAACCTCACTCCCAATCTGAATTTAAGAAACCAATTTTCAAGGCTGGCGAGATGGCTCAACGGGTCAGTGGGTAAGGGGGCTTGCCACCAAGACTGATGACCTAAGTTTGTAATCTCCATGGTGAATTGAGAGAACCAACTCTTGCAATTCATCCTCTAACATCCACATGCACACCATGATATACAGGCACCCATAAACACACAAATAATTGTATGTATCAAAAAAAAAAAAAAGTGGACTGACGGCCCACATCTTTGATTCTAGCACTCAGGAGGCAGAGGCAAGCAGATCTCTATGAGTTAAGGATAGTCTGATGTACATAGTAAGTTCCAGGCCAGTAGCCTCAAACAAACAAGCAAGCAAGCAAGCAAGCAAACATACAAACAAACATACATACATACATACATACATACATATATATATATACACATATAGATGATTATAAGGATTTTTTATTATATATCCAAGAATATCCTGTATTACATTAAGACAAACTACTTAAATGTTACCTCTTTGCCAAATTTTGCAAATAAAGCAAAGCAAGAGTACTTTTCTGAATCTTCAGGAGAATGCTTCAGACTCTTCGGGCTAATTCCCTGTCAAATAAAGTAGCAAGTTAGTACGTCAGGCAAGAATCAAGCACTTCCACACATGTATCTGCCAGTTCTCAGTCTTTCTCCAGAGGCTGAACCCATTTCATGTTCCCACTGTGTAGTTTGGAAGAGAAGGGAGACTCAGTTCCAAGGGCACATGCCAGAAGACTCCAAGTAGAAACAGCAGGGAGAAGGTTGAGGACTGTCCAAAAGCCATAGGCAATGTCTAACTTCATCCTTTCCTCATCTTCCATTAATTAAAAAACCAACAAAACAAAACAAAACAACAACAACAAAAAGCACCCCACATTCACTATACCCCAGACTTCTGTGTGACTAATAGGAGCCTCAGTTTTACAACTCAAGTTATACCCAAACTTCATGGCACCAGGTCATCTGAAGGGTTTGTACACAGATGTCTTGCAGCCTGCCAGAAGTATCTCTGATTAGCTAAGTCTTGAGAAAATCTGAGACTTCTAGAGAAATACTTGGTCACAGGATCACTTTGAAAAGTTGCAAATCTTATGTAATTAGCCAGGTACTAAAAAATCAGAGAGCAGAAAATGCTACTAACTTTTAAAGAGTCTTTTGATTGACAATCACATATCAGTTTCTTAATTAAAACTACACATGCTATAATCACATTTTATAAGCTCTCTATAAACACAAGAGTTTAGAAACACAAGAATTGGTCAAGTCCCTAAGAAACACTTACCTCAAAATATTTTATTTTCTTGGCATTTCTCACTGCAATAGACAGTAATTTGTAGAAACCACTGATGAGTGGCAACCGTGTTGACTGCAAAATTAACTCATATGAAAATGAGTAGACCCATGGTTCAAAAAATTTTACTTGTTTCTTAGGAAGAATCTCCCTTTAAAAACAAAATATTTAAAGAAGAACTTTTCATCCTACTAATTCTTACTCAACTTTAAAATTATGAGACATTAAAAAGGATAGGCAATTCCATTTATAACATTCTTAGACTTTCTAACACCTTTAAGGGCATGTTATGCACCCTTTTCCTGCTTGAGGTCTTCTAATTCTTCCAGAAAAGCAAAAAGTCTAAACTGCTAGAAATATTTTAAAAGTCTATAGAAGCAATTTCATAATATAAGTCATTTACTATATTTCCTCTTACACTTATACAAGGGATCTCATCTATTAGAGTTATTAAAAAGATACATTTTCACTCTTAAATAATTAATTTTCACTCTTACATAATTAAAATTCTACAAAATACCTGCAAAACTCCACCAGGTTAATGAAAGCTGAAAAATCTTTTGGTTTAGCAGCGTGCAGATTAGCAGCTGGATCTGAAGTTGGAATCACCCAAACACCAGTAGAGCTTCCATCCTGAAAAATTGTCCCAAACCAAGAACTGTTCATATAACACAGCATTCAACAAATAACTTTCCAATGAAATCATCATAAACTGACTTATAAAGGAAGAATGCAGAAGTGAAAAAGACACAATCGAGTCCTCAAGAGCTTACATTTTAAGAATAATGGGAACAGAAGCAGAAAAACCAAAGGACTCACAAGAAAGAATGGGACAGATACAAAATACAAGGTCAGGACGGTATTGTTTTTTTCATCTTAAAAAGTTTTTGAGACAAGGTTTTACTCGGTAGCCTAGGATACAGCCTTGAACTCAGAGCAATCCTACTGCTCCTGCCTCCCAAGTGTCAGAAACCAATGTACAGTCAACATAAGGGGAATGTTCTTTTTTGACACCTTGACAGAGACAAACTTAAAAAAGGAGAAAGTATTAGTAATGACTCGTTGGTTCTAACTGGTAAATAGAAGAATAATGTATAATAATAAGGCATCTAATGTGTGTGCTGGCCATATGTAGGTTTGCTGAGGCAGTCTTACTCTGTAACCCAGGCTTGCCTTGAACTCATCATCCTCCTGCCTCAGCTTCTTAAATGCTATCACAAATGGGACCACACCAGACTAAAAAAAAAAAAAAAACTTCTTTAATATACTAAACATATAAATCATTCTTTGACTAATCTGTCAATAACACATTCTACACACTGGGTTACATGTAACAGAAAAGCATCTATGGCATATAATCATCGCAAAAAAACTTATTTTCATTTCTCCCTTGAAGATGTGCTATTGTCCTGAGCTTGCAAAGAATTGATATTAAAATGATGCAAAATTATGATTGATAGGAACTTCTAACCTCTTGCTCTCCAACAGTCTGTTTATCCAGTGAAAGATCCAATTTTTCCACAATCTTCAAAACTGATCTTATAAATTCATCATAGAGTAGATGATTCAGACTTTGAAGGGAGGAATTCACAAAGAGAAATGTTTCATCTCCTAAAATAAAATCCTGGAAATAAAGAAAAATTTAGAGAGTTCAAAAATCTTAGACTAAGTAGTATATTTTATAAGCATTATGATGTATACTTTCACAGGTATATATTTACGGAGGTAGGAACAAAACAATGATATGATGACATTTTAATCAGATAATATGATTTAATCCTCTACACATGGAAGCGAATGAGAAGATACAAGTCAACTTTGTCAGCATTAGGTCAAGTAGCTTGTGTGTCTATGTTTAAACACACATTGGTATAATGCAGCTTGCGCTCTCTCTCAATCTCGGTTACTGGGGGCTAAATCTAGGGCTTTGTAAATCCCCAAATCACGATCCCGGCCCTAACACACTCTGCTGTTTTGACAGGACCTCACATAGCGCAGGGTTTCCACCTTCTGAACCACCTGCAACCACACCCCAAATGCTGAGATTATTTCACATCCAAGCTGTATGTCACTACTAGTTCCATCAACCTGATATATTATTTAAGCCCAATAAGAAACAAAAAAACCAACAAAACAAAACAAAACAAAACAAACAAACAAAAAAAACAAACAAAGAATGTATGGCTTTCAATGGGACAGAAATCTTATCCTAAACTAGAAATGTTTTGTTGAACTCTATACTAAAATACCAGCCATCAGAAACTAAAAACTTATCATCTAGCAATGTATTATGGAAGAGACATTACTCGAATACAAGTGATATAAATAAGTAATGCACACTGACTGCTCAGAATTAGTCAACTAGGTTAATCTACCAAGCAAACAGACAGAGGTGGGTGTAACAGAGTGGAAGAACATGCTAAGCATACTCACGGCCCTGGGCTTAATTCTTAGAAGAAAGAGTGGGTGGGGGAGCAGAGACAAGGGAAAGACTGAGAGAGAAACAGGTAAAGCAAAAGGAGAGACAGACTAAGTGAAAAAGAGAGAAAAGGACCATAACCACTGTCGGTGCCGCCCCCAACCAGCAGGAAAGACACCAACACCGGGAACTCTTCTTGTGGCAGTTTACTCAGGATTCTTGAATAACGGTTGACCCCGAGGACTGCACCCAGAAAGCCTTTATAGTGCAACTGCTCCAATCAGAGCCTGCCACGTTGTCACTCACAATTGGTGCAGAAGGATCGTGCCACCAAGGGTCATACCATTGCACATGCACATAAGGGGCTCACTCAAGAGCGCATTGCGCATGCGCATTGCTCTGGGGAAGCAGCAGGGGGCGCTGCTATCTGTGGCGCTCCACAAACCACCTTACTATGAGGAACAGTATTACAAAAAAATAACTGTTTTTGCAATACTGAAGAACAAACCCAGGGACTTGTTTACACACTATACAAATGCTCTACCACTGGCTGGCATCACTAGCCCTCAGTTAACTAGTTATGGCTTTACTTTTAACTGTCCTGACTCACAATATTTTAAATATGCTTTAAGAAAGAACCTTGAGCTGGGTGGTGGTGGTGAGGCAGAGGCAAGCGATCTCTGTGAGTTCAAGGCCAGCCCGTTCTACGAGCGGGTTCCAGGATAGCCAAGGCTACACAAAGAAATGCTCTATTGAAAGAGAAAAAACAAAAAACTTTTAAAGGTAAAACAAAATTCTGAAATAAATATCTTATATCTGTTCTTACTAATTTTTATATCAACATGACATAAGGTAGGGTCATCTGGGAAGAAGGAATCTTAATTGAGAAAATGCTTCAAGGACTGGCCTGTAGGCAAATCTGTAGGGCATGTTCTTGATTGATACTGATACGGTGAAAGGGCCCAGATAACTATGAGCAGTGCCACCTCTGAGCAGGTGGTCCTAAATGACATAAAAAAGAGGAGCAAGCCAGTAAGCAGCCTTCATGGCTTCTGCTTCCCTGTCTGCAGATCCTTATCCTGACTTCATCAGGGGTGGACTATGATATGAAAATGCAGAATGAAATAAACTCATCTCTCCCCAATTTGCTTTTGGTCATGGTACTTTATCATAGAAACAGAAACCTTGACTAAGAAATTGATAACTATGGAGATGTTTTATTTAGTTTTCTGAGACATGATGTCTTGTCTGCTTGGATTTTGTATATATTGCTTAGTGTAGTCTCTTAATAATGATGTGAAGCGGGATATATTTATAGCTTTCAAATTATGAAATTTGTTTGGAGTGGGAAGTAAACATATCAGGAGTCCAAGATGATTCTTAGTTATAAACAACCTTAGGGCTAGCTGGGGCTACAAGAGAACCTACAACAAACAAAAAGAACAAACAGGTTAGAGAGATGGCTAAGTAAATAAAGGCATTTGTCCCCAAACCTTACAACCTGAGTTTGATCTCTGGAAAGCACTTGGTAAAAGTACAAAACTGACTTAAAAGTTACCCTCTGGGGGACTGGAGAGATGGCTCAGAAGTTAAGATGGCTCCTGAGTTCAGTAGACGGCTGGAAGTTGAAGGTCAGCCTGGTCTACAAAGCCATTTCCCTCCTACAACTCTCCCTGCTTTCCCTAAGGCCTTTTGGTACCAGGGACACCAGGTAACTGCCCCCATCTGCCTCTAGACCTTACTAGCTAAAATTAAATCAAGATTAGGTAAACAATTTAAATAGGACTATAACCCTTAAGGAAATACACGCAGTCATTAAAAGTCGCTCAACCCAACCAAAATGGTTTTAGGTGCAGAATTCTATCAGACTTCCAAAGAACAGCTAATAGCAATACTCTTCAAACTATTCCATAAAATAGAAACAGAAGGAACACGGCCAAATTCAGTTTATGGGGTCACAGTCACCCTGATACTTAAGCTACACAAAGAGTCAACAAAGAAAGTGAATTTCAGGCCATTCTCCTTTATGATGCAAAAATACTCAATAAAGTACTCCCAAACCAAATCCAAGAACACATAAAAAACACCATCCGTGCCGGGCGTGGTGGCGCACGCCTTTAATCCCAGCACTCGGGAGGCAGAGGCAGGCGGATCGCTGTGAGTTCGAGGCCAGCCTGGTCTACAAAGTGAGTCCAAGACAGCCAAGGCTACACAGAGAGACCCTGTGTCGAAAAACCAAAAAAAAAAAAAAAAAAAGAAAAAAGAAAAACACCATCCACCATACTGAAGTAGGCTTCATCCCAGAGATGCAGGGATGGTTCAACATATGAAAACTCATCAGTGTAATCCACAATATAAACAAACTGAAAAAAAAAATACTACACATGGTCATCATTAGATACTGAAAAAGGGTTGACAAAATCCAACACCCCTTCATGATAAAAGTCTTGGAGAGATTGGGGATACAAGGTCCATACCTAACTAAAAACAATACAGTCAATATATAGCAAACCAATAAACAACGTCGAATTAAATGGAGAGACGTTAGTAATCCCACTAAAATCAGGGCAAGACAAGGCTGCCCACTCTCTCCATATCTATTCAATATAGTACTTAAAGTTCTACCTCAAACAATAGGACAACTGAAGGAGATCAAAGCGACATGAATTGGGAAGGAAGAAGTCAAAGTATTGCTACTTGCAGATGATATGGGAGCATACATAACTGACCCCAATTTTACCAAGGAACTCCTAGAGCTGATAAATACCTTCAGCAAAGTGGCTGGATGCCAAATTAATTTTTTTAAAAAATCAGTAGCCCTCCTATATACAAACAATAAACAGGCTGAGACAGGAATTAGGGAAACAAGACCCTTCACAATAGCCACAAATAATATAAAATATCTTGGTATAACTCTAAACAAGTGAAAGAACTGTATGACAAAAAACCTAATTTGTTTGTGAAGAAAGAAACTGAAGATATCAAGATGGAAAGATCTCCCATGCTCCTGGATCGGTAGGATTAACATAGTAAAAATGACCATCTTATCAAAATCAATCTACAGATTCAACGAAATACCCATTAAAATTCTAACACAATTCTTTACAGATCTTGAAAAAAACAATACTCAACTTCAGATGGAAAAACAAAAAACCAAGGATAGCTAGAACAATCCTGTACAATAAAAGATCTTCTGGAGGTATTACCAACTATGAATGAATTCAAGCTACAGAGCATCATCATCATCATCATCATCATCATCATCATCATCACCACCATCACAACAACTTCATGGTACTGGCATAAAAACAGACATGTTGATCAATGGAATTGAATCAAAGACCCTGAAATAAACCCATACACCTATGGACACTTGATTTTTGACAAAGAAGTCAAAACCATACAATGGAAAAAGCAAAGCATCTTCAACAATGGTGCTGGTCTAACTGGATGTCTGTAGGTAGAAGAGTGCAAATACATGCATATCTTTCACCCTACACAAAACTCAAATCCAAGTGGATGAAAGACTTAAACATAAATCAAGATACAGTAAAACTGATAGGAGAGAGAGTGGAGAATAACTGAACTCATTAGCACAGGAGACAACTTCAGAATGGAACACCAATAGCTCAGGCACTAAGATCAACAATTATGAATAGGACCTGAAAAGCTTCTGTCAGGCAAAGAACACCATCCAAAGGACAGAACAGCAGCTATAGAATGAGAAGATATCATCACCAACCCTACATCTGACAGAACACCGATATCCAAAATATATAAAGAACTCAAGAAACTAAACATCACCAAAACAAATAACAACAACAACAACAAAATGGGATACAGAGCTAAACACAGAATTCTCAGCAGAGGAATATCAAATGGCTGAAAAATACTTAAAGAAATGTTTCACATCCTGAGTCATCAAGGAAATACAAATCAAATCGACTTTGGGATTCCATCTTACACCCATCAGAATCCCTAAGATCAAAAGCTCAAATGACAGCACATGCTGGTGAGGATGTGGAGAAAGGGGAACACTCCTCCATTTCTGGTAGGAGTGTAAACTTGTCCAACCTCTTTGGAAATCAATTTGGTGCCTTCTCAGAAAACTGGGACTAGTTCTACCTCAAGACCCAATGTACCACTCCTAGAAGTATACTCAAAAGATGTTCTACCATACAACAAAGACACTTGCTCAACTATGTTTATAGCAGCTTTATTCGTAATAGCCAGAAACTGGAAACAACCTAGATATTCCTTAACCAAAGGCGGAATAAAGAAAATGTAGTACATTTAAATAATGGAGGTATTAAAATTTAATACTCAGGTATTAAAAACAATGACATCATGAAATTTGCCAAATTGATGGAACTGGAAAAGATCATCCTGAGTCAGGTAAATCAGCCCTAGAGAGACACGCATGGTATGTACTCATTTATCAGTGGATATTAGCCATAAAGTACAGGATAACCATGCTACAAAGCTGACCCAAAGAAGCTAAGTAATAAGGAAGGCACAAAGGGGGCTGCCTGAATCTCACTGAGGAGACAGAACAGACATTGGGGTGAATGGAGGGAGGGACCTGGGGAGGACACGGGATAGGGGAGCAGAGGGATCACTGGGGGAGGAGGGAGGATGGAAGGAGAGAGTACTGAGAGAGACAATTGGAATGTGAGGGAGTGGAGCTATCTCTAGGATAAGCTAGAAACCTTGGACCATAGAAACTCCCAGAAATCTATGGGGATGACCCTAGCTAAGGCTCCTAGCAATGGGGGTTATGGAACATGAAATGGCTACTCATGTAAACCAGAAAAGACTTTTTTTTTTTTTTTCGAGACAGGGTTTCTCTGTGTAGCCTTGGATGTCCTGGACTCACTTTGTAGACCAGGCTGGCCTCAAACTCACAGTGATCTGCCTGCCTCTGTCTCCCGAGTGCTGGGATTAAAGGCATGCACCATCACACCTGGCCAGAAAAGACTTTCAATGGATGGACTAGGATACCAACCTAGTCACAAAACCTTAGACACACAAGTTCTCCTGCCAATAGATATGCAGGGGTAATGATGAAGTAGAAATTGAGGTAATGGCTAACCAATGACTGGCCCAGCTTGAGACCTATGCCATGAGAGAGAGCCCATCCCTGACACTGCTAATGATAATCTTCTGTATTTGCAGACAGACACCTAGCATAACTGTCATAATAATGGCTTCAAGCAGCAACTGATGGCAATAGATGCAGAGACCCACAGACAAACATTAAGCGGAGCCAGAGATCAAGGCCAGCACAAGAGAACATACAGAACCAACTTACATGGGCCCATAGGGGCTCACAGAGACTGAACCACCAACCACAGCGTGCATGGGATGGACCTTCTGCACACGTGTACCAGTGGTGCAGCTGGGTCTTCATGCGGGACTGCTAACAAGAGGAGCAGGGGCTGTATCTGAATCTGTTGCTTGCCTTGGGATACCTTTTCTCTACCTGGCTGCCTTGCCTAGACACAACAGGAAGTGTGCCTAGTCCTACTGTAACTTGATATGCCAAGGCGAGTTGATATCTATGGGGGGGGCCTCCCTTTTTCTGAGTCTTTTCTTAGGAAAAAGGGAGGATAAGAGGATGGTAGGGAGGTGACAGGAGAGGGAGGGACTGGAAGAGGAGCAAGGGGAAACTGCAATCAGGATGTAAAATAAATAAATAATAATAGTAACAATACTAACATTAATAAAGTTGTCCTCTGACTGCCACACAAATATGTGGCAAGCTCCCCAAATAAGGAAGGGTAATGAAAAAATACATATTTAAAAATTACCACCATCTGGTCACAGGCTAAAAGATGCTGGAAAAGATCCACATAGTCTTTGTACGTGGGCACTTTCCACTTGCCCGTTCTGACTTCCCCTGAGGCCCGACGGTCTTCAGACTTGTCCTGGAGAGGAGAGAAAGATACCATCCCATTATTGATCGGTGGACACGTGAGACAACTGCTGCCAGAACATAATGACTTACAGAATTGTCTAAACTAAAACAGCAACCAAGATAAACTGCAATAAAGTTAAGAAAGCAAGAGAACACAATAAAACAGAAAAAGTGACACATCTACCAGACACACTACAAATCCTCCCAATCTCTCATTCTATTCATGTTCCTCTAGCTTCTAACACTTTCTACAATCTTCTCCTACACTGTAAGGGAGAAAACCCTTTCAAAAAGATGTAGGCAGCAGGGACAGCAAGCTGCCTCAGCAGGTAAAGGCACTTGCTATCAAGCCTGATGACTTGAGTTTATTAATTCCTGGAACCTACATGGTGGAAGAAGAGAACTAAATCCCAAACACTGCCTCTGACCTCCACAACCTGAGCATGCACACACACAAAGACACACACACACACACACACACACACACACACACACACACACACACA
>OU015755.1:48685106-48745654 GCA_907169655.1 Acomys percivali
CACACACACACACACACACACACACACACACACACACACACACACACGAAAAAAAATGTTAAAGTGTATGTATCATCATTTTGTTCCTTAGAATAAGTAAGTATTATGCTTGAAATTTCAAAATGCAAGGTATAGGTGAAATGGAAATGTGGTTTGGTTGACAGATTGCTTGCCTAGTACGTATAAAAGCCTGGGTTCAATCCCCAGCACTATGTAAATGTGACACACGGGAGCACACCTGTAATCCTAGCATTTATAAAGTACAGGTGGGAATAGCAGAAGCTTAAAGTGATCCTTGGTTATGTATCAAGTTCAAAACCAAGATGAAATACATAAGACCCTGTCTCAAGAAAAGGGGTGGTGGGGCTGGAGAGATGGCTCAGAGGTTAAGAGCCTGACTGCTCTTCCAGAGGTGCTGAGTTCAATTCCCAGCAACCACATGGTGGCTCACAACCATCTATAATGTGGTCTGATGCCCTCTTATGCCCTGTAGGCATACATGCAGACAGAGTACTGTATGCATAATAAATAAACCTTTTTTTTAAGGAAGGAAGGAAAGAAGGAAGGAAGATAAGAGAGAGGAAAGAAAGAAAGAAAGAAAGAAAGAAAGAAAGAAAGAAGAAAAGAAAGAAAAGGTGTGGTAGTGGCTAAAACTAAGAAAGGATTCCATACATTTAGTAATAAAACATTGTTTCTAACATTCAGTGATAAGACTAGTTTTTCAAACTCTAGAATTAGAATTTACCTTTTGAAGAACCATGGGTTTAGAACATATTCTAATTAAACCTTGGTGCACTAAAAATTAAGAAAATAAAACAATAATGCACAAAACATTAAGAAACACAATCATTCAATAAAAACAATCAGTATTTTGCCTCTTAATTTCTATTTGAAATTTGTTATTATCTTTAGTTTTACATTCTGAACTATTGAGAGACAAAAACCAATGTCAGTACCATAATATACATCTGTAATCCTGCACTGGAAAGCAGAGGCTGGGCAACTATGGAGCTCAAAGTCAGCCGGGGTGACACAGTGACACCCTGTCTAAAATACAACACAAAAGGAAGAGATTCAGAAGCCAAAGATATCTAAAGAAAAATGCTTCTTGGTAAAAACAAAAACAAACCCATAGCTCATCAGGTGGCCTATGGCTCTGGGGAATAATCTACTACTGTTAGGTTGCTAAATAGACTATAAATGTGCTCATCTATGCACAGCAACCCCACTGTGAATGTACTGCATCTGGTCTAAATCTTCACACCTAGAGAAGCTTCTCTTGCAGTGGGTACCAGTTAATACAGAGACTCCTAAGTAGTCAAGTTGCTGATACTTAATGACTGTTAGGTGCTCAGCCTTAATGGGACCTCTGTGTCAACAACAACACCACCCTGATGCTCAGAAAATATCTTGGAAGAAGGGTGAGATAAATGTATGGGCTAAAGGATAGAGAGGACTGCTATGAAGTGCTATTTTCTAGACAAGACATGGCCACGATATCTACAAACTCACTGTAGATCTGGGTATCTGCACAGAATCAAGGCAACAGGATGAGTTACCCAGCATTCCAGCAGGCGGCAGCAATGGGACCCACTGGATTGTTAACCACAGAAGACAGGACACGAAGTGATGAGGCAGTAGGCATGAGAATGGTACCCATAGGCTCATTCATGTTTGAAAACTTGGTTCTCAGCTCAAGAAACTGTTTGGGAAGGGCGTGGCCTTGTTGGAGAAGGTGTGTCACAGGAAGTGAGCTTTGAGATTTCAGGAACCCTTGTCAGACAAGAACTAGTCTCTCGCTGAGTAAACTTACAAATCGGATGTGAGCTCTGAGCAACTGCCCCAGCAGCATGTCTGCTTGCCTATGTGCAGCCATGTTCCCTGCCATGAGTCCCAGGGGCCAACTCTGTAACTGTGAGCAAGCCCCTAGTCAGATGCTTTCCTTTGTAAGTAGCCTTGGCCATGCTGCTTCTTCACAGCAATACAACTAAGACATGGGTATGTATGATTAAGATGCATTGTTCACATGCTTAAAATTGTCAAAAAGAAAATAAATGGAAAATACCAGTAATACGTACTAATGACTCCAAGTTCTAAAAAATAAAAAAAAGATTTTGATTCATTAAAACAAAAAGTTCTCTAAAAAGTACTATATGCACAAAAAAATTAGGGAACCAGATTTCCTTTAAATATGTCAAATAAGGTGTTACCACATTACCACAATAAGAATTAAAATAAATGACACACTTACCCACAGTACTAATGCAATTCCAGTGAACTGGCCCTTTTTCTGCTAAGGCTAGGAAAACTTTTACTATTGCTTTACAACACACCAGCTGCATTTTGGGACTGTATTGAGGGAAGCTGTCTATTTGCACCACCATGAGATGTTCCAGAACTGGAGTATATACTTCCAGAACCTACCGGAAATGGAGAACAAGTGAAAATTAGAACAGAAAATAAATATAAGAACCATATATATACTCAAGTTCATTGTTACTGAAGTAGTCACAGGTAAATGAAAACCGGCCTGTTAACTCATCTAGCAGACTTTGCATTCATTACTGCAGCTGCTAGAATAAACCATAGTAAGCGGTCTGAGAGGCAGTTATAGCACACTTCCATCCTAAGGGGCGGTTTGCATCTTTTAGAAAGATGGAAAAGGGAACACCTGTTTTCCTGCTCTAGACTCCAGCTTCTTCAATTGTGTGTTATGTTCCAACATGGGATCATTCAACCAACTGGGGGGGGGGGTCACAAGATATATCACAACAGTAAAACATTTCCAAATACTCAGATGAAAAGTTAATTTTAAAATACTGAACACATAAAGAACATGAGGTATGGGACTGGAGAGGTGTCTCAAGAGTTTACAAGAACTAGTGCTACTAGTACTCTTCCAGGGTGAGATCCGTTCCCAGAACCCAGGACAGCTCATAAGCGTCTGTAACTCCAGGTCCAAGAGACCTAATGCCTGCTTCTGGCTTTTGAGAGCACCAGGTATGCATGTGTTCAGACACACATTCAGGCAAAACACCCATTCACAAAGTAACCTTTTAAACAAAGTTAAGAAATGAAGAACTGGGGCTGGAGAGATGGCTCAGCGGTTAAGAGCACTGACTACCCTTCCAGAGGTTCAATTCCCAGCAACCACATGGTGGCTCACAAGCATTTATTATGTAATCTGATGTCCTCTTCTGGCCTGAAGGGGTACAAGCAGGCAGAGCACTGTGTACATAATAAACAGATACATCTTTTTAAAACAAGAAAGAAAAGAAATGAAGAATCTGAGGTGTTCCTAAAAGCGCTTGCCTTTTAATCACATGACTTCACCCTAGGTTCTCAACACACACTTGCATCATGCCATGTAGTGCCAGTATATATTGCCTGAAACACTTCAGTTCAAAGTCAAAACTGCATTATGAATTATAGTCTTTTTATTTGACATGCTGGGTTTTTTTCCTCTTATAAAACAACAATGCCTAATAACAAAAAATTGATTATTTTTCTATCATTCCTTGGCATGTAAGTATTAAATTACTGTATCTTTGAGTTTTATTGTGCTACAGCATTTCACTTTAAAAGCTGTTGTCTGAGGCTGGAGACATGGCTCAGCAGTTGGAAGCACCTGCTGCTGTTACACAGGTTGTGTTTCCCAGTGCCCACAAGCTAGCTCGCAACTGTCAGCCACTCTAGTGCTACGGGATCCTGTATATTCTTCTGGCTTCCCTAGATATCAGACACACAATACATAGTGCATATTCATATATACAGGCAGAACACTTGTGTTCTGAAGATATAAAACTAAATAAAATCTGTCTTAAAAAGAAAAACAATAGCCAGGCATGGTGAAGCACACCTGTAATCCCAGAACTCTGGGAAGCAGAGGCAGGCAGATCTCTTTGGGTTTGAGGCCAGCCTGGTCTACAAAATGAGTCCAGGACAGCCAAGGCGACATCCTGTCTTGAAAAACAAAACAAAACACACACACACATACCAAAAAAAAATTTTTTAAAGAAAAACAATAAAACCAAAGCTTCTGCTTTTCCTGACTTAAGGTCCATAAAAAATAATAAATTAATTGTGGCTTGGGATTAGGACAATATTTCCAGTTCTGAAATGGCCCTAAACGTACTTCTTCTGCCAGTCTGGGCTACACATTTATGCCAAGAAGCATTCTCAGTATTGGTGGTTGTAAAATTGTTTATCAGTTCTGAATAATATTAAAGATACTATTCATCCTGTAAGAGCAAGTAGTCAACCAGGATTCAAATTTTTATGCAATAAACAAATATGTAAATTTGTTTTCATCATTAATAAATAATAAAACTATATAAAAACCAAAGATTTCTTTTAAAATAAATTTAGTTATGTTTTATTATCTGAAAATGTTTGATTTGTACAACTATTTAATATACTTATATACCCAGGATTACATCAAAAATTCCCTGGTAAAAAGGAGTGGAAACAGTTTTATCAGTCCTACTTTAGATAACTCAACAAATACTAAATAAAATGCTGTGGGAGCCACAGGGGTACCTACACCAAATATACCCCCGTATAACTCAAAATTCCTTGTGAAGGGGGTCTGTCCTTCTAGAGAGAAGGCCCAAAACAGTAGAGGATTCCGAGTCTCTGTCACAACCTCCTGGCCTTCCCCACCTCGCCCCAGCCCGTTTGGGTTTACTTGAGTAATACAGTTGGAATATATCTGGCTCAGACCTTTGCTATGTGAAACTAAGCTAAACAATCTGATAGCTAAGAACCCGTGCAGCTCCTGATGCTCACCCCAGTACTGCATTCTGGCCCCACAGTTACAATTCCTGAAGGGCCTGCCTTCTTTAGTGGCTCATCCCAAAGCTCAAGTGTTCCTTCTCAGTCTCTGAGCCACCATGGGGCCATAAGTTAAGGGCAACCCTTTACAGTTTCCGTAACCTTCCTTCTCCCTGTACCTTCCTTCAGCTGCGTGGGAGACTGTAAGACAATTGTATGATGCTAGACTAGCAAACACAGCCTTCATTAGTAGCTGCTAACCTGTCCTTTGGGACTTCTACTACCTCCCACCAGAAGAAATATTAGTGAGTTTTGGCTAGTTGACCAAATATAAGCAGTGCTGCTGATTTCAAAAGCCGGCAGTTATATGGTGCTTGTTAGATACGTTGCTAAATTTTGTTGTTTCAAGAATTTTAAATTACTATTTGCAAGCAAGTTTCTGGTGAATTGTCCACTTTATATTGCTATCAAGGAGCTTCACAGTTGATAATTTAACCAAGAAATCATGTGCTTTTCACTCCTAAAACAAAGATGGCTTGAGGAGATGAGCTCAGTGCCACAATCTCACTCACGGTGTCCAGGTGCAGCAGGACACTTGCGATGGACTGGAGGAAACTCGGCATCTGGTAAACGTGGTCCTCAGTAGCGTCTGCCTGGGTGAGGAACATCTGCTTACAGCGTTGAATGAGCTCCACGTACATGAAGTCCACATCTTTTGCATTTATAACCTTGCAAGGCTTTAGGAAAAGGTAGAACAGAAATCTTAACCTTATCACCATCAAAACAAAGGCACTTAAAATGTCCTGTTAGGACACGTGATTACAGACTGCTGAATATTAGCAAGCTATATACTTGTTTATTTTACTGTATATAAAATATTGTACCTTATACTTTCCATGATTATGTATATTCACTTTGTTTTTTTTTTTTTTTTTTTTGGTTTTTCAAGACAGGGTTTCTATGTGTAACAAGCTCTGGCTGTCCTGGACTTGTTTTGTAGACCAGGCTGGCCTCTGACTGCTGGGTGCTGGGATTAAAGGCCTGTGCCACCACACCCAGCTCATATACTTACATCTTCAACAGTTACTTATACATATTGTTAACTATGTTCTAGGCTCTGTTTAAAGGGCAGGTCTCACTGTACACTGGCCCTGCCAGGCTAGTCACTCAGCAGAAGACTTCTCACACACTGCTTATTTTGTCTCTAGTTAGAGCTGCAAACAGAAACAAATGGAGACAGAATGAAAAAGATAGGGAGAATAAGAAGGAAGATGCTGAAGGATAAAACTGTGGAAGAGACAGGAAATTAGTTTTCTTAGAAGCAAATGGAACAGAAATCCACTGAGAAATAACTGGAGTTATTCACAGTATCTTTGGCAGGGGTTGATAAGGCCTACGCTAACTGAATTCAGGATGTAACCCAGGCTCTCTTCAACTTACAGCACTTTAGCTTCCTAACGCCTGGACTGTAGGTAGGAATCCTAAGCTGGTCTTCTTAAATACGTCTCTCTGTTCTAAGAGCTTCTGTCTAAAACTTTAAGTGAAAACAACTGTAGTTTTACTATATAAACAGGGAAGCAGGATGCTCCCAGCCTTCAGAACTGAATTTCTATGGGGTTTTGTTTCCTTGGAGGTGTTTGTACTTCTTGGTTAATTATGTCCTAGATGTGTTTAGATGGCCTAGGCTGACCTAGAGCTCTATATAGCCCAGGTTGGCCACAAACACTTAATTCTCCTGCCTCTGTTTTCCTGAACTGGAATCACCAACAAGTATCAGCCCCTGGTAAGATTTATGTATTTTTTTTCTATCAATTTTGAGTAGCTTTCAAGAAATAAGCTGACTTTTCCTAGTCTTGGTTTTTTCGTGTATAAAATAGTCTAATAAACTCATCTTGTCAATGAGTTGTGAGGAACTAATATAGTGCATGTATTCTAGTACATAGTAAACACTGAAAACTGAACTGTTAATACAACAAATACTAATAGTATCAACACAAACAAAACACAGTATTAAAAAAAATCCTGTTAAAGCCGGGCATGGTGGCACAGGCCTTTAATCCCAGCACTCAGGAGGCAGAGGCAGGCAGATCACTGTGAGTTCAAGGCCATCCTGTTCTACAAAGCAAGTCCAGGACAGCCAAGACTACACAGA
This sequence comes from Acomys percivali, assembly GCA_907169655.1. NCBI lineage: Eukaryota > Metazoa > Chordata > Mammalia > Rodentia > Muridae > Acomys > Acomys percivali. The sequence continues at coordinate 48,692,032 of OU015755.1, forward strand.
GAGACCCTGTCTCAAAAACAAACAAACAAACAAACAAAAAATCTCATTATATTCCTGTAAATAATTAAATAAAACCAAAACCATAAAGAAGCATACTCCCGCAAAGAGTCCATATCCACGAATAGCAATGGCTAACTCCTTGTTGTTTGAATCTGCATTTCTGATGATCCCATAGAACTGTTCCATAAAGTACTGCAGTTTACTCTTATGCAACTCTGCATCTTCTGCCACAGTAAATGAAATCTGTAATTGAATGACATTCACTCATTAGAAACATTTAATAGGCAAATAAAGGACTTAGGGAAATATGATTATTAACATACTATTTGATTTCTTTTACTTAGAACCCTCTGCTTCAATGCCCTTGGTTAACAAAGTTCGGAAACCGCTATTTCTCTTACTAAGGCTGATGCATGTTTTTCTAAGAAAACGATTAAAGGAGACCACAGAAAAGGAGCCGACTGGAAACAAGTGTGTGTGTGAGTGTGCGTGTGTGTGTGTGTGTGTGTGAGAGAGGGGGGGGGGATTTCAGGTATTTTTAAGGGCCAGCTACAAGAGATATTAAAAGTACATGCAGGAAAAGTAAAAAGATACTTGAGATCACTGTTGTCTTAATCCGGATTTCTACTGCTCTGATAAACAAAATGACCAAAAACAATGTAGGGAGAAAAGAGTTTATTTCAGCTTATACTTCTCCATCAGTCCATCACTGAGGGAAGTAAGGGCAGGAACTGAAACAGGACAGTAACCTGGAGGCAGGAAGTAGCAGACACCATGGAAGAGTGCTGTTCACTGGCTTGCTTTGTCTGGCTGGCCCAGTTTGTTTTCTTATACAGCCCAGGCCCACCTGCCGAAGGGTGGCACTGCCCACAATGGCACTGCTGGGCTTTCCTACATCAATTATCGACAAAAAAAAAAAAAATGTTCAGGACACTTGCCTACAGGTCAATCTTCCGGAGGCATTTTCTCAATTAGGATTCTTTCTTCCCGGATTACCCTAGTTTGTGTCAAGTTGACGTAAAATCAGCATTCCTAAATCTAGCACAAATTCTACTCAAGTCTGGAAACAATCTAGGTAACTATGAAAGACATGGTGGGAAACTGCTTCCACTGCTAACAGCAATATGCTCCCTAGTTACTCCCAAAGGTGTTATATCTGACCATGTTTCTCTTGACTCTTTACTCCCATTTATTTTTAAAATATGGAATTATCACACATATTGCTTCAAAACCTTTTCATTCACAAAGCATATCATGAGCACTTCCCAAGAAGGAAATAACTGAGCCATCCATAGTGGCTCACACGGTAATCTTTGCAATTGGGAGGCTTAATTTCAATTCATCCTGTGCTATAGAGTAAGAGCTTATTTCAAAAACAAAACAATAACAACCAAAACAATAATTAGATATCTACTTAACTACTGAAAAGATTTTCATCTTACCATAAAATATTTAATCACTTAAATTCACACTAATTTAGTACTAGATTGTGTACTTTTTATGCACTTCTATTCAATTATCTCTACTTACAACAGCAAAAAATTAAAAATAATAATCTCACAAAATAAAGGACAATTTATAAGATTATGGTTCATAATGAGACGTTATACTCCTATTAAAAATCAATCATATAAATCTCTGCATACTATTACAGAAACATGTAATGCTGTGGGAAAAATCCTGAAGCAACAAACATTAAAAATAATACTTCTTTATGCAAACATATTGGTTGGGGGGGAGAAAAAGAAAACAGTCACCAAAAATGTGAAATGATTGTTTTCTTGGTTGTAGGATATTTGTCTTTTTTTTCTTTCTTTCTTCTTTTTTTCTTTTTGGTTTTTCAGACAGGGTCTCTCTGTGTAGCCTTGGCTGTCCTGGACTCACTTTGTAGACCAGGTTGGCCTCGAACTCACAGAGATCTGCCTGCCTCTGCCTCCCAAATGTTGGAATTAAAGGCGTGTGCCACCATGCCTGCCTTCTTTGTACTTTTGTACATTGGTTCTGTAGACCAGGCTGGCCATGGACTCAGAGATCTGCCTGCATCTGCCTCCCGAGTGCAGGGATTAAAGGCGTGCACCACCACTACCTAGCTACTGCTTTGTTTTGAGTAGCTCAGGATGAGTGGCCTCCAACAATCCTCTTCCCAGGCTTGGGACGACAAGCAAGAACCACACCACCTACACCACAGCCTCACACACACATATTCAAATTTGTACTCATATTGTACTTAAGTTATATGTACGTAATGTACTTAAAATATATGTACGTAAGCTATATGTAACTAATAAACATGCAGGCTCAAGACTGGAATTTAGTTTTGAGGAACTTGTGGTGAACACTGAGTCTGAAGTACCTGCTTCAGAAAGGACTCCAGGGCTGAATGTGCAGCTTTTTTTAATTCCATGTTTGGATGGCTGCACCACTTTGACAGTACTTCAAATAAAGTAGTATAGCTGTCCAGAAGGCAGGGAGTAAACTGAGATGCATGGAGGGTAAGTAATCGTAGGCCAGCTGCAAATACAAACACCATTCCATTTAAAATATGTCAAAGCCAGAAAAGAGCAAGCACAAGGCCCTAGGCGCGGGAGCTAGCATGGAGTAAACAAGTGTGGTACTTATGCTTGAAATGTAAGCACTAGGAAAACGGAGGCCCTCCTCTATACGGTGAAGTGAAAACGGAGGCCCTCCTCTATACGGTGAAGTGAAAACGGAGGCCCTCCTCTATACGGTGAAGTGAAAACGGAGGCCCTCCTCTATACGGTGAAGTGAACGGTCACGCCAGGCAGTGTGAACCCATGTCTCAACAACAAAATGATCAACTAGCTGGACTCTCCTGAATGATATTCTTTTATATATATATGCATACATATATGTATATATATATAGTTTTTCCTATATGGATGTAAAACATATTTTGGAACATTGACTCTAACTGCATTAACATTAAAAATGTATTCTTTTTAAAAAATTCTGTTATTGCATTTGTGTGTGTGTGAGCCTGCACAACTATGAAGGCCAAAGGACAATCTGCAGGAGTGAACACACTTCTGCCACTATATGGATCCTGGAGATAGAACTCAGGTCACCATGGTTGGGGACACGTACCATTACTCACTGAGTAAAGCCTCTAGCTAGCCCCAACAAGCAAAATTAACAAAATCTTATAGCTCCATTATAAATAATTACACGTGAAACATCACAGATATTTTTGTATTTGCTTTCATTCTAGCTTAAACAAAACCTTACTCAGGATGCTAACTCAAGTGATTTAAACTGTTACCTTATTTTTTTTTTTTTTTTTTTTTTTTTTGGTTTTTCGAGACAGGGTTTCTCTGTGTAGCCTTGACTGTCCTGGACTCACTTTGTAGACCAGGCTGGCCTCGAACTCACAGCGATCCGCCTGCCTCTGCCTCCCGAGTGCTGGAATTAAAGGCGTGCGCCACCACGCCCGGCTAAACTGTTACCTTATTAAATACAGAATCTTACCCAAAGGCACAGCATATCGCTTCATCTCGATCTATGGCAGGAAAAAAAAAAAATCATTGTTTCAAAATCACAAGTACAACTGTAGTAGAAGATTTAAAAGTAATATTAATACTACCTGAGGACGAATTGCTTTTAATGTAAAACCAAAAATCTCCCTTGAAGTCTGGGGATCTGAAGGGATAACAACAACAGAAGAAAGTGGTGACAAGTGTAACACTATGTTCTTTATCAGGCACTTGCATACAACAACTTCTCCTAAGACAGACTGATATTGCCGGTAGCAGCACAAATCTCTTACGATTGAGCTAGAGTTGCAAGTTGATACAGCTTCTGGGAAAACCAAAGAAAATCTGGCACAAAGAATGTGGGAGCTCAGGTTCTAAATCACCACTTACATTACAGAACCTCAGTTTTCTCACCTACGAGAGAGATAGAGTATGGATTCTTTGAAGACTAGAAAATGAAAAGAAGTGACCTATTCAAGGCCAAATATACTTCCCTTTCCCCCAAAGCTCGCAGGCATTTATTCTACATGCAATACCTGCTGTGGTGGTTTGAATGAGAAGAGCTGTATGTTTGAACTTGGTCCTCAGCTAGTGAAACTGTTTGGAAAGGATTAGGAGGTGTGGCCTTGTTGAAGTGGGTGTTTCCCTGGGGGTGGGCTTTGAGGTTTCTGCCTCTCTGTTTCTGTCTCTGTCTCTCTGTCTCTCTTTGTCTCTATGTCTCTGTCTCTCTCTCTCTCTCTGTCTCCCTACTGCCTGGAGATCAGGATGTGGAGACTGCAGTTACTGCCCCAAGGCTATGCTTTCTTCTTCCTGCCATGATAGTCATAGAGTGACCCTCTAAAACTGTAAGCAAACCCATAATTAAATGCTTTATTTTATAAGAGTTACCTTGGTCTCCACACAGCAATAGAACACTACCTTAGACACCTGACAGTTACAATGTGAATATAGTATTATTGTGGACCTTCATAATTTTATGTCGTACAGAACAATGGAGAGTATGTATATAACTATAATGTATGGATCTTCTAGGCAAGCTGACACTCGTTACCTATATAACTGTCTCCAATAACATTACTCATTGCAGCACAAGATATGTTTTATTGCTGACTGGTTTCTTTGTCCTTCTAGCAGTGACTTGTATACAGCATAGTTCACTTAGAATATCATTAATACCTAGGTTATAGCATATTTTGGAATAAAAAGAAAATCAAGCAAACCCTGGCAATACCTTCATCCATGGACTTAGTGAAGTTGCACAGAAGTGAGGTCAGTCCCTTTAAACAGCCAGCTAGAACAGGAAATTTGGGTTCTCTTAGTGTTGATGTCATCTAAAAGGAAGGGTTTAGAAAGATATTACAAAATGAAAAAACAAAAAACAGCCAAGAGAAAGGAGGTGTACTATCATTCGGCATATTGTACCTGCGTCTTAAGTTCTCCCAGAAGAGCCCGGAACAGGTTTTCTGAATGATTTATCATGTCACTAGGATGAACCTCACCCAATACTCCCAAGAGCTCATAGACTTTTTCTAAAACTGAAAAAGAAGTTCAGATAAATGAAAGCCTAAAACTACATTTAAATACGTGAAATTAACAAAAAACATATAAATAAGAAATATGGAGCTGGGCGTGGTGCTGCACACCTTTAATCCCAGCACTTGGGAGGCAGAGGCAGGTGGATTGCTGTGAGTTCGAGGCCAGCCTGGTCTACAAAGCTACTCCAGGACAGCCAGGACTACACAGAGAAATGTTGTCTCAAAAAACCAAAAAAAAACAAAAACCAAAAACCAAAAAGAAGAGAAAGAAGAAAGAAAGAAAGAAAGAAAGAAAAAAGAAAGAAAGAAAGAAAGAAAGAAAGAAAGAAAGAAAGAAGAAGCTGTTCAATTCAAAATTATTTTAGGGCTAGTGAGACATCACAATAAGTAAAGGCACTTGCTGCCAAGCCTGACCCCTGACCCCTGACCCCCATGGCAAAGGGAAGAACTGACTCCTCTCAGCTGTACTCTGACCCCCACATCTACATGCACATACACACGTTTTGTTTTTAATGCTTGAAGTAATTTTATAATAAAACACAGAATACCTATATTTTTTTTCATGAAATTCTTCCCCACTTTTTATCTAAATCTATTTCTCTAAGCTAAATTATACTTGATGTGTTTTCTATTTTGAGGAATCCTTTTGTTTGCTTCCATTGTGTTTTTTTGTTTTTTGTTTTTTTTTTCAGAAAAAAACCCAAAAACCCCATAGAGGAAAATAATTGTTATAATAAAGTATTTGAGAATAACATCTCACCTGTATCAGACAGTTTTGCCTTTGATGCAAGTTCTCCGTAGAATCTGTTAAATAATTCTCCAATCTTAAATTCATCCATGAGTCTAGAACTTCTCAGTATCTTAAGTAACTAAGAGAACACAGATTAGCATTTTCTAGAGACGGAGGCATAAAAAAAGCAGCCTCTACTTCAGAGCAGCTTCAAAATCCTGGCCTCTGCAGATGTGTGCTGGACTCTCGGAAGTGACATCTGCCTGAAATCTGGGGACGCTGGACTTGAGTGATCACTTGGAGATCACAAGGGAAAGACAGGTTAAACTTAATTTTAACTTCCCCAGAGATCAAAAACATGACTAGAACTTTTCTCCGGAGGCACTCAAGATCACAGGCCAACTAAGGCCAGTGTAATTCTAAGCCCCAAAGGCCAAAGGACAGACTAAAAGTGGAAGTGAGCCCCTGAGGACAGGGAGACACCAGTACCATCCTCACTGCTGAGTCTTCAAGAAAAACTGGAGTGCAACACAGGAGCTGCTTTTTGGGCACTCATAATAATAGCATCAGATCTGACCAAAAGTGGTAAAAGCTAAAAAGCAGCAAATTCTTTGCTAATTTTCTCCTTTATTCTTCTTGCAACTTCCAATTCTTCTCTTATTACTCAGAAAAAAAAATTTTTTTAAAAGATTTATTTATTTATTATGTATACAGAGCTCTGCCTCCATGTACACCTGTAGGCCAGAAGAGGACATCAGATCACATTATAGATGGCTGTGAGCCACCATGTGGTTGCTGGGAATTGAACTCATGACCTCTGGAAGAACAGTCAGTGCTCTTAACCACTGAGCCATCTCTCCAGCCCATTATTCAGAAAATTATGGGAACAAAACATTGTTGTGCTGCCAGGTGGTGGTTACAACATCTGCAGGTCATTTACATAATCGCATACTTAACATAAAAACATACGACTTAGAAATATAAAATTACCTTAATCAGAAGGTCTAGGGCCGAAATTTTACACTTAGCAGTCTTATCTTTTGTATACACACTGGTACAAGTATTCTAGGATTCAAAGAAGACACAGAAATCATCAACAGACTTAAGAACTAAGACTTAGCATTAGGTAAAACTGTATCTGAGTGGTAATATCAATGTGTAAGATAAAAAAACATTATTAATTAACCATTAAAAGCATAATAGAGTATATAAATGTATAAATAAAAAATTACTGAAACTTGGCTGGGCAGTGATGGCCCACGCCTTTAATCTCAGCACTCAGGAGGCAGAGGCAGGCAGATCTCTGGATTTGAGGCCAGCCAGGGCTACACAGAGAAACGCGCGCGCGTGCACACACACACACCCCTACCTTTTTTTTCTTGTTTTTTTTCCAAGTCAGGGTTTCTCTGTATAGCCCTGGCTATGCTGGACTCACTTTGTAGACCAGGCTGGCCTAAAACTCACAGTGATCCAATTGTCTCTGTCTCCCTGAGTATATACCACCATGCCCTGATCTTATTTTTCTTTTTTTTAAAAATTCATTTATTTAGTATTTATATAGTATTCTGTCTGCATGTATACCTGCATGCCAGAAGAGGGCACCAGATCTCATTATAAATAGTTATGAGCCACCATGTAGTTGCTGGGAATGGAACTCAGGACCTTTGGAAGAACAGCCAGTGCTCTTAACCTCTGAGTCATGTCTCCAGCCCCTAAGAAATCCTTTCTTGAAAAACCAATCAATCTATCAATCAATGAATATTATTGAAAAATCCAACTCAGTAGAGTTATGACTCAGAAGTAGATGATGACTAAGAATTTGAAAAAATTAAAAAACAAAAAGTATATCACTGCTAGGAACATACATTTCATTCTCGTTGCTATACGTCAAGAACAAGCTATGGGCCCATCTACTCATGGGCTAACGTGGAGAAATCTCCTGAGCATAGGAATTTGAGTTGCTCAGACAACACACTGATAATGAAAGAAAACAAGTGAGAACAAGAGAGCAACAAAGTGTTCAAAGTGGGCTGGAAGGATGGTGGCTCAACAGTTAAGAGCACTGCTGTTCTCCCAGAGGACTCAAGTTTGGTTTCCAGCACTTACACAGTGGCTCACAACCATCTGTAACTCCAGTTCCAAGGAATTCATATCTTCTTCTGGCTTCCACAGGTACCTGCACACTCATGGCACACATATCCACGTACACATGGGTAAAACATTCACACGCAGAAGATAAAAATAAGTATATCCTTTAAAAAGCATTAAAAAAAAGTAATGAAACGAAGTCAGAAAAAGAGCTAGAAAAGAAATCAGGGGATGGAGAAATGGCTCAGAGATTTAGAGCAATGTCTGCTCTTCCAGAGGTCCTGAGTTCAATTCCCAGCAACCACATGGTGGCTCACAACCATCTGTACTGTGATCTAATGCCCTCTTCTGGTGTGCTGGCATTCACGCAGATGAAGCTCTGTATATATACTAAATAAAATAAATCTTTAATGAAAATAAAAAAAGAAATTTAGTAGCCTAGCATGTTCAAGTCACTGAGTTCTAGCCTCAGTACCAAACAGGGAAACAAACCAAAAAAAAAAAAAAAAAAAAAAAAATTTACTTGACAGAATTTTGGTAAGAGTAAATAAAACAAGCTCTATATCAAAAAACCTTGTAAATTCTAATACATTTTATATATACTAACTATTGAAACTTCTTGTTGGTTTTGGCTAAGGTATGACAGCTAAGTTTCCTTGTTAAAGAAAAGTTCTACAAAATTATCTTATAAAGTATTCTTGAAAGTCCTCATGATTTAGGCTGGGCGTGGTGGTGTACACTCTTAATCCCAGCTCTTGGGAGGCAGAGGTGGGCGGATCGCTATGAGTTCGGAGCCAGCCTGGTCTACAAAGGGAGGCCAGGACAGCCAAGGATACACAGAGAAACCCTGTCTTTAAAACAAAACAAAACAACAACAACAAAAAACAAAAAACAAAAAAAGAAAGGAAAGTCCTCATGATTTAAAACATACAGTTCACTGTTACAAAAGGCATTATTTTTCTCATATACAACCATGTATGAAGAAACAACATCATGGAAGCAACCTGTCTGACAAAGGCCTCATTAAAACTGAAATGAATGTTGAACAACACAGTCATTCCAAACACAGTCAAGCTGAAATGAGAAAACTCTAATAAGTTCTCTAAAACATCAAGTAAGAGTAAAGCTGACATGTACGAGTTTTGGTTTTTCCTTCTCCTTACCTTAATATCAAGAGAGTAATGTGTGACCTTCTGCTCAATTTTCTCTAAGAAAACACATAAAAATTTTAGGGCTTCCTCTCTACAATCACGAAACTATAAGAAATAAGTAGGAAATATGAGTAAGAATAAGCCACTCCAACAACGAGGAAGACAGAAGAGACAAAATGAAAGTTTACTTACTTCATCAATGCTAAGTGACTTCCGGATAAATACAAGCAAACCAAACTCTCTGGAAAAAACTAAGGAAATCTGCAGTGCTGCGGGGTGAGGTGAGGGAAACAGAGGGGAGAAGAAAAAAATATTAGAAGTGCCAAGAAGTATTTCATAAAAGATCCCTAAATGGGTTGCCTGGTTTTCAAGGTAGTCTTGCAAGTAATAAAAAAACAAAACAAAACAAAAACAAACAAACAAAAATAAAAACTCCTAACATGTGGCTATTACTTTGAAACAATGAAAACAGAAAGTTCTGGATGATTTTCCACAAAGATGCAGTAGACAAAATAAAACTATCTGCTCTCCCCACCACACTCTCATACGTGATGCCTAACTTCTGAATATCAACTTTACAAGGTAATAAAGGTTACAGGTGGAATGAGGTTGCTAATTAGTGACCTTAAAATGATTATTATAATACTCCATCTGGTAGATCCAATGTAATCTTACGAGGCCTTAAAAGGGGGGTGTGGGCCAGCTTGCAAAAGAAGAGGAGGACATAGGGTCAAGGTAGAACACAGTAGCACAGCAGAGGCCCAGGCACCTCAAAAGATGAGCCTGGCATGTTGCTTGCTGCTGCTTTGAAGATGGGGCTGCAAGTCAGAGAAAGTGGACACTCTAAATGCAAGAATCACCAATACAGAAACAGGGACTTTAGTCCTAAAATTAAAAAAATGAAGACCCTTTGGAAAGAAGATCTGCCTGAAAACCTTACTTCTAGCTTGGTAAAACCCATGTCCAGCTTCTGATCACAGTATTATAAGGTAAGTTCTGTTACTTAAAATCAGTAACTTTCTGAGCACCGTAGCCCAAGCCTTATAATCCCAGAATTTTGAGATGCTAATACAGAATAAATAGTTACAGAGTAGGCTGGGCTATGTAGGTAGTCACTGTCGGATAACAAAACCAAAAATCCAAGAGATGCCTGCAAGGATTATTGTAACAACAGGAAACTCACAACCTATAATCTTTCAGTATAGTGTGTATTAGCAGTAAAAATGAAACTGCCTTAAGACCTACTAGGTCACCCACAAAAATGAATTCCAACCTTGAAACAGTGAAAAAACAGAAAGCAACCAAATGTTCTTTTTTATGTTGTTTTCCCCATCATTACTAGGTTATTGAGAATGCATACTTACTATATAGCACTTGTTAAAAGTTTCACTTACTTAAAAAACAAAACAGGCCCAGGCATGGTGGTGCATGCCTTTAATGCCAGCACTTGGGAGGCAGAGGCTGGTGGATCGCTGTGAGTTCGAGGCCAGCCTGATCTACAGAGTGAGTCCAGGACAGCCAAGGCTAACACAGAGAGACCCTGACTCTAAAAACAAAACAAAAACAAACAAACAAACAAAACAAAACAAAAGCCAGAGTCTTACTATACAGCCAGCCCTAGCTGGCCTGGAACTCAAGAAGTCTACCTGCCTTTGCCTAGAAACAAAGACCTGCAACACCGCATCCAGTTAGTTTACAGTAGTATACAATGAGATTTTTTAAAAGTTTGCATATCTGTGTTTAAGAAAGGACTACAATTTTTACCCACAGCATACTGAGTTTTGTTTCCTGTGGTAGTACCAGGTACTGAACCAATCAATGACTACATGCTCACCTGGTAAGCGCTCTAGCACTGAGCTGCCAGCCCTCAACACTATTAGGGGATGTGGTTAAGGCCATCCCCTACTCTTTCAGAGGACCAGAGTTCACTTCCCAGCACCTATGTCTGGTGTCTGTAATTCCAGTTCTTGGGCATCCAACGCCCTTGCGTGGCTTCTATAAACACCTGCACATCCGTAGTACATAGGTACACATAAGGACAGATAATAAAAACAAATACCGTTTGGGGCGCAGGTGTACTATCTAACCATAATAGCCCATGCCTGTAATCCTAGCACTAGGGAGAAAGATCACAAGCAGGAGACCAGTCTGGGCTAGTTCAACAAAAAATTATTTTTTTAAGACTGAAATGGGGGGAGGGGCTGGAGAGATGGCTCAGTGGTTAAGAGCGTTCATGCTCTTCCAGTAGGTCCCCGAGTTCAATTCCCAGCAACCACATGGTGGCTCAAAACTATCTATAATGTGATCTGATGCCCTCTTCTGCAGATAAAGCACTCAGACACAATTAAAAAAAAAAAAAAAAAAAAAAGACTGAAATGTGACATTTCCATAAAGAAAAGTAAACTTACATACGGGCATTAGTAAAAGGTTAAAAAGCACAGAGCAAAGCGAGGTACATCACTTCTATAACCCCAGCATTTGAAGGCTCAGTCTACATACAGAGAGAATCCCAGGACCGCTTGATATAGGAAGCCCATAACATAAAAAGAAAAGTTTAAAAGTCAAAAGAACATCATGATTTTCAGTGGTTTTTCAACTATTCTGAAAATACGGTGCAACGAATAAGGATTTTGTAAAGATTCTAATGGGCTCAAGCGAGATTAAGATGAAACAAAATACTTTTGTCTTATACTCTCAGCTCCAATTCTGAATAAAAATGACTGCCAAACTTGAGGGTCATTTTATTACACCTGTTTTAAAACTTGTGTCTCACATGCTAGGGAAAGAGAGCAGTATACACATCCACAGATTCCAGAGACTTTACAAGACATTGGCTACACGTAAGGAGAGAAATGCGGAGCCACCTTCCTCTGACGGCAGCCAACCCCGGGGACCTTACCCACCCAGCATTGCAGAGCTAGTGCTGAGCACACACTCCTGCCCCAAGCCACGGATCAGCTGGTAACTGGCCGCGGCGGCGCTGCAGCGGTCTGTTGCGGACAGGGACTCCTGCAGCTGCAGGAGCGAGCACCGTACAGCAGCTCCGGGTTCCGCCATAACGCCGGCACCGCTCCGCGCATGCGCGACGCGGGCTCTTCTCCCTCCCCCAGGGCCCGCTCCCTTGTCCTCTCGCGGGAGGGGGCGAACCCGCGCGCCAGCCTACAGGTGTGCACTGCTTAACTCGTCCACAGCGGAGATCAGTGACTGTAACCAAGCGAGACACCACCGGTGCCTGTACCGCTGTAAACACCCTCAGGCAGGCGGGGCTCTCCCGCCGCGGATTTCCCGCCACGGCGCGGTCTAGCCCATCGGAGACGAGGGGTGCGCAGCGTGAGACGGCGCTCTTCTTCCTGGGCGGCGGGCACTAACTCCCCCGCCGGCTTGCATTGGCGTCCTCCGGAGGCGGAGCTACTCGCCCTTGCCTCCGTGATTGGCAGGACTTCGCCTCTCAGGCCACGCCCTCCCCTACCCCAGGACGCTCATTGGCGCCTTCCGGAGGCGGAGCTACTCACTCTTGCCTCTGTGATTGGCCGGGCGCCGCTGGGCGCTGTGACGTCAGAGCGGCTGGCGGGAATCGGTTTGGTGTGCGGGCAGGTGAGCGTAACCCCCAGGGTGGACGCGGAGCTGAGTGTTTGAAAGACCCCGAGCCAGATTGCCCTCGTCCTTCAGGCAGTAACATAGCACCATGTCCTCCCCGGCGTCCACCCCGAGCCGCCGCAGCAGCCGACGCGGACGAGCCACCCCAACCCAGTCGCGTGAGTACCCGCCCTTTCCCCCCTTCCCTTTCCGTCTCGTGTCTCTTCCCGCTGCACGGTGGAATGCTCTGAGTCTTCTGACCCTGGTGTGTGGGTTGACAGACTTGGGCATAGAGTGGCCTCTGTTAATCCGGATACAGATGACTCTGCACGCACATCTCCAGGCTGTTTAAAGTAATAAAACTACCCTAAACCGGGCGTGGTGGCGCACGCCTTTAATCCCAGCACTTGGGAGGCAGAAACAGGCGGATCGCTGTGAGTTTGAGACCAGCCTGGTCTAACAAAGCGAGTCCAGGACAGCCAAGGCTACACAGAGAAACCCAGAAAAAAAAACTACCCTAAGAGGCACTTCCTGGCAGAGTAAGCATGAGCGTTGACAGCCTTGTTTGTTTTGTATGACGGAAGTTCGAAGTGAGGAAAGCAGGTCTTCACCCTATCGGAGACGTAGGGGCGAAGATTCTTCCACGGGAGAGCTGCCACCAATGCCCACCTCCCCAGGAGCGGACCTGCAAAGCCCAACTACACAGAATGCCTTGTTTTCCAGCCCTCCTCAGATGCATTCTTCAGGTGAGTTTCTGCAAATGTGGCTATACTGTAGTTGGTTACAGAGGCAGTTCTTTAGTTGCCTGTTTTGCTGGCTTAACAGTTGCTATGATGCCTAAAGCATTCTGTGAAAGCTGATAGGTTCTTCACCGAAACAGCTGGGGAATGAAGCAGAATTGGTGCACGTTTAGGACCTAGTTAGCAAAAAAAATAAATAAATAAAAATCCTGTTTAGATTGGCAGCAGACAGCATTCTGAATTTGGGGATTGATGTGGTAAAGGTATAAATATGTTGTTTTTGTAGCTGTTCCTTTGGACTTTGATGTTAGTTCTCCATTGACATACGGCACTCCCAGTTCTCGGGTGGAAGGAACCCCTAGAAGTGGAGTGAGAGGCACCCCAGTGAGGCAGAGGCCAGACCTGGGCTCAGCACGAAAGGGTCTGCAGGTGGATCTGCAGTCTGATGGAGTAAGTACAAAGCAGATCTCTGATGGCTTCATCTTGGGAGCGTAAAATGGGTAATTCCATTCCCATGCTTCTATCATATCTTTCCCTGTAGGCAGCTGCAGAAGATACAGTAGCAAGTGAACAGTCTCTGGGCCAAAAACTTGTGATTTGGGGAACAGATGTGAATGTGGCAACATGCAAAGAAAATTTTCAGGTAGGCTTATGTATACTAAAACTCTTTCCTGAGACTTTGGGAGAAAGTGTAATCTATATGTAAGTAACCATAGTGCATAGCAGCAGGTTGTGGTTTAGAATTTATTCCTAGGAAAGAGTTTATGCAGTGCAGAACATAGTAATACACTTCCTTTTTTTTTTTTTTTTTTTAATGTTTTTCGAGACAGGGTTTCTCTGTGTGTACCCTTGCCTGTCCCTGGTCTCACTTTGTATACCAGGCTGGCCTTAAACTCAGAGAAATCTGCCTGCTTCTGTCTCCTGAGTGCCACCTGGCTCTGTTTTAAGTTTTTTTATTTTTGGCTACCAAGACAGGGTTTCTTTGTATAGCCCCTGGCTGTCCTTAAACTCGATCTGTAAACAAGGCTAGCATGGAACTCAGATCCACATGCCTCTGCCTCCTGAGTGCTGGGATTAAGGCGTGCTCCACCATGCCCAGCTAGGTGGTAAACACTTAACATCTTTAGTGTGGGGCAGATGATTACTGCAAGTTCGAGGCCAGACTCGGCTCTTTTGTGAGATCCTTGTCTCAAACCCAAAATAGATTATTTTTGTGTACAGATAGCTACATACTCAAAAAAAAAAAATCTTCGTGTGTGTGTGTGTGTGTGTGTGTGTGTGTGTGTGTGTGTGTGTGGTTTTCTTTTGTGTATTGTTGCAAGGAGGGACGCTTTTACATGGCAATTAGAGCCAGTTTGTTGGGGCTGGTTCTTTCCACCATGTGTGTCCTAGAGCAAACTCAAGTAGTCAGACCTTTAGGTCCATAATAACTGACCATCTTGCTGGTCTCATGTTCTGCATTTTAATAATAGTTACATATTCCTAAGTTCATTAAGATCAATACTGTTTTCTCTACATCAAGAGATTCCTTCAATGTTTTACTGATCCTCTGGCCAAAGAAGAAGAAAATGTTGGCATAGATATTACTCAACCTTTGTACATGCAACGACTTGGAGAGGTAATCAAATATGATTTACAAGTGGAAGTTTCATATTTTGAGATAATATAGTTACTGAAATATGACTTGTCTGTGTATCTTACAGATTAATATTACAGGGGAGCCATTTTTAAATGTGAACTGTGAACACATAAAATTATTTGGCAAAAATTTGTATAGACAGCTCATCTCCTACCCACAGGTAAGAATTTGACTTTGAGCTTCATGGTTTTAGTAAATGTTT
Source organism: Acomys percivali (assembly GCA_907169655.1). Lineage (NCBI taxonomy): Eukaryota > Metazoa > Chordata > Mammalia > Rodentia > Muridae > Acomys > Acomys percivali. Next base: position 48,707,184 of record OU015755.1, read on the forward strand.
ACAAGGCATGCTCCTAGCAAGCAGTTATATTTAGGTAAGAAAGATGCTTGCATAGGTTAACTATCTCTTAAAGAAAACCATGTTTTACTATATTTAAATGAGTATTTTTTGTATTCACTAATTGGTAATGTTTCTTAACAATAATGAATCTTACTAGCAATTTCTTGGATTTCATGAAGTAAATTATGCTTCTTGGTTGGGGAAGGGGTGTTAATTGGAAGCCATTGAGGCAAGTAGTTACCAGGGTAGTTCTGTAGCTGAAGATAACCTTGATTTGAGCCCCTGATTCTGTAGAGCCCAGGAGAGGGTTTCTGGCCCCTGAAGCTGGAGCTACAAGAGCTTATCGAACCACCTGATGAAGGTGCTGAGACCTACACTTTGTCCACTGGCCGAGTAACAAGAGCTCTCAACTCCTAAGTCAGCTGTCCAGCCCCTGCACCTTTGTATTTGTTTTTACAGGAGGTTATACCAACCTTTGACATGGCTGTCAATGAAATCTTCTTTGAACGTTACCCTGACTCCATCTTAGAGCATCAGATTCAAGTCAGACCTTTTAATGCATTGAAGACAAAGAGTATGAGAAGCCTGAATCCAGAAGGTAATAATATATTTAGTAGCCGAAATGCCTTGTGTGGAAACAAATCTCACAGGTTGTGTAGTGGGTAGTGATAGCTTTAAATTTTTTTTTATTAATTTATTCAGATTACATCTCAATTGTTACCCCATTACTTGTATCTTCCCTCCCTCCCTCCCACTTTCACCCTATTCCCCTCCCCTATGTCTATGACCGAGAGGGTCCTCCTCCCCTATTATATGGTCATAGGCTATCAAGTCTCATCTTGGAAGCCTGGATAGCTTTAAATTTTAAGTTGAAAAGATTTATTCTGTTTCCTTTGGTGACTTTGTTAAGGCATTTTTCTAACTTAAGTGAAATACCTCATAGAAATGACCTAACAACTCTCTACTGAAAAGTGAAGTTCAAATATAATAAAGTCTCTAGTTAGCAAGGATGCAGTTTCTTAGTTATTGACGAAAACAAATCGAGACGGCCAGCTGGGTGGCTCAGCTTTGAAGCAATGGCTGTGCAAACTTCATCATCTGAGTTCAGTTCCTGGAACCCATAGTGGGAGGAGAGAATTGGCTCCTGAAAACTGTTCTCTGACGTCATGTATGTGCCCATACTCATACATACGTGATAATCACACGCAGAACATGCTGCCCAACCTTGAATTAAGGAAGGAATTCTAGCTTGGGAGATAAATAAAACATGAGCAAAACATAAGTGTCTATGTATTAGGAAACCGGCAAAGCTCTGGACAACAGGAGGCATGAAAGTAGAAAATGCCATATGTGAGTGCTAACATGTGAGTAGCTGAAGCAGAGATTCTGGAGACAATATTCGGGAAAAAAATCCTAATTCTAGAGAGTTTAAAATGACAACAAAGTTTTATTTCAAAGTAAACAGGAGAAAGATTTTTTTCTACTCATGTAACTCAGTGAAGCCCATGACGTATGAATTCATTTAGGCTCTCACAGTGGCTCAACTACGGGACGGTCAGATCCTAATCTGTAGAGTCTCTCGTGCTGTAAACAAGACAGAATGACACGTGTGAAGATTACTTAATTGTTTCTCAAAATTAATAAAAATGCCTTTGCAGATAAATATACTAAAACTTTAGAATATTTTTAGTATTGAAATATTATAGGCAGTTAGCATAAGCAGTTTTTTTCCCCAGTATTTATTAAAGAACCATAATTTCCTGTTATAAAGTTGCTTTTCACATCACCTTTCTGGTGGGATGTTGGAGACCCAAGAGGAGGCATTTCATACTTTAATAAGAACTGTAGTTGGCGCTTGGGGTATGAATCAGTGGTAGATGACTTATCCATGTGCTATAACTATAGAAAAAGAGAAGTGGGGTGGGAGGAGGTGGCTCTTGGGAAAAAATATGGAAAATCATACTTTGAGAAACCAAGAATTGGTAGGTGATCAGCTGATGTCAGAAGTTGGCAAATTGCATCTAAATTTTAAGGGGAAAAAAGGGCTAGTGGAGACAGGCAAAATAGTAGGTAGAAGAGATAGATGAAATGCATTCTAAAGGCCTTGTGACTCAGTGCCAAGTACCAGTGGGTGAAGGGCCTTTGAGTCAGCGAAGGCTGATACTCATCTGGAACCAGCAGAGGGAATTACTACGTGGGTAGCAAAGGTGACAGGAAAGGAACAAACAGAGGAGGCAGAAGCAAGAGTAGAAATGGAAAGTAAGTGTAAAAGAAGCTTATTTTGTAGATAGTGATGACTGCTGAAAGGCAAAGTGCTGATTACAAAATATGGTATGTAATGATGATGTCCTTAACCATGTCCTTGCTCCATTCTGTAGGTGACAGACACAGAGGCTCAGGGTATCTCCAGGGTCAACTATGCTTTGTCCATGTCTAAGTGTAGAGTTCTTGTGTAGTATATGTGTTTTTTTTTTTTAAGCACAGGTACAGGCCAGGGGAAATTTAGGGTCTCATTTCTTCGGTGCTAGCCATGTTTTGTTGTTGTTGTTATTAATGACAGGGTTTTTCATGCATAGGGCTCAGCAAGTAGGCTAAGCTATCTGGCTGGGCAACAAGCCCTAAAGATCTTACTGGGTTTTTGTTTTTGTTTTCCTCCCCAATGCTGAAATTATAAGCAGCTCCTCGCCCCTACCCCCAGCATTTTCAGCCCAAGATTTTTACTTGAGATTTCAGGTCTTTAGGCAGCTTTGTGAGTGAGATGAGAGGCTGGGAGACAATATACCTACACATCAAACTTCTCTCCTGTTATGTCTGCTAGGCAGCACCCCTGAGGAAAAGGGCCAAATGTGAGCCAGCAGTGGGCGAACAAGATGGCTTAGTGGGTAAAGATGCCAGACTAACCACCTGAGTTAGAGTCCCGGGACAAATAGTGGAGGAGAACTGGCTCCCATAAACTCCCTTCCAACCTCCACACTTGCACCATGGCAGGCATGTGTTCACAGACACACCATAAACAAGGAAATAGAGTAAAGAGATGGTACATGAAAAGGTTCAGAAGTGTACTGGTATTGAGAGGAAAGCAGGCTGCACATAGGCTAGTCCTGAGGATCCTATCCTGGTGACAAGGCGTGCTGTGTCTTTGTTGGTCATCTGTACTTCTACTTGAGTTAAGATTCTGCTTTAGTGGCAGACTCAGGCCTGGGTGGGCTGAGGAAATGTCGAGTGGACAAGCCAACTTCTTTCCCTTTAACAGACATTGATCAGCTCATCACCATTAGTGGCATGGTCATCAGGACATCACAACTGATTCCTGAGATGCAGGAGGCCTTCTTCCAATGCCAAGTGTGTGCCCACACCACCCGGGTGGAGATGGACCGAGGCCGCATTGCTGAGCCCAGCACTTGTGCGCACTGCCACACCACCCACAGCATGGCACTGATCCACAACCGCTCCCTGTTCTCTGACAAGCAGATGGTATGTGGCCACTCTGTCCCCAGGATAGGGTTCCCCAACACACACTGCTACCTGTGTTCTGCCTCTGTCTGACTCTCCAGCCAAATGTAGTTTGTCAGTCTACCTTCAACCTTCCCAACGGAATTCAGCTCTTTCCATTTGCTAGTGTTGATTTCTTAATGACTAGAAAGAATTTCGAGCACACTGAGCTTCAGCATTGGTGTGCTACACTTCAAGCGTCATTATGGCCACGCTATATACAAAGGCCTGTGTTCTTTTTGGTTTTGTTTTCCTTGGTACTTTTTTTGTTTCTTAAGTTCTTTCTTTACTATTCTTCCTTCAGATCAAACTTCAAGAGTCTCCTGAAGACATGCCTGCTGGGCAGACACCTCACACTGTTGTCCTTTTTGCCCACAATGATCTTGTAGATAAGGTTCAGCCAGGAGACAGAGTGAATGTCACAGGTAAGAATGTAGGTTTGTAACAAGGAAACAAAGTGCTGTGGTTTGCTACTGTTTAACCTGGTGGTCCCTTGCTATGCAATCTCTCAGAGCTTTGCATGTGTCTCAGATTGCTAATGCTGAGGCCATGAGAACAGCTTCCGGGTGCGGTTAGTAACTCAGGGACAGGGCACCAACTTGGGATTGATGGGTGCTTTCCTGCTTATTTCCTACATGTACAGCTAAGGGTTAACATTACTTAGAGAGTAGAGCAGGGCAGAGCACTGAAGTTATGGGATAGCTATTGCTGACCTGTTGGTTGTTGCAGTTCATTGCTGGATTAATTTGCGTTTCTAGATCCTGAATGTCTCTTCAGGCAAAAAGTGCCCTGTCTTCAACGCCATTTGGGTGTGGCAAGCTTTGCACATTTTGGAGGAAAGTGGGCACTTGGTCAGGGGTGGTGGGTTGAATGACAGACAGCATTGTTCTTCATTGGGAATTGAATCCAAGGGTTCCTGACTCCTGAGTCTAGGGCTCACTATCCCAGCTACTCAGTCAGGATTTCTGCCCCACTGTGCCCCCATCCTCTCTACTGTCCTGACACCTTTGGTATGGTATTTAATCCAATGTTTTAGTTTCCTCGACTGTATCATCAGTGTTCTATCACAGTAGGTACCTAGAAGAACAAAAAAACATGGTCGTTCTAAATGTCGCTAATTATGACCTGTCTATGTTACTCTAGGTGAAGTGTAATATGGTTTGTGTTTCTAAAATATTGCAAAAATTCTATTTTTTTCTTACTTTTGTATATTGGGATAGAAATCAGAACACAGCTTATGAGAGTCCTGTTTTTCCACATTGGGGCCTGAAGATTCAATTGAGGTCATCAGGTTTGGTCAGCAGGTTTACCTGCTGAAGCACCTCACCTCTCTAAGCTGGTTTTCTTCTTTTTTAAATGAAAGTTAACCTTTATCTTCTTAAAGGACCATGATCTATGCTATAAGGATGAGAAAGATCAAACTTAGTCCTTAAAAAGTAGAGGGCCTGGTGAAATGGTTCAGTGGGTCAAGGGTTCTTGCTGTGTGCAGTTATGATGACCTCAGTTCCTTTGGGGGCCCTGCATGATGGAAGGAGAGAACCAGTTCCCAAAAGCTGTCCACTAACCTCCACACCCGACACGCTGGCACATAAGTACATGCACACTAATGATAAAGCTTTGTTTAAAGCAGCAGGAAATAGAACTAGTTGTGGAGTTCAAGACTGGTTTGAAACGTAAAGAAGAAAAGTGTCAGATAATACCAGTTTAGAAAAACCTTCCTTTTTTACACAATATATACATTTAGAGTAGTTAAAATATTACTTCTTACTTAATTTCTCTGTATTATTTTTCTTTTGTGTGCTATTGGACTTTTTGGGGAAAGGGGAGTTGGTTTTTTGAGACAGGGTCTCTCTGTATAACCCTGGCTGTCCTGGACTTGCTTTGTAGACCAGGCTGGCCTCGAACTCATGGATATCAACCTGCCTCTGCCTCCCTGAGTGCTGGCATGTGCTACCAGGCCTGGCTCAGAATTCTCTTTGGCTGGGGGGTGGCGGGGGTGGGGGTGTGTGGTGTGGTGCCATGCAGTGCCAGGGACCAAGCCCAGGCCTCTACACATGGTAAGCAACATGTTCTGCCTTGAACTACATCTCCAGCCTTTAGTCAGGCTAATGAGAGGATACCAGAAAACATCCTGTTCCTAGTGTTAGCCCTAAGGTTTCACTTTCCCATCACCTTTGAGGCAGTAGGCTGTCTGTCTTGCCATTCATAAAGTTATCTCCAGAAGGTTTGACCTTTTGGAGTTTTCACTTCCAAATTTTAGAAAGGGCTTTAGCATTTTCTTCCAGTTTGTTTCTAAGTAGATTCTGTGGTTTTTAGCTTAGGGAAATGACGTTATTAAATACAACCATGATGGAGCCGTTTTTGTAAATAGCCTGCTTTCATTTTATACCTAGAATGTTTGTGTGCCGAGTAGTTAGGGAGATAGTTCCCTACGCTCACACAGAACAGATGGATACAAATATGACTTTAGATCTGTCCGTAAAAACCTGGTTCTTCCCAGCTTGGCCATTTCTTTTGCTTCTTGACTTTCTTAATGTAGGCCTTTGCCTAGGAGGCTAACAGGTAAGGGGTGTTGCGGTGAGGTGGGGCCCTCGGGTACTGCGTATTGCCTGTGCTTACCACTGAGCCTACAGAGGGAGAAGCAGAGCAGTAAAGCTGTGTCTCCTGTATGTGTTCTTAGGCATATACCGAGCAGTACCTATTCGAGTCAATCCAAGGGTGAGCAACGTGAAGTCTGTCTACAAAACCCACATTGATGTCATTCATTACCGGAAAACCGATGCAAAACGGCTGCATGGCCTTGATGAAGAAGCAGAACAGAAACTTTTTTCAGAAAAACGGGTGAAACTGCTTAAGGAACTTTCCAGGAAGCCAGACATTTATGAGCGACTTGCTTCAGCCTTGGCTCCCAGCATTTACGAACATGAAGATATAAAGAAGGTAGCAGTGGGGTTTTTATAACTTGATTTCGAGATTTACATTTACTTAGGGTCATTTGCCACTATTACTGTCTCCCAAAAATAGGAGCCAAAGCACTGGCCTCTGCCACGGTTACTAGTTGAGTGTCACTGTTCTGTGGTGTATAGACTCATCTCTGCTGTGCACATCCATGTTCCTAACCCTAAGAGGTTCCATGGGGTCTCAATAGAGGCTTGTGTTGTTCAGGCTCTGGATGATGTCTCCTTATGGTTAAATTGATTGGAGTAGCCAGAGCACTCTTGAGTTATTTTGGTAATACTTTCAACATGAAAAATTACCTCTAAAACATAAGCTAAATAAATCTATTGCTCTACAGCAAATGAATGTTTCAGTGTGTTTATATGTTCTTCAGGGAATCTTGCTTCAGCTGTTTGGTGGAACAAGGAAGGATTTCAGTCACACCGGAAGGGGCAAATTCCGTGCTGAGATCAACATCCTTCTGTGTGGTGACCCTGGTACCAGCAAGTCGCAGCTGCTGCAGTATGTATATAACCTGGTCCCCAGGGGCCAGTACACGTCTGGAAAGGGCTCCAGTGCCGTTGGCCTCACAGCCTATGTGATGAAAGACCCTGAGACCAGGCAGCTAGTCCTTCAGACAGGTGCCCTTGTCCTGAGTGACAATGGCATATGTTGCATTGATGAGTTTGACAAAATGAATGAAAATACAAGGTCCGTTCTGCATGAAGTCATGGAACAACAGACTCTATCCATTGCAAAGGTGAGTAGTGATGTCACGGTGACTATAGACTCAGGTGACATCTGCTCTTGAGAAAAGTGATCGATACTTCTGAACAGGTTTCAGCTAAAGTTCTATTTTGAAAGCGCTTATGTTAGTAGCTTCTACTCACTAATATGTATATCTTACAAACTTGAGTTCATGTAAAAATTACTACAGGTGTTAAATGTTTGCTTTCCAATTTGAAAGGTATGTGGCTACAAGGGGCTGGAGGGGTGATTGGTGGTTGAGAGCAGTAGCCGATTGACTAGAAAACGTGGGTTTGATTCCTAGTACCCACATGTGGCTTACAACCATCTGCCATCTGTAACTAGTTCCAAGTGCTCCAGTGCCCTCTTCTGACCTCCCTGAGGACTGAGCACATGTGTAATGCACAAATATGTATTCAGGCAAAACGCCCAGTACAAAAAATGAGATTTAAAGGAAAATGTGGCTGCAGAATGAATATGTGTAAGCTCAGTCCTGGGCATGAATCTGAGAACAGTGCCATCTTTGTGCACTAAAGTCCGTGATACTGTTGGAAAGCAGAAACAGCAGAGCAAGTGTGGGTTAGCCAGAGGTTGATGACAATGGCTTTCTTCCTTGCGGGAGTGAGAAAAAGGCTTCTAATTGCACTGCTTCCTCTGATAGGCTGGGATTATCTGTCAGCTCAATGCACGCACCTCTGTCCTGGCAGCAGCAAATCCTATCGAGTCTCAGTGGAATCCTAAAAAAACAACCATTGAAAATATCCAGCTGCCACACACATTGTTGTCAAGGTACTAAAGCGTCCTGTCTGATGAGTACTTCTGCTTGCTTGTTCATAGAACTGACAGCTAGAGATCAAAAACAACCCAGCAGTTACTAACAGTCTCTTCACTCACATTAAACAATGACTCAGATTTGGTTGGTTAGGGCTCTTAGCAAGATTTATATGCCTTAATTATTTGACTAAATTTGCTTTGTTTCTGGTGGTGCTGGGGATTTAATGCAAGACCTCTCGCTCCTTACATCCTTATGCAACAGTTCTCAAAACAGTTGAAGGTGTTTTTACCCAAATAGTTCTAGATTACAGTAACATTTCTCAGAAGAAGGTCTTAACTCTTTTACTTTGCTCTGACCTAGGCAGCTGGAGATGTGGCAGCCCTCTGTGGGCACATAGACAATACAGTCAGGTGGCGTAAACACCTTTCAGTCCTAGTTATCTTGGAGTCTCAACTAGGAAGACAGTGATTTTCCTCTTGTTTTGTCAGGTTTGATCTTATTTTCCTCATGCTGGACCCTCAGGATGAGGCATATGACCGGCGTTTGGCTCATCACCTGGTTTCATTGTACTACCAAAGTGAGGAGCAAATGGAGGAGGAGTTCCTGGACATGGCAGTCCTGAAGGACTACATCGCATACGCACATAGTACCATCATGCCCCGGCTGAGTGAGGAGGCCAGTCAGGCTCTCATTGAGGTAACGAGGGCTATGAAACATGCTTGGGGGCTGGAGAGATGGCTCAGAGGTTAAGAGCACTGTCTGCTCTTCCAGAGGTTCTGAGTTCAATTCCCAGCAACCACATGGTGGCTCACAACCAATGTAATGTGATCTGATACCCTCTTCTGGCCTGCAGGTGTACATGGAGGCAGAGCACTGTATATATAATAATAAATAAGTCTTTTTTAAAAAAAGAAACATGTTTGGAACTCTGGATACATGTCTTAACTTCCTTTTGCTTGTTTTTAAGAGTAAAAATGGGTGGTAATTTAGATGTCCACATACTTATAATGTGGACAGGAATGTGCTAGTGCTTGTTTGGGCTGAGGTTGTGATGGGGCATGTGCTTTGATGGGTTTGCATCCTAGCTGGCTTCCAAAATAGATGAAGGTTGCAGATGGTAGTGTTTTTTCATTCGTATTATAAAATAAATGAAATTACATGTAAAAGGGATTAATTCTCCTTGAAACATCTTCAGTTATCTTACATGCCTTGCTAAATAGATCTCTTGGCTGTCGTATGCCAGGCCTTTTCCTACAGGCCCTCAGATTCATTCCTTTCCTCTGCCACTGATTCCTGTAGGCATAAGGTTACTGTGTAATGTTTTTTTTTGTAACCCCCCCATATCTGGTTGGACTCATTATGAAATTCTCCTATCTCAATGCTGTGTAAACTCTGCTCCCCAGTTGTCACCTGATATGCCAATACAGCATCTTACAACCAATCGCTGAGCAGGGGTGAGAAGAGGGCTGACTTCCTGCCAGCCAGGGGAAGAGGAGTTAGAGGAGGAAGTAGGGGATTCAGCCATGGGAGAGGGCCAAGAAAGATCAGAAGATGAAGCTAGAACATGAAAGCTACCAAGTGCAAGTATCTCTGGGAAGATGCCAAAGTAGTTTAAAGGATTAAGAGTAGAGTTAAAACTGCTCAATTCTTGTGCTGTGAAGCTTGTTTAAATAATATAATAGTCTCAATTATTTGTGATAGCCAAGTTAAGAGAGAAATTGAGAAACACGGTTTTATAAAAATAACCTTAACAGTTTCCTTTGTGTTTGTTTTTGTTGTGTGTGTGTTCCTGTCTATGTGTCTGTGGGATTATACTCATGGGGGACTAGGCATGCGTTCTTCTGAGTTACATTCCCAGCATTCTAATCTCTCTTCTTCATACCTACCTGTATATACAAGATGTCACCAAAAAGTCTTCCTGTCAAATATTTCTGACAACACCATGAATTGATGTGACAACCTTCTACAATTCTGTGTTTATATGTGTAAGGCTCCAACCCTTAATGAGTTCCAAGTGTACGGCCTAGATCCAACTTGTAATTAATTACCTACACTAATCAGTAACCCCTACCCTGCAGGCAGACCGACTTTCAGTTACTTAACAGAACCCTAACTGTTGAAAGTCATCTGTGAGCTTAGGGTTGTTATCAGTGGTTTCATCAGTGGTTCGCTTTTTCCCTGTCTTCCATAGGCTTATGTAAACATGAGGAAGATTGGTAGTAGCCGGGGAATGGTTTCTGCTTACCCTCGACAGCTAGAGTCATTAATTCGCTTAGCAGAAGCCCATGCTAAAGTCAGATTTTCTGACAAAGTTGAAGCAATTGATGTGGAAGAGGCAAAACGCCTTCACCGGGAGGCTCTGAAGCAATCTGCAACTGACCCCCGTACTGGCATTGTGGATATATCGATCCTTACTACAGGTTTGTTACGGCTTTGAACAGAAAGACTTAAAATCGAAAGGAAGTCTATCTCCTCTGGTGTTTAGCACCTATTAAAATCCATTTCAAGGAAGAGCCAGGCAGCTACGTCTGCCCAAGTTGGAGGCTAAGTTGGGAAGATCATGTGGGCCCAGGAATTCTAGGCAAGCTGAGGCAGCATAGTAAGGCCCTTTATCAAAATTAAAAGAATTAATTTTTCCTTAATAAGTATGATTATACTTAACTACATGGCTTACATAGGCTTTCAGTGGCATGCAGCTATTGATAAGTAAAATAATTGAAATAAGAAATCTGCATGCTCTTAAAGATGCGCTGGCATTTGGCTGCTGTCCTCCTATCTTTCTTGACAATACTAGTGAAGGAATATTTATGGTAATCTGTAACGTTTCTCTTCCTCATGGCAGAAATATTTCCATTGATTTCTTTTCAAATTAGGAATGAGTGCCACTTCTCGTAAACGGAAAGAAGAATTAGCAGAAGCATTGAGAAAACTTATATTATCCAAGGGTAAAACACCAGCCTTAAAATACCAACAACTTTTTGAGGATATTCGGGGACAATCTGACACAGTAAGTGTTTCTGTATGTTTAAGTAATAAATATAAATAAGATTGCCTCTTCCATAAACATAGTTTCAAGAAATATGTAATTAAAATTTTAGTACACCTGTTTGGAATTTAGATTTGTTTTGTGGATGAAATAGTTGCATGATCTTTTGGCAACTAAAGATGAATTGTTAGGGGGCTGGAAAGATAGCTCAGAGCACTGTCTGTTCATTCAGAGGTCCTAAGTTCAATTCCCAGCATGACATGGTGTCTCACAACCATCTTCAATGTTATCTGATGCCTTCTTCTGGCAAGTAGTACATGCAAATAGTTGTTTTGTTTTGTTTTTTTAACTCCTTTACTTATCCTTGACTGCATTAGTATGTAAAGTCAGAGCTTAGAAAGGGCAGCAGACACCTGGTCCTTTGAAGAAACATTTACCGTTCCTGATATACAACATAAGAAATGTGTTCTGGTAGTGTTGCTAGGATGGCTCAGTGAGTACAGAAGGTACCTGCTGCCGCTCACCCTGATGTCCTTTGTGGTGGAAGGAGAGAACTGAGTTGGCAGGCTGTCATCTGACCTCCACTTATACACCAACCTATACACATAGTAACACAAAATAAATAAGATGTATATAAAATGTAATTTAGCAAAATGAATTTTCTATAGCCACTAAAAAGACAGACTCTAAGTGGTAGTTTACTTAACATTAAAGTATGTGTGCGTGACAGAAAGGACTTGACATGTGACATTTTGTTTCCTAGGCAATTACCAAAGATATGTTTGAAGAAGCCCTGCGTGCTTTGGCTGATGATGACTTCTTAACAGTGACTGGGAAAACTGTCCGCTTGCTCTGAGCCCTTGGACTAGAGTCAATCACTGTTGTCACTGATACAAGTAGAGTCTAAAAGGCATTATTCTACTATATAAAAGTTTTCTGTACTGGGTTGTATTTTGCTAGTAAATAATGTTTTTAACATCGTAGATTATCAGCATACTCAGAGGTTATTTTCTTGATGTGCCGTTATATTTTTAAGCAGCTTGCTTATCACCCTGTTTGCACACAGAGCCTAGCCCAGATTTGGAGGGATTTCGATCCAGGTGCTTGGCCTTTGTTGTCTTGCGTGTTGGGGTACGTGTCCATGCGTGCTGTGTATGCAAGTCACCTACTCAGTGTGAGGGAAATTGTGTGATTGGAGGGGACAGATGGGCCAGGAAACATCCCTTACTCTGATCCTTTTATAGCACCTAGATTTACCTTTTTATAGAGACCTCAGAATTATTGAACAAGAATATGGTTGAATATTATTAGATTCCAAGTTTACTTATGCTTTTTCCTAATATGTAAAGTGTTTCCCTAAATAAATGATAGAAAAGGTAATACTTGGTTGTTTAACATTATTTCTCATTAAGAACAGAACTTCGGGGGCTGGAGAGATGGCTCAGTGGTTAAGAGCACCGCCTGCTCTTCCAAAGGTCCTGAGTTCAATTCCCAGCAACCACATGGTGGCTCGTAACCATCTATAATGTGATATGGCGCCCTCTTCTGGCTTGCAGGAGTACATGCAAGCAGAGCACTGTATACATAATAATAAATAAATCTTTAAAAAAAAAAAAAAAAAAAAGAACATAACTTCACTAAATACTGCATTCTTGCAATCATAATGTTATAAAAGAAATCAAGATAGGAATTTAAAGCCACTGTTGCTTTAAATCTCCTATGTAAATATTACAATAAACCTCCAAACCATTTGAAATATATGAAGTAGACTTTTTAATGTACTTGAGCTACTAGTTGTGTTTATAGATCTAAAAATGCTTACATATCATTGAGATGTTGGCATTGAAACGATGTTTTTCAAAGAGCCAGCGATTGAGTTAGCACGTCACCAGAGGCCATGCCATCTATCTACCTATCTAGTTGTATCATGTGCATTGATACCAGTGCTGTGTAGAAGGTGGCTTTCATGTGTCACCCTTACAGGCACCCTGTGGAATCAGGTCTTTAGCAGATGAGAACATGAGAAAAAGTTCATGATTTGTCTGAAGTCCCAGAGCAGGAGATAGAATTTATAGCTTCATGTTCTTACCAGAGCTGTGTCTTCTCTAGACATGTCTCACTCATATTTTATCTTGGCCTAGTTCCTTTGGACACACCACTCCTTGGGCTTCCAGAATCTTGCAGAAAAGTTTTATCATGCAGTCCTCCCTAAATGGACAGAGAAGCTGGGATGTTTGCTTAATAACTAGGCTTTTCGGACTTAAAGTGTTCTATTGCTGTGAAGAGATACCATGACCAAAGCAACTCATAACAAAGAAAGCATTTAATTGGGGGCTTGCTTACAGTTTCAGAGGCTTAGCACATTGTCATGGTAAGACGTATGGCAGCAGGCATACATGGTACTGGAGACGCAGTTGAGATCCACAGGCAGAGATGAAGCAGTGGGCCTAGGATGGGCTTTTCAAAGCTCACAACCCCTAGTGCCCCACTTCCAACAATTCAAATAGTGCCACTCTTGGTCATTAAGCATTCAAATTTATGAGGTAGAAGGGGGCATTCTTATTTAAACTACCACAGTGACATCTCTGTAGTTGGTCAGATACAAACTACCTAGACTTTCATGGGCACCTAAATGAAATGGGAAAACACATTCTAAGGACACTATGTATGATGTAGCTCTTGGCTTTTTTTTTTTTTTTTTTTTTTTTTTTAACTATTTGTGTCAAGTTATCAGGAGACTACCTTGGGCTGGAGAGATGGCTCAGTGGTTAAGAGCACTGCCTGCTCTTCCAAAGGTCCTGAGTTCAATTCCCAGCAACCATATGGTAGCTCACAACCATCTATAGGAAGATCTGATGCCCTCTTCTGGCATGCATACAGAACATGGTATACTTAATAAATAAATAAATCTCTTTTTATGGTTTTTGGTTTTTTGAGACAGGGTTTCTCTGTGTTAGCCTTGGCTGTCCTGGACTTCCTTTGTAGACAAGGCTGGCCCCAAACTCACAGAGATCTGCCTCCCAAGTGCTGGGGTTACAGGCGTGTACCACTACATTCGGCTCTCAGTAAATATTAAACCTTACATATTAGTGATATTTTTTTAACTTTGAAATTCAATGTAAAGAGATAAATAGCATGGGAGCTGGAGAGATGGCTCAGTGGTTAAGAGCATCAACTGCTCTTCCAGAGGACCCAGGTTCAATTCTCACCAGCCACAAGTATCTGTAACTCCAACTATCTGTAACTCCAAGATCTGATGCCCACAGACATCTCAGGCAATGCACATAAAATAAAAATAAATATACTTTAAATATAAACATGTATATATATATAGAGAGAGAGCTGTGGATGTATAAGCAGCCTTAAATACTGGAATTACAGATAGTGAGTCTGCATACCTAGCATAAAAATTGGATTTCTTATAATAGCTCATAACTAGTGTCATAAATTCCAGATTTCTTTGTTGACTCTCTGAAGTAGAAAACTTGTGTCTTTAAGTTTTCTACAGTGTGGATTATCTTCCTATTATAACTAAGTATTTTGGCAAGAGATATACATAAACTAGCTAAAAGTTTTAGTATAGCTGGCAAAACTGAAGACTGCACAGACAAGACCTTGGAGACATCACAAAACATATTGAAACAACTTAATTTTAAAGCTTTGCTTAATCTGTGAAGCCAGTTGTGAATTACCTCCTTTAAATATGATAATGTGCTAGGCATGGTGCCGCATGCCTTTAATCCCAGCACTTGTGAGGAAGAGGCAGTCAGATCGCTGTGAGTTCGAGGCCAGCCTAGACTACAAAAGTGAGTCCAGGATAGCCAGGACTGTTATACAGAGAAACCCTGTCTCAAAAAAAAAAAAAAAAAAAAAGATAATTTGAGGGCCTAGAGAGATTGCTCAATGCTTTAAAAAGCTACTGTTCTTGAAGAGGACTGGAGTTCAGTTTTTTTGAAGCAGGGTTTCTTCTGTGTAGCTCTGGCTGTCCTGGAACTCAATCTGGAGACCAGGCTGGCCTCAAACTCAGAGGTCTTTCTGCCTCTGCCTCCAAGGTGTGCGCTGCCACCACCCAACTCAGTCTGCTTTCTTTTTCTCTTTTCCAACATAATATTTTTATTGATTCTTTGGGGATTTCACATCATACACTGCTATGTTCAATTCCTAATCCTTTCCTGGTCTTCCCTTTGTTACCTCCCCAAAGCAAAATAAGTAAATAAATAAAGTCCAACTTGTGTTATCTATGTACTCACTGGGGTGTGGTCAAACTCAGTGGACTGAATCCCAGCTGGGGGTCATCTACTGTGGAGGGTGACATCCCAACACCCTAGCACATCCACTGGCTTCCTATCTTATTAGCCTGCTCTCTTTTAGACCCCAGGACCACCAGCCCAGGGGTTAGGGGTGGGGGCAAATCAAAGACTACAGACTGATCTTAAGGAGACATTTTGTAAACTGAGGTTCCCTATCTGATTGCTCTATCTTGTGTTAAGTTGACATAAAGCTAGCCAGTACAGAAGACCACTTCTACTCCAGATCTGAGATGTGAAGAGACACCTTTAAACTGGGCCATGCCTTCTGCTGGCATCAAGAAGAGCTTCTCTCTGCCTCTCTTACTGGCAAGCCCATTTCTTCCCTGGCATTAGAACGTCCTTCAGAATTGCAGCATCTACTGAAGACCAGCTGAGACATCCAGCCTCATGGACTGAGCAACTACTGGATTCTTGTATCTATTATTCATAGGCAGCCATTGTTGGACTAGCAGCACCACAGCCTGTAAGCCATTCTAGTAAGTCACCCTTCCCTTTCTATACATATAGATTCATTCTAAAAGGTTTGGTTTTTGGTTTGGTTTGGGTTTTGTTGTTTTAGTTTTTCAAGACAGGGTTTCTCTGTGTAGCCCTGGCTGCCCTGGACTCACTTTGTAGAAAAGGCTGGCCTCGAACTCAGAGATCTACCTGCCTCTACCTCCCAAGTGCTAGGATTAAATGCGAGCACCACCACGCCCGGCTAGAAGGTTTTTGTTGTTGTTGTTCCTCTAGAGATTTCTGACTAATACTATATGGTGAGCAACTTCTTTAATACTTAGAGACCACATGTTATCAAATTAGTACTCATTAGTCCAGTAGATACAATATAAATAGCATAGCAAATTAAATGAATTACATACAAGGTAGAGAAAAGCCAAAAGTTTCTAGTGTAGACTAATAGATTTTCTTCCTTCCCACTACCTTCCATCTACTGAACAAGTACATGCAGTATTTTCATACTGTCTTTAAATAGGAGCATTCTGTTCCAGAACCTTTGTATTCTCTACCAACTAGTGGGCTATGATGCTCAGAAGTAGCTATTTTAACACAAAGTACAGAAAATGTGTTAGTTTACTATTTGGTAATACACCGACAAGCTCTTTCACATCTAGAGAGACAAGATTTTGTAAGTGAGGACTTATTTGTCATTTATACATTCTCTACATAACAATAAAAAGGGAGGGGGCCAGTGGTTTCTCTTCTCACTTACTTACTCCTGGAACCAGGGCCCAAACACAGAGAACGATACAAGTTAAGTTAGAAGATCCATGCCAGACAATGTTTCTATGAATTTTAACAAGAAGGGATTTTCATTGTGTGTTAAGTATTTATTACATTTACTTATTTTATGTGTCATGGCAGTTCGTGAGGGTCAGAGGACTGCTTGTGGCAGTCAGTGGTCATTTGAGTTCCAGGGATCCAACTTGGGCCTTCTGGCTTGGTAGCAAGAACCTTTACCAACTAAGCATATAATATAATTAATATAATAATATCTTAAGTGAGGTGTTAAAGAGTTAGAGCAAAAGAGAGTCTAAGATAGGAGACTTGAGAGGAGAGTTGAGCTTTGAAAGGTGAGATGGGGCAACCTCTGCAGCTGAGGAAATAGGAGTGAGGTGGTATCAGATTGGGAAGGGCCGCTGCAAAGGAGGAGGTCATCTACATGCTGAAGCAGGCAGGAAGGAAGTGGAAGGCAGTCCAGGTCTGTAACAATTGCTGGCTGAAAAGGTGGGGGGCTGGGGGCTGCACATTGCACTGTCCATGAATCCCTGAGGAATGAAAGCCCAGTCAGTTGTCAGAATTAACATCCACAAGTATTAAGAAAAAGGCATCTTTAAGATCTAGGACTGGGGGGCTGGAGAGATGGCTCAGTGGTTGAGAGCGCTGACTGCTCTTCCAGAGGTCCTGAGTTCAATTCCCAGCACCCACATGGTGGCTCACAACCATCTATAATGTGATATAATGTGCACTGTATACATAATAAAGCAAAACAAAACAAAAAAGGTCTAGGACTGGCCGGGTGCCGTTGAGCATGCCTGTAATCCCAGCACTCAGGGAGGCAGAGGTTGTGTAAATTCAAGTCCAGCCTGATCTACAAAGTGAGTCCAGGACAGCCAAGGCTATACAGAGAAACCCTGTCCCTCAGGGGTCAGGGATCCAGGATTGAGAAATGTACAATGTTGTTGGGAATGGTGGGTAGTATGGTGTAAGGGCTGGGCATCACAGGATGGAGAGGGACAAAGGCAGCATTTATGGAGCAAAGGTCTTGGACTAAGAAGAAGGTTCCATTAAGTTCTGCCAATTTTGGAGTAGTATAGGGAGAAGAAGTGGAGCATAGAAGCCTTTCGGATGAAAGACTGAATGATGTGTTTGAGGCCTCAGAGGCTGGTTAAAGGCAGCGGGTATCGGGCTTGGAGATGTAGGCGAAGGGTCTTTGAGTGTAATGAAAGGGGTTTATTACGTGAAGCAAGGGAAGGACAGGAGGTATCCCATATTATAAGGTTGACTAAGGAAATGGGTAGAGGCCAAGACAGGTTTTGAGATTTTCGGGAGTAGAGTGTACAAAGAGAGGCCGAGGAAGGGAATAGGAGTAGTTCAGAGGTGTCCGGAGCTGTTGCTGAGGTAAAAGGTAAAAGGAGGGACCATTCTTTCCTAGGAAGGGAGTTGACATGAGAGTATGCAGAGAAAGGAATGGGGGAAAGGGAAGCTTTAAGGAACAAGTTCAGGGAGGGGTCTGGAGGACTGGCCAGAGACTCCAGCTGTGGGTAAGGGGGATGGGTGAGTGGGACCCCAGAATTCTCCCAGGACTGGAAAAGTGTCCCCAGTATCTAGGAGAAACGTGATGAGGTGACCTGACACAAGAAGCGAGGGAGGCCCTAGGCTCCTGAAGAGGAGTTGGTATGTACCAAAGCCTGGGCCCGCCAGTCCTCGGCTGCCAGGCCCTGTAGGTCCAAGAGAGGTGTCAAAAGGCTGGATGACCCGGAAAGCTGTGCCCTGGGGACAGTCAGATGGCAGTAGCACTAAAGGGCATGGTTAGGTCTGTGAGGATACGAACAGGCAAGCCCTGTGATCTTCCTTGCCATATTTTAAGCCAGGGCCTGGTGGCACCTTTTGACTTGGCATCTCTTTCTTTTTTCTTTCTTTCTTTCTTTCTTTCTTTCTTTCTTTCTTTCTTTCTTTCTTCTTTCTTTCTTTCTTTTTTTTCCGTTTGTTTTGTTTTCTGAGATAGGGTTTCTCTGTGTAGCCCTGGCTGTCCTGGACTCACTCTGTAGACCAGGCTGGCCTCGAACTCACAGCGATCCACCTGCTTCTGCCTGCCTTTTTCTTTCTTTCTTTACTTTTTCTTTTTTTTTTTTTAACAAATAATATTTATTTATTTATTATTTATTTATTTATTATATATACAGTATTATGCCTTCATGTACTGCAGGCCAGAAGAGGGCACCACATTTCATTGTGGATGGTTGTGAGCCACCATGTGGTTGCTGGGAATTGAACTCATGACCTCTGGAAGAGCAGTCAGTGCTCTTAATTGCTGAGCCATCTCTCCAGCCCCTTACTTTTTCTTAAATTTAAATTTTTTTCTAAAATTTTTAACTTTATGTGCATTAGTGTTTTGCCTGCACGTATGTGTGAGGGAGCAGTGCTTGATTGGCTCATTTAAAGATTTATTTATTTATTTATTTATTTATTATGTATACAGTGCTCTGCTTGCACGTACTCCTCCATGCCAGAAGAAGGCACCAGATCTCATTATAGATGGCTGTGAGCCACCATGTGGTTGCTTGGAATTGACCTCAGGACCTCTGGGACAACAGTCAATGCTTTTAACCTCTGAGCCAATCTCTCCAGCCTGGTTGGATCATTTAAGACCCACCTTAAATATAGGCCACACCTTCCGGTGCCAGTCTAAGTGAAGGAAGTGGAACATGGAAACTTTACTTTTTCCTGCTTCTCTTCCTTCTCACTGATAAGTTCATTCCTTCACTCATTTCACTCATATTAGAACCTACTGCTTCAGGATTCCAACATACACCGAAGACTGGCTGAGGTTTTCTAGCCCTAGTCCTATTGGATTCTAGGACTTCCTGTTGGGAGAAATCCATTGTTGGACTAGCTGGATCACAGTCTGTAAGCCACATTAATGAATCCCCTTCACATGTACTCTCTCTCTCTCTCTCTCTCTCTCTCTCTCTCTCTCTCTCTCTCTCTCTCTCACACACACACACACACACACACACACTGTATGTATGTATGTATGTATGTATGTATGTATGTATGTATTAATTTTATCACTTCTGTTTCTCTAGAGAACCCTGACTGATTTATAAGCCTTACCAACAAATTACAAGCCATAGAAAAGAATATCTCAGGACTCAAAGACAAAAAGAAATAGATAGCTCAGTCAGACATTAAATCTAAAAAAAGTAAAATTTTTTAAAAAGTCAGGCACAAAATGTAAATCTAGGACACTATGGGAAAACCAAATCTATACATAATAGAAGAAACCCTGGTCAAAGGGACAGAAAATATGTTTAACAAAATCGTAGAAGAAAAATTTCCCAACTTAAAGAGGGAGGTGCCTATCAAGGTGTAAAAAGTATACAGAACACCAAATAGGATTAGAAAAAAATATCCAGTGATACATAATATTCAAAACACCAAAGATACAGAAGAAAGAAAAGATACTAAAAGCAGCAAGGAAAAAAAACCTGAGTCTGCTTTATAAAAGCAAACCTATTAGCATTACACTTGAGTTCTCTTAAAGCCAGAAGCCCTGACCAGAGTTCTACAAACTCTAAGAGACCACAAATGCCAGCCCACATTACTATATCCAGCAAAATAATAAATCACAATGAATGGGGAAAGAAAAACATTGTACAATAAAACCATACTTAACTAATATCTAGCTACAAACCCAGCTCTATAGAAAGCACTAGAAGACATAAGGAATAAGTAATGCCAGAGCAGTAAAGTAAAAGGGGGAAACACGCGCATGCGCATACACACACACACACACAGGAACCAGTAACCACTCTTCAATAATGATTCTCAATATCAGTGGTCTCAGTTCCCCAATAAAAGGACACAGAGTAGCATAATGGATTAGAAACAGGATCCATCTTTCTGCTGCATACAAAAAACAAAGCAAAACAAGCAAACAAAATTTACACTTAAACATCAAGGCTAGGTAGGCATCACTCCAGAGTAAAAGGATACAAAAAGATATTCCAAGAAAATGGACCTAAAAAGCAAGCAGGTATGGTCTTTTTTTTTTTTTTCCTTCCCAGACAGGGTTTCTCTGTGTAGCTTTGGTTGTCCTGGACTCACATAGGCCAGGCTGGCCTCGAACTCACAGCGATCCACCTGCTTCTGCCTCCCGAGTGTTGGGATTAAAGGTATGTGCCACCACCACAACCCAGCTAGGTATAGCCATTGTAATATGTTACAAAATAGACTTCAAACAGAAGCTAATCAGAAGAGATAGGGAAGGACCCTTACATAATCATCAAATAAAAAATCCACCAAGAAGATATTGGAATTCTAAGCATTTATGCATCAAACAAAAGGGCAGCCAAGTACTAGCCGGATGTGGTGGCACATGCCTTTAATCCCAGCACTTGGGAGGCAAAGGCAGGTGGATCTCTGTGAGCTCAAGGGCAGCATGGTCCACAAAGCTAGTCTAGGACAGCCAGGGCTACAAAAAAACCTTGTCTCAAAAAACCTAAATAAAGTATAATAAAATAAAGTAAAATAAAATAAAATAAAGCCGGGTGGTGGTGGCACACGCCTTTAATCCCAGCACTCGGGAGGCAGAGGCAGGCGGATCGCTGTGAGTTCGAAGCCAGCCTGGTCTACAAAGGGAGTCCAGGACAGCCAAGACTACACAGAGAAACTCTGTCTCAAAAAACCAAAATAAAATAAAATAATAATAATAATAATAATACAGTCATTGAAATGAAGATTTGATTTTTTGAGAAATTCAGTAAGATTGACAAACTTTTAGCCAAATTAACTAGAAGACAAAGAGATAAGATATAAATTAATAAAATTAGAGATTAAAAGAGAGCTATTACAATAGACACGAAGGGAACTCAAAGAATCACGAGGGAATACTTTAAAAATCTGTATTCCACCAAAAATAAAAAACCTAAAAGAGCTGGGTATGGTGGTGCACGCCTATAATCCCAGCATTGGGGAGGCAGAGGCAGGTGGATCTCTGCAAGTTCGAGGCCAGCCTGGTCCACAAAGCAAGTCCAGGACAGCCAGGGCTACACAGAGAAACCCTGTCTAGAAAACTCCCCACCCCCTAAAATAAAGAACCTAAAAGAAATGGATGAACTTTTATGTAAATACTGCCAAAGTTAAATCAAGATTAAATAAACAACTGTAAAAGATCTAGTGAAATAGAAGGAAATTAAAAGTGTTCACACACACACACACACACACACACACACACACACACACACACACACACACACACGACCAGCTGGATATTGGACCTGATTCTACCGGTCCTTCAAAGAAAAATTAATGTTCTCAAATTATTATGTAAACAGAAACCGAAGAAACATCTTCCTGATTCTTTTTTTTTTTTTTTTGGTAAGCCCATTATCCTAATACCTAAACCACATAAAGTCTCAACAAAAGATGGAAATTATAGATCAATATCACTTATAAACATAGATGGGTAAATTCTCAAAAAAACATTTACAAACTAAATCTAAGAACACATAAAAAAGATTAGCAACCATGGTCATTTTGCTTCATCCCACATTTGCTTCAATATATGAAAGCAATGAGCATTATCCACCACATAAACTTCTCATTAGATGCAGACAAGGTCTTTGACAAGCTCCAACATCCCTTTATGATAATAATCCTGGAGAGGCTAGGGATACAAGGAATATACTCCCAACATAATAAAGACAATTTACAAGCAAGCCCATAGCCAACATCAGCTTAAATAAAGAGAAGCCCCAAGAATTTCCAGTAAAATCAGAAACAGGAAAATGATGTCTACTTTCTCCATACCTATTCAATATATTACATGAAATCTTACCTAGAGCAATAAGATAAATGAAGGTGATTAAAGGGGGGTACAAATAGGAAAGGAAGAAGTGAATGCATTTTTATCTGCAAATGACATGATAATATACATAAGTACCTCTAAAAATTGCACTAGGAAACTATTACAGCTCATAAACACTTTCAGCCAAGTATCAGGATACAAAGTTAACACACAAAACTCAGTAGCCCTCCTACTTACAAATGACAAATAGATTGAGAAAGAAGTCATGGAAACAGTATCTTTCCTTACATCCTCAATGAGATATATTTTAATAACTCAAACAATTGAAGATTTGTATAATGAATACTTTAAGACATGGAAGAAAAATGAAGACAACGATAGAAGATTGAAAGATCTCCTATGCTCATAAATGTGTAGGATTACTATTGGAAAATAGCCATTCTACCAAAATCAGTCTACATCTTTAATACAATCTCCATCAAAATTCCAACACAAGTCTTCACAGAAATTGAAAAAACAAATTTCAACTTCATATGAAAGCAACAACCTCACAACTAAAAGCCATGAATAATAAAGAAACCATCCCAGATTTCAGTTGTACTACAGAGCTATAATAATAAAAACAGCATTCTATTGTCATAAAAAGACATGTTGATCAATAGAATTGAATCAAAGACCCAGACATTTGAATTTAAAACCCAGACTTAAGTTCATACACCTATGTACATCTGATTTTTTTTTCGAGACAGGGTTTTTCTGTGCAACAGAGCCCTGGCTGTCCTGGACTCTCTTTGTAGATAAGACTGGCTTCAAACTCAGAGATCTGCTTGGCTCTGCCTCCCAACCGCTGGGATTAAAGGCCTGCGCCACCACCGCCTGGTGTGCATTTTATTTTTTATAAAGAAGTAAAACACACACACACACACACACACACACACACACACACACACGAGAAAACACAGCATCTTCAACAATTAGTTCTTGTTAAAACTGGTAGCTTCATGTAGAAGAATAAAAATAGATCTGTATTTATCACGCTGCACGAAACTAAACACATCAATTCAAGACCTCAACATAAGACCAGAAACCCTGAGTCTGATAGATGAGAAGTGGGGGAGTAGTCTTGAACTCACTGGTACAGGAAGGTACTTTCCGACCAGGATGCCAATAGCACAGACACTGAGACCAACAATTAATAAATGGACCCTCATGAAGATGAAAAACTTCCATATGGCAAAGGACACTGCCATTTGAGCAAAGCAGTCACCTAAAGACTGGGAAATCTTTACCAATTATACATCTGATAGAAGATAAATATCTAAAACATACATACTATGAACTATAAAATCTGAACATCAAGACATGAAATAACTGATTTTTAAAATGGGACATAGGCCGGGCGGTGGTGGTGCACACCTTTAATCCCAGCACTCGGGAGGCAGAGGCAGGCGGATCACTGTGAGTTCGAAGCCAGCCTGGTCTACAAAGGGAGTCCAGGACAGCCAAGACTACACAGAGAGACCCTGTCTCAGGAAGAAAAAAAAGAAAGAAAGAAAGAAAGAAAGAAAGAAAGAAAGAAAGAAAGAAAGAAAGAAAGAAAGAGAAAGAAAGAAATGTTCAATATCTTTAGCCATTGGGGAAATGCAAATTAAAACTACTTTGTGATTTCATCTTACACCAGCCATAATGGCCATGATCGACTAAACAAGTGACAGCATGTGCTGCCAAGAACCTGGGGAAAATGGAACACAGATTCCTTGCAGGTCGAAGTGCCAACTCACACAGACGCTATGAAAATCAGTGTAGTGTAGTGTAGTGGGGCTGGAGCAACCACTTGGTGGCTCATAACCATCTAGCATGATATGGCGCCCTCTTCTGGCTGCAGGTACCATGTGGGCAGAACAGTGTACAAATAATAAAAATCAGTGTAGTCGTTCTTTAAAAGGTTGAAAATACTTGTACCCAGAGATTCAGATGTGCCACCCTTAAACATGTATGCAATGGCTCTATATCCTGCTATAGAGATACCTGCTCACTCAGATGTGCCACCCTTAAACATGTATGCAATGGCTCCACATCCTACTATAGAGATACCTGCTCACTCATGTTCATTTCTTCAGGAACTAGATATCCATCAACTGATAGATGGATAATGATCATGTGGTACAGTTATATAATGGAATATCAGGAAGCTGTTAAAAATTATAAAAACTAGGTCAGTGGATAGAGCTAGAAAGAAAACCATTCAGAGAGAGGTAACTCAGACCCAAAGACAAACGTATTATGTTATGTGGATGTTTGCTCTAAAGCCTTTAATATGTGTGCTACGATCCATATAACCATAGAGGTTAGGTACTGTCTTAGTCCCTGCTCAATTGCTGTAACGAGACACTATGAAAGAAAGCACTTAATTGGGGGACGTGCTTACAGTTTCAGAGGTTTAGTTCATTATCATCACAGCAACTGCATGACAGCATGCAGGCAGGTGTTACATCCTGACTGGGGGGCAGAGAGGGAGAGAGAGAGAGAGAGAGAGAGAGAGAGAGAGAGAGAGAGAGAGAGGAGAGGCAGACTAGACCTTACATGGGCTTTTGGAACCCCAATCCCTTCCCCAGTCACACACTTCCCTGATGACTAAGCACCAAAATGCTAAAAATGCTAGTTAGTAGATGTGAAACATCTAGTTAAGCTATATTTTTCCATACATACATCTGTGATGTCTTCAGCAATAGAGTCTTACTGATAGGTTGTCAGGGGTAAATAGCATTCTGCGCAGCCTATAATATTTGCCTATGTGTGCGTGTCTATTGTACCTGACTTTGGATATATATTGTTGTTGTCGTTTTGTTTTTTGAGACAGTGTTTCTCTGTGTAGCCTTTGCTGTCCTGGACTCGCTTTGTAGAACAGGCTGGCCTCTGTGTCCCGAGTGCTAGGATTAAAGGCATGCACCACCACGCCCGGCTTTTAAAAAATTGATTCTTAATAACACTTGGTGTGATGTGACTGTTATCATCCTAGACATTATTTCAATATTTAATACGAAGAGTCATTGAGGAATTTCCCCCTTAAGCATACTAAGAGACAATATTGGATCTTTAAAAGGCTTTTTAAGCTCTTTGTCTCCTAAATCTTCCCGATGTTTTTTTTTTTTCCCCTTTTCTTTTTAAAAAGTTGTCTTTTTTGTTTTTGCACCTATTGAGACAACAGTAGAATCAAGCAAGAGTCCTACTGACCAGCAGGAGCACGAGCCCCGTACGTACCCACTGCAGGGCCATCTGTGACGGAGCGCGGCGCGCTGACGGAAGTGACGCTGACGTCCTGCGTGCGGCGGCCGCGTCTAGGAGCAGGAGAAGATGGCGGTCTCCACAGGTCGGTTCCTATCCCTGTCCGCCGCGCTCTCGCCACCGGCTGTCGGGCGGGCCGCGCGGGACTGCGGGTGCGCAGTGTGGGGGCCCGCGCGGGGGGCCGGGGGTGGGGCAGGTGGCGGGGCAGGCGGCGAGGAGGTCCGAGCCCACCGCCCGCGGCGGTCCTGCGGGAGCACAGGCAGGCCAGGCCGCCGCAGCCGCCGGGGGTGGGGGGTGGGGGTGGGATGTGCCGGGGCGGCCCGGGTGGGCGGGCGGCCCTGCCGGTCAGCGGGGCGGCGGCGGAGAGGCGTCCAGCTTGGGGGTGGGGGGGGGTAGGGGGGGGGGGGTCTCTGCTGGGATTCCACCTGACACGTGCGGGAGGACGGCTGCTGTTCGGAGGCAGAGAGCCGAATGCGTGTTTCTTTTTTCTTTCTTTCTTAATTTTTTTTTAAAATTTAAGTGAAAAACTACAGTATACCGAGTAAGGCGAAAGCTAATTGCAGAACAGTTGGTGTCTTAGACTCCTGTCTGCTATCAGCATCATGGAATAGGGGTTTAGAAACTCGATGACTTAAAAATCTGTTCAGTTTAGACAGGTTAAAAGTGTTGAGTTTTAGCATTTAAAAGTGATGGTTCATAAGATTTACATTTTAAGTTCCTATTGAATCTAGGTTGTAGAAAGGGAAGAGGTTGAGTGGATGTTGTGATTGTTACATTTCAAGGTAGTACCGTCATACAATTTTTCATACTGACTAAGTCATGCCTTCATGTGTGTAAGTTGTCATAGACAGTAAAATCTTAATCAATTCTACCTTGGGAAATACATCAGTGTTCTGGCCTTAGAGCTGAGGTCCAAGACCAAGGATCATTTTAAAAGTGACTTTTTAATGTTATTTGAAATATATGTGTTTATAAATGGGGCCATGTTTTTTGAGAATTGTGCTCAATACCTTAAAATGTTATAAAATGGTGCATTGTAATATGAAAAATGTCAATTTGTGATTGCATTTGTTAATTGAAACATGACATTTAACACTAATCATATGAAAGAATGTTTAGTATTTTGAAAAGACCAGCAATTAGATAACATGAGTGACACATATTTTTGTTAAACTCTTTTGTTCTTGGAAATTGAGTGTATACTATAAATAAGTTTTGATGGACTATTTGCATATGTATTGCATATTAGATAGCTATATTCTGTTTGTTATTTTCACTGGTCTTAGACCAAAGAAATGAGAAACCTTGGTATAATTAAAATACATTTTAGAAAATTGAGCTTATTTATTTTTTGAGTCAGAGTTTTAAATAGCCAAACTGGCCTTGAACTCTAACTGAAAAAAAAGTTTGGAGGAAAATCATTCAAACTAGACTGAGAATTTCTGTGTAGAAAACTGAGAAACCAAAGAAGTAATACATAACATGCAACTGGTCAGGAATAGAAATAAGATTATAATATAGTGCTATTTCCATGATGGATAGCAGAGCTTGGAGTATTCCTCAAAGGATGAACTTAGTGTTTCAGTCTAGACAGTGACTTTGACACATCCCTCCTAGACGAATTCCTCTTTTACAGCCTTTTCCCATGGAGTGGGTCTGAAGTTTCTTCCCTTTCCCTGTGAGTCAAGGGGTTTCATGGACTTAGCTTATTACTCAAGGGAAAGGATGTTTAATATTTACTACCTGTGACTCAAGATATCATTTGATTCAATTATTATAAGTAATTTACAGTGTAAAGAAAGAAAGGTCGCTGTTCTGTGGCTGTGGCTGTGCATACCTATAATCCTAGTACTGAGGTAGCAGGATTGTGAGCTCCTGATGAGCCTGGCTAGCCTAAACTAGCTAGTGTGTTCCTGTCTCAAAAGGGAACAGAAATTTGGCACTCTTTTGTAGTAGTTTTAGATTTACAGAAAATCTGTGAAGATGGTGTGCATATCTTACATGCAGTCCTCTTCCTTTGATAGCTTTGTGTGACACGCTTGTCAAAATTAATGACCCACTCCATCAACATGCTTACTGTGTTCATGTTTTTAGTATCACGATTGGATTGTGTTAGTGTTGTGATGGGCTGTAGTTTCTTTGAATGCAGATGCATGGTAGGCTTAGGGGGAAAGTGAGAGTTTTCCTTTTGTGCAGCTTCTTAGACTCAAGGCAGTCTGTTAATTGGAGCCTCATATAAAAATCAAGAAGCAAATCACATATTTCTAACATAAAACGACACAGAATACACATTGCCGTTTCAAAGAGGAGGAAAGGGAGCCCGGTGAGGAAATACTGCAGCAGTGTAGAAGAACCTGGCAGGGCTGCCAGCAAACCCTGGAGCTCCATGTCTGCTGTCAGAGGCCTTAGATGGCTCTGCTCTCGAAGCCTTGCTGCCCACAACACATTCTCTCCTGTAGCTGTTCCCCTGGGAGAGGCATCCCATGGCTCTAGCATCTGCCCTACAGCATAGGTTGCCCATTTTCACAGCTTCACAACAGTGTCCTCTCAGGGCCTTCTCTAGGACTCCCCTGCCACATGCCTGGCCTCCGAGGCTTTCCTTACCCACAGAGGAAGGGTCTCACAACCGCTTTGCTGCTTATGTATTTCTCTTTACTCTAGAGCCAGAACAGCATAGACAGCATTGGCAGGTGACTGCCGCTTTAGGTGGAGCCTGGACCCCACATTTCAGCACCTTTCCTTTGTTGTTGTCTTTTAGGAACAACGTTCCTCAGGCCTTTACTTTTTACCACCGCAAAGTTACATATCCTAATGTTCTTTTCACTTTAAACTGTATGTTTTGTATTTTTTTCCCCTGCTTGCTCTTTTCCATTATAGATCCCATAAGTGGTCACCATGAGACAGTCAGTATTAGTCTGTCTTGAAGTCCCTGTTAAGGAAATTAATCCTTAGCCTCAGGCAGATTCTTAGGACAAGGGCAGAAAGCAGCCACATTCTTTGCCAAAATACCAAGAATTGTGTAGTCTTCTTGCTGCTATTCTTCTGAAACATCCTGAGCTGGGCTGGGCCCTTGTAGTCCACACCGCACCCAGTGTTCTTGTCTGCCCAACCTTCTACTAAGGGCCATTAAGTCCTGCTTACAGCATTCAACCCCTTCCTAGTCCCAAGTCCTAAAGTCTTCCACGTTTCTCCAAAAATACATCATGACTAAGCATTTCATCCCATCAGCCCAGTCCCTAGTATCAACTTCTGTGTTGCCTTTCTATTTCTGTGGCAAAACACCACATCAAATGTTTAATTTGGGACTTACAGTTTCAGAGGATTAGCTCATAGTGGAACAAAGGCTTGCCATCCACACAGCATAGAGCCTACATCTTAATCTGCAAGTTGGAACCAGAGAGATGGTACACTGGGAATAGTGGGGGGTCTTTTGAAACTCACCCTCAGTGACAGACCTCCTCTAACAAGGCCACACCTCCTAGTTCTTTTTCAAACAGTTCTACCAACTGGGGACCAAATATTCAAGCATATGTATATGGAGCTATTTTCATTCAAACTACCGTAAATGTCGAACCACCACCAAGTATTTATTAGATAAGATTGGTGAGCAGTAGCTCTATGAACATGATTTTCTTAAGGGATTTTGAAGTTACCATGGGAGGGAGAAGCCAATAAAACCCCGAGTGAGCACGTAAACGTTTAAAGAGCTGATAGCCCTGAATGGATGTGAGTTACTGATATGCATGTGGCCATATTGGATCCACGGGAAACTGGCAAACCACCCCGCAGGCTCAGAGGGATGACCAAGCTTGAGTTGGGGTGGGAGTAGGAATGGTGTCAGTCTATTAAAAAACCTAGCAACTTAGTTTCCTCCTCCCTGTGTTTACAGCCTGAGACTTCAGGCCTCCACAGACCTCCTGGGACTACTTCTTGCCTCTCTGCTACAGTAAAGATGCCGAGGTTCCCACTTGGGTGTGCAGTTGGTACCATTCCATCAGAGTGCACACAGCCCAACAGTCCCCAACTTTTCTGTCTGTGTGTCTGACCTTCATTCCCTCATTGCTCCTAGTCAGGTTTCCGGGACCAAGCCATGTAAGACACAGCAGATCCTAAGTTCTAATCTTGTGAAAAAACGCCATTCTTCTTTGACCCCTGACATGATCTTATGGATGCTGAAACTTGAGTTCAGTTTTAGGGAATTATTTCTACCATAAAACCCCAAAACAGGAGCCAGGTGTGGTGACACACGCCTTTAATCCCAGCACTTGGAAGGCAGAAGCAGGCAGATCAGTGTGAGTTCGAGGCCAGCCTGGTCTACAGAGTGAGTTCAGGACAGCCAAGGCTACACAGAGAAACCCTGTCTTGAAAACCCAAACCCAAACCCAAACCAAACCAAAACAAGAAAAATTAATACAAAACCCTAGCAAAACAGCTTTACTGAGATGTGTACTATTTAAGTCTATTTAATGAGTACAGTTTACTTGAGTTTGTGTTTAGAGATGTGTGAAGTAGAACGAACTTAAAGAAAAGGGTACTCAGATACTGAATTATTGATTTATTTAGTGGTTTACTTAAAGCACTGCTTGTACTGCCTATTTATCAATGACAACTTCACTTGCTACCTGAAGCAATGGGTCTTTGCCCTTTGCAACTTGCTGTCTAACACATAAGCTTGCAGGAGTCATCCTGGCTCTGGTCCTTTGGTGGTCTTTTTCATTCTCATTGGGTTTCAGAGCAGTGATGAGTCCACCACACGTACAGTCATGGCTACAGTCATTTAAAACATTTCAGTTTCATAGGAAGTAACTGTAAACACATTAGCACTATACTGCTAATCCCAATGTCTAGCAGCTTCCAAATTACTTTCTGTCCTAATAGATACGCCTCTTTTTCACTCATGTCTTTTTGTATGAGTGGAACCATGTTGTATATGGTCTTTGTGGTCACCTTTTTCACTCTTTGTAATGGTTTGGATAGGACTGCCCTTGTAAAAGGCCCATGTGTTGAGTACTTGGTTCTTGTTTGGCGGGTCTAGTCACTGAGGGCTGATTGACTTTGATGAAGTCAATGGGTTAACCCATTGATATTCATAATTTGGTAACATTTGGGGAGTGATGGAAAGTAGGAGATAGAGCCCGAGTAAGGTTACTGGAGTTGCTTCTTGTTCTGTCTCTCTTTTCTGATTTTGTGCTTCCTGATGGCCATGAGTTAAGTAGCTTTCCTCCCACCATGCCCTTCCATTCTGATGGGTCTACCTTCTCACAGGTCTAAGACCAATGGGAACACCTGAGGAAGGACTATTATTCCTGGAAACTGCCCTCAAATTGTTGAGGCAGTTTGTTACAGTGATGAGGAGCCTTACACCTTGTGTAATGTGTTCAAGGGCCATCTATGTTGCAGTGTACATCATACTTTTATAGTGCTTATGGTTGAAGAAATGTGGAATGTCTATACCACGATGTTTATTTGTCTGTTCATCTGTTGATGGGCATTTGGTTACCTTTAAAATTTTATTTCGGCTATTGGGAATAAGGCTGCTGTGAACATTTGTATCTGTTCTAAAATATGCTTTCTTAATGTACACATCTAGAAGTGGAATAGCTGGGTGGTGACTGTGCCAACTGCTAGAGGAACTGCTGCTCTGCTCTTCCAGAGGGAGCTGAGTTTACAGTCTTAGCAGCAGTGTCTGATGATCTTCCTTTTTCCACACGCTCTCCAGTGCTGCCTGACTTTTGGTCCTAGCCATCCTGTGCATGGGGTGTGGCATGGTGTCTTACTGCTTTGTTTGAGAGTCAAGGTCTGATCATTTATTTGTTACTCTAAAAGACTCATTTAACTGTGCCCGGACTTAGAAGATTGCAATGAGGACAGCCCATGTCTGATGCCAATCTATTCCTGGTGTTTTTCTTCGGCTTCCTTCATCTCTTCACCAAAAGTTTAGCATATTCTGCAGCCTCCTTTTTTCTTCAGAGCAGTATGTCAACATGTGCAGGACGAGTGGAGTAATGAGTGCTTTGGTTCTGTGCTTCTTATTTTCTTTGAGGGCTTCCTAGCAACATATTGGTGGACATCATCATCTTTAGAAAGACTGAAGAGTTTTCAGTTCTGCTAGCTCTTTTAGGCCCCACGTACCAAGGCTTAGTAGTATCTGTCAGTCCAGGAATCCCCCCACCCCCCCGCCCTCAACCAAGTTGAGAGTGCTCTGATGGCGTCCACATTGCATCTGGGAGTAGATTTGTGCTTCCTATCTCCAGTTCTCCTTGGTTTAGAACAATAATGTGTATTACTCTGCTGTGGTCAGGACACCTCACCTTATGGGAAAGCCGTCACCATATAACCTTTCCACTTCTCATCAAAGCTTCAGCATCTACTTCTGTGGCCATGCCCTTCTCGTCAAGTGTGGAGTTCATATTCATCATTCACATTAGTGAGTTTCTGACATTGGGTGGCTGGAATGGAGATACTCAGCTTCATCTGGACACAACTGATCACCTAGCAGGCACCATTAAAAGAGCCTTACTGTGGTTTTGATTGGCATTGCCTTGATGGCTAGTGATGGTGTACCCTTTTGTTTGTTTGTTATCCATTTATATGTTTTCTTGAGAAGACTTTATGTCCAACAATTTTGTTTTCATTTTTAATCTAATTTTTAAAATAGTGTGTCATTTATTTTAAACTTGAATTACTCTGCAGCCAAAACTGAAATATTTTTTAAAATTAAAACTAATTAATTAATTTATTCTTACATTTGTGTGTGTGTGTGTGTGCGTGTGCGTGTGTGTGTCTGTCTGTCATCTGTCAGAGGATAGCTTGTGAGGAATTGAGTTTTCTCCTTCCACTATGTGGAGCTTAGGGATTGAATTCAGCTGTCAGGCTTGGTGGCAAGCACTTATGTACTGAGCTATTTGCTAGTTGTTCTTGAACTCTTGACCCTCCAGGCTTCACTGACCAAATAATGGGATTGTAGGTATGTCACTGTGGCCAGTTCTTCGGCTATTCTTAAATTGGGCTGCTTTTTCTTTTCTTCTTTTTAACTGATTAGCTGGAGAAGTTCTTTATTCCCGATAGGAATTTCTTCTCAAATAATATACTTTGCGTGTGTTTCTCCTATCTTTGTCACTTGCTTTTCCTTAACGTGCATAGATACGGTAATAACAGAGCTAAATATGATTACATTTAAAAGGCACACTTGTTTTCAAATCAAGTTGCACAAGTACTGATGTCTTTTTATGTTTATGGGACTTACCTCAGTTCGTACTGCTGTTTTCAAGTCTGCCTTTCAGAAAGCCCAGGGGGCCAGCTATTTTTTGTTTCCCTTCTGTTGAGAAGTTGTGCTTATGGGAACAAATGAACATTTCAGTTTCTTTGCTCTTCTTCCTCCTGACCCCCAATGCCTCTGCTCTACCATGAGGTGCTGACCTTAGTAGAGTCTGGGTACCGTTTCTGTCTCTCTGAGGACTTGGGCTTTTGAGTCATTGCTGCTGGTCTTAGGGCCAGGGTCATCTTACTGCCTTGCTTCAGGAGATGAAGATGGTACTCTGCCCATTCCTCCCAGTCACTGTGTTGTCATCCTCCTTCTTTTTGGTGTGGGATATCATCTTTAGAGCCCTGTGTAGACAGTGGCTTTTGGTTACTGCTTTATCGCCTAGCTTGCTCTTTGTTTTCTAATTGATGACCTTATTAGAGTGGTTGCACATGACTGCCATGTGACAGGGTGTCAGGAGTCTGATTTTACCTTAAGTTTAGCTTTACATTAAAAACAGCAATACAGCTGGGCGTGGCCTTTAATCCCAGTCCTTGGGAGGCAGAGGCAGGTGGATCGCTGTGAGTTCGAGGCTCAGCCTGGTCTACAAAGTGAGTCCAGGACAGCCAAGGCTAACACAGGGAGACTCTGTCTCAAAAAACAAAAAACCAAAAACCCAGCAATACTTAGCTAATAATCAGGCATGTTGCAAACCATCTATTTTCTGGACATACTGTAATTGTGCCTAGTTTGTTACTGTACTAGTATCATTTACCCAAATTACAAACTACTGTTAACTAAACAGTACAGATAAGAGGTAATTTCCTCATAGGAAATGCTTGCTATTGAATAGTCATTAATTTATTTTTGAAGTGTTTACCTCATAAACAATGATTTGAAGAAATAGCTGTTTATTTTGTTTCATATAGTCTTCTGATTATGGAAGTTAACTGTAACTTCCCGGATTACTAAGAAGAGAGCAGTTTTAATCAGTTTATGGTTGTTGTTAGAAGACCACACATCTGTCTTTTAAAGTGCCTAATTTTACTGAGAAATTAAAACTGGAAGAGAGAAGCCAGAGTGTGTTGTCATTTTCTTGCACCCCCTACTTTATTTTAAGGAAAGCACCCCCTGCATAGTTCTGCAGTGAACACCCTAGCTGTGTTACTGAGATGTATTAAGCTACTCTATGCTCTTCCTCAAGCTGTCTCTTTCTTTGTAACATCTATATTCTATACAGATAGTTTAGTGGCTTGTATTTGAATAAATAGACTACCCGATTTTATCATTGAGGTTTACGATCTTAGGGAGAGGCATTTTGTTCCTGGATGTTCAGTGTCAGAAGCACTTGGTTTACAAATATGAGAGAAGAATAAAAGTAAATTCAGCAAGGTTTAGCTGGGTTCCTACTTTGTTCATATCATTCCTGTGGTATTGGCTCTATGCCAGTGATTTAAGAATGAGAAAAGAAATTGCTCAAGTATAATCTTACATGATGATACTGCTTTTAATATACCATTCTGAAGTGAAAGATTCCTAAAGGTGTGTTATGTCCAAATTCATTAACATAACCAAGGCTTATTTTTCTTTTATCTAGTGGTATTAATATGTAGCAAATAGATTTGTGAGTGAATAATCCATGTAGTTTAGAGTGATAGATAGAGATGATGAGAGTCCTTGTGGTTGTTTACATAAAAAGTTACCATTGTGTGATTGGGTCTTTTTTTTTTCTATATAGTAATTCTTTGTCTGTACATAGTATAAGATACTTTGCATACCATCTAAATTGGAGGTCCTTTGGCTTGTGGCTGAAATTATAGTTCAGATGCTTCCAGTGGTTAAAGTTTGATTTGAATTTTGTTTTTTTCATTTTATCAATTCTAGATCACATTTTAGTGTCTAACGTATGTACTACAATTTAATTGGGTACTTTATTTGTACTCTTATCTAGCTGATGCTGTTTTAGATTTATAAAGAGGTAGTTATAAATCTATTAAGAGGTACTCTTTGGGGTGAATGTGTTAGATTTAAAAAATTATTACAAATGTTTCTGTTCTCATCTGTGAATGAAACATGTTCTCAATTTAAAATAGTGAGTTTTAGGTAGCCAGAACTATATAGTGAAACCCTGTTTCAAAACAAAGGAAAACACATAACAAAACAAATATATTTTAAATGTTAAATACATTTTTGAAATACTTATTTGGGAAACTAAAATTGTTCTAATGACTCTTCATTTTAGCAAGATAATCTTACCTGTGTTTCTTTCTCTGTGAATTAATGTGAATAAAATTTTTACTGTTAAACTAGAGTTTGTATAAACTGCATCTGTAGATGATGGCTGCAATTTAATTGCAAAGATTTTGTTTTCCAAAGCTTGACAGGGCCAGAAGAATAGCTCAGTGGTAGTGTTTGTGTGGGTTGCTTGAGGCCCTAGGTAGTGGTTGAGTGATGGGGGATTATCTGGCAGATACAGAGCTCCTTTGGTCAGGGACAGGAGCCTTAACTACTGAGACCCTCCGTGGTTCACCTCTGTATTCTAGAAAATCTTACCTTTTGTTGCATTTCTAAGATTGAATGAAATTCCCCCAAAATATTGGGATGTGTATATTCATGTATGTCATTTGCTAATTGAAATATCTTGTTTTGCCCATTAATTTTATGTCAAGAGTCCTTGGCTGAGAGGCTCAACTAAGGGAAAAGGTTCATTTTATGATGCTTTCCTCATGATATTTGTTTAAACCTGAATTAGTAGAAATTTATATACTTGCTCAGTACTGTTGGTTATGTTTGACACAATGCTTTCTTTTATTTTTGAATAGTGAATGCTAGTTTTGTTTCTCTGGATTTCTTTTTTTTTTTAATTTAATTTTTTTACATATACATTTATATTATTGCACCTATATAAAATAAGCCACATATAGCAAGAAGAGCCACAGAACATTCAGGAATTACATTAATGTTAAATTCATAGTATTTTGGCTGTTTGTATTTGGCAACCTTGAAGAAAACATTTTCCTATCTTGGTGAGTCTAAAATTCTGAATGTAAATCAATATCTATCATATCTCATCTCTATCAACTTAAAACATCAATCTAGACCTAAAAACATCTTAACCTCTAAACAACTAGGCTTAATTGTGAAACTCAACTATTTCGTCTTCAACCCCATCAGAGACTTGAGAAGGAGTAATTAGTGTTAAACAGGAAATACATGTTAGCAGTTTCTTAATTTTATAATAATTAAAAAAAAAAAAGTGACAGAGACAGTTTGCTGCCTGAACAATCACCCATAGCTCTCTAAAACATTGGAGTATCATCTTCAGCCTCTGTCCTAGTTTATCTGACAGGCATATTTGTGAGGCAGGAACTATTGAGGACTTGTTTACCCTGTCTTGGCAGAGTTGGGCCATTGACTCTGCCTGTATCCAAGCTTGCCAAGTTTTAGGCAGAATTCTGTAATGTTCGAAACTAGGCCATTTTGCCACCGTGGCTGGTTCGCCATATTTGAAGCTATCTCCATGAGGAGATTCATCACCATCTTTGAGGTAGGCTGGGGTGTTGCCAGGAATTAACCTGTCTTGTCAAAGAATCATTAAAACAAAATAAGCATCTTTAAACACCATATTCTACAGGACTCTGAGGTTTTTAAAGACCTTAATAATCTAGTGGCATTTTCATTATTTGATTTTTTTCAAGACAGGGTTTCTCTGTGTAAACCAGGCTGGTCTCGAACTCAAAGATTTGCTTTCTTCTGCCTCCTGAGTGCTAGGAGTAAAGGCATGTACCACCACCACCCAGCTTTTAAAAAAATAAAAATTTTTCCATAAATGTATTTTGATCATACTTTATTCTTCCTAAACTCTTCCCATATTCTTCAATCTTGTTGTCATGCGCTCTTGCGCGCGCTCTCTCTCTCTCTCTCTCTCTCTCTCGCTCTCTCTCTGTGTGTGTGTGTGTGTGTGTGTGTAAAAATTGAAACCCCCCCAAAAGACAAAAATAATAAAATGAAACAAAAAGCCGGCCGGGCGTGGTGGCGCACGCCTATAATCCCAGCACTCAGGAGGCAGGGGCAGGTGGATCGCTGTGAGTTTGAGGCCAGCCTGGTCTACAAAGCGGGTCCAGGACAGTCAAGTCTACACAGAGAAACCCTGTCTCGAAAAACAAAAAACAAAAAACAAAACAAAACAAAAACAAAAAAAAAAAGCCTATCCACACACAAAAATGGAGTCTGTGGTATGTCGGCTTACTACTCCGGGGCACGGGGCCTGTCCTGGAGTGTGATTGATATGTACAGTGACACTCCATTAGAGAAAACTTGACACTTAGGAACTCCCAGAGACTATTACAGCATGGATAAGATGCACAGGTTCAAACCAGGCAGAATCCCAGAACTGAGAAGGGCAGATGGACACAAAGTCCCACCTAACCAGGAAGCTATTTGCAATTGATATCTGCTTGCATTTTCATTTTGAGGTATTCTGAAGTCAGATATTTCTGGAGGCACAATACTTATTTGATTTGTTTTTAGGTGAAATAATGTTTGAAAACTAATTACAGAAGGTTTAATTTAAACATGAATTTCTTAATAATTATGAGCTTTTTACATTGACACTGACTTTTTTTGTATAGGAGTTAAAGTTCCTCGTAATTTTCGCTTGTTGGAAGAACTTGAAGAAGGACAGAAAGGAGTAGGTGATGGTACGGTTAGCTGGGGCCTTGAAGATGATGAAGACATGACACTTACGAGGTGGACAGGCATGATTATTGGGCCACCAAGGGTCAGTGCTATAAATTGTACATGTTTACATGTTTATTGTGTATTTCAAGTGAACATTCAATTTTATTGATATTAAAGACAACTATAACTTTTGACAGAAAGAATTCCTTCATTTTTATATATTCTGTGTACATTTATTTATTGATGCCTCCTGTGTGAAATGTATAAGCTTGATTATCAAAAGGACTGGGGTGGAGGAGGAGTGGCGTGGTATTTTACCCCCAAGGTGTTTGTGTTTTAATAAAGAAGTAATAAAAATCATTCCAAGTGCTAGATGCTAATATGGCTCAGCAAGTTCACCCTATTTCTTCCAGCTAGAATCATTGAGGAAAGCAGGGCATAGGAGTTGCCTTTGGAATGGGCCATAAAGGACTATTGGCTGGTAGGATTTCTGAAAGTAGAGATGGGGACAGAGAATGTTCCATATCAGAGAGGGAGAAAAGTGAAGAAGTGGATGGGATATTGGGAAAAACTGTGTCATATGTTACCTGCTCTGTTATGTGACTGAAGATTACACATTGTTGTGCCCATTGTTTCACAGGCCTATACTGTAGGTCTTAGTGCCCTGGCTTATAAAATAGAGTAGCAAATAAGACTCTTCTAGAAGTAGTTTTGTGGTAGAACGTACCACATGGGGTTTTCAACCACGATAAAAGAACTAAGACTTTCTTCTTCTTCTTCTTCTTCTTCTTCTTCTTCTTCTTCTTCTTCTTCTTTCTTTTTGGGGGGGTTTATCTTTTGTTTTCTTTGTATGCATTTGTTCTTAACATCTTTCTGGTCTGTGCGAAGTTTTTATTTTTCCTTGATGGAGAAACTTTTTCTCCAATGTTCTGTTCTGTTCTGTCCTCCTCCTCCTCCTCCTCCTCCTCCTCCTCCTCCTCCTCCTCCTC
>OU015755.1:48745664-48761726 GCA_907169655.1 Acomys percivali
TCCTCCTCCTCCTCCTCCTCCTCCTCCTCCTCCTCCTCCTCCTCCTCTTCTTCCTCCTCTTTCTTCTTTCTTCTTGTTTTTTTGTTTTTTTGAGACAGGGTTTCTCTGTGTAGCCCTGACTGTCCTGGACTCACTCACTTTGTAGACCAGGTTGGCTTCGAACTCACAGAGATCCACTTGTCTCTGCCTCTGAGTGCTGGGATTAAAGGCTTGTGACACCACGCCCAGCACTCCAGTCTATTTTTCATTCAGTGCTCCAATGCAGTACATTGACCTTCTGATGAAAGGACCTTCTGATGAAAGGTCTGTTTGCCTGTTTTGTTTGGGTAGAATGTAGGTTTTTTTCTTTGTTATTAAAAAAAGAAATGTTATCTGTAACTAGCAATGTTAGATGAATAAGTTTTTTTTTCCTTTTGTTTTTTTCAAGACAGGGTTTCTCTGTGTAGCCTTGGCTGTCCTAGACTCACTTTGTAGACCAGGCTGGCCTCGAACTCACAGTGATCCACCTGCCTCTGCCTCCCGAGTGCTGGGATTAAAGGTGTGCGCCACCACGGCCGGCGAATGAGTAAGTTTTATGGCATTCGCTGGTGTTGCCTTTGCAGTCCTTTTATATCGAGTCTGTTATGTGCACGTCTTGCAGACTTCATGTACATTCATAAACATCTCCTCCTGACCTCTCCTGCTCTGGTTCTTCCATAGGACACTTGAGAAAGCAAATATATAAGATTGCTGGTTAAAAGACTATAACTTGGTATTTGTGATGAAAACTGATTTTTTTTTCACTGCCTGTAAACATTATGATAATCTAACTAAAAAATTGAAAGCAATTGATTTTTAACATTTTGGCATAGAATGGTTTGAAGATTTAAGTCAAAACTCCAGTGAATGCCCTCAGTGGACCTTGTATCTGAAGAACGTGTGTGAGCTTCTCAGTGGTCCTGCAGATAGACTCTTAGCATAGCCCCATGGGGAGGACACACTACAACGCCTACTTTAGTTCTCATCTGTTTGTGTCCCCAGTTGATTCCTAAGCTACTTGCATTTGCTGGTGTCACTGACACAGGAAATACTGTGTCTTGTCCTTTCCTAGCTGGAGCTGAAGGCTGTTTCTGTAGCTTCAGTCTCCCAGCTCACTGAGACACAGGCACAGAGATGCATGGCCTTCTTTCTTCTCCGTGGGTCATTGCATTAGAGCTGTAGAGGAGGAAGAACACCACCTTTTCTTCACTTATGAGGTTTATGACTGAGATGTTTGATACACAGTCATTTCATGAGAGTTTCCCGTGACAAGGTAGGCTTTATAATGAAGACCCAAGAGAGCTTTACACTGGTTTCTTAAGCGTGTACAATCTGGAGCATTGGTGCACAGCGAGAGCCTGATCCAGTAGTATTAAACAGGGTAGGGCGCACTGACCAAGACCTGCCAGGCTCTTCTGTATCCTTGCCTTTTTAGGGATGACTTTTCTTTCTTTCTTTCTTTTTGACTTTAGGACATGAGGCTTAATGGCCTACTTCAGGTTATGCCTGCCAGGTTTTGTGACATGATTCAGTGGAGAAGAGGAGAAGGACTGGTTTCTATTTATTTTGTGTTTGCTTTTTTTTGTGTGTGTGGTTGGGTGGTATGTAACCCAGTCTGACTTCAGACTTGAAGTGATCCTCTTGCCTCAGCCTCTCTAGTGTTTGGGTTCCAGTCATACCACCATGCTTAACATTTTTTGTTTTTGTTTTCCTTCTTTTTAATATTCCTTTAGATAATCTGATCTGCATTCCAGTTGGGGAACCACAAAAAGATTTTCTCTTGAGAACTGCTTGATTTAATTCATTTTTATATAGCATCAAATTGTTGGGTGTATGACTGTTTTCTGTCAAATTTGGGTAATTTTTATAGAGCTGAAGTATTTAATAACATAGCAGATTGTTTCATACATTTCTATTATAGTATTTTAATGATACAAATCTGAAGTCTGCTTGAGAGTTGCTCTTTTTTAATCAAAACTGAATGTCTGGCTGCTGGATGTGGTGACACACACCTGTAATCCCAGCACTTAGGAGGCCTCTGTGAGTTTGAGCCCAGCATGCCTACAAAGCAAGTCTAGGACAGCCAGGACTACAAGAGAAACCCTGTCTTGAACAAACCAAAAACCAACCAGCCAACAAACAAACAAACCCCAAAAAACAAAACAAAAACTGAATGTGTTGGTGAGATCTGTAGTTGTTAACATGGCTTATTTTCTCCCTAGTTTTATACCGATACCAGTAGGTATTAAATTTATTGTTTTCTTTCTATGTAATTTCCTGTTTCAGTGTTAAACCAGTATGTGAACAAAAGCTATAATGAGAAAGAAAAGCTAATTATATCATGAGAATAAGCCCTGAATAGCCTTGAAGTATATGTCATAGCCTTAAAATTCCTGTTGTATAGCTAAACTTCATTAATTAGAGACAGTGTTTGAAAATAATGTGAAAATATAAAGTGTACATTAATTCAGATAATGGAGTTAATGAAGTATAGATTCATTAAGTAATAATATAAGTAATGGGAAACAGGAAATTGTCTTATTGCTGTAAGATGGTATGTTATGACTTTCCTTTTGCTAAAAGTAATTGTCTGCCCATCTCTAAGAAGTGATCATAATTTTTTTATCCAACAGATCCATGTGAGAATAAAAAGAAGCAATGTTAGTATTACCAAAATAATAGAAACAAATGAGATTGTTCTGGAAGGTGGAAATGTGTGATACAAATCTCACACTTTTCAGTATAACTTTTTATTTAAAAGCAGAACCTAAATTTAAGGTTTCTTTTTCCTAATTTGTTATAGGCAGCACCATTTGTGTTACAAAAAGTAAGTTCTGATTTCACTTTGTAGAATTATTTTAGTTCATTCTTTAACTATGCTTGGTGCATTTTTCCTGACTATATAGTTCAAGTAACTTTGTACAGAAGTTTGTACACAATCACAAACATCATAACACGTATATTCATATTATATGTTCTTTATTGACAGTTGGGCAGTATTTTAGTTTTGTCATTATGACTATCCCTTCTTTTCCCTATCCTTTCAGACAAACTATGAAAACAGAATATATAGCCTGAAAGTAGAATGTGGATCTAAATACCCAGAAGCTCCTCCATCAGTTAGATTTGTAACAAAGATTAATATGAATGGAATCAATAATTCCAGTGGAATGGTAAGTTATGATAATAACTTTTTATATAGCATATACTATGTAGCAAGAGTTTTGAAAAGTTTTGTTCAGCTGAAAGTTGTCACCCAGAATGTATAGGCAGGATCATTGGGAGTTTGAGCTTCGCCTGGCCTACATACTTGGCCCTGTTACAAAAAAGATAAAATTTGTCACTTTCATTTTCTTTGCCCCCTCCCACCCCCTTCGAGATAAAATGTCACCCTGTAGCTAGCTCTAGGCTGGCCTTGAACTCCTGCTTCAGCCTTCTGGGTATTGGGAATACAGGAATTAAGCCACC
Source organism: Acomys percivali (assembly GCA_907169655.1). NCBI lineage: Eukaryota > Metazoa > Chordata > Mammalia > Rodentia > Muridae > Acomys > Acomys percivali. The sequence goes on from OU015755.1 coordinate 48,749,151, forward strand.
AGGCCTACCCTTAAAATCTTCAGGTATCTACAAGTTATGATAACATTTTTCTTAGAATTTTATTAATTACATCGATAATCTTAGTTTGAATAAATCTTTGCTTGATGAAAGACTATTTTTCCATGGGTGGTGGTGGAGGCAGAGGCAGGTGGATTTCTATGAGTTCAAGGCCAGCCTGGTTTACACAGTGAGTTCCAGAACAGCCAAGGCTACACAGAGAAACCCTGTCTCAAAAAGCAAAAACAAATTAGTTTTTAGGGTTAAGGTATTTTTTTTTTTTTAGATTAAAAGGACGAATATTTATAAAGGGTATTTTTCTTTGAGGAACAAGTATCTGAATATTTATGGCTGAACATGGTTGGCACATTAAAGCAGATAACAAAAAGAGTAAGCTGTCTGGACCCATGTAAGTTAGTAGGATAGTCAATTTCTTTCCTTTTTTCTTTCTTCTTTAAATCTTTTTCTTTCCTTTTATAAACTATTTATTTTTATTTTATTTTATTTTTATGTCCGTTACTGGTTTCTCCTGCATGTATGTCTGTGTGAGGGTGTGAGATCCCCTGGAACTGGAGTTATAGACAGTTGTGAGCTGCCATGTGGTGTCTGGAATTGAACCCAGGTCCTCTGAAAGAACAGCCAGTGCTCTTAACCACTGAGCCATCTCTCCAGTGTCAGGGTAGCTGAATTTCTATTTGCTTCTAATCTGTTATGGATCTGTACTTACATAAAACATTATAGAAATTACTAGAAAATGAAATAAAAAGATAGGCAAAACACTAGTTCACATTTTGAGGATAGGAGTGCACTTAGTCTGGATTGTTAGTTTAATTTTTCTGTAGGCACAAGCTGTGACTGACATTAGATCTGCTCTTAACAGCAGCAGCCCTAGTGCATATCCTGTGGCCCAAGGAAAACTCCCTTTTTACTCTCAGTTTCATTTACTAAAGCTCAGACAGGAAGTAGCTAATGACCTTCAGCCAGCTTTGGAAACCTTGCCTTTTGATTCATTTTATTCCAATTTTAAAAAAAAAAACCTTAAGTTCTTCATAGAAACTTAGAAAAATACCAATAGTGAAGGGAAAACTTGCATGCTCATCCCAGTGGTTCAGATTGTGGCTGAATAATTAGAACTATTCAGGAGCTATTTGAAATTGGTGCAAAGGAAATGAAAGAAAATGGAAGGAGTCACTGAGAACACAGTAGTGTTTATATGAATAAAAGCTTTTATCAGGTGTGTGTGTGTGTGTATGGGGGCATTAAAATATTTTCATAAAGATGAGAGAGATAAAAGATTTGCATTCTTTGTTATAAAGCTAAGTTTTGCATTGTTTAACAGAAAAGATTAATATTTAATGTTTCTTAAACTAGGAGTTGAACCCCAGTTTTCTCCAAGAGCAGCCTAACAGAGTCCTGCCTGACCTGGACTCGCTTAGTAGACCAGACTGTCCTTGAACTCACAGAGATTTGCCTGCTTCTGCTTCTTGAGTGTTGGGAGTAAAGGCACATGCCACTGTACCCAGCTAAGCATCTCAGTTTTTTTAAATTGAGAAAAAGATTCTTTTTCTACTCTGTTTTTTGTTTTTGTTTTTTTGGGGCAGAGTTTCTCTGTGTAACAGAGCCTTGCCTGTCCTGGAACTTGCTTTGTAGGCCAGGCTGGTCTTGAACTCACAAAGGCCTCTGCCTCCCCGAGTGTTGGGATTATAGGCATGTGCCACTATGCCCAGCGCTCTACTAAGTAATTTTAATAAAAACCCAGGTAGCCGAATTTAAACACAAAACGTTGGGTGTTTTATTTTATTATCTAACAGTTATAAAAATAAATATAGGCTAAAAATTGTTAATACTTCTAGAGAAGTTTCTGTTTTCTCCTGCTGTCAAATTTGAATTAACTTGTTTAGAATTTGAGTAGGGGAGTGGGGAGATAAGCAGTGAGATAGCTCAGTAGCCTGAGTTCAGGGCAGCTCAGGACTTGCTACACAGTCCTGATAACCAGAATTTAACCCCTGGAACCCACATTGAAAACAATGTCTAAGGTCTTTAATCCCAGCATTTAGGAGGCAGAAGCAGGAGGATCGCTGTGAGTTCGAGGCCAGCCTGGTCTACAAAGTGAGTCCAGGACAGCCAAGGCTACACAGAGAGACCCTGTCTCAAAAAAAAAAAAAAGCCAAAAACATTAACAAAAAATGATACCCAGGGTATCAGACCTGTTATCCAGCACTCCTAACGCATAGTACAAAAAACAATTCACAGAAACCAAAAACCAAGGGGACCTGTAGGAAGGGGAAGGTGAACAAATGGTGCTTGTCATGGGAATGAGAGGGTCTCAGCAGGAGAAAAGTTTAAGGTACGAAAGCAACGTGGCCAGTGTGTTGGGAAGAGATGCGCAGGGCTCCTTATCTATGATGTTGCAAGCGTGACAGAATGTGCTTGAGGGAAAGTTGTAGAAAGGACCAGAATATATGCCATAGGAGAGGCTATGCCTAACGTGCTTTGGATTCAGACTGTGCTGCTGAATGAAGTTTTCTTCTGTGAAAGTTAAAGTTAAGGTTTACCTTATCCTAGATCTCAGGCAAGAGGGTGGTTGAAGATATTGGGTGAGTTCTTAAAGTGATATACTCCCCAATAGTCACTGCAGTATCTACAACCCAAGAACCCCCCAAAAAGACCACCAGGACCCGATGCCGATGCAAAAAACATGAGGACCTTTACTTTTTGGACTTGAACTTGGCTCTGATGGTCACCAACACAGTGGTATCCAGAAAGAGCCCTGCACTCTGAGCTGAGGGTACATTTATAGGTTCCTATCCCTCCCAGCTTCTCAAAGCAGGGGAGTTCCAGCCAAGCAAGTGCCTGTTGGTTGAGTAATATATGGAGGCCTAATGTCCAAAGGTCACAGGCTACAGAAAAAGGTGCCAAGACCACCCGTGGCTTAGCTTTCTTTGTTCTCTTTGTTCACTATTTTGGCCAGGGAAGTGTCTGGTTTCTTACTAATAACTCTATCTCCGGTGGGCAGGAAGGAATGTGGCCATAAAACTGGGTCTTTTATCAACTCTATCTTTAGTGGGTAGAAAGGCTGATTCCTCCCTGCAGCTGCCCAGATTATCTCCTGTAGGCCTATTTCTTAAACTTTGCTCCAGGTGACCCTGAAATCTAATTTTATTTCTTCTGGTATCTCAGTCACAACTGTCCAACCTCACCTAATGTTTAGAAAAACAGAGAGGATTCCTAAGTTCTCCATGAGTGTACTTGCTAAGCACAAGGTAGTCTTTGGCTAGAAACAAAACAAAACAAAGAATTGAAAGTTATATATGGAAGAAAAAAGCTGAATAGCCAAGAAACAGTCAAGGAAATTTATTACTTCAAAATTTACCTATTTAGGCCACCAGGAAGTTTCCGTCTCTAAGAGACACAGTGTAAGGGGCTGGCTCCATAGTTAAGAGCTTTGTCTCAGTTTTCTATTGCTCTGATGAAACGCTGAGCAAAAATAACTTGGGAGGAAGAGTTTATTTCAGTGTACAGTTTCACATCACAGTCTGTCACTGAGGGAGCTAGAGCAGTGTCTCAAACAGGGCATGAGCCTGCAGGCAGGAGATGATGCAGGCCTGTGAGGAGTGCTTTGTGCTTCTGAACCTGCTTTCTTACTTCATCCGGGACAACCAGCCTAAGGGTGTCACTACCCACAGCGAGTTGGGCCATTCCACATCAGTCAGGCTTGCCTACAGGCCAAGCCTGTGGAGGGAGTTTCTTCTTTGATTACCTGAGTGCCTGTCAAGTTGACAAAAATGAGCCAATATAGATATGCATTCCTTTTCCAGCGGACTATTCAGTAACTAGCTGTCACTTCAGTTCCAGAGGATCTGATGCCCTCTTCTGGACTACAAAGACATTTGCGTACGCGCGCACACACACATACACACACACACACACTGCCCTCACATATAATTTTAAAAAACATCTTTTTAACATTTGGGAGGAGATTGGTGTGTTTATGTGTACATGTATGTTCACCAAAGCAGAGCTTGTCATTCAGTGTCATCTTCAATTGTTCTGAACCTTTTACTGATCTAGGGCTTTGTACTGCTGGGGTACAGCTGCACACTACTCTGCCTAGCTTCTTTTACTTGGGTGCTAGGGATTGAACTCAGGTCCTTGAGTTTTCATGGTAATCACTTTACTGCTTGAGCCATCTCCCCAGCATGAAACCTGGCGTTTTTGACTGTGTCAGAGAAGAGACTTTTTCTGGATGAGTCTGTGTGCAGCCCAGTTTATTAAGAAATATTTTAATGCAGAGTAAAGCAGTGATATTAAGGGAGGGAGAAGGACTTTTGAGAAAAGGATATTTTTGTACATCCAAGTGACAAGAATGTCATCTAGTTATTTCTTTACAGATGTCTTTGGGTTTTTCCATAGTCTTCATCTTGCAGTTCTTTCTTTCTTCCCTTTTAATGTTTTTAGGTAGCCCCTAGTGGGTTTCATTAGTCATTCACCTTTGCCCTCTCTTTTTCACCATTCCCCAGCCTATTGGTTCCCTCCCTTCCCAGTAGCCTTCCTTCCTTCCTTCCTTCCTTCCTTCCTTCCTTCCTTCCTTCCTTCCTTCCTTCTTTCCTGTGCTCATATACTATTGTATTAGGTAAAATAAATTGTATTAAGATAGTCATATTGGGAGCGAGGCGTGGTGGTGTACTCCTTTAATCCTAGTACTCGGGAGGCAGAGGCAGGCGGATCTCTGTGTTCGAGGCCAGCCTGGTCCACAGAGTAAGTCCAGGATATCTAGGACTAAAAGAGAAACCCTGTCTCAAACAAAACAAAACAAAACAAAACAAAAAGATAGTCACATTGCAGAGTCGTTTTTCTCCCCAAAACATTTCATGCATATTATCTATATAGTTTTGTCTTTTTTTTTTCTGGAAAACTCTTAGTGAATATTTAAGTCTTTACTGTATACTACTACATTGTTCTCCAGAAATCAGGCTGCAATGCTGCAGGCTTTGTTTACTGAGCACTTTGCTGGTGTTCATCAAACCTTACTATGTTAGAGGAAAGAAAAGTACAACTCAAGTGAGCAGTCTGCTCATGCTCATAGCCACTAATAAGTGGCTACATTAGAACTCCTCAACCTGCTTAGGAGAGTGGGTAGTTCATATGGCTTGGCTATTCCATGGCTAGCCTCCTTGTCAGTTTACCAGGCTGGAACTAGGCCACCATGGTCATCACCTTGCCTAGAAGCTATCAGCTGGTCAACCTCAACTTTTTTCTTTTGAATGTTTTCAGTATTTTAAATTTTAGTTTATAAGCTGGAGAGATGGCTCATAGGTTAAGAGCACCTTCCAAATGTCCTGAGTTCAATTCCCAGAAGCCACATGGTGGCTCACAACCATCTATCAGAAGGTCTGGTGCCCTCTTCTGGTGTGCAGGCACACATGTAGGCAGAGTACTGTATAAATAATAAATAAATCTTTAAAAATGTAATTTACATGTATATGCTAGGACTCTATAAAGGAGCAGAACTTATAGACTCTGTGTGTGTGTGTGTGTGTGTGTGTGTGTGTGTGTCTGTGTGTGTGTGTGTGTGTGAGATTTACTAACTGGCTTAAAAGTGGCAATCCAACAATGGCTCTCTTTGCAGAGATCTGGTAGTCGTTCAGTTCAAGAAACTGGATGTCCAAACAGTCTAGTTTGGTGCTGGAATCCTGGAGGATTCCTAGGAAGCTACTACTCTTCAAATCTATATTGGAATCCCAAAGAAGTAGATTCTTTTTTTTTTTTTTTTTTGGTTTTTCGAGACAGGGTTTCTTTGTGTAGCCTTGACTGTCCTGGACCCGCTTTGTAGACCAGGCTGGCCTCGAACTCACAGCGATCCACCTGCCTCTGCCTCCCGAGTGCTGGGATTATAGGCGTGTGCCACCACGCCCGGCCAAGAAGTAGATTCTATTACTTGTAAAGGAATGCTTAAGACACAGTATTGATGTACTTGCTAGCAAGAGTGAGGCAAAAAACAAAGGCTTCTTACTTTGTTGTTTCTTCACCTTTATGTGAGAGCCTACCAGAAGGGATGGCACAGTAGGGTGGGTCTTCTCACCTCAAGTTGGTCATCAGCTGCACTCTCTGGGTACTGGGACCATACTCAGACCCTCTGGAAAAGCAGCAAAGACTGAAGCCCTCTCTCAGTTCATGTCTTTTACCATTACCTGTATATAGTGTGACTAGTGTTTCTTGGGGAATGCACCTAGCAATGGAGTTATGTGTTGAGCTGTAAGGCTTAGTATGTATAGAGTGTGTCAGTGCCTGTTCCACGAGTGGTATATGAATATTTCATCAATGTACTTGCTCAGTAATCCTTTATATTGTTATTTGGGATTTGAAAATCGAAAAGCAATACTGACTTAATTCTTGGAATATAGATGTGAGTTTAGAGGGGTTGAAATAGTAAGATAAATGTTAGATTCAAGAGTTTTTTCTTCATTGATATTCCAGAACTTGGCTTTGTGTGTTCGTATTTTTGAGATGAGATCTTGCCTTATAATTCAGGCCAAGTTGGAACTTGTGATGTACCAATATAATTGGCTGGATAGTTATTTTTATAAGTAGAGTTTCATATTGACTGTCAGTAAGTAATTGGGCAAGGATAGTTTTATGAATTTTGAGGCTAATTCATGTTAAATACACAGATAGTCATGGTGGGTGTTGGTGTAATTGTTCTTTTTATTTATTTAGTAAATCTTCCTTGTCTGTGGATAGAGGGTCGAGTATGTATTACAAAGCTTCATGCTTTGAGGGCTCAAATGTTGGAGGTTATTTTGCATTATAGACTGATAAGGTGCAGATTTTGATATGACAGGATATTTATTTTCTCGTGCTCCCCTTCCTTCTTCCCATCCTTCATGTTGTCTGAATGATCATTATGGGGCAGATCCAGTTCCAAGTTCACTCATATAGTCGTGAGTCAACATGCTTTAATTCCTTGTAGAGCCTTCATTCCTTAAAGCGTTTTGAACATGTTTCTGTAAAACCACCCACAATTTCTTGCCACAGAGACCTCTTCATAGGACAGTTACCAACTAAACTGTTGATGATATCTGTTTAATAAGCAAGAGAATGACAGCCAACAAAAACAACATGGACTGGTGTCCCTAGGGTTTTTACTGCAGTGGTGAAACACCATGACCAAAAGTAAGTTCACTTACTCTTCCATATAACAGGCAATCACCAAAGGCCTTCAGGGCAGGAGCTGATGCAGGAGTCGAGGAGGAGTGCTGCTTATACAACTTGCTTACTCTGCTTTCTTATAGAGCCCAAGACCACCCACCCAGCGATGGTACTGCCCACAGTGAGCTGGGCCCTCCTCCCATCAATCACACAAAAAAATGTCCTGTATGCTTGCCTACAGCCCAGTGTTTTAGAAGCATTTTTTCAATTGATGCTCTTCCTTTCAGATGACTGTATAGCTTGTATCAAGTAGACATAAAAACTAGCCAGCACAGGGCTCTAGAAAGTAACATTTAAGAACTGTACATAGGGGCTGGAGAGATGGCTCAGAGGTTAAGAGCAGTATCTGCTCTTCCAGAGGTTCTGAGTTCAATTCCCAGCAACCACATGGTGGCTCACAACCACCTATAATGAGATCCGGTGCACTCTTCTGGCATGCAGGCAGAAAGAACATTGTACACAGAATAATCAATAACTAAATCTTAAAAAAAAAAAGCTGTACATAAAAGCTAGTCACATATACAAATGACAAGATAATCTGGAGGTAGGAATATGCTTATGGCTTAGATTCTGGTGATGATTCCAGACAGTTTACTCACTGAGCCATCTTGCCACCTCCAAGGAACTATTAAAACAAACAAACAAACAAACAAACAAAACCAGGCCTGTCCATATGCAAATGGGGGGTTCAATATAAGAGCCATGGATCTTTAAGAAACATCTTCCCAGCTGCCTGTCTGCATCTACTTTAGTGTATGCATTATAGTTATGTTGTTAGCTTTTAATTACTTAGTTATAAGAGTTCTTTATACATTGGAGAAATGCCCTGCATCATATATTCAGTTTGTAAGAACTTTGTTCTATTCTTTGTGTTGTAGCTGTTTTTTAACTTTATTGATGTTGTGGTTTGTGGTACACTTGTTTTTAATTTGGTACTTTGTTTTGAGGCAGGACATTCCTTTTTTTTTTTAAGATTTATTTTTATTTATTATGTATATAGTGCCTGCATATACACCTACAGGCCAGAAGAGGGCATCAGGTCACATTATAGATGGTCATGAGCCACCATGTGGTCACTGGGAATTGAGCTCAGGACCTCTGGAAGAGCCGACAGTGCTCTTAGCTGCTGAGCCATCTCTCCAGCCCCTAGGACATTCTTGTATTGCCCAAGCTGATCTTAAACTCCTTGCTCAAGTGATTCTTTACTTCAGCTTCTCAAGCAGCTAGGACTACAGATGTGTGTCATCATAGACTGGCTAAGCTTTTTTTTTTGGTTTTTCGAGACAGGGTTTCCCTGTGGAGCCCTGGCTGTCCTGGACTCACATTGTAGACCAGGCTGTCCTCGAACTCACAGCGATCCGCCTGCCTCTGCTTCCCTGAGTGCTGGGATTAAAGGTGTGTGCCACCATGCCCAGCTTGCATTTCTAATTTTGATCAAGTCTGTTATTTTTTGTTGTTATTGTTAAGTTTGCTTTAGGCATTGTATTTAAAAATTATTGTCAAAAATCATATCATGAAAGTTGACTTCTATATTTTCTCCTATCAGTTTCTGGTTTTAGCTCTCCTTCTGATCTATGGCATATTTTGAACTCTTACTTATTTAAATATTCTGGATTTCCAGATTGTTTGTATTTATCTTTCTACAAACAACACTGTAACTTTGTAACATTTTGAAATAAGAACTTTTTCGTACAGTTTTTCTTGTTTTCTGGCATTCTAATATACATTTTAGGATGAACTTGTTCATTTTTAGGGCAAAAAATTTAAAGCAGTTGTAAAAATGTGGTTTTTGAGGGTCTTACAGTATAGCTCTAGGCTCTCCTGAGTGCTGAGGATTGCAGAAGACGGCTGCCATGCCTGCCAGGTTGAAATTTTAATAAATATTTATTTGCATATATAGATCAATTTGAAGAATATTGTTATGTTCAAAGTATTAACTTTCTGATCCATGTATACTTATTTAGGTATTTTGTTTTTATAAATAGTATTTTAGTTACTGGTGCATAGATCTTATAATTTTAATCCTATTATTGTAAATAGCATTATTTTCTTAATTTTAGTTTTCAGATTCTATGCACGTGTACAGAGATGCAGCTTTATGTTTCTAGCCTTAGTAGTTTTCGTCCCCTCACCTTCTCCGTCTCTCCTGTCTCTCGTCTACTCTCCTTCCTCTCCCTCCCTTCCCTGTCTCCCACCTCCTCTGCTTCTCTACCCTCTGGCCCCTTCCTGCCGTCTCCCCATGTTTTTTGAGACAGAGTCCTGCTATGGATTCCTGGCTGGCCTGGAACTCACTGTATAGGCCTTGCTGGCTTCCAGCTCACAGAGATGTGCCTACCTTTGCCTCTGGAATGCTGGGATTAAGGTGTGCACCACCATTCCTGGCTTCCAGTAGTTTCTCAAATGTCAGAATGTACAGTTGTCTGAGTACAAGATTATGTCATCTGCAAGGAGTAGCAGTTTAACCTTTTTTCTTCCTCTTGTGTTTTAGTGAACCTAGAAAGGAGTGTTCTGACTAAAGTTAGTAGATCTAAAGTTTGTCTTATATCAGCAACTTCTATTCATGTCTTAATCATCAAGAAGGATTTTAAGCCTAGCAGTGGTGGTGCACGCCTTTAATCCCAGCACTCGGGAGGCAGAGGCAGGTGGATCACTGTGAGTTCGAGGCCAGCCTGGTCTACAAAGTGAGTCCAGGACAGCCAAGGCTACACAGAGAAACTCTGTCTTGAAAAACGAAACAAACAAACAAACAAAAGGATTTTAAATGTTTACAAAATAGCCATTTAACATTTATATGCATATAGGAATTCTAGTAACAAGGTGCTGCATGCTTATTGTGAAATACAGAAAATACTTCATCCAAAATTTTAGAGAATCTTGTTAAAGAATATTTATAAAAATGCATAGTTTTATTTATTTTTAAGATTTGTTTATTTATTATTTATACAGTAGTCTGCCCACATGTATGCCTGCAGGCCAGAAGAGGACACCAGATCTCATTATAGATGGTTGTGAGGCATCATGTGGTTGCTGGGAATTGAACTCAGGACCTTTCTTTCTTTTTTTTTTTTTTGGTTTTTCGAGACAGATTTTCTGTGTAGCCTTGGCTGTTCTGGACTCATTTTGTAGACTAGGCTGGCCTTGAACTCACAGTGATCCACCTGCCTCAGCCTCCGGAGTGTTGGGATTAAAGGCGTCCTCCACCACGCCCGGCCACTTAGGACCTTTCAAAGAACAAACAGTGCTCTTATCCTCTGAGCTATCTCACCAACCCAAAATACATCATTTTAAAATACATTAATAACAAAATACAGATTTGAAATCTGTAATTTTATAGTATATCATTCTTATTAAAGCATATTTAATATATCAGTATATAGTATATTATCATCATTATTAATGCTATTAATTTTGTTTCCTTTTGAGGCAGCGTCTCCATATCTAGCCCAGGCTAGCTTGAACTTAGATTCCTCTTTTCTCTGTTGGGGTTGCAGGTGTGCTCCACCATGTCTAGCTATGGTTCTGTAATACTTGGTAAGTTAATTGTTCTTCTCCTCCTCTCTCAGGTGGATGCACGGAGCATACCAGTATTAGCAAAATGGCAAAATTCCTATAGCATTAAAGTTGTGCTTCAAGAGCTAAGACGTCTAATGATGTCCAAAGAAAATATGAAGCTTCCACAGCCGCCAGAAGGACAGACGTACAACAACTAATAGTGGATCTCAAACTTGTCTTAAATCAACAACCTTCTACTCATGTTAATGTCTTGATTAAATATCACCATGCAGAATACCCACACATTAAGTAAAAGAATTCCAGCTGGTAAACATGACCCGGACAGTTGTAAGAATATATTTAATATATGTACACCTATTATGTTTTCAGGTAACAAGAGAAATGCAGCACATTTTTTCTTTCTCTACTTAAAGCACTGTCATTTAAACATGAACCTGAAGTATTCAAAATTAAATTCAGGTTTTCAAGACAGAAGCATGGCAAAGGAGTGTCAGATGGCCACGGAAACCTTTGTCTCAAGAAGGAAGAACAGGAATGGCATGCTTATCCATCGTACTTAGAGCTGCAGTTGGAATTGTTTAAAGTAGCAGGTATAATGAATAGTCACAAATTGTGTCAACTCTTGAAGCGGTGTGGGTGCTGACTACTATTAGTATCAAAAATAGGTTCAGGATTGTTTTGATACCTGTATTTATAATAAAAAGATGTTTGGGGGTATTGCTGAATTTCTGTTAAAAGCTGTTCCTGTTTGTTACATGTAATAGACATGATAATTTGTTTACAGTCTTTGTTTAATAAAACATGCCTAGAAGTTTTAAGTGAAGTCAACAAAAAGGAAATAGGTGTATGGATATGTGATTTTGAGATTAAAGTTAGTCTTAAAATGTAAATAAAATATGGAATGTGTCCTCAGAGACTGAGCTATTTCTGTTACACTGATATATGTACAGTAGCCATATCAAGGTAGCAAAATTGGGGATTATTAAGCTAGGCATGGTGACGGCAGAGGCAGGAAGACTGCAAGTCCCAGGTCAGCCTGGGCTGGTACATAAGATTGCATTTAAAAATAGAAAAAAAATATTGAGAGAACACCACAGATTTTCATTGAAACATATCTTTAAAAAATTTTTATTTTATGTGCTTGTGGTTCGGACTTACAGACATATTAAATGTTTAGTTTAATTTTTTTGTACAAAGAAATGTGTCAGTCACTACATTTAGATTTGATTTCATCATAGGTAATAATTCAAAAAAGATCTTGGCATTTTAGCAGTTTTTATAGTTACAAGCTGCAAATTATTCAAGTATTCATTTCTTTTTTTGTTTGTGGCATCTTTATTTTTCTATGAAGCTTTTGGTAAATTGCATTGAATGTATTGGAAACATTTCCTTCCGTATCTTTCAGGTACTTTTATTTGTTATTTTATTTGGATATATATGTGTGTACCTGTGTGGAGGTCAGAGGACACTGTGGAGTTGGTTCTCTGCTTCGCTTTTCTGTGTGTTCCTGGTGTTGACCTCCAGTCACCATGCTGTGAACTAGTGCCTTCACTGCTGAGCCGTCTCATTGGTTTCTGCTTTGTCTTGTAAGACCAACAGGAGTCAGTTTTATCCATTTCACCCCACTTTCACTTTAACAAAAGTATGTCTGAAGTTGAAAATACATTTTTATTCTTTTATTAAAGCAACAAAATTTGATTGTCACAATAATAAATTAGACATTCAGACTTTGCCTATAAAGAAAATAAAAGGAAAGTGTTATTAGTAGACTGGATTATTAAACTATTTTGGTTACTTTTATAGCAAGGACAGTTTTCTTGAAACATACTTGGCGTGCTCTGATCGAGTTAAGTTAAA
>OU015755.1:48761736-48777837 GCA_907169655.1 Acomys percivali
AAACCATCAGTTTTAAAGCAGATTTTTCTTTGTAAAGTGGCTAGGGTTGCCGGAAGTAGACTAGGAAATTGTCTTAGAAATTTGTTTCAGAGATTTTCAAATATGACCCTTGGTGACTATATTTTAATAAAAATTACAAAAGTAAAATTTCTTGTCCTAGTAGGTCATTGTTATACTTTAATGGCCTTAATTATTTGGTTGCTGATTTTCAGAATTGATAATTTTTATTATTTGATAATTTAAAATAAAGTTATTGCATTTGTTTAGGGATCTGTGTGTAACTTTCCAGGATTTTGTAACATAAGCATTGGGAAAGATTAAAGGCATTGTAATCTGGATGTGAAAACCACACCTATAATTTTAGACTTAATCATTTAAAAAACTATTATACCCAACATTTGAGCCAGTGAATAAAGAGGGAATTAGTTTGGTTTATAAGTACAAGCTACTTTACCAATAGACTGATTTCAATGCAAATTGAAATGGTATACATTGTAAATGCATGTGAAATTACATTTGAAAATTTAAAGCGCCTTTGAAAACCAACGCTCCAAACTCCCCCTCCCCCAAGAGCTCAGGACCGAACCCAGGACCTTAACAAGCGCTCTACCCCTGAGCAAAAGCTAAGTCTTCAACTCCTGAAAACCACTTTTAATAGGCTTGATGTTCATGCCTTTAGGTCACTCTCATAAGCGCATTTGTAGGTTCTGTCAGCATTGAACTGTTTCTGGTCAAAATCATGGTTTTTTTTTTCTTTATAAGAATACATTTTAGGTATTTGTATGCAGAGTTATGATATTTATTGTCAGTCAGAATAGCAGGCACTGATTTTACTTTTCTGGTTAAGTACCAATATATTTTATTGCTTCTGTTTGACTAGCTTTTGGCTAGTTGTAATGCGTCCATATTTTGAAAAGATGTACATGTTTTCTGAACTAGAAATACCATGAAAAGGAATAGATAAAAGTGTACTATAGAACTGAGAGGAACATGAGTGAATAACGTTCAGTACTGAGTTTACTAAGGGAATCCTCAGGAAGGGGATTTCTAAAGTTAATATTCTTTGGAAAAGTTGCCAAAGAGTGAAAATACTTTTCTCCCTAAAACTTTATTTTATGTGCACCTGTGTGTTTGCCTGTGTGCATGCATGCATGACGGGGTGCGTGTAGTCAGGTAACAATTTAGGAGTTTGTTCTCCTTCCACCGTTTTGTAAAATTGAGGAGTTAGAGAAACTCCTTACTTAAAAAGCCCTGTTAGAAGGCTGGGAAAATGAATCTCCTGAGTTGAGTTTGGATTTGCAGAACCTGTAGAAAGCTGGACAGTGTGGTATGTGCCCATAATCCCAGCATGTCTCTGCCAGAAGGTGGGTAGCGGAGACAGGACTTTTTAAAAACAACCATTGCATATAAATTGGTTGCTATTGTGTTTATATTCCTAATATAAGCTTCTCAGCTAAGAAACAAGGTCCCCCCCCCATCTCATTTTCTATATAATTTAAAAAACTGACTTAGGTAGGTTCTCGCAAGTTTATGAAACCAATGGTAAAAGCTGGATAGATCTTTCTTAACTTAGAAGATCTAGCAACTGTCTTTTCTCAAGTGGATAACCAGCTAAATCCCACGTAACAGTTGGGCAGTAATCTGTGTGCCACCAAATGTAGGTGTTAATGACAGTGGTTTTATTTTATCTTTGTTCAGTAACAAATAGTCACTTTAAAAAAAACTGTACAAATAATATATATAAAAGCAAGCTTGATTTCTGCTTCCAGGCTGTTGTCTTATAGATTCTGTGGGTAATTGTACCAGCATTTTTGATGCCAGCATTACTGAGTGGGCCAGGAAAAGCTGAGCTTGAACCCTAGCTGGCCATGGCTTGTGCTTCTCACTTCTTGGTCCTCCTCATAAAGAAATGATTGGTGACTTGGGTCCAAGAGTATATATCCAACTTACCCTTGTCCCTGCATGTGACTTACACCACTATCTTCGAAGTGAAGATTTCACTATGAAAGAAAAAGGTATTAGGTGAGTGAAATATTTTGGGATGAAGAATGCAGAACTGCACAGAACTCAACAAATTACTTGAGTTACTTGTAGAGTGATAAAGACAAATATTGTCACTGATCTTGGAAGTGAGCTCAAGTTCATGTAAAGGCAAGACTGCTTTGGTGAACCTAAGTGTCAAAAAAGTAAGAAAAGTGGACACGGGAGGGGGAGGAGGAGGTGAGAACTGAATCAAAAGAGTTACAGGAATAGAAGTGGAAAAAGGAAAGACCCTACTTTGAACAGCCTCAGGCCATAGGGTTCTAGCAGTCACACACTGGAGATACAGCAAATGGAGGCCAGTTTAGGGCATCGCTCAATTTTGGGTGCTTAGATGAAGCAAAGCACATGTTCTAGTGCTGAAGAAATTTAGTGATTAAAATTTAATTATATAAAAATATTGAAAGTCGTAAGAGTGCTAAGTTTTTTTGTGGTATTATTTTTGTTTTTGTAACTCCTAAAGAAGACTAAATCAGTAGTAAAAAAAATTGTGGTCAGTTAAAAAATAACTGAATTCATGTCAGACTTTCAGTTACTGTTTAGGGAAGCAGTTGAATAAAAAGATTTCAGGTTTCTTTCCTAAGGGTTTGGTTTGTTTTCTATTTTGTTCTGTTTTGTAGTTGAGACAGCACCTGGAGTTATCTTAGATTATTGACATGTTCTAACATGCTTGGATTTAAGCAGACTTCACAGTAGAGTAGTAGTAGATTACTACTGCCAATTGGAAAATTTTAT
Source organism: Acomys percivali (assembly GCA_907169655.1). Classification (NCBI taxonomy): domain Eukaryota; kingdom Metazoa; phylum Chordata; class Mammalia; order Rodentia; family Muridae; genus Acomys; species Acomys percivali. The sequence goes on from OU015755.1 coordinate 48,764,512, forward strand.
GTAATATGAGGGAAGATTTAAAAAAAAGTTAATTTATAATTTATTCAGATTACATTCTGATTGTTATCCCCTTCACATGTACCTTACCATTCTCACCCTCCTTCCTTCCTTCCAACCTATTCCCCTCCCCTAGACCTCAGACAGAAGGGGACCTTTTTTCTCACCATATGACCACAGCCTATCAGCTCTCATTTGGATAGCTTGTTTCCCCTTCCTCTGTCCTTCCCACCCCCACCCCACCAAGGGGAAGTGATCAAATCAGGGCAGCAGTGTTCATGTCAGAGGCAGTGCCCAAGCTGTCCATTGGATAGATCTGAACAGGGGGACAAGGTTTACTGCACGCATTGTCCTTGGTTGGTGCAAAGGTTTGTGCTCCCCACCCACCCAACTGTAGGAAGATTTTAATAGGACATCCTCCTACTAAGAGGAGCACTGTGTTTTTTTGTTTGTTTGTATAAGTAAATGTTTTTTGTTTTTGAGAAAAGATCTGTAGCTCTGGCTGGTCTGAGACTCACAAAATAACTCCCCACTTAGAAGAGAGGGGTAAAATTAGTTATAATTTATTTCTTTTTGTTTTGATATGAAGATAGTCATTACAGTCAATAAATATGGTATGTACAAATACTTCTATAATATACAAGATGGAGTGTGTTTTTTTTTTCCTTTTTTATTTTTTATTTTTGAGACAGGGTTTCTCTGTGTAGCCTTGGCTGTCCTAGACTCACTTTGTAGGCCAGGCTGGCCTCAAACTCACAGTGATCCGCCTGCCTCTGTCTCCCAAGGCGTGTGCCACCATGCCTGGCTGAAGTTCTAATCAGTCTTTAAAATTTTTTAATTTTTTGAGAATCTAATTATGCCATCTGTCCATTCTCATATACCTCTCTTGCTCTCTTTCAAATGCGTGTCCTTTCCCCCATTGTTACTTGCACAAATACATATACATATACCCACATATATGTTCCCAAGTACATAAATACAACCTCAGCCTGTATAGTGTTATTTGTATGTATTCAAGGCCGACCAGTTGGTATTGGATAATCAGTTGGTGTTCTCTTCCCTGGGGAAGACTATTTCTCTTGCTCTTAGCATTCTTTAGTTACCTGTGTAGTTCTTTGTGTAGGGCTGAAGTCTCATGGGCTATCATCATGTAATTGAAAGAAAATCTTAATAACATAATTGACAAGTTTTATTCCTTCTCAAGTGACAATACCTAAATAAATAATCCATGTCAGATATCAATATTTTACCTAGTGTTAATGCAAAAACACTGTCTAGCCTCCAAGGAAATATGAATGTATTATGATGTCAAATACATGTGGCCATAGCCTGGCTTGGGAACACAAATTTATGTTTCTCCAAGTGACATTTTCCACTGAGGAAGTGCTTATAGATTTTTATTAGCTATAAAACCAATTTGATAAAATGTGGTGTACACCTAGGTAGGCAACAGCAGCGTGAGGGATACTCTGCTGTCGGTTTTAGATGCTGCCTGTTAACATTCTTAGCTTTTGGGTTGGTGAAAGCTAGTGGACTGCTAAGGATAGATTTTCTGACTTGGATTTCTTTCTCTCTCAGTGCATAGAGGCTTTTTATTTATTTTACATCTCTAGAAAAAGAATCCCAGGCTTTTCCCTCCTGTATGTTTTTGTCTTGCTTCTTCATGGTCCATGATGCCAGCTGCGGTTGTCAGTACAATGAAGCCAAACTGACTGGATGGGAGCAGATTGTTCTGCCATTTTTCTAGGTCCTTGAGTTGCACATCAAATCTAGGGCTGATAACGCTACACTTGTTCAGCCTGCCTGTGAGGTTCACAACAATTTTCTCAGCTCTGGTCATCAATGATCTAAAATTCGCCAAAGTAGACATGCTTCTCCATCACAGTTAGGAACCTGACCATGACTTTGGAGCATGGCCTATGAGGACCTGGCGTTTGCCTCTCTTCTCAGCATTGATGCTCTTGAGACATTCATCCACATCATGGTGATGATGTGAAAAGATGGCGCAAAGAGCAGACTAAAAGCCCAAGATAATTTGGCTTAAGTCTTCCATAGTCTGAAGTCCATTTGGTAGTGTTGAATCTTTTAACATGGACGCACACATCCTCCAGACTCCCCCCCTTCCCTGCCAATTCCTCTTCCGTTTCTGAGTTCACAGTTCTTATTGGCCAGACAACATATTTTATTCATAAAGAAGCTACATATTGTTTGATGCACTACAATGCTATGATGACTCTTCCTAGGATTTGTTAGAAATGAAGCTGAATAGAGAGGAAAGAAGGCTTCAGGAGAAAGGAAAAGGTGATAAAACCTCTAAGGAAGACATGTCTGGATTGTATCATCAAATCTATACATCATGCCCCTTGTATCTGATATACCATTTACATGCCACATCAAATACCTATATTAGACCCATTGAAAAAAATGGATAAGGTGTTATGGCCTAAAGAAGTAAAGGCAACAGATGAAGGAAGCAGGCATTTTAACCATCTCCCCCAACCCTCTGCCAGGCTGGTTCCTTCGTTATCTTTTAATTGTAGGTTTCCTTTAACCAGCTTGGTTTCATAGTCTAACCTCACGTACAATGGCTAGCTTTAATTCTAGGAAAGATTGACCTTCACTATCAAGGTTTTTATGCATATTATTTGTCCCACTGGTACTGCGCTAGATTTCAGTTTGGGTTGGTAAATGAATCGTCACATTGCAGAAGAAATCAGATAATGACGTCATTTTGAATTCTTTCCTAACAGAATCAGCTTTTTCTGTGCATCAGATATTAGTGATGTGTAGAAAGGAGGGGCCAGATTTGTGAGAAGTTAGGGTTCCCTAGCCAGATAGTATTCCTTGTTTCAAATCAGAAAAGAAAATGGCACTGCAGTGTCACTGTCCACCTGGTTCCCACAGGCTGAATGAGTGTTGCTCAGAACCTCCCCAGTCTTAGCTGACTGCTGTCTGAGATAACCTTGAATATTCACTTAATTGGGGGGAATGTAGGCTCTTAAAAGTACAATATCTTAGGTTACATGTTCCATCTATTATTTTCCATAGTTGAAGTTTTCCATAGAATTAGTACTAGCCTCTACACTAGAATGTTGGCAGTTGAGATTCCATTGGTGCTGAAGTTGTCAACAATCTTTGTAAGTTAAAATACAGGTTCTTTTTCACCTCTGGGTTTGGGTTAGTCCTGTATGGCTTATCTCACATTTTTTCTTATTAATACAGTATTTATTTGTCTTATCTCTGTCAAACCCTGAGCCAAGCATTTCCCCAAGACTTTCTGAGGATGTACAGAAAAAGGAGCATACAGGGCAGAAGGGACACAAAAGAACTATGGGAGGTGGAAGTGGAGACAGTGGAGACAGCTGCCTCTCATGGCTAGGAGGATGACAAAGGCCACCGTTAGGCAAAAGAGCCCCATGGCCTCCGAGAGGGCAAAAGCCAGAGTTGCGTAGGAGAAGAGCTGTTGCTTCAGGGAAGGGTTGCTGGTATAGACAATGATGAGGCTCCCACACAGTCCCAACAGTCCCATAGCTAGCCACCCCAATGAACTTAGCAGCTGTGTTGATGTCCCTTGAAATGGCACTGGCCTGGAAGCTGCGGCTGGAGACAAGGGAGGTTAGAGGCCACTGGACTGTCAAGCTACAGGGCCCTCATCTGCTGGCACATGTGGTCGCTTCAACTCTGCTGCAGAGAATAGACAACTCAGCAGCTGAGAGGCGCTCCTGATGAAGGAGCAGATAGAACAGGCAGACATTTTCAGGGGTGAGGGGCCAAGGCAGGAGAGCTGCTCCCAGGGTCTTAGTTCACATTTTTAACCCATTCTTTCAGTAAATAATTTTAAATTAGTATCCCTGTCTTCTCTCAGAATTACAGTTACTCTATATGTCCTATTTTTGATTCTTTTTCTAAGTAATATCTTTCTTCATTTGCAATGAATTTGGCTTGTTCTAAAATTTTTATACTTCCAGTTAGGTTTCCTTTGGCTGCAGCATTTGGGCAGATTTGATGAATGTTGTTGCCATCGGAGACTGTTTGCTTTTGTACAATTGAAAAAACAAAACAAACACCCACATCTTTGAATGTCATTAAGGTAGAGGTGGTTCTAAGGTAGGCTGAAGTCCAACTGTACCCATAGCACTTCCCAAGTCCTTTGAGGCTTGCTGGTAAGTTTCATACATCTGGAATTTAAGTTCAGACGTTAATATGAATTGGCTGTTCTATGATGTGCTAGGATAGTTCCCATACTGGGATGTTACCTGTCACATTTGTAGGGTAGCTTTTCATATTATAAATGGGTCTAGGGTCACAAGACAATCTAAAATATTTTGGCAAAGCAAAACAAAGTATCGCTTCAGGAGGAGGATGTATAACCATGTCAAATCATGCAAAACCATGCCCTGAGGATGTCGGTGGGTTTTTACTCCTGATGTAAAATGGTCCCTTGCCTTTGGAGTAGTCAGAGCTCGTACTCACACTCATACTCATACTCACACTCATACATACTTGGCAAACTCAGAACGGGTCACCTGATAAGCAAAGTTCAACTTTTGATAGGAAAGATACAACTTTGAGCACATTTTAATTTTAAAAAGTGCTGGCCTTTGGGAGATTTTGATTTTCTGCCAAGTGGCCTCACAATTTTATTTTTATCGAGTTTTGTCCTTACCCTTAATAGAAGAGACAATGTATTTTGTTTATATTTCTCACAATTTCCCCCTCTTTTAGAGTACATGTCACTAAACATTTTCTTTACTTGGATTGTATATTTCCCCCTCCCTGTGGTTAGAAAAGAAAAGACTAAATTTTAGCAATCACCTTGACACGTTAAAATTTACTTTGAAACAGAAGAAAAAGACAGAATTAAAAGCATGTACAGTGCTAAGATCACTACAGGTTCACCTTGTAACTACAGGTTTAGGTGACACTTCTTAAATACCTTTTAATCCTCATCAAAAATCATGAAAGTATTATTTCTTTTCTTTTGAAGACAGGGCAGTCCCTCTTGAAATGTCCCTTCTCTGTACATTTGTAGCATTTTTCTTTCTAGAAACTTCTTTTAGACCATTCATCTCTTAGACTTCTGTAACCATCTCACTGGCCAGCTGTTAGTTCCAAAGTGTGGTTTTAGCATCCCCATCCCAAACTTTTATGTCCAAGCCCAAGTACTTTTTCATCTGACCTATTAGCATTTTTAGGAACACTGTAGACCCATCTTTTCCTATGGTACATTCATGTCCTGGGACTGGTGTACTAATTCTTCTGCCCCTCTTGATGATCAAGTTTCAAAGATCATGAGCTGCCTCCATGAACTTCATTGTTATTACTCTATGTGGTTGTTGCTTGAGAAAATTCCCCTTCCCCCATCTCTTGTAGTTACATGCTGTCCAGGTAAATGTTTCTAAAGCAGCCATGATGGGAGTCCTTATCATTCTCTTCTCTTTGCCAGCAAAGGAAATACTCAATATTGACATCAACTTTGGGTCAAGTATGCAATTGGGACACAAGAAATCGATACAATTGACCCCTCATATGGGGTCTTTAGGGAAGACAATGACATTATTTCCCCTGCTCAGGGATCCTCCCTAAAGGGGGGCATCAATTGGGGGAATTTCTTTATTAAGAGGGGAAGATTTTGGATATCTTTTGATATATTATTTCCCTTTTATTGAAAATAGTCTTTTCAATGTTATATCCTGATTATAGCTTCTCCCTCTACACCACCCAGTTCCTCCTCACCTCCCCTCCCATCCATATCTACTCCCTTTCTGTCTCTCATTGGAAAACAAATAGGCTCTAAGGGATGAAAATAAAATATAAGATAAAGCAAAAATTAACACATTGGAATTGGAGGAAACAAATGAACAAGAAAAAGGGCAGAAGAGAAGGCAGAAAACTCACTTTTTTGCACTTAAGAATCCCATAATGTATCAAACATTGCTGTATTAAATATTGCTCTTTTTATTGAATTATATGAGTGATGTGGTCTTTCTATGGTGTATTAGACTTTGCTAATGCATTTTTTGTATTCCTTTATCTGCTGGGTTCCAAGCCCAATTTGCATTCATATGACATTGTCAACAGTGGACATTCAGAGTACTTTCATAAGGTGCATTCACAGTCCCACTATTTGTCATGGCATGGTAACCCAAGACCTTGCTTTGTTATCCTTCCCACATTCTGCAAAAGGTTTCATTATATAGATGACAATGCCAACCTCTGGGTGTTTCTCAGATTTAGAAATTCATCTTAAGGGCATAAAGGTACATCTAAAAGGATGAGGATGGGAGATGAACCCAGAATACACAATGACCAAGCACAGCTGTAAAATTATTGGGGGTTATGGTCTTGTAAACACATATGATAGTGAACTGTTATGATTAAAATCCTACAACAATCTGTGCATATAAATGTAAAAGACCTACAGGCATTTTGGGGGCTTTTGGGATATTGTCAGATTTTCATGCCCCATCTTGCTTATGCATATGTATAACTGGATAAACAGTGTTGATATATGGTTGGTGCAGAATGGCTCACAAGGTTTTGAGGAGGCTAAGATTTTTTTTTTTTTTTTTTTTTTTTTTTTTTTTGGTTTTTCAAGACAGGGTTTCTCTATGCAGCCTTGGCTGTTCTAGACTCACTTTGTAGGTATGCGCCACCACACCTGGCTAAGATCCTTGTAAGACAGGCTAAATAGCTATTTGCCCCACTACTTTCTTCCTTTCAGAAGTCACCAGGAGTTCGGAAGGCTATATCTGGGGGCTATGGCAAAAGCAACCTGAGCAAATGGTTCCAATATGATTTGATTTCAGTCAATGAAAGTAGTGGAAGCTCAGTGTATAGCCTTAGAACAGCAACTGTGAGACGTATATAAAGCATTACAACAGGCAGAATCTGTAACCAGTTCCTACCCCAGTGACTGTAAAAAACAGCTCAATCAATAAAAGGCTGCATTGAAGGCTTCCTGGCCAAACACCTTCATGGTGTGACACAGAATCAAAACCCTACCAACTTAAGAACCCTGAGTTCTTAAGCAATATGTCATGATGCAAGCTCTATCACCAAGGCCATGCATGCTGTCCTAGGAGGAGCAGTGTCCTTTAAAGCCACTGAGAATCCCTCAGTAGTTGAACCAACAAATAAACCAGATAAAGTGCTGGAAGGGATACTACTCATCCCTGTAGATGCTCGGTACACAGATGGTACTAGTAGACAGCAAACAAGAGTGGGCAGCTGTAACAATAGATATGAATACAGATACCATGTGGCTGGAAACGGGAGAAGGAAAAGTAGCCAATGGGCTGAGTTAAGAGCAGAATGGATAGTAATAACTCTTAAGACTTGGCCTGTGACAATCTATACTGACATTTGGTTGTATATAGAGACCTCACTTTATGAATAGCCCAGTGGGATAAAAGGTGGGCTAGCAGGTGCTGGGCCAGGTACTATGAAGGCAACAAGTGTAGAAAGAAATATATAACAGAATTCAAGAGAAATCAGATAGCATTCCACATGACAGTCCATTAAGTCCCCCTGGGAATCAGGAAACAAATGCCCTTACCAAAGTTCAGGCCATTTCTAAGTCAGGGCAGGTCTCAAGGCAGGAGCATGGAGAAAGGAACCGAAGCAGAAGCCATGGAAGGCTGCTTACTGGCTTGCTCAGTCTGCTTCCTTATAAAACCCATAATTGAAAATGAGAGGCATTAAAGACTTCTGCAACAACATCCCCCTCTCAAAGAAAAAAGACAGGAGCCTTTAAAACTGTGATAAAGACAGCCATCAAGGAAATGCAAATCAAAATGACTCAGATTCCATCTTAAACCCCTCAGAGTGAGTAAGATTAAAAAAAAAATTCAAGTGACAGCACATGCTGGCTAGGACGCAGAGCAAGGGGTACACTCCTCCACTGCTTGGTGGGAGGCCAAACTTGTACAACTACTGTGGAAATCAATCTAGAGGTTTCTCAGACAACTGGGAATAGATCTACCTCAAGACTCAGCTATACCACTCCTGGCCATATATCCAGAAGAGGCTCCACCATCCCACAAGGACATTTGCTCAGCTGTGTTCATAGCAACATTGTTCATAATAGCCAGAAACAGGCAATAATCTAGATGTCCCTCAACTGAAGAATGGATAAAGAAACTGTGGTACATTTAAACAATGGGATTCTTGGTTCCGGTACCTTAACAATTAAACTTTATTATGAATTTATTAAACAAAGGTATCTTTCTTACAACACGACTATCATAAACAGGAGGGAAAAAAGATTAAGGAGAACAAAAAATGAAACCTCGATATCAGTTCTGCTGGGCAAATCCCTTGCTGTAATTCTCCAGGTTTCTCCGCACACTCCTTGCCCAAACTCCAGCCCCTTCTCCACTGCTCCACATGTCATGGTCAGGAACCTCTGATCTCTCCCACTCCGATTCTCCAAGGTCCCTTTTCTCCTAATAGATGGTCCTTTTTGCAATCTAATGCACCCATCGCCTATGCCTGTCTTTTATCTTGGGCTGAAACATCCCCTCTCTCTGAGTCTATATAAGATCTTTATCTCAGTGGGGTCATAGTGGGGTCAAGCCACCCAAGACTACTTTCACCTTGTGCCCAGCCTAAAACAAGGTCACATTCCTTTCACAGAATAATACTCAGCTATTAAAAAAAATCATGTAATTTGCAGGCAAGTGGATGGAACTAGAAAATTTTATCCTGAGTGAGGTAACCCAGACTCGGACGACACACATATTACATACTCATAAGTGGAGATTAGCCATATAGTACAGGCTAGCCATTCTACAAACCACAGACCTAAAGAAGCTAAGTAACAAGGAGGGCCCAAGGGAGGATGCTTGAATCTTTCTCAGAAGGGGAAATAAAATAGATATTGGAAGGGGATGAGGAGCGAGAGGGGTGGGAGAGGAAACGAGGGTGAGGGTCAGGTGTGGGGAGAAAGGGTGGGACGGGAGGTGAGAGGGCTAGGAGAGGGAAGGAAGCCAATGGGAGGAGCATCTCTGAGACAAGCTGGAGGCCCCAAACCCAGCAGGCTCCTGGGAGGATATAGGGGTGAATCTAGCTAAGATTCCCAGGAGCAGGGCATATGGAGAGATGAGCAACTTTTTGGGAAAAGCCAGCCCAAATTAAGAAAATACCTTCATAAGATTTGCCTATAGCCAAGTCTGAGGTATATTTTCTTAAGCAGTGATTAATATCAGAGGGCCCAGTATACTTGAGGTGGTGCCACTCAAGGCAGGTGATCCTGAAATGCATCAGAAAGCACACAGAGCAAGCCACGAGGAGCAATCCAAGAAACACCACTCTTCCATGGGCTCTGAATCAGCTCCTGCCTCCAAGTTCCTGTCCTGACTGAATTCCTGTACTGATTTCCCTCAATGATGGCATGTGTGGTAAAACTGTAAGGTGAAAGGAATTCTTTCTTCCTGTCTTAGTAAAAGTTCCTATTGCTGTAATGAAACACCATGACTAAATAGCAAGTTGGGGAGAAAGGGTTTATTCATCACCAAAGTAATTCAGGGCAGAAACTAAAGCAGGTCAGGATCCCAGAGGGAGGAGCTGGTGCAGAGGTCATGGAAGGTGCTACTTCCTGGCTTGATTCACATGGCTTGCTCAGTCTGCTTTCTTATAAAACCCCAGACTACTTTCACCCTATTCCCCTCCCCTAGGTCTATGACCGAGGGGGAACTCCTCCCTAACTATACAATCATAGGCTATCTATCAAGTCTCATCTTGGTAGCCTGCTTATCCTTTCTCTGAGTGCTACTAGGCTTCCCCACCAAGGGGAAGTGGTCAAATATAGGGCACCAGAGTTCATGTCAGAGTCAGCCCCCACTCTCCACATAACTGTGGATAATGTGCTGTCCATTGGCTAGATCTGAGTAGGGGTTTAATGTTTACTGCATGTACTGTCCTTGGTTGGTGCAATAGTTTGAGCAGAACCCCCTGGGTCCAGATCTGCCCGTCATGATGTTCTTCTTGTAGGTTTCTGGAACCCTCTGGATCTCTCTATTTTCCCATTCTCCCATACTTCTGTCACCTAGGGTCCCAATAGGATATTCTCACATCTATCCCAATCTCCTGGTATGTGAAGTCTTTCGTGGGACATGCCTTTTGGGCTAGTGTCCAATTATAAATGAGTATATACCATGTGAGTCTTTCTGCTTCTAGGTTAACTCACTCATTATGATCATTTCTACTTCCATCCATTTGTCCACAAATTTCGGGATTTCCTTGTTTTTAATAGCTGAATAGTGTTTCATAGTGTAAATGTACTACAGTTTCTTTATCCATTCATTGACTGAGGGACATTTAGGCTGTTTCCAGGTTCTGGCTATTATGAATAAGGCTGCTATGAACATGGTTGAGCATATGTCCTTGTTGTGTGGTGGAGCATCTTCTGGGTACATTGCAAGGAGTGGAATAGCTGGGTCTTGAGGAAGCCCTATTCCCAGTTTTCTGAGAAGGCACCAGATAGATTTCCAAAGTGGTTGTACAAGTTTGTATTCCCACCAGCAATGAAGGAGTGTTCTTCTTTCTCCACATCCTTGCCAGCATGTGATGTCAGTTGAGTTATTGATCTTAGCCATTCTGATGGGTGTACAATGGAATCTTAGAGTTGTTTTGATTTACATTTCTCTGATGACTAAGGACACTGAACATTTATTTAAGTGTTTCTCAGCCATTTGATATTCTTCTGCTGAGAATTCTCTCTTTAATTCTGAGCCACATTTCTTAATTGAGTTATTTGGTTTGGTGGTGTTTAATTTCATGAGTTCATTATGTATTTTGGATATTAGACCTTTGTCAGATGTAGGGTTGGTGAAGATCTTTTCCCAGTCTGTAGGCTGTCACTTTGTTCTGTTGACAGTGTCTTCTGCCTTACAGAAGCTTTTCAGCCTCATGAGGTCCCATTTATTAATTGTTGACCATAAGGCCTGCGCTGTTGGTGTTCTGCTCAGGAAGCAGCTTTATTTTTAATAGCCATAATCTGGAAACAATCTAGATGTCCCTCAACCAAAAAATGGATAAAGAAACTGTAGTTTAGTTACACAACAGGATACTTACTATTCAGCTATGAAAAACAATGAAATCTTGAAATTTAAATGCAAATGGATGGAGCTAGGAAAGATCATCCTGAGTGAGGTAACCCAAACCCGGAAGGGCACGCATAGTATATACTTACTTACAAGCCAATATTAGTCATATAATACAGGATAACCACACTACAACCCACAGACCTAAAGAAGCTAAATAAAAAGGAGGACTATAGGGAGAATACTTAATTCGCATTCATAAGGGCCAATTGGAATAGACACTGGATTTCTTTTGAAGAGAATGAACAGGACAGGATCCTACCATAGAGGTCTTCTGAAAGACTCTACCCAGCAGGCGATTGAAGCAAATACAGAGAATCACAGCCAAACTTTGGAGCAGAGTGCAATAACTTAGGGAAGTATTGGGATCATAGTAGGACATGAAGGGCACAGGAGTTTGACAAAGAGAACAACAGAGCCAACATATCTGGGCCTGGGGGCCCAGCAGAGACTGATGCACCAATCAAGGGCTATACACAGAAAGAACCTAGCCCTCATCGCAGATGTAGTCAACAGGCAGCACAGTATTCATGTGCGCCCCATAGTAAGGGGAGTAGGGGCTTTCTGTTGTCCACTCATTGATTACTTGTCCCTGGTGGGGTGGCCATGCCAGAAAACAGAGGAATAGAGTGCAGGCAATCCTCATAAGACTTGATAGGCTGTGGTCAGAAGGTAGGGGAGGAGGGCTCCCCATTTCTGAGGACTAAGGGAAGGGGGTTAGTAGGGAGAGGGAGGTAGGGTGGGGCCAGGAGGAGATGAGGGAGGGGGCTACAATGAACGTGAAGTGAATAAATTAAAAGTAAACAAACTAATAAAACAAAAAACCATGCCCCCCCAAACACCCAAAATTTTATATAGTGGAATCATACAGTATATAAGCTTTCTTTTCTTTTCTTTTTCTTTTTTTGAGACAGGGTTTTTCTGTGTAGCTTTGACTGTTCTGTACTGACAGTGTAGCCCAGACTGGCTTCGAACTCGCAGCAATCCACCTGCCTCTGTCTCCCTGAGTTCTGGGATTAAAGGTCTGTACCACCAGCATGTGAGATTTCAATACTGGCTTTTTACTTAGTATATTTTCCTTGAAACTCACTCAGGTTGTTCCTCTATTAGATTTTGCTCATTTCACCCTGCTAAGTCCATGGTATAATTATATCATAGTTTGTTTAAACATTCACCTATTATAAAGTGTGTAATTGAAGTTTTGGTTTCTTTAAAAACTAGTTATGGGAGGATAGTCAGACCCATTGACACAGACTCAAGCCAGCAAGAAGCTAAGGAGGTACCATGAGGGAGATTATACACATCCAGGCAGGCAAGTGCAGCAACCAGATCGGTTTTAGGAGGTCATCAGTGATGAGCATGGTATCAACTCTACTGGAAATTACCATGCAGACAGTGATTTGCTACTGGAAAGAATCAATGTACATGACAATGAAGCCACTTGTAATAAATATATATCTTGGACCATCCTGGTGGAGCTGGAACAGGGCACAATGGACTCAGTCAGGTCTGGATCATTTAGGTAGATTTTCAGGCCAGACAACTTCATGTTTGGCCAGAGAGGTGCAGAAAACAACTAGGCATAAGGGACACTACACAGAGGGAGTTGAGCTGGTGGACTCTGTCCTGGACATGGTGAGGAAGGAATCTGAAAGCTATGACCGTCTCCAGGGCTTCCTTCCAGCTGACCCACACACAGTGGGGGAGGCACTGGCTCAGCCATGGGGACCCTGGTCATCAGCAAGATCAGAGAGGAGTACCCAGACTGCATCATGAACACCTTCAGCATCATGCCTTCACCCAAGTTCTCTGTCACTGTGGTGGAGTCCTATAATGCCACTTTCTCCACGCACCAGCTAGTGGAGAACACAGATGAAACCTACTGCATTGACAATGAGACCCTGTATGACATCTGCTTCCATACCGTCAAGCTGACCACACCCACCTATGGCGATCTCAACCACCTGGTATCAGCAACCATGTTCGGGGTGACCACCTGCCTATGCTTCCTAGGCCAGCTCAACACAGACCTTCACAAGCTGGCTGTGAACATAGTGCCCTTCTCATGCCTTCACTTCTTCATGCCAGACTTCGCACCTCTGTCCAGCAGGGCACCCAGCAGTACCAAGCCCACAGTGTCCGAGCTCACCCAGCAGATGTTCAACTCCAAGAACTTGATGGCCTCCTGTGACCCCCACCATGGCCAGTGCCTGACCATGGCTGC
>OU015755.1:48778237-48821335 GCA_907169655.1 Acomys percivali
ATGTACATGAAGGAGGTGGATGAGTAGATTCTCAGAGTACAGAACAAGAACAGGAGCTACTTTGTGGAGTGGGTCGCCAACAATGTGAAGACAGCCATGTGTGACATCCTTCCTCGAGGCCTTAAGATGTCAGCCACCTTCATTGGCAACAGGACTGCCATCTAGGAGCTGTTCAAGTGCATCTTGGAGCAGTTCACTGCCATGTTCTGGTGCAAGGGTTTCTTGCACTGGTACACAGGATGGACAGTATGGAGTTCACCCAGGTGGAGGGCAACATGAGTGACCTGGTGTCAAAGTACCAGCAGTACCAGTATGCCATGGCTGATGAGCAGGGCGAGTTCAAGGAGGAGGACGAGGGTAAGGATGAGGATGAGGCTTGAGTTCCCCAGGCCAAGCAGGTTAGGGAAAGCAGAGTTAAAAGCAGTGTGTGTGTGTGTGTGTGTGTGTGTGTGTGTGTGTGTGTGTGTGTGGCTTATCTGTGAAAATACCTTGCCTGTCAAAGGAAGGAAGATAGCCTAAGGTGCTGGGTCTCTGGTACTCTTCACTGTTGCCTGTCACTTTCCCCCTCTCTTTTTGTAATATTGATAACATCAGTGTAACACTTGAGATCTTTCTGAACACTTGCTGTAATGGCTGAAATTACATAGACCTTTGTAGCCTTAGAAACAAGCAAGCAAGCAAACAAACAAACAAACAAAAAACTCAGTTATGTTATGTAAACATGTTTTTTAAAAAATCCCAAGTGTGTGATTTTAGTTTGTCTACAGCTGATAACTGCCTTGTGCAGGGTGTGGTTTTTGCTATCTGTAGTTAATTTAATTCTGGGGACTCTGTGGGTAAAAATATGAGAGCCCAGAGAGAGGGATGTGGCAGTTTAGAAAGAAGAGAGAGAGAGAGAGAGAGAGAGAGAGAGAGAGAGAGAGAGAGAGAGAGAGAGATTTTTTAATTGACCCTAAACAACTGGGAGAAGTAAAGCGTCTATACACCTTCTCTCCACTAATCTTTTTCTCTCATACCTAGTATTGGGGTGGCAGAAGGAATTGGGGTGGAGAGGGCGGTAGAGGCAGTTAATACCTCAAATAAAGTAAGAGTTTAAAGACTAGCATCAACAAGGTTTGGCTGTTGTTTATTTATTTATTTATTTATTTATTTATTTATTTATTTACAGTTTGGGGCTATTACAAATATGTTTCCTGTGGACAATTGTGTATAAGTTTTTATGTAGTTGTAAATTTTCATATCTTTGACATAAATACTCAAGAATACAAATGATGATGCCTTTCACTTTCTCAGAAATTGCTGGTTGCTTTTCAGAGTGACTCTATCATTTTGTATTTTACCATTACCAGCATGACCAGTCTAGTTCAAAGGATCCTCATTAGTATTTGCTAATGTCAATACACTTTATTCAGGTGTGTGGCACTATCCTGTGTGTCCTTAGTTTTTCTTTTCCAATGACTAATGATGTGAGCATCTTTTTTTTTTTTTTTGTAACCCAAATGTTTTCTTTAGACTCCCCTCTGTATTCTACAAATGGATTGCTTTTCCCCCTTACTGTTGCTCCTTGAGGTTTCCCCTGTACATTGTAGGTAGGACATCTTTGTCAAATGTGTAGTCTGCATCTCATGTTATCTTCCTAAGAGTCCTTAGGAGAGCAAAACATTTTTACTGTCCATGAAGTCTTGTGTCTTTTGTTTTTCTTTCATAGATTACACTCTTGGCATTAGGTTTATAACCTCCCTCCTTCTCCCGCCCCAAACAGACAAGATTTTATTGTGGTAAAATTCTGCATTTAATTTAAAACAATGAAACATTTCTTGAATTCTGTACTGTAAATCAGCTGGGGATTTCCTTTCTTATTTTGGAATAAAAGATTTCAAAGTGTCAACTAGAGGGAATGCTACAAAAATAAGGAAGTATGGTATATGTGTTTTGAGACAGAGTCCTAGAATTTTTTTTGACAGCATTCCGAGTTGACAGTTTATGTCTGTAAGCATCTAAAAATATTGTTTTAAATTGTTTTGGTGTTTGTAGCTTCTGATAACAGTTGGAATAATTTTTTTCTCTAAGAATGTTTCTCTAAGGCCTGGAGAGATGGCTCAGAGGTTAAGAGCATTGTCTTCTCTTCTAGAGTTCCTGAGTTCAATTCCCAACAATCACATGGTGGCTCATAACTGTCTATAAAGAGTGGGTACCCTCTTTTTGTGGGCAGGCAGAGCACTGTATATACAATAAATAAATAAATGTTTAAAAAGAATGTTTCTCTTTGTTACCAGATATTTTCATTTTTTGTTTTGTTTTCAGTTTTTGTTAAGTTTAATTGAAATGAGTCTTGCAATATGTTTCTTTGGATTTAGCTGGTGTAGAATTTGTTCAGTTTTTGAATTGGTAGTATTGTCTAGTATTACGTGTTTTAGTCTGGTAAATTTTAGCTATTATTTGTACCCTTGTCTTCTCTTCTTCTCTCTAGAGTTCTCACTGTGTATCCCAGATTAGCCTCAATCTTTTTTCAAAACAGGCTTTATCTGTGTAGCCTAGGTTGTCCTGGAACTTGTCCTGTAGATCAGGCTGGTCTCTAACTCAGAGATTTACCTGCCCTGCTTCCAGAGTGCTGGAATTAAAGGTGTGCACCACCATGCCTCGCCTCAAACTCTTAATCCTACTTAGTTTCACAAACTGGATTCACACATGTACCTAAATGCTTCCCTTACCAGCTGTTATCTCTCTAAGTGCATTCTCATCCATTTCTTCTATCCTGAGATCCAACAAGCTCTAGAACCTCTCTATGCTTCCATGGGCCCTTGAACTTCTGTGTTTTAAACATATTGCACACTTTTCTACACATTCTTTCCTTTGTTCTAACATTTATACTGATAAGCCAATCTATTAAATTATTTTTAAGTTTTAATTTTAAAAATAGATATAGAGTTATAGAAAAATTATAATAGCAGTACAGAGGGCTACCACTTGTTTTTATTATTGACACTGTACAATGTTGCATTTTCTTCATTAATAATCAGTGTTTGTATATTGTTAAAAGTCTCTATTTTATATAGAATTCCTGAACTTTTCCTGAATGCTTTCTTTCATCATCATTGTTCTAGGTTCCTATCCATGATAAAAATTATCTTTAGTTGTCAAGTATATTTTGACACCATTTGGTCAAGAATTAAAAACAAATCAGCACTTCCTTCCTTTTGATGAACTTAACAGTTCTTGTATTTTGTATATATTGTCTTATATTGTGTATAATGTCGATTAGTAGAAATTTGCCTGTTGTTTTTATGATGTTTTATTATGATTAGACTCAGATGACAAGTTTATGGTAGGAACTTCAGGGAAGAAAATTGTCATTTTTATTGCACAAAAGAAATGGTATCTGTTATCAATATACTATTACCATGAGTCAGTATTGATACAGTTTCTTTGAGATAGTGTCATGCTATGTGGCTTATACAGGCCTTGAAATTGGAATTCTGCTTGTGCTTGGTATGAAACTTGTCTGACTGTCCCTTGGATGGAACAGTGTTTATAATGTGTGTCTATTGTAAAGCTGCTCAGTTCCCCTCTTTTCATATCAGGCTTTGGAAGAGTCATTATATGCAGCCCATGCTTACAATGTGGGGGGTTATATAAATTGTTTAGAATTCTTTATGAGAGATTGATTGTTCTTCTTCCTCTCGGATTCATTTTTCCTCTCCCCAAATCCATCACTGTTATTTCTTTTGTTACTCAAATTGAAGGGTTGGCTGCTGGGAACTCTTTTAATTGGCTCCATATCCTTCTGGTATCCCCTTGCAGGGGCAGGTATTTCTGCAGCACTTTCTTAGTTCCCAGCACATGGCTTATCTTGTGTATTCTCCTGGCTTATCTTGTAAATTTCCTGCAGCAGTCCTAAAATCAGCCATGTCACTGCAAAGATCTGCTTTCTTTCATTGCAGGAAGATGTTAAAAATCAAGATCTGTAACCAGTGCTATTAGGATGCCATTCCTTATAGTCCCTCTCAACTGACAGAGCCAGAAAATTAATGTGTGTTAATTTGTACATATATACACATCATAAATCTTTTTGCATGCATCCATATGTATGTATATAAAGCCCTGACTCAATTCATACTGATATCTCAAATCTCAATCCATCACTATTTGGACCAGTATAGTCTTGCTTGCCTGTAAACTTTCATTTCAGCTATGAAAGATCCGTTCTCCTCCAGCCGCCATCCATACGTTCCTTCCTGAGCCAGTTCTCACCCAGGTTCATGGGATGTTTTTCACATGTTTGTACAGTTAGTATCCTTGTGTGTTATAGGCTGATCTTTATATTGAGATTCTTTTCATATTCTATGTGACTTAAAACATGAAAAACTTGCATACGCCTAAAGGGCTAACCTCCCAAGGAGAAGGGTGGAGAGCTTTCTCTTTGGAACAATGGTAAGATATCGACATTGAGGAGCAGAGTGGGCTTTGTCAGAGAACTCTATGTCACCCTGCATTTACTTCTTTGTTACATTGCCAACCTGCTTGTCAGATTTTCTGATTGTTATTGCTGTGATACCTCTTACAATGTGCACTTGCACAGCAATACATTTATGAGCTCTGGAGTAGCTAGTGGCACATGGGGAGAATTACTGTGTGCCATTTCTAGACAGATGCTTTTCCAACTGACACTGGAATTTATTATTTATGCTTTGCCACAAAATTGCATATAATTCAGGTAGCAAGTCCATGTTTACCCCATCTGTGTCTAGGTGCTGGAAGGAAAACATAAAATAAGGCTGCAACTGGCCTGATTATTAAGGAAGGCAGACGGAATTTGGATAGTTGGTTACTACATCAAACCCAATTTTGATAAAACAAGTCATATATATCTATATTTATGTGTGTGTGTTCCCATCTTGCTCATGCTGTGAGCTATGAGCTGAAATCAGTTATATGCAAATTTCTTACTGGTTCATTCAGTTCATTGGGTTTAACAAATGTGAGGTACCTTTGGCATATTGGAGTAGGGATGGAGGAAAACCCAGAGTGCTCAGTCTCCTGTGTTTTCCTTGCCAGAATATAGTCCAAAGATGAGTATGTTCTTCCACTTATAAAGAGCTCAGCAATCTGGCCATGCCTCTGCTCTTTGCTTCTTGCAGAGGAATGTTTTTTAGATTTTCTGTTTTATAAGTAATAATTTTTCCCAGAGTCATTTGGCTTTCTATTACTTCTACAAAATACCCAAGGTAACCAGTTTAAAAAAAAAAGATTCAGTTTGGGAGCCTTGGTTCATAGTTGCTTGGTCCTGATGATTTGGGCCTGTGGTGCTCCATTACATCATGGTAGGAACAAACAGAAGAGGAAGGCTATTCTCCTAATAGTGGCTAGAAAGTGAAAGGAGAGACATAAAGGAATAGAGTATTTTTGCTTTTTCAAGAGCACACTCTTAGTGATCTTACTGCTTCCCACTAGGCTCAATCTCCTAAACGTCCTGTTACCATCCAGGGATCTTGATCAGGACCATTTTCCCTGCCATACAAAGAGTAAAATAGTAGTAGGTTTCCACACTGGCCATCTTCTGTAACCAGGGCAAGTGCCTAGTGGTGAGACTGGGATACCAATCCAGACACAAAACCTTCAATCTACAATTTGTCCTGACTACAAGGTGTGCCAGGAAAAATGTGGTACAGAAACTGTGAGAGTGGCCAACCAATGGCTGGTCCAGATTGAGGCAGGGAGGCCATTCCAGACACTGCCTGGAGGGACAGGAGCCAGAGAATGGGCATCCCAGAGACCCAAAACAGAACCAAATACGAGTGGCAAAAAATCAATGAAATGATTTGTAAAATATTCTGCTATACTCATAGATCCTAGCCTAGCTCAATCAACACCGGAGAGGCTTTCCCCAGCAGCAGATGTGAGCAGATACAGAGACTCACAGCCAAACATTACCTCAGGGAACCCTATAGAAGAGGAGAGGAAGTTGCCAGAGGATTCAAGGACACCAGGAGAACACGACCTACAGAATCAACTAAGCATGGCTCATAGGGACTCACAGAAACTGAAGCAGAGATCACAGCCTAAATAAGACTGACCTAGGTGGGCTGGAGAGACGGCTCAGAGGTTAAGAGGACTGACTATTCTTCCAAAGGTCATGAGTTCAGTTCTCAGCAACCACAGTGTGGCTCACAACCATCTATAACAAGATCTGCTACTCTCATCTGGTGTGCAGGCAGAATGCTGTATACACAATAAATAAACAAATAAAAAAAAAGACTGACCTAGGCATGTGACCTTTGAACATATATTACAATTGTGTAGCTTGATCTTCTTGTGGGACTCCTCACAGTGGGAGCAGGAGCTGACTTTGACTCTGTTGCCTGCCTTTGGGACTCTTTCCTCCTACTGGGTTACCTGTCTAGCCATCATAGAAGAGGAGGTGCCTAGTTTTACAGCAACTTGATGGGCCATGGCTGGTTGATATACATTGAAGCTGGCCCTTTTCTGAAGAGAAAAAGAGGAGGCATGGATAGGAGGGTGCTGGGAAGAGACGAGGGAAGAGAGGCATTGAGAAGGATGTAAAAGAAATAAAATTAAAATATCTTAAAAAGAAGAGATGAAGTTGTTTTCGTAGGTATGGTGGCTCTGGCGGTGGGTGGAAGAGAGTGAATATAACCAAAACACAATGTATTTTGTGTTTTGCACATGGATTGGCAGGATTAACATTGTTAAAATGACTATAGTACCCAAAGCAACAATTCATCAAGTTTCCAATGATGTTCTTCACAGAACTAAGGGTAAAAACCTAAAATTCATACAGAGCACCGATTCATACAAAAGACCCAGGATAGACAACACAGTCCTTAGCAGAATGAATGGGGCTGGGTTGTCACAGGAGTCTTTTTTCCATCGTTCTCAACTGTGAGTCTGCAGTCATCAACACCACTGCAAAAGAAGCTTCCTGCCCTGTGCGACTATACGGGCAATACAAACTTGACTTGTTTTTTTCCCCTTTCTTTGGGGAATGTCACAAGGAATGAGGGTGGACATGGGGAGACTAGGAAGTGAAGTGAATGTGATTAGGGTGCATTATGTGAAACTCCCAATTAATCAATAAAATATTATCTTGGGGGGAAAAAGAACCAGGCTGGGGTTAATCACAGTGCTAGACCTCAATCTGTTACAGAGGCATACTAACAAACTGGCGTGGTTCTGGGACAAAACAGATGTGTGCCAATGGAATAAAATAGAAGACTCCAAAATAAACCCACAGAGCTACTATTATCTAACTTTTTGAAAAAGGCATAAAAAACATTAGAGAGGGCTAGCAAGAGATTTCACAAGGGAAGTGCCCACTAGCCTTTACTACCTGAATTTGACTCACAAAGTAGATGGAGAGAGAAGTCCTTTATGTTGTGTCTGACTTCTACGGGAAGTCTGCGGCACACACATACCCATATACACATGGCACACACATACCCATATACACATGGCACACACATACCCATATACACGTGCACTCATGCACATACAAGAGAGAGAGAAAGAGGAGAATGCAGTCTCTTGCTGCTAAGGGAGTTGGTTAGCCACATTTAGATTGTGAAACTAGATTTATATCTCTCACCCTGCACAAAACTCAATTTTTAAAAAGTGGATCAAAGCCTTAATGTAGCTGTTAGAAGAAAACAGGCAAAATACGCATAATAAGGACTTCATGAGGGCTACTCCAAAAGTGTAGGAAATGAAAATAAGAACTGACAAATAGAATCACATGAAATTACAAAACATAGGGAAGGAAACCATCAACAGAGTAAAGGGACAGACGGAAGATTGGAGAAAATCTTTGACAGTTAAAACTGGCAGAGGATTAATATCCAGGCTCTATAAAGCAATTCAAAAATTAAACTCAAATTAATTAAACCCCAAACCATTAAATGAATAAACAGGCAAGTGAACTGAACAAAGAGTCCTCAAAAAAGAAATAAAATGGCTAAAAAAATATTAGAAAGTTCCACATGCTGTGCTGCCAAAGATATGCACATTAAAACTGCACTGAGGTTCCATCTTACCAAGTCAGGATGAAAACAACATATCATGAATAAAACAAACAAATAATGACAAGAATGAGGAAGGAGAGTTCTTACCACTACAGAAATTTATATTGGGATTCTAAAAACCAAACCAAAACACAACAAAACATAAAAGGTGTACTAGTCCTGTGAATACATAGGAAGAAGGCTGACTCAGTATGCCATATAGACACTACTCACACATCCATGCTTGCGTTGCACTGTTTGTAATAGCCAAAACACAAAAAATGGTCTAGAAGCCCAGAAACATATGAATGGATAAAGAAATCATAGTTTTATTATATAAAGTAGAATGAAGTTATGTCATGGTCAGGAAAATGGATAGAACTGAAACTCCTCAAATTAAATGAAATAGAAGGCTCAGAAAACTATCATGTTTATATATATATATTGTGAAAGTAGAAGACAGGGGGCTGGAGAGATGGCTCAGCAGTTAAGAGCACTGTCTGCTCTTCCAGAGGACTTGAGTTCAATTCCTGCCAACCATATGGTGGCTTATAAGCATCTGTAATGTGAGCTAATGCTGTCTTCTGGCATACAGGTGTACATGCAAATAGAGCACCATATACAATAAAGAAATAAAGTCTTTAAAAAGAGAGTATAAGACCAATAATAACATAACCAACTCCCGATGAAAATTAGCCTCTGTAGACCAAGAGAGCAATCAGAAACCTATCCAACTCCCTTAGAGGAAATGGGATGTTGTTAAGATGTTTTTTAGATCAAGATAGATGTTTTAAGTTAATAGAGATGAGATATGATAGATATTGATTTTCATTTAGAAATTTAGACCCAACAAGATAGGAAAGAGGTTTACTTCAAGTTTGCCAAATACAAATAACCAAATCACTATGAATGTAACCTTTATATAATTCCTGATTGTCTCATGGTTCTTACTGCTGTATTTAGTTTATTTTATTCATGTGTAATAATATAAATATATATGTTAAAAAGAAACATAATAAAAAAAGAAAGTAGAAGGCAGACCCTGATGGAGAGGAAGAAGTCTAAAAGGGAGGAAGAGTGGTGAAGAAGAAGAAAGAAAGAAGAATACCAGGTCTTTCACATGAGCAATATAGATTACACACACACACACACACACACACACACGTATGTGTGTGTTATAATACACAATGTTACAGTGTGATACAATGTGGGGCTATTTATTGGGAATAAAGGGGACCAGAGAGGTGAGGTAAGAAGAATAACAGAAAGTAGTTGTGGTATAAATATGAGAAAGAAATAAGGATATATGTGCTAGAAATGTCTTAATAAAACCTTAGCATACAATTTTTGTCACTCTTTCCTTTTTTAAAATTTTTAAAAAATTCATTCATATTACATCTCAATTGTTACCCCATCCCTTCTGTCCTCCCATTCCTCCCTCCCTCTCACTTTCACTCCATTCCCCTCCTCTATGACTGTGACTGAGGGGGACCTCCTCCCCCTGCATATGATCATAGGGTATAAAGTCTCTTTTTGGTAATCTGCTAGCCTTCTGCTGAGTCCCACCGGGCCTCCCCATCAAGGGGATGTAGTCAAATATGGGGCACCAGAGTTCATGTGAAAGTCAGTCCCAACTCTTCACTCATCTGTAGAGAATGACCTGTTCCTTGGTTAGATCTGGGTAGGGGTTCAATGTTTGTTGCACATACTGTCCTTGGTTGGTGCCATAGTTTGTGCAGCACCCCTGGGCCCGGATCTGCCTGTCATAATGTTATACTTGTAGGTTTCTAAGTCCCTCTGGATCCTTCTATTCCCCCATTCTTCCATACTTCTCTCACCTAGAGTCCCAAAAGGATGTCCTCACATCTATCCCATTTTTCTGGTAGGTGAAGACTTTCATGGGACATGTCCCTTGGGCTAGTGTCCAGATATAAGTGAGTATATACCATTTTGACTCTTTCTGCTTCTGGGTTAACGCACTCATTATGATCATTTCTAGTTCCATCCATTTGTCCACAATTTTTGGGAATTCCTTGTTTTTAATATTTGAGTAGTATTCCATAGTGTAAATGTACCATGGTTTCTTTATCCATTCCTCTACTGAGGAACACTTAGGCTGTTTCCAGGTTCTGGCTATTATGAATAAGGCTGCTATGAATATAGTTGAGCATATGTCCTTGTTGTGTGCTGGAGCATCTTCTGGGTATATTCCAAGAAGTGGAATAGCTGGATCTTGAGGAAGAATTTTTGTCACTCTTATGTCCATCACTTTGAGGTGCACTAAATAAACTAATTTTCTTTTTAAAAATCCATTGCTTTGTTTGCGAATGAAGCAGGGAAAAATCCAAACTGTAGCACCTCCCTGAATCTTGTCTGGGTACACTGAAAATTTTTATAGAATGGAAGAATAGGTTAAAAAGAACATCAGCTCTGGCAGAAACTTCTAAAATATAGCCCCTTTCAGTAGGAAGGGCAGGGACATCAACAGCCTCCTTTTTGTGTATTAAGATCAATATACATTTTAATATGAGGATATTATTACAGCACTTACTTATTTGAGGTAATAATATGCTGAGTCTAAAGAAAGAGTTGTCCCACATTCAGCAAAGGAAACTGCCAATTTGGAAAGTTAATGCTATACCACAGTCCTCTTACCGGGAAGTACATAGGGAGTGTTTACAGCTGCAATAAGCAAACCTTCTGAAACAGCTCCCCAGAGACACCCTGTGATATCCCTGGAACTTGAGAGCATGAACAGGTCTGTCCAGCTTACTTTAAGTGCTGTGGCATGCTGGCCTTTTAATAAAGGTGGTCATCCTGTATTACTTGGGCAGGTCACACAGGGCTCCAAGAGTCACAGACCTTCCAGAATGTTGATAAAAGCCATGGCTTTGAAGCGTGAAGGCCATCCAGTGTTTTGGGTGCCAGTTGGTTGAGGAAGTTTGTTAGTTTTTTGTGTATTCACACAAGTAAGCTTGGGGGAGTCCTGGAAGCAAGGAGTGGTCATTTCTTACATGCCAGTGCATACAGAAGAAACAGACAAGAAGGAGCTAAGAATAATAAACTCTCAAGACCCATTGACCCACTTATTCATGAAAGTCCCACCCCATAAAGCTGCAATAGCCTCCCCAATAGTAGTTACCAAAATACATTGACCTTGTAACATACATTTCTGACTCAAGCCATGGTAAGCCTGTAGCCCATCATTTTCATTAACAGGTAGAGGTGAATGAATCATACTCAAAATTGTTTCATTAAATGTGTGTGTGTGTGTGTGTGTGTGTGTGCACGCATGTGTGTGCATGTGCATGCCAAGGTCATATGATGATCTCTTCATGATGTGGGTTTTGAGGATCAAACTCAGGTCTTTAGGATTTTCAGCAAGTACTTATAGCTGCTGAGCCACCCTGACAGGTCCCTGGTAAATCTTTATTCATTTTCAATATTTTTACATTTGTATTTTTTGTATATGAGTATTTTGCCTGTATGTGTATCACATGTGTGCCTGGTATCTTAGGAGTCCAGAAGAGAACACTGGATCTCATGGAATTGGTTTTGAGGATGATTGTGAGCCAACGTGTGGGTGCGGGGAACTGAACATGGGTCATCTGGAAGAGCAGCAAATGCTCTTAACTGCCAAACCATGTCTGCACCTGAACCATGATGTCATGCATAGTAGTCCTGATGGCACATTAGTCCTCTTGCTTAGCATTGGGAAGCTGCAGGAAGACTGAAAGAGGTTAGAAGCTACTGACTTTGTAAGTCTTGGGTGTGCATGTGTATTTTGATAACATTTATTGACCACTATTTCACATTGAATTTCCAAAGGCTATCATGCCACTTGGATATAGGGAGCTTAGTTCCTTGTAATACCTGAGGTTAAAGAGAAGAACATGTAATTGAGTCATGATGGATTATCCATTTCATAAGTGCCTTTGGGGATATGGCCTTCCTTCAGTGGGAATGTTAGAGTACTTTCTCCAAAGACAAAAGTAAACTATAGATGAAACCTCGAGCCTGATAAAGTACCAAAAGAGGATGTACAGGAATATTTTCACGGTACTGGAATCATAAAGAACTTACTAAGCAACACACACCGACACAGACACACACACACACATCCAAACAGACACTCCAACCAACCAACGAACCAAACAACCAAACAACCAACCAGAGAGGAAGTGCTTGGCAGATATGACTGACAGAACCAAAATGAAATAGAAATCCAGACCATTTTTCACTATTGAGTAGTACTGTGTTTTAGTTGCACACACATTGGGAGATCCTATCTGCCACTGTCCTGGTTGGTGTTTTGTCAATTTGACACAATCTAGAGTTATGTGAGAACAAGAAATTTCCAGCAGGTTGCTCATAGACAAATCTGTGTGGGCATCATTATGGGTGGTATCACCCCTGGTTGGTGATCTTCAGTTGTATAAGAAGCAGGCTGAGCAAGCCATGAGGAGTAAGCAAGTAAAGCTTTTGCCTCAATTTCTGCCTTGAGTTCTTATCCCAATTTCTGATCCTGATGGACTGTAAAGTATAAGATTATATAAATATTTTCCTCTTGAAGTTGTTTTTTTGTCATGGTCTTTATCACAGCAATAGGAAGTAAACCAAGACAATACTTACACACTTAATGAGGAAAGGATAAAGTCATGGTAACTGGACAGTTCACATAGTCTGTGAGAAAAATTGGTCCAGTAGCATTGTGTGGTGCAGTGTGGAGGGGTACTGTAAAGGTTAATGACCAATGAACACCACAGGGACTCAACTCACTGAAAATTAGGGTAATATACATTAAATACTGTGATTTCATTGATTACAGATATCAAAGGTCAGATGACAGAGATGTCATATTGGGCTGGTGGTGCACAGGTAAAAATGTGGTCACTATTGCTATAGTTTTTGTAGTACTCTGGCAATGTTTCTCAGAATCTGGAAAAATTAAAAACAAGCAACTTTTACCAGTCAGTTCTGTGTTTGAACCCATGAATACATAAATACCAGCATACAGACATAAGATGGATAAATAATAGAATGTACTGTTGTGTTATTATATAGCAGATATTGGAAATTACCTTAATATCCATTAAAAGGAGAATAATAAATAATTTTTGGTGTATATATACATGTCTCATGAAATATTATAGGCATTGCAAAATATGTGTGTGTGTGTGTGTGTGTGTGTACCCTTTATCCAAGAGGGATATGTAAGCAAGGGTTCAGTGAAACCACCAAATGAGATCACTCCATGGGTGGGAACAAAGGTTTATTCAGACTGCCAAGGCAGTTTCTCTGGAGTCAGGAGGTGGGGGTGGGGGGTTGGAGAGAGAGAGAGAAAGAGAGAGAGAGAGAGAGAGAGAGAGAGAGAGAGAGAGAGAGAGAGAGAGAAGCAATGGGCAGCCAAAGCCTTGCCGGTTTTAAAGAGACAAGTGTTGTAGTGGGAGGGAGCACATAAGTGGGACTAGCCTGGAAGTTTAGAGTAGCAGGGAGGAGGTTTGTAGGCCAGAAGAGGCCAGACTTTGGGGGCTTTGATATGTGTTACAGGTATGTGTTAATAGAGACAGAAAAGCCTGGGAGCTAGTGGGAGGCTTTGATATGTGTAACAAGTATGTGTTAACAGGGAACTTTATGCTCTATCTGCTTGAGGTAGTAGGGACAGATAAGGAAGTAATGACTCTTCCTGACAAACACTCAGCTTCACAAGCTTATGAGGAATGCTGATTTTTAGCTTTTGTTTATCAGCTAGAAATTCTGTTTACTCTGTCAGAATCCAGCCTAAGCTGAGTGGAGATTGTAATTTAAACATTTTCAGTGGCACTGCCATTTTGGGGGCCCTCTTTGGACCTAGCAGGATGTGTTCTAAGATCCACAGTGGATTCTTGAAACTGTGGCAAGTACCAAATCTTATTAATACTGCTTTATACCTATATGCCTGACAGTGTGCCACATGGTTAGAGTTAACTTGTCTTTCTGTGTTTTATGTTCCATGCTTTGTTTCTGTCCTTGCTTCTGTGCTTTCTGGTAAGTGTTCAACAGAATGAAAACTCCATAGCAAATACTATGATACTTCAGACGGAAAAGGCCTCTGTGGGATGAATGGGTGGGTATTTTGTTAGTATTTAGGTGCTTCTCAGAGACAACACAGCCTTAGATGCTGAGAGATTGATCATGCTACTGTGAAGGGTTCACAACTTAAAGAATGTATTGCCTATTTCTGGAATTTTCCATTGGGCAACTGAAACCAAGGGAAAAGGAAATGGTAAATAAAGGGGACTACTGTAAATAATATACAGAAGAATCCTCAGTGATTTTTATTGGAATTGTTAGCATTTTCAAAAGATTGCAAGAAAAGCTATATGCAAGTGGTCTGATGGGAAATAGGATGTCTTTATTTATTTTTTAAGTGATGTACCCATGAATGCATCAAAAAAGTTCTGGCTGACCCTCACACTCCTGTAATCCCAGTACATGGGAGATGGACACAGGAAGACCAAGAGTTCAAGACTGTCCTCATCTGCATAACGCATTTGAGGCCACCCCGAGTCAAAGGAGTCCATATCTCAACCTCTCTCCTGTCAAAAGGAAAAAAATTCTGAAAGGTTATACAACAGACTGTCCAGATCAGTTCCCTATAGGGAATGAGTGGGAATAAAGTGGGGTGGAGGGCAACTCACCTATTACCACACATTTCTCTCTCATTTATATTTTTATTTTGTGGTAGGTTTAAAGGGTTGTGTTTTCCAAAGGAAGTACATTCACTGCCATCTACATGCTGAAGATGTTTGTGCAGATATAGAAAGAATAGGGTGTTTTTCTGATGACTTGTTAAGAGTCATGAGGCCAATGACTTTCTGAGCAAATAGTTTTGTTCTGGAGCTTGGGATTTTCCCTGGGAAAGATGTAGCCTCCATTAGTCATATCTTTTTCATTCGTTATCCTACCACAATCAGACTTGTGCTTATGCTATTCAGGAAATGTTTTCCCAAGACTTCCTGGCTTCTGAGTCAAGGGAGTACTTCTCAGTTCATTGAAGCATCATCGTTGTCTGCCACTCTTTGACTTGGGAAGTTCCCAAAAATTTATGAAACCACATACTTCCGGGGTTTTCTCCTCTGTACGACTTTATTTTTTGGGTCTCATCACAGATACTTTTCATACTTCCTATTCTTTAGACACTCATATTCTTTGGGGTTCATCCTATGTCCCTATCCTATATCCTATGCTTTCTTGAGTCTCCTTCATGAACTCATGCAATCCCTGACTTAAATAAGACCTTTGCTCTTTTTTTTTTTTTTAAAGGCTGGGATCTTCTTTGTGGTCCGAACCTTCATACCATCTGGAAGTGGTCATACCACTTCATACCAAGGGGAAGCGGTCAAATATGGGTCACTGGAGTTCATGTCAGAGTCAGTCCCCACTCTCCACACATCTGTGAAGAATGTCCTGTCCACTGGCTATATATAAATAGGGGTTCAATATTTATTGCATGTATTGTCCTTGGTTGGTGCACTTGCTTGATCAGACCGCCCTGAGTCCAGATTTGGCCATCATGATGTTCTTCTTGTAGTTTTTTTGTTTTTGTGTCCTGTTTGCTGTTTCTTGACTATTTGAGGTGGGAAAATTGCTGAGCCTTTTGAACCTCTGTTAGATCATTTATACAAAGGGAACAGATACAACATATACTTGAAAGATGTGATAAGCCATATTAGGGAGGTCCAGAAAAATATTTCAGAGTAGGGAAATAATTAATTTTAGTAGCTGTCTCTTGCCATTTTTTCTAATCATCTTCCTATCCAGGCATGGTGTGTTTTATGACTTTTACCATGGCCAACTCTCCACCCACCAGATCACAGATTCTTTAAATGCTAATTTCTTTCTTTAAAATTTTTTATTAAATATTCTTTAAATGCTAATTTCAAGTGGTTACTCCATAGTAACTGGACTACAAAGATATTGTGAGTAGCCTAGTTGGTGCTCATCTTGACCACTGGAATCTTCTCTTACCAGGCTCACAATAAAATGTCATCCTATTCTGCTTTAGTGTTGGAATTTCTGAGTTACAAACTGCAAGACACAAACTGAGTTACAAACTGCACTCCCAGCACAGCATCCCTTCATTATAGTTTTATTAAATAGCCGTTGAATAAAGGAGTATTGAACAGGAGAAACACAAAGCAAGATCTCATTCCAGGCAGTGGGAGCTCAGAGGACCAAGTGACAAATTCAATTCACCTTGCACTCCTGAGGAAGGAGTTGTAAACAGAGTCCTGGATCCCTAGGCATCATAGGAGTAGAAGGAAGCTGGTGGGACAGTTAACTATAATATATTTATATTATATATCTATAATAGCACACACACACACACACACACAAACAAGAGAGAGAGAGAGAGAGAGAGAGAGAGAGAGAGAGAGAGAGGGAGGGAGGGAGGGAGAGAGAGACACTAATTGGGCTTGGCCTGGGGTTTTGAAATCTCAAAGCCTACCCCTAATGATATGCCTCCTCAAAAATTTCCCCTGCTGCTAACTATTCCTCAACTAGGGACCCCACGTTCAAATATATGAGTCTTTGGGGTCCATTCTCATTCAAAACACCACATTCCACTCCTTGCCCCCTATAGGCTTGTAGCCATATCATATTGCAAAAAGTACATTTATTCAAACTTCAAAAGTCCCCATAGTCTTTCAGAGTCTCAAAACTGATCAGAAGTCTAAAGTTCAAAATTTCTTCTGAGGCTTAAGGTGAGCTCTTAACTTTAATCCCAATAAAACCAAAAGGCAAAGTACCTACTTCTAATATATAATGGCACAGAATATACATTATCATTCCAAAAGAGAGGGATGTGTGTGGGGAGCCATGCTGAATTCTGCCACGTTAGTAATCCTGTGCTTAGATTACATGCTGTGATCTTCGTGCTGATGACCTTTGCCGGAGGAGGTCTTTCATTCTAGGCTATCCTTGGACTACTTACCTTTGAATAGAAATAGGGAAGTCCCTGCAGGGAACCACCCAGAGGATTAAGGAAGTTCTTAGAGGGAGCGATTCAGGCTATTTTATTCTTGCCTGGGGGCTAGGGAGATATATCCTTAGTCGTTCGCTTAAAGGGAGTCTTGATCAGAAATTTCCAGACTTGACTCATTATTTCTCCCGTCTCTGTACCCCACTTCAATCCCCACTCCCTCTTTCAGGTGAACCCTGATTCAATTTGTCCCGTAGGCAGGGACACATCATTTGGCGTCTGACAAGGGGCCTGGAAACGAGGTTTAAATGACAGACATTGTGTGGAGGGGGCCCTGTGAAAAGACAAGTGGACCATTTCCTCCGAATTCGCCCACTTTGCAGAGAAATGACAAGGTGAGAAAACACAAACAGAGCCTCAACCCCATATTAATACAGGGTCAGGTCCATTCCATTGTCCAGTTAAAGGATCCATACATTTCACTCTAGCGAAGGATGACAGAGTATTGCTATTTCAGAATTGATCAGCTGCAGAATTTCCTTTGGCATCAAGCAGTAAAAAATTTAAAATAAAGAGAACATGACTAAAAGCATTTTTGGGTGATTGGGGATAAAGTTCCCCCTTCTTTACATTTTGTAAATGTAGGCTTTTATGGTGGAATGAGCTCTTTCCACCATACCTTGTCCTTGAGGATTATAAGGAATACCTATAATATGCTTTACTGAAAAAGAGTCACAAAATTTTTGAAAAGCTTTGCTGACATACCCTGAGCCATTGTCTGTCTTGATAGCTTTAGGCACACCAACACGAGAAAAGACAGACAGAGAGTGAACAATTACGTTTTTTGTGGCTTCTCCGGATTGGAGAGAAGCAATTAAAAATCTAGAATATGCGTCTATAGACACGTGAAGATATTTTAACTTTCCAAATTCAGGTATATGAGTGACATCCATTTGCCAAAGTTGGTTAGGGACCAGTCCTCTGGAATTCACTCCCAGATGTGGTACAGAAAGATACTGAGGACATGTAGAGCATGCCTTCACAATGGCTTTAGCTTGCTCTTTAGTAATCCTATATTGAAGTCTTAGACTTCATTTATTAATATGATGTAAATCATGAGCTTTTTGAGCTTTTTCTACATTTGTAAGGCACACCAAATTTTTGGTAGCTGCATCTGCTAACGCATTACCTGCAGCCAAAGGTTCAGGTAAATCAGTGTGAGTTCTTAAATGTCCTATTAAAAAAAACATGTTTTCTCTTTTGAATAGCTGTCTGGATTTGAGAAAATAATCCACTAGCCCGTGATTGGGGTTGGATTTGTCCTGCAGTTTCTAGGCAAGGAACTACCTCTGCTACATAGCCACTATCTGAATATAAATTAAATGAACAAAAAGCATAATGTTGGAATTTTTTTCTGAAACTTTACCCCCAATCACCTACAAGCGCTTTGAGTCATGATCTCTTTATTTTAAATTTTTTACTGCTTGATGCCAAAGGAAATTCTGCAGCTGATTGATTCTGGCACAGCAATACCTCACTCAGGATGATTTCAAGTCTCTGAAGAAAAAAATTGAAGAAGCAGAAGATGGAAAGATCTCCTATGCTCATGGATTGGGAGGATTAATATAGTAAAAATTGCCATCTTACCAAAAGCAACCTACAGATTCAATGCAATCCTCATCAAAATACCAACACATTTTTTACAGGCCATAAAAAAACAACTTTCAACTTAAAATGGAAAAACAAAAAACCCAGAAGAGCTAAAACAAACCTGTACACAAAAAGAACTTCTGGAGATATCTCTATCCCTGACTTCAAGCTATACTATGCAGCAATGGTAATAAATAATGCATGGTCCTGGCATAGAAATAGATTGTTTGATCAGTGGAATCAAACTGAAGACCCAGAAATAACTCACACATTTATGGACATTTGATTTTTTGACAAAGAAACCAAAACCATAGAATTGAAAAAACAAGTCATCCTTAAAAATTGTTGCTGGTCTAACTTGATGTCTACATGTAGAAAAATGCAAAGAAATCCATATTTATCACCCTGCACAAAACTGGGTCCAAGTGGACCAAAGATCTCAACATACAACCAGATATGCTAAATCTAGTAGAAGAGAAATTGGGGAAGAGCCTTGAACTCATTGGCAAAGGAGAAAACTTCTTAAACAACACACTAATAGCTCAGGCTCTAAGATCAATAATTAGCAAATGGGACCTTATGAAACATAAATACTTCTGTAAGGCAAAGGACACTATCAATAGAACAAAATGGAAGCCTAGAGATTGGGAGAAGATCTTCACTAACTCTACATCTGACAAAGGTCTATATAATATATCCAAAGTATAATAACAACATTATATTATATCCACATATATAAATAACTCAAAAATTAAACATCAATGAATAGAATAATCCAATTAAAATGGGGTACAAAGATAAACAGAATTCTCAATAGTGTAATATCAAATGACTGGGAAGCACTTAAAGAAGTGCTCAATGGCCTTAGTCATCAGAGAAATGCAAATCAAAATGACTCAGATTTGATCTTATACTTGTCAGAATAGTTAAGATCAAATACTCAAGTGAAGCACATGCTGGTGAGTATTTGGAGAAAGGAGAACTCTCTGCTACTGCTAGTGGGAGTGCAAACTTGTACAACCACTTTGGAAAATCAATCTGTGCTTTTTAAGAAACCTGTACTTCAAGATCCAGCTATACTACTCCTAGGCCTATTCCCAAAAGATGCTCTACCATACAAGAAAGACATTTGTTCAAATATGTTCATAGCAGCTTTATTTGTAATATCTGGAAACAACCCAGATGTCCCTCAACAGAAGAATAGATAAAGAAACTGTGGTATATTTACACAATGGAATATTACTTAGCTATTAATAATAAGGAAATCATGAAACCAGCAGCTTTTCTTAATAACAGAGGAAGATTATACAATCTCTTTACTTATGTAGTTTTCATTACTACTAGAGCCAGAATGGAACCTGGTCCTCTCCATAAATTACATTTGTATAAGTTTTCATTTGTTTCTGATTTTCTTTGTTTAACAAACTTTCCTTTAATACCATAGACAACTTGTCTTCACAAGTTGTAGAAATAGCTGAGTGGGATCTCATCTTGAGGATACTACTCCTTTTATTTTATTTCTCCACCTTATCCCTTTTAGCATAAACAAATATAGAACATTAAATTTCCTGCTGCTCTTTTTCTCCTCAAATTATACATTATTTCTTCCCCCTGCTCTTGCCCTTTTGTTTTATTGCAGATCTACATAAGGGCAGTCACTAATAATCACATGGCAGTGTCAATACTAGATTGTCTTGAAATCTCCTCTGCCAATGATATTAGTCAAAAATTCTTTAATTTAGTCCTAGGCAGATTCTTAGGACAAGGGAAAAAGAAGTCACTTTTTTGCCAAAATACCATAAAAATGGTCTTTAGCCCAATTGTTAATATTGGTCATTTTTTAAAAACCTCTTGATCCAGGCCTCCATAGTTCAAAACTGTCCTACCTTTAGACCATCTCCATTTATAAGTGTCAGCTCTGCTTGAACTCTGAGTGGGAATACCTGGAAGAATCTCAGGAGCATTCCTTACCAGGCAACCAACACCTACCAAAGTCATAAAAACCAGAGATGGCAACAGCAACCAATGAATGGAATATCCACCAAAGATATGACCAAATGTCTGCACCTTCAATTATAATCCTCCTAAACGTAGATGCCTAGATACCAGCTAAAAACACAATAAGAGCTAGGATAATATGCTTTCACTGAAGTCCAACAACCCTACTACAGGCCCTTAGAAATACAATATACATGAAGTACAAGAAAAGGACGGTAAAATAGCTTTTATGAATATATTAGAGGTCCTTAAATAAGAAACCAATAAATCCATTAATTAAGTCTATGAAAACACAGAGAAAAATGGAATTAAATAAAAAGAACAATTCAAGACATGAAAGTGGAAATAGAATCAACAAATAAAACCCAAACTGACGGAAAACTAGAAATGAAAATTTTAGGAAACCAAACAGGGACCTCAGAGGCAAATCTCAACAAGAGAACACAAATATCCAAGAAAGAATCTGAGGCATGAAGAAAAGAGAAGAAATGGTTACCTTGATAAAGAAAAAGTTAAATCTAAAAATATCCAGGCATCTGGGTATGATGGCACGTGCCTGTAACCCCTCCAGCACTTGGGGAGGCAGAGGCAGGCAGTCTCTGTGAGATTGAGGCTACAAGGCAAGCCCAGGACAGCCAAGGATAAACAGAGAAAGCCTGTCTCAACAAACAAACAAACAAACAAACAAACATCCAGGTGCGAAACATCCAGGATAGTGGGGATACTACAAAAAGGCCAAATCTATGAATAACAGGAATAGAGAAAGAAGAATATACTCAGATCAAAAGCACAGAACTATTACTAGGATCCATGCCCAGGACCCTTGGGGTTGGAGGTAAGCTGGCATGGCATCAACAACAGACACTGGGATTCATGCATGAGGCAGAAACAGACTGAAATAGTGCATGCCTTTATATCCTCCTCCCAGTGTCCCATTGGCTACCAAACTGCTAGCTCCTGCTGTGGCTCCTCCTCCTTGGTACCCATCATGATGTCACTAGACTCTGGGCAGTCAATCTCTGGGCATGCCTTGGCATGTCCACATAGGTCTAGGGCTGACTCTACATGAAGGCCCCCTTCTGCAAGGTGGGCCTTGTTCCTGCTCAAGGCACATCTCATTCTTCCTACATATCCTTCCACCCTTTTGTTTTAGTTTTGAAACTCAGTGGGAACCAGAGTTCTTATGCTCTGATCTTGTTGACCCCACCTCAGGAACCTCCAGTATAATGGACTGTGTCTGTCTTAGGTTGACCTGCCAAACAGGTTCTCCACTACCGTCATTGACTACCAGTCCTCAAAGGGTGGCATCTCTGGAGAGTGCATAGGGTGTGTAGGGTATTAGACAGAGGCTTTATGAATCTCCATGAGCCAGGCCCATACCACCTCCTTGGGTGGACTGTGGTCTGGGTGTTCCAAAGCCATGAGTACCTGTAGGGTAGTTTTGTTGATAGAATATTGCCTGATTATATGCTGCAGGAAACACTTAAACAAAATGATTAATATGATCATTATTCCTCCTCAAATGGTATAGATGGACCCCCCAGGGTCCTGGGGTTGGGTCCCAGCAACACAGAACATATTTTCAGCAGTATTATAGAATGAAATTTCCCCAATCTAATGAAAGAGATGCCTATCAAGGTACAAGAAACATCAAATAGAATGGACCAGAAAAGAAATTCCTCATGGTACATAATAATCAAAACACTAAATGTACAGATCAAAGAAGGAATCTTAAAATATGCAAGGAGGAAAAGCCAAATAATATGTAAAGGCAGACCAATTAGAATAACACTTGACTTTTTATTGTAGATTTAAAAAGCCCGAATGGCTTAGTTATATAGATGGCCTAGAGACTCTAAAGAGACCACAGATGCTGCCCATACTACTATACCTAGAAAGACTTCCAATCACCATGGATGGAGAAAGACATTTTATGATAAAATCAAATTAAAGCAACATCTAGCTATAAATTCAGCCTTACAGAAAACAAAACATCTATAAGGTGATGATTATTTTCTATAGTCAAAGTTAGAAAATGATTCTGAGGAAAAGCTGTACATATCTACTTTTAAACATAGGGATGCCTATTCATGAACATGCCATTGCGGGGAACATGATGCAAAGAGATGGTATGGCGGGGGATCCAATGGGATCAATATTTTTAGATGTTTTCCTACAAGTTATTAAAAAGCTTATTATTCTTTTATATATTTTTTTTATAATACTGAAGCATAACTATTTTCTTTATTGCCATTTATCTGTTCTAGACTACTACTGTATTATAGCATTTGGACTGAGCTCTATTACATGACAAATACTTGCATAAAATATTAATCACCTAAGTAAGCATGACCCATCAAAGGGTAATGTCAGCAACTCCAATATCACACAGATACACACACACACACACACACACACACACACACACACACACACACACAGAGGCACAGAGGGGGGGAGAGAGATAGAGAGGCTTCTTGCCTGAATTTCAGGCCTTAATGTGATTTCAGTGGAACTTGTTAGGATGAAATTTTCATGTTTGGACTGTTTTACTTGTATTTTATTTTCCATAGTAAAGAAAGGGAAATAAGAACTTTGTATATAGTAAATGTGCAACAAGGTGTGTGTATATATACACATATATACACACATATATACACATATATTCAAGATATATATCTTGAATATGACATCAACTGTTTTTTAGTTAATCTTTTAAAAAATATTTTATTAACATTCATATTACATCTCAATTGTTATTCCATCCCTTGTATCCTCCCATTCCTCCCTTACTCCTGCTTTCCCCCTATTCCCCTACCCTATGTCTGTGACTGAGGGGGACCTCATCCCCCTGTATATGCTCTTAGGGTATCAAGTCTCTTCTTGGTAGCCTTCTATCCTTCCTCTGAGTGCCACCAGGTCTCCCCATCCAGGGGACATGGTCAAATATGGGGCACCAGAGTTCGTGTGAAAGTCAGTCCCCAGTCTCCACTCAACTGTGGAGAATGACCTGTCCCTTGGCTAGATCTGGGTAGGGGTTCGAAGTTTACTGCAGGTATTGTCCTTGGCTGGTGCCACAGTTTGAGCAAGACTCCTGGGCCCAGATCCATCCGTATGACACTAACTGTTAGAGGTGATGGTTCTGGTCCAGAATTTCAGTAATTGGGAAGCTGTGGCAGAAGAATTATGAGTTCAAGTTCAGCTTGGGCTACACTGTGCATTCAAAGACAGCCCAAGACAGCAACAACATAATACAAACAGACATAGATACAGACATAGATACACAATACATATGTATGTGGATAGCATGAACATACATACCCACATATATACAAACACATATAGATACATATACACATAGTACCTACATACACACATGCATGCATGCATATGAACATATTCTTTCTCACAGATACCACCTTGTCACAGGTTTGGCATCTCTGAACCTAGCCAGTACCAGAACTCCGAAAAGACAAACTGTTTCTCATTCTCCAGATAGTTCATATCTTTGTCCCTAATGACTTCAGAGTCAATATCTTGGTCAACTGGCCATGGAGTCCAGGCCCTGCACTGGGCATGCCTAGAGTTTGATTTCCTCTAAATCAGATACAGATGCCAGATGTCCAGGTCATTTCTATGCCTGCTCCAGTGTCTCAGTGTTTAACTCACACATGTAGATAACATGTTCTCCTGCCTAGAACACAGTAGTGAAGGAATATAGGGCATCGCTGGTTATGAAATATCAAGAGTAAAAATAATGCCCTGAATCACATTTCTGCAGGTGGTGAGAATGTTATGGAGAATGTCCTGTGTCTTTGAGATGCCACCTGAGGGACAGTTACTTCTTGTTGAGGGACAATTACTTCCTGTTGAGGGACAATTGCTCCCTGGTGTTAGAAATGAAGACATAAGACTGCTAGGAGTCGTCTCAGGAGATTGAATTACATTCACCCGTTCCAAGATTCCAGACAGATTAAGGTGACACATGCTATAGCTGAGCCAGAAATGGACACAGGAAATTTTTTTGAATTCATGAAAGATACATTGAAATCACAAAAGTCCTGTTTTCCATGTCACCTATATATGTGCCTCTGGTGGCTTGAATGAGAACAGTCCCATTGGTCCATATATTGGAATGTTTCCCAGTTTGAGCTATCTGGGACGAATTAGGAGGTGCACCTTGGAGAGGTGTGTGTCACCTTTGAGGTTTCCTGGTTAGCCCTCTCTGCTTTGGCTTGTGGATCAAGATGTAGGAGAGAGCCAACCCCTGATACCATTAATGATACTCTGCTGTGTTTACAGACAGGAGTCTAGCATAACTGTCCTCTGAGAGACTCAACCCAGCAACTGATTGAATCAGATGCTAAGACTCTCAGCTAAGCATTAGGCAGAGCTTGGGGAGTCCTGTGGAAGTGTGTGTGTGTG
Organism: Acomys percivali; assembly: GCA_907169655.1. Taxonomy (NCBI): domain Eukaryota; kingdom Metazoa; phylum Chordata; class Mammalia; order Rodentia; family Muridae; genus Acomys; species Acomys percivali. Next base: position 48,803,291 of record OU015755.1, read on the forward strand.
TGTATGTGTGTGTGTGTGTGTGTGTGTGTGTGTGTGTGTGTGATAGGACCTGGAGGAGACAGACACTCCACAAGAAGACTGAGAAGGTCAACTAACCTAGGCCCATGGGGGCCTTACAGAGATGGAAGCACCAACCAAATGACTTGATCTAGGCCTTGTACACATATATAACCAATGGGCAGCATGATTTTTATGTGACTTCCCTAGTAAGTTCAGCAGGTGCTGTCTATGACATGGACTCTGTTGCCTGATTTTTGGTCACTTTCCCCTAATGAGGCTGCCTTGCCTGGCCTCAGTCAATGAGGATGAGCTCAGCCCTGGTATGACTTGATGTACATGAATGGGTTGAGGCTTCCCTTTTATCTGAGGAGAAAGGGATGAGGGGGTGGGATGGGGAGAAGAGGAGGGAGGGGGTTACAATTAAGACGTAAGGTGATTATATAAATTAAAAAATGATATAAGTCCTTAGCTACTGCAACAGTGACATGTCTGCCTACTGCCATGCTTCCCAACACGATGATCATGGACTCAAAACCCCTGCAACTATAATCCCTAAATGTTTGCCCAAAACATTTTCTTTTGTAGCTTACCTTGGTCATGGTGTTTTGTCTTAGCAATAAAAAATAACTAAGGCAATGCCTTTGATAAATAAAAACACAAACTAACAAAAAGGATGTATAATGTACAAAAATCAAAGCACTACATAAGTTATAATCACATATGACTCTAGGCGATGTAGACTGTCAGGAATAAAGTAAAAATAGAGCAAGTGTGAGGCAGTGCAGCCAGCACATTGCAGACATTGGAAACACACCTTCACTCCTGTGTTCATGCACAGGCATCACCCTGAATCCAACAGTGGTCATTTTAAGTGTTTCCTGGTACAGAAATAACAACAACCCCAGAACATAAGGAGAAAGGAGTCTTTCTCAATTTCTGGGCCCTGCCCCAGCATGGAGGTGTCCCAGTTCAGTCCTGGGAACAAGAACTTTATAGCCTGGGCCAGACATGCTGGTAAGACCAAAGAGACCTGCCCACGTCTGACTTACAACAGCTTTGCTGTTGCCTATACATACAGACCAAAGTACTGAACTACTTAAAAAGAGACATATATATCCAGTTTGTTAATTCTGTCAAGTAGAATTAACTTTATTCCAGGTCAAAACTTAATGAAACTGATAAACGTCAAACCATGAGTTAACTTGGGCAATGGAGTTGTGCTTCTAGGCAGTGAGAGTGCCAGAACCCCTGCTTCCAGTTCTGTGGCACCAAAGCAGGTAACTGGGCACTTATGGAGAGCCAGACCTCTGGAGAACTAACAGTGACTGCCACTTAAAGTGGACTTGAAGGAGACAGGATGTCTATAGCACAGGGCCAACTTCCATCCACTTAACAAACCTAAAACCAAATTGGTAACTTGTTTGGCTCCACTCCCCGCACAACTGGTGTTAGCCCGCAAGCACAGAACTCTGTGTATAAATGCTGGCTGCATCAGACTATCCAAGACTGCTCAGCCCCACTCCTTTCTATAGCTCACAGTATGGGAATATTTTGGGGTCTCATGTTCTTGACTAAATCTACTTTAGCCTGTAACTTCATAGCTACAGTTTAAGAGCCTAGGATTTATTAAACTCTGGCACTTGCTGAGCCATTAGGGGTAAGTCACTGGAAGCTGTTGTTCTCCACTCCTTGGCATTCAGTTGGTAAGATTCAACCATAAATATACCTCAGTACACAACACTTTGGCCAAGAAAAGATTTTTTTCCCCTCTGTGAAAACTGAGAGCAAACTATTTGGCTGTTTTAAAATCTAAAAATACAGCTTATTGGTTCCAAATACTCTTTACAGCAACAGAGCTCTAGACACACCGGCTTGAAAATAATTTACACTTGTCAAACAGTTTGGCCAAAAAAGCATCTAATTGCATTTTATATTTTGAATAACAAATAAAAACCAAAGCATCTTGATTTAAAAATTTGCACCTGTACAGTAAACTTTCATGAACATTAGAGACCTAGGTGGGGCCTTTATTTTTATTTTTTTAACCCATTTTAAAAATTAATTTATTCATATTACATCTCAATGGTTATCCCATCCCTTGTATCCTCCCATTCTTCCCTCCCTCCTGCTTCTCCCCTACTCCTCTCCCTTATGACTGTTCCTGAGGGGGATCTCCTCCCCGTGTATATGCTCATAGGGTATCGACTCTCTTCTTGGTAACCTGGTGTCCTTCCTCTGAGTGCTACCAGGCCTCCCCATCAAGGGGACATGGTCAGAAATGGGGCACCAGAGTTTGTCTGAAAGTCAGACCTCACTTTACAATCAATGGTGGAGAATGTCCTGTCCATCCGCTAGGTCTGGATAGGGGTTCGAAGTTTCCTGCCTAAATTTTCCTTGGCTGGTGCCATAGTTTGAGCAGGACTCCAGGACCCAGATCCGCCCATCATAATGTTCTTCTTGTAGGTTTCCAGGGGTGGGCCTTTAAAATGAGCTTTTCAGCCACAGACAATTATTCAACCAACTACAATATTTTGCCAAACATTTCAGAAATCAACACATTGCATGTATGCAAATCAGTGTTTAAGTTTGGGTTAAAATTATTTTGAAATCCTACAGCAACCTTTACCCAGGGCTGTTCATGGTGAATGGAACAAATGGTTTCTGTTTCCTCAGAGCTTACCAATTAAGAAGGAAGACTTAAAACAAGAATTGAGCAAATATAAATTAAACAGTAAAGAAATGAAGTAATTCAAGTGTATTTTGGTAACACACTAGTCTAAGCTGAGATAGAACATTTGCTTAGTGTGGTGTTCAGTCGGGCTCTGCCCTTCTGGCTCCAAATATGTGCTAAATCACCACAGTGGCCAACAGCCACAGTCTCTACCCCACACTCATATTTTCCTCTATCCTCAAAGCCCAAACTCACTGCCATAGAAATTAGAATTAATTGCTCCTACCCTACATTTTCTCAAACCATTCTTCATCTTCTCAGACAAATGTGGTCCCTTCCTTTTTTGATGCAAACCCAGCAGCTCTCCATAGTCATAGCAGAGCTCCAAATCCTTAGTGGGGCTATAAAGCACTTTAAAGTTGACTCTCGGACTGGAGAGATGGCTCAGAGGTTAAACACACTGACTGTTCTTCCAGAGGTCCTGAGTTCAATTCCCAGCAACCACTTGGTGGCTCACAACCATCTATAATGTGATCTGATGTCCTCTTCTGGCATGCAGGTGTCCATGCAGATAGAGCAACTGTATACATAATAAATAAATAATCTAAAGACTTCTTTTAAATTGTTTCCTCATCTCAGTAAAAAAAAAAAAAAAAGACACATGCTTCTCCCCTCTTTGTGTCACCCTTGGCTTCAATAGCACACAAAGTTGTACTATATTTAATACAAAATGGATGTTAGAAGAGGCATGGAGACAGATTATCTCTAGGGAACAAGATAAAATAAAGATAAGTAACAGCTTTCAGAAGAAGTGGGCCATGCCTGATTATTCCTAACTTAAATAGCAAAGTAAAACAGGAAACTTTATGAACGGGAAGTCCAGAGGCCATCCTAAAAGACTGGCTTGGTTTAGAAATCTGCTGCTCACTTCCAATGAGAGAATGCTAGTAGCTGATGTGGAGCCAGAGAATCTTGGGAAAACTGTACTGTAAGTTCAGTAACAGACATTTTAAAGAGCCAAGGCAAAGGCCACATCTACGGCAACAGCACAGGCAGAAGGAGCCACTAAGAGAAAAGTACGAGGCACTCTGATGTGCTGTAGGATGACTTTTCAAAACTACCCCAGCGCATCAGCGACCCAGCAGCCTAAGAAGCTCTGTGAATGGCACTCTTGAAATTCTCAGAGAAAGAGCCATCGGAGTTCATGCTAAGACCTGTCCAACAGAACCCTGCAGGGCTGTGAGGCAGAAACTTTGAATCCAAACCAAGCTAACAGCCGGGAGGGATCCTGAGTCTACAAGGAAACTCACAATTCATAGTCTCCAAACAGTGCTCCAGACAAGGAGACATACTAAGCTGGGGAGAGGGGCAGCATTCACAGTGGCTCTACTGAAGTAGCGCTGCCCGCCCCCCTAGCTGCTTCAAGCGTCTGAGACTTATCTGTTAAGTACCACCCATTGACCAAACTACTTCTGTAACCGCATCTCTGAAAGTAAGGCCTAGAGGCAAGGGCAGGCTTGAGAGTGGGAAGACATTTCCAGGGTGAGATGGGATTCTGGGAGCTGGGAGAAGTAACATTAAGGAACTCAAAACTGAATCCAGCTCTCAAGCTCACCAACACTTGTGTACTAGATCTTCACCCAGCTCTCGCCTCTATTTTCATCTCTTCCTCCTTTAATGCCTCATGTCAGTTTAGTAGTCTGTCTGAGTCCTGATGAGTTCTTGACATATATTTCTTTTTCTTCTCTTTGTTATTATTAAAAAAATTACTTTCCAAAAAACTGGTCTGATGTGAATTGTTCTGTGTCTCAGATTGCTGCACATAATATGGTCTTTTTTTTTTTATTTGAACATGACTTTCAGCAAGTTTCTTTTTATTATTTTTAATTCTGTGTATGTGCATGTGCATGTGAATACAGGTGCACTTGGAATCCAAAAACACTCCAGTACATTTTCTGTTGGTCAACTCCATCTGATGTGGGGCCTGCTCTGGACTGCACTTGCTACACCAGTGTCACTTTATTAGAGAAGACTGATACTATTTCTTCCAGTAGGTCTCAACTGCAAAAAAATTCTTAGATAGGGTTGGGATTTGTGCTCACAGTCCCTTCTCAGTGCTGGGATTTTGTATAGTTTGAAGCTATTCATGTCTTGTGCATGCTATTACAGTTCCTATGAGTTCATGTGTGCACCATGCCTGCTCTGTGTGAAAGAAACTGTTTCTTTGGAGTCACTCGCCACATCTGACACTCAGTCTTTCTGTCTTCATTTCCACATAGAAGCCTGAGCCTTGAGGGGACGACTGAGTGTGACAAAGTCTCTCACTCTCCACACATTGTCCAGATGTGGGTCTCTGTGCTAATTACCATCTACTATAAGAAGCTTTTCTGGTGAGGGTTGTGTGATGCATGGATCTGAGGATATAGCAATAATTCATTAGAAGTAATTATATTATATGTTCATTTAGCAGAACACTAGTAGTAAGCCTCCCCTAGGCCCAGGACTTATCTACTCTCAGTTCTTGACCACTTTAGCAGTGTCAGGTGTGGGTTCATCTTATGGAATGGGTCTTAGAGTCAATAAAAAATGTTTGATTGCTCATATAAAACTTGTGCTATTTTGGCACCAGTATATCTTGAAGGCACACCACTATTATAACTTATAGTATTGGTGGCTAGGTGAGATTGATAATTACTTTTTCCCTCTGTAGCAAACATAGCATCTTATAGCACCACAATAGGATTAACACTTATTTTTAAAAAAGTTATTTATTTATTAACTCATTCATATTACATCTCAGTTGTTATCCCATCCATTCTATCCTCCCATTCCTCCCTCCCTCCCACTTTCACCCTCCCCTATGACTGTGACTGAGGGGGATCGCCTCCCTATAGGGGTAACACTTCTAGTTGGGCACCAGCTTGATTTTTCCACACTTGATGGCATAAGTAGGTGGCTTCTTCAGCCATAGTCTTACTGTCAGTCTCTATCAGAGAGTAACCAGTAGCTTTGGTAATAGCCTGTGAGGATCAAGTGTAATGTGGGTTGGACCCTTTTGGCCAATGATGTAACCCATTCTTGGTACTGGGGGTGGGTGCTACTTTGTAGAATATGATAGTTGCTTAGGGCATTGTCTCCCCTATTATATGGTGACTTTATTTAAATTCTTTTCATCTGTGTATAAGTTCTGGAAACTTCTTAGTTGATTTCCACGTGGCTTTGCAAAAGTCCTTTAATGTTAGTTGTCCCTTCTTTATCCTGCCCTCTCATCCTCCTCTGCATTTAACCCTCCTATTCTATTTTCTCCAATATCTCTTTATAATACTGTGTTTTAGTTCCCCTTTCTTAGAAGATCCCCTTACCCAGCTGGCCCCTTACTAGCTGTGGTTATTCTAATGAAGTACACATATCAAAAGTGTAGAAGGTAATGTTCACAAATAATAAAACATGCAATACTTGTCTTTCTGGGTTTGGATTACCTCATTTGGAATGATTGTTTATAACACCATCTATTTACCTACAAATTTCCTAATTCTATTTTTCTTTTTCATTTAGCATTTTTTTAATTTTTAATTTTTACTTGGAAAAATTAGATAATGTATATGGACAATTATAGACTATAGGTTGCCTATCTAGATTATTCCTTTCAATACTAAATAAAACTATGAATTTCATAAATATCTCCTTTTGTGCCTCCCAGAACCTGTCTTTCTAAATCAATAGCTTTATATAGATTCTAGTTCTCATATAATAGATGCATTCCTAAATATTTAGAACCTACCCCAATATCTAGCTAATATCTGTTCTGGTTTAGTAGAAACCTCTTCTTTCTGGTTTTTTAAAATTGATATAAGACCTGTAGGTATATGATATAGTTTGGTGTTTTGACTCATGTACTGTGGGCCTTTGTCTGTAGGCGGAGGAGATGCTCCCTCCTGGTAAGCTTCTTGCTCAGTGATTGGTGAGTGCACCCCTTGCTGACAACAGCTCTCCAGACCCCTGGAGACAAGCCCTGGGAAGTGTTCTGGGAGTGGCTCCAGCAATTCAGGTACCCTGGGTTTAAAAACCCAGAGGCTGAGGGGTTGTTGAGCGCATCCCCCCTCCCCCATTTCTCCTTCTGTAGCTCCTTGTCTTTGCCTTTCTTTTATCATTAAGCTTAGTGAATTAAAATCTAGCTGTTCAACTCTTGCCTGTCTTTATTTTAACCAAGTATGATTATGTTATCTGGCCTTTCACAAGTTAGAGGGTCCCTTCCTCTGCTCTTTCAAGCCTGGCTAAGTGCAAGGCTGCCCTGTGCTCCCTAGAGCTGGGGGATCTGGCCGGAAAGCTCCCTTCCTGCCTAGAAGGCCTTCTTTGTGACCAGTTTTCTGGACAGAGTCTTCCTCAGCTAGCCTCTAGAAGGCTGAAGGAAACTCTGTGACCAGATTCTCAGCTTAGCCTCTCAGAGAAAAGAAGGCACAATGTATAAATTGGGGAATTTGAATTCAGAGTATTAATATATTTGCTACCTAAAATATGGAACACACATCTAAATCCTATCTCTCAATTATTTTAAAATAATTAAAGCATTATTTTAAAATTATTCTTTCTTGCTATGTATGAATATGGACTTTATTCTTTATGTGTGACTGTATTCTTTCAAATGTACTTAACTTTATTATAATTTTATTCACATTTCATCATGATTATAATATCCTCGCTCTAATCTTCCAGTTCCCTCTCTCACTCCCTTTTCTTCCCTATTCCCCTTGCCTAGACCTCTGACAGGTGGGGACCTCCTCCCCCACCATCTGACCACAGCCTATCAGGTTTCATCAGGATAGCTTGCATTCCCCTTCCTCTGTGTGCCCACAGGGTTTCTCAGCCAAGAGGCAGTGATCAAATCATGGGCACCTGAGTTCTTGTCAGAGGCAGTCCTCCACTCCCCCACCCCCAGCTTCCTGATGTGGTGAATGAGCTGGCCACTGGATACATCTGAGCAGGGTGTCTAGGTTCTCTGCTTGCAATGCCCTTCATTGTTGCATCAGTTTGTGCTGGCCCTGCTGGGTCCAGATGCACCAGCCCCTGTCCTTCCATCCCCCAACTCTTCCATACAACTCGCAGCACTGTCCAGGTGCGAGCCCTAGTATCAGTTCTGATCTCCCACTGGGTGCAGTGTCTCAGAGGAAGTCTATGTTGGTAAATACCATGTGTGTCTTTCTGGGTCTGGGTTACCTCACTCAGGATGATCTTTTCTAGTTCCACCCATCTGCCTGTAAATTTCATGATTCTTTGAATTGTTCTCTTTTTTCCTTATTTATTTTAGACCTGAGTTTGATGATTTCCAGCTTTCTACTCCCCTTGGGTGTGTCTGCTTCTTTTTGTTCTAGTGCTTTCAGGTATGCTTTTGAGTTGGTAGTATAAGGTCTCTCCAATTTCTTTATAAAGGGACTTAGTGCTATGAACTTTCCTCTTAGCACTGCTTTCATTGTGTCCCATAAGTTTTGGTATGTTGTGCCTTAATTTTCATTGAATTCTTGCATGTTTTTAATTTCTTTTTTAAAAATTTTACTCCTTTACCCAGAGGTCTTTGAGTAGGGAGTGGTTCAGTTCCTATGAGCTTGTAGGCTTTCTGTTCTTTCTGTTCTTGTTAAGTTCCAGCTTTAATCCACGATGTTCTGATAATATGCAAGGGATTATTTCCACATTCTTGTATCTGTGAAAGTTTGCTTCATGACCAAGTATATGGTCAATTTTGGAGAAGTTTCCATGAGGTGCTAATAAAAAAGATGTCTTCTTTTGTGTTTGGGTAAACTGTTCTGCAGGTATCAGTTAAGCCAATTTGATTCATGACATCTATTAGTTTCATTATTTCTCCATTTAGTTTCTGTCTTGATAATATGTATATTAGAGAGAATGGAGTGTTGAAGCCTACCACTGTTAATGTATGGGGTTCAATGTGTGATTAAAATTTTGTTGTGTTTCTGTTACAAATGTGGGTGCTCCTGCATTTGGGGCATAGATGTTCAGAACTCATCTTGGTGTATTTTTCCTTTGATGAGTACGAAGTGTCACTACCCATCTCTATTGATTGGTCTATTTGAGAGTCTATTTCATTAGATACAAGAATGGGTACTCCAGGTTGCTTTTTGGGTTCATTTTCTTGGAATACTATTTTCCAGTCCTTTACTCTCAGGGAATGTCTATCTTTACTGTGGAGATGTGTTTCCTGTAGGTAAAAAATGATGGATCCTTTTTTTGCATTCATTCTATTAGCCTGCATCTTTCTATTGGGAAGTTGAGGCTATTGATGTTGAAAGATATTAATGACCAGTGGTTATTGGTTCTTGTTTTTTCTTTTTTGGATGTTGCTGGTGGTAGAGTGTGTGTTTCCTTTCTTCTAATTTTGCAGGTGTGGGGTTATTTATTTCCTTTGTTTTCCTGGGTATAGTTGGCTTCCTTGGGTTGGAGTTTTCCTTTTAGCATCTTCTGGGGCAGGAAATGCCCCAGTGCCTCGCTATTGTTTAAACTTTGTTTCTCATAGAATATCTCATTTTCTCCACCAATGGTGATTAAAAGTTTTGCTGGGAAAGTAGCCTGGTTTGACATCCATGGTCTCTTCTTGTCTGTATGACATCTCTCCAGTCTCTTCTGGCTTTTTTGGTCTCTGTTGAGAAGTCAGGTGTAATTTTTATAGATTTGTCTTTCTGTGTGACTTGGCCATTTTCTCTTTCAGCTTTTAATATTCTTTCTTTGTTTTGTACATTTAGTGTTTGGATTATTATGTGGCTGGAGGATTCTCTTTTGTGGTTCAATCTATTTGGAGATCCGTCGGCTTCTTATATATTTATGGACATTTCTTTCTTTAGGTTAGGGGATTTTTCTTCTGTGATTTTGTTGAAGGTATTTCCTGGGCCTTGGAGCTGGGAGTACTCTTTTTATTCTATTCCTATTATTCTCATGTCTGGTCTTTTCATAGTGTATCAGATTTCTTGGATGTTCTGTGTCAGGAGCTTTTTATATTTAACATTTTCTTTTACTGCCGTATTGATTTCTTCAATCATATCTTCCACCTCTGAGATTCTGTCTTCCATCTCTTGTACTGTGTAGGTGACGCTTGTGTCTGTAGTTCCTGTCCTCTTCCCTAGGTTTTCATTTCCATGATTATCTCAGGTTGTATTTTCTTCACTGCTTCTATCTCCATTTTTATGTCTTGGCTCTTTGTTAATTTCCTTCTCTTTCCTTTCTTTAACTAATTTTTAAAGTGATTTATTCAATTCTTTTGTCTCTTTCTTTGTGTGTCCTGTTTCTTATAGAACTAAGGACCATCATCCCAGCGGTAGTGCCACCCAGAATGGGCTGTGCCCTCCTCTATCAATTACTAATTAAGAAAATGCTGTTAAGATTGAGGTTCCCTTCTTTCAGATAACTTTAGCAACCACAGTGAGCTTCTCCATAGAATGAAAATTGCTCAGCAAATAACCCACAGTTTCAGTTAAATCAATAATTTTTCATGTCTACAATGCATTATGGCTAGTAGGGTTTACTTCAAGTATTAATGAGATAGAAGACCTTGGCAATGTTGGAAGTAAAAGAAATAGTGATTCAGCACTTTGGGTCTTCATGGTTGCAGGCAAGATTCTCTCCAAAGTTCTGACTTCAGTTGGTAGGTCATTTGAAAGATACATACAGTGACTCAGGGCCTTAATCTTTTGAATCTCAGATGACCTGTGACGTTTTTCATAGACTTGTCAGTTCTGGATGCAAATTTCCACGAAATAGTTTCCTTTTTGATAATCTTCAAGTACTTTGCTGGAAGAGTATGGTTGCTATGGGAGCTAGTATATCCATTCTTTGAGGAAGCCCAAAATTAGCCACAGGCATAGGCCATGTAGATGGTACCACTCTGTCATGACTCAGCTGTTACATTTCCTAACATGGGCCACAATAAGCACGGGGGGAGCCATTGGGACCATGCCATCTCCAGCTGATTAAGTGTGGATAAATGAATTCCCATCTACAAGGTCAGAGGGTTCAAACATGCTAGCTGACAGCTCAAAACAGAAGCAAGACACTCTGGATATCTTGATAACACTTTCCATGTCATGAGGCCATGGTGGTGGGGTGCTATCTCTCAAAATACATTTATTTTGAAGGATCCTAGATACGAATACTAGGTGTGTACTTTGCCTGCATGACAGGGATGTGATGAGACCATCAGTACATGAATATGACAAGCTAGAGACAATTGTGTCAGATATATGTTTTTTCACACTTACATTTCCAGTCTACAAAGAGCACCAAATAGTCTATACTGAAAACATAAATACAAGTGATGTTATAAATACTTAGTAGGATGGGCGCGCGTGCGCGCGCACGCACACACACACACACACACACACACACACACACACACACACTTGAGAGATTTCTGATCTTTTCCGATGGTACTAGAACCCAGAAAGCCAATATTGAATGCAGATTGTAAAATTTCAAAATTGTACACTTGACACAAATAAACTCTTAGAAAATTAAATGATTTCAATGGCTTGTTAGTGAGATATCAAAATACTGAAAATTCCTCTAATCATTTGGAGTTATTTGAAGTAACATAAATTTAATCAATTATGCTACAACAATGGCTACATTTTATTCTCTCCTTAGACTTCTAGAGGAGGACAATTGAGTTGGTATAGATTCAGGCTTTGTTTCTCCTTTGTGCCTCTTACTCTGATTTCATTCATTTATATGTTTTATGCTTTTGATATAAAATATTTCTGAAGTTTCAGCTAGAGTAATAAGACAACTAAAGAAGATCAAAGGACTACACATTGGAAAGGAAGAAGTCAGAATATCACTATTCACAGATAATATTGTCATATAAATAAGTGGCCCCCAAAATTTTACCAGAGAACTCCTGCAACATACTCATTCAGCAAATTGGCTCTACACAAGATTGTATACAAAATCAGTAGCCCTCCTCTATACAAACAATAAATGAGATGAGAACGAAAATAGGGGAACGACATTCTTTACAATAGTCATGAATAATATAAAGTATTTTGGTATAAGAGGTCAAAGACCTATATAACAACAACTTCAATTCTCTGAAAAAAGAAATTAAAGAAGATATCAAAAGATGGAAAGATATCCTATGCTCATGGTTTGTTACAATTAACATAGTAAAATGTTCATTTTACCAAAAGCAATCTACAGATTCAATGCAATCCCTATCAAAATACAAACTCCACTCTTTACAGCACTTGAAAGAGCACTCCTCAATTTCATATGGAAAAATAAAATACCCAGGATAGCTAAAATAATCATGCACAATAAAAGAACTTCTGGAGGTATCACCATCCCTGATTTCAAGCTTCAATCAGAGAAATAATAATAAAAAACTGTGTAGTACTGGCATAAAAACAGAGTAGTGGATCCGTGGAAATGAATTGAAGACTCAGAAATAAATTCACACATCTATGGACACATGATTTTTGACAAAGAAGCCAAAACCATACAATAGAAAAATGATAGCATTTTCAACAAATTGTGCTGGTCTAAATGGGTGTCTACATGTAGAAAATTGCAAATATATCCACATTTATCATCCTGCACAAAACTCAAATGCAAGTGTATCAAAGTTCTCAACAATAAAAGCAGATAAACTAAATGCATTATAAAAGAAAGTTTGAAAAGCCTCAAATTCATTGTCACAAGAGACAGCTTCCTGACTAGAAAACCAACAGCTCAGGCTATATTATAAAGCATATAAACACACTGAAAGAAAAAGCTACATCATCATCTCTTAGATGCTGAAGTCTTGGAGAGCACAGGGATGCCATGCACATACCTCAATATAATAAAGGCAATATACAGCCAACTTATAGCCATCATCAAATTAATTGGAGAGAAACTTAAATCAATTTGACTTAAATCAGGACAAGACAAGGCTGTCCATTCTCTCCATATTTCTTCAATATAGTGCTTGAAGTCCTAGCTAGAGCAATTAGACAACTAAAGGAAATCAAGGGGATACAAATAAAAAATGAAGAAGTTACACTGTCACTATTTGTGGATGACATGATAGTATACATAAATGATCCTAAAACAAATCTATCAAAGAACACCTGAAACTGATAAACATCTTCAGCAAATTGGCTGGATACAAAATCAACTAAAAAAAAAATCAGTATCCCTGCTGTATACAAATAACAAATGAGCTAAGAAAGAAATTAGGGAAACTACACCCTTCACAATAGCCACAAATAATATAAAATATCTTGGTGTAACTCTAACCAAGCAAGTGAAAGACTTATATGAAAAATTTTCATGTCTCTACAGAAAGAAATTGAAGAAGATATCAGAAGATGGAAAGATCTCTCATGCTCAAGGATCAGGAGAATCAACACAGTAAAAATGGCCATCTTACCAAAAGCAATTTATGGATTGAATGCAATTCCCATCAAAATTCCAACATCGTTCTTTACAGATCTTGAAATATCAATTCTCAACTTCACATGGAGAAACAAAAACAATCCTGTACAATAAAAGATCTTCTGGAAGAATCTCCATCCCATATCTCAAGTTGTATTATAGAGCAACAGTACTAAGAACAAAATGGTACTGGCATAGAAATAGGCCAATTGATCAATAGAATCAAATAGAAGACCCAGAAATAAACCTACACATCTTTGGGCATTTGATTTTTGACAAAGACGCCAAATCAATACAATGGAAAAAAGATAGCATCTTCAAGAAATGGTTCTATTCTAACTGGATGGCTACATGTAGAAAATGCAAATAGACCCATATTTATCATCACACATAAAACTAAAGCCCATGTGGATTAAAGACCTCAATTTAAATCCGGACACTCTAAATCTGTTAGAAGAAAAAGTGTTGAAGAGCTTTGAACTCATTGGCACAGGAGACAACTTCCTAAACAGAACATCAACAGCTCAGGCTCTCAGATCAACCATTAATAAATGGGACCTCATAAAACTGAAAAGCCTCTGCATGGCAAAGGAAACAGTCAACAGAACAAAGCAACAGCCTACAGACTGGAAAAAATCTTCACCAACCCTACATCTGACAAAGGGCTAATATCCAAAATATATAAAGAACTCAAGAATTTGAACAGCATCAAGCCAAATATCCCAATTAAAAAGTGAAGTACAGAGATAAACAGAGAATTCTCATCAAAGCAATATAAAATGGTTGAAAAACACTTAAAGAAATACTCAACATCCCTAGTCACCAGGGAAATGCAACTCAAAGGACTCTGAGATTCCATCTTATACCTATCCAAATGTCTAAGATCAAAAATTCAAGTGACAGCACATGCTGGCAAGGATAGAGAGAAAGGGGAACACTCCTCCATTGCTGGTGGGAATGCAAACTTGTACAACCACTTTGGAAATCAGTCTGATGCTCTACCTCAGGGAATTGGGAATAAGTCTACCTCAAGACCCAGTCATACCACTCCTTGGCATACACCCTAAAGATGCCCCACCATACAACAAGGACCTCTGCTCAACTGTTAATAATAGCCAGAATCTGAAAACAACCTAGATGTACCTCAACCAAAGAACGCATAAAGAAACTCTAGTACATTTACACAACGGGATACTATTCAGCTATTAAAAACATAGAAATCTTGAAACTTGCAAGCAAATGGATGTAACTAGAGACAATCATCCTGAGTGAAGTAATAGACCCAGAAAGACATGCATGGTATATACTTACTCATAAGCAGATATTAGCCACTTAATACAGGATAACCACATTACAATACAGAGATGGATGCATCAATCAAAGGCCATGCATGATGTGGACCTAGGTCCTTGCTCAGATGTAGTAGATAGGCAGCATAGTCTACTTATGGGTCCCACAATAAGGAGACTAGGGACTACTACTTCTTTTATAGACTCATGCCTTCCTATGTTGATCATTTCCTCCCTGGCAGGGGGCCCTGCCAGGCCACAGAGGAAGAGGACACATATAGTTCAGATAAGACTTGATATGCTGAGGTTGGATGTTAGGGGAGGAGAACTCCCCTTTCTGAGGATTAGGGGAGGGAAGGAGAGGTGAGAGGGAGGGGGCTAAAATTGGGATATAAAGAATTCAAACTGCAAAACAAGCAGGTAACTTACATTGCTAAGTCCACTACATGGGAATAGCTCTGTGACTGGCTGAGACATGAATGTATATGCATAGGCAAGGCTTCTTATTGGTCACAGAATCCATGTGACTTACTATTAGATGCCATTCTTTGTAAAATATGAATGAAGATTAGCATATGTCTTTCTTCTGCTCATACTAAGAGCAGAGAACAAACCTTAATTTTTCTGTGCATCACGTACACCTCATATAGGAGTCCATATGGGAGTCATATAGGAGTCCATCATAATGGAGAGGCATGGCATCCATGGTAGGTGTGGCAGCAGTAGCAGGAAGCCAGGACATCACTAATCCTAAGGATGAAGCCGAAAGAACTAGATGTGAAGAAAGGCAGTAAACTCTCAAAGTTTGCAAGGTTGCACCTTGTGGTGCTCTCCAAAGAGCACCACCAAGGTCTGTACCTGAGGTTATGTGTGAAAAAGACACTAACCCTGTGTGGCTGTCATAATCACACATAGTTTGATCTTTATTGGAGCTGCCTGCTCCTTGTAGGTCTAGAATGTAGGGAAACCTCACCCTGACTGACCATCCTAGAGGTCCTCCACCAGTCTATCCCTGAGTCCATGGCAGCCTTTAGTTTATCTACTTATTCCTTTGGGAAAATACTCCTTGTTTAAAAGAATAATAGGCATTCATTTTAAACTTTATGCATTTTATATGAATCATACATTTTTGTGTCTATGTAAAAATGTTGAAATAAAGTAATAAAAGTCTGACAAGACTCCTTGATATTTAGAAATAATTAGTAATTCTTAGTTGGTTGCTTTAACATTGTTTTTGAATATTCCTGTCCATATGTACTAGGGTGAAAATGTAGGTATACAGATACTATCATTACATTAAAATTATGTTTTATATATGCTACTATTACAGTTTTTTACACAAAAATATGTTGTAGACTTCTTCCTATGTCAACAAGACTAATTGTGTTTCACTAATTTTAGTGATTGGTGCAATTTCATTGTATTTGTAGATTGCAATTTAATATATCAGTCCCTCATTAATGGAAATATTGATTATTTTCTATGAAGGAAAGGAAAAGCTAGGCAGAAGTAGTCTCTGTGTTTCAGCAAATCCAGCTAGTGGGTAATTGGTGAAATGTTAGGAGTTTGTGTATAAAGTGTGGTACACAGGCTGAAATGCTGGGTGTTTTCTTATCGTCTAAGTATTTGGTGCAGGCCTTGGCTAAGCTGATGCGAGCAGGGTAGGGAGCTCTGTGGGACTTAGACATCTGCAACTTGCCTCTACAGAGAGTAGACATTTCACAGGCAGCCTTTTCTCCAGAAATCCACAAAACAATCATCAACTAACCTTTGACAGCTTTCTTCACAGGATACTTTTCTTGTGAGCATACACAGTAAGAGTAGTGCAAGAAAGAGCCCAAAGCTAACACGTATGGCCATTGTCCTGGACCCAGTTGAGTAGTGACTATAGTCTGAATGGACAAGGTTCAGTCAGCCCACCCAGCTGACCACTGCCACAGGGCATTTAGTCTCATTCATACCGTTCTTTGTTTCATGCCAAATCAGGCCTATGAGATCCCATGCAAGGTCATGTATTTGGAAGTGGCTTTTCTTAAGTTTAAGAGTGGCTGCCACGGTGTCTACATCTCTACTCTGTCAGGAGGCAAGTCTTTTACCTCAGGCAGAACCACCTTTTACACTTGTAAAGGGGCACAGAAAAATCTCCATTCACACACAAAGGGGGAGCCGAACAGCTGCAACCATTAACAATAATAACGTGATTGCTGAGACAAACATTTTCGTGGTGATGCATGGGTGGGAACACTAAATCCAAACCACATTGTTTAGCTTTCACCCCAGTGAAGGGGACTGCCACACCCCCTAAAGTAAATGGAAGAGATCATAGTTTAGAAAATATGACAGAGTTGAAAACTTAAAGCTGTATTACTACAGGAACATCCCTTGGAGAGAAAAACAACTGATAGAAAGGGATATGTATATGTTTCCAGAGCAGTTTATTAGTTTGTAAACTTCTCTAGTCCAAAAATTGAGCTCCATGGTGGTGAATCAGACATGTCTCAGGCAGCATTTGGCAGAGTGGGAGCTCTTTCAGTGGGAGCATCTGTGCTGGGGATGGGACTCATGGCAGCATGGAGGAGGAAAACATGAACCCTCAGAACTCTTACCGTTCCACACTTGTTTCAGATTGATGTCTGACCCCACAGCTAGAGCTGAGCAACACTGAGTTTGACCGTCTGAGTTCTTTTTTCCACGTGTGGGATCCCACAGCACAGCATCCTGGTGATTGTGATTTCTTCATTTCCATGGGACCAGTGTGGATGCCGAGGGAAGGGCCCAGGGTCCGGTGACTTTCAGAAGACGTATAGGCCAGGTGCAGTGAAGTCATTACCTCTAGCTTTGCGTCACACAGAGGTGAAGACTGGCCTTCCAATATGGGAACAATGTCTGACACCTAGCAGTGGGGAAAGAACGGGACCTCATGCATTGTACATTATACAATCACTATAGCTCAACATACTATGACCAGTACCAAGGTACAAGTTGTTAGAACTTGCAGAAACTTGGGACTGAATCCAGCTCCACATCTCATTGGAAAGCAGCTTGGAGAGGAGCAGAATAGAAAGCAGGTTAGGAAAATGACTGTCTGGCTCCACATACAGGGCATTGTACACTTTGATACAGGATATGGAGGACTCAGAGCATATGGAAGTCCAGCAGAGACCCAGCCTGGGAAGGCCCTTCAAAGATCAGTATTTGCTTATGAAGCCTGTTCCTTCAGGAATGTGGAATACAGGAAAGGAAGCCAATATCCTACATGCTATGCATTTAAAGATTTTTATGTGGTATCCAGAGGAAACCATAACTTTCCCCCCAATCCTTTAGCTTTAGTTTTATTTTTTAAATATATTTTATTAATTTATTCTTATAACATCTAAATGGTTATCCCATTCCTTGTATTCTCCCATTCCTCTCTCCCTCCCATTTTCCCCTTACTCCCTTCCTCTATGACTGTGACTGATGGGGACTTCCCTCCCCCGTACATGCTCATAGGGTATCAAGTCTCTTCTTGGAAACCATAACTTTTTACCTGTTGGTATAACTGCATTCAAGAGTAGAACTGCAAGTGGTATAGGTGCAGGTTGTAGGAAGCTGGTGGCTGTGCGTACTGTCAGAGGGTATGCGGACAGTCAGAGATACAAGGCCAACAGTGGGCCAGGAGGTCTGAGGACT
>OU015755.1:48830136-48849299 GCA_907169655.1 Acomys percivali
GTGGTGAAGTGTAAGCCTCTGCTCTTTAGATCATAGAAAATAAAGAATCATAATGAGTGAGTTAACCCAGAAGCAGAAAGAGTCAAATGGTATATACTCACTTATATCTGGACACTAGCCCAAGGTGCATGCCCCATGAAAGTCTTCACTTACCAGGAAAGTGGGACAGAGGGGAAGACATCCTATTGGGACTCTAGTTGAGAGAAGCATGGGAGATTGGAGAAATAGAAGGATCCAGAGGGTCCTAGAAACATACAAGAAGAACATTATGATGGGCAGATCTAGGCCCAGGGGTTCTGCTCAAACTATGGCACCAGCCAAGGGCAATACGTACAGTAAACTTCAAACCTCTACTCAGATCTAGCCAATTGGCAGGACATTCTCCACAATTAGGTGGAGAGTGGGGACTGACTTTCACACGAACTCCGGTGCCCCATATTTCACCACGTCCCCTGGATGGGAAGGTCTGGTGGCACTCAGAGGAAGGATAACAGGGTAACAAGAAAAGACTTGATACCCTGTATATGAGCATATACAGGGGGAGGAGGTCCCCCTCAGTCACAGTTATAGGGGAGGGGAGTAAGGGGAAAATGGGAGAGAGGGAGGAACAGGAGGATACAAGGGATGGGATAACAATTGAGATGTAATATGAATAAATTAATAAAATATATCAAAAAACAAAAGTAAAGAAAGCAAAGTCAGAAATAGAAGCTTGCATAGGCTTTAAAGGCCTGCTTTTCAGTAACTTGCTTCTGTCAGTCAGCCTACACAGCCCTCAGAATAATGCCCACTGCTGGGAACTGAGCATGAATCTGTGGGGACTCATTTCCTATTCAAGCCATTATACTGCACCACTTGAGATAGCATTGCTGCTTTAGACACGGCCCCTCTCTGAGATCAGGTCATTCCCACAGAATGGGTTGCTACCTGAACTCTGAGGCCTGGCTTTCATCTTGCACTATCTTGGAATCATTCTTGGGCCATCATCAATCCTAGTGTCCAGGCTATAATGTGGGGAAGAAGCAATAGAAGACATCAGTGCATTATTTTTTCCTCTCTAGAAAACTTGCATGTACCACACAGAATACCAAATTCCTATACAAACAGTTGGCACTGTCAGCCAATTATGCTGCATACAGAGCCTCCAAAGTCATCAGTGGAATGGGCTCACCAAGTTACGACCTGAAGCCAATAAGGTTTTTTTCTAGGAAGGTAATTGGAAAAGCATCCAGTGTTGGATGCTACCAGGCTGTGTGTGTGTGTGTGTGTGTGTGTGTGTGTGGGTGGAGTGGGGGGGAGGAGCTGCCCACATCACAGTCTTGTTTCTGTGGATTCTGTTTATACCTGGATTGTTTGTTATGTAAAAAAGAGCCAAATCAATACTCATTGCTTTGAGAAATGGCTTAGTGACAAACTGGAAACTGGCTTAAATTGAGATACATTTCATGCCACAAATATATTTTAAGTTTGAGCGTATATTGCAACAACTAAAGTATAATTTTAAGATGATTTACAAGCCTATCCATTTAAAAGAGAAAACAAAAAGCGATATTTAATACAGACACTTATTTTGCGCTAAAAATTACTCATGTCCTAAGTGAACTTGCTTGAACTTTAGAGAAAATCCACTATTTTTTTTTAAACCTCTTCTTAGACTCTTTCAAACAGGTGCCTGATGTGTGGATTTTAGTTTCTCAAGCTTATTGTACTATTCTTATTGAAATGGAAAGGATGGAAGGAAGGAAGTCAAGAAGGAAGGCAGAATGCTGGGTCGTTGTTGTTTCTGACATTGGACCCAGTATCTTGAAGCTCTGTGACTTACTGAAGGAACCAGCATCTGGGCTGTCTTCCCAGCTGGTTATGAATTTTCTGAATGAGTGCTTTGTGTCTTCAGATATAAGAAAGGTCACTGTGCAGTGCTTCCTTAGGGCCAAGGGCCCTCTGAACCTTCTTCCTGGGGCTGGTCACATGAAAGGTACACACGAAACACCGAAAGTCTTTCTGATGCTGAGCACTCAAAAGACAGACAGACACACAGACAGATGGAAGAAGAGCTACTTTTCCTTTGGTCAAGAGGTTTCACAACTGGCCATTTTAATCTGCTGTAGGCTAATAGCATCTTCCTTTCTGTCTTGTCTACTTTTTTTGGCTTGCTAGATTTTTCCAGCCTATATGACTCAACCCAGAGTGAGGCCCATCTATTATTAATGGCCAAGAGCAGACTCCCAGCATTGACACGACTTTCCAGAATGGGAGCGATGTTGATTTCTTTCTCATTAAAGGAAAATTGGCCTTGCATTCCCCACTGTGGATCATAACCTCCACTGATGTGCATTCCCAACTCTCCTGCTGTGGTCATCCCTCTGAGTGTTAGAGACATGAGTCCTGGGGAAAGATCAAAGGGCTAACATTGAAAGGGACAGAAAGTCTTGAGTTGCCAACTGGGAATCCTCAGGTTTAGCACCAGAGATAGACACTGCAGGGACCCCCATAGCCTCTGAGATAAAGAAGGATCTTGTCAAACCACCTCCAAACCACAGAAGCACACTCCAGCTGACCTGTCACTTGTGGCCTAGCCTGTATGAACTCGTCAATGAAGCCCTTTTATACTGGATAGCTTCTACCACTTCGCCACCCTAGGAGCCCTATCCAACCAACCAACCAACTGTGGCATCTCCCAGCAGGAATCTTTTTTTAAGTCATTGCTAATATTTCTTTTTATTAAGTGCCACACCCAATTGTATCCAACACAGAAGCATTGATGGTTTGTGTCTTTTTTTGTCTTTTATCTTAACTGCTTTATTTTTTATTTTTATTAATTTATTCATATTACATCTCGATTGCTAGCCCTTCCCTTGTTTCCTCCTATTCCTCCCTCCCTCCCACTTCCCCCCTTCTCCTTTCCCCTATGTCTGTGATTGAGGGAGACCTCCTCCCCCATATATGCTCTTAGAGTATCGAGTCTCTTCTTGGTAA
This sequence comes from Acomys percivali, assembly GCA_907169655.1. Taxonomy (NCBI): domain Eukaryota; kingdom Metazoa; phylum Chordata; class Mammalia; order Rodentia; family Muridae; genus Acomys; species Acomys percivali. Next base: position 48,833,113 of record OU015755.1, read on the forward strand.
CTTGCTATCCTTCCTCTGAGTGCTGCCATGCCTCCCCATCCAGGGGATGTGGTCAGAAAAGGGGCACCAGAGTTCGTGTGAGAGTCAGATCTCACTCTACCCTCAACGGTGGAGAATATCCCGTTTGTCGGCTAGGTCTTGGTAGGGGTTCAAAGTTTACTGCCTATATTCTCCTTGGCTGGTGCCTTAGTTTGAGGAAGACCCCAGGACCCAGATCTGCCTATCATAAAGTTCTTCTTGTAGGTTTCCAGGACCCTGTGGCTCCTACTATTTCCCCATTCTTCCATGCTACTCTCACCGAAAGTCTCAATAGGATGTCCTCTCCTCTGACCCACTTTCCTGGTAAGTAAAATTTTTCATGGGACGTATCCCTTGGACTAGTGTCTTGATATAGGTGAGTATATACCATTTGTCTCTTTTTGCTTCTGGGTGAACTCACTCATTATAATAATTTCTAGATCAATCCATTTGTCCACAAAATTTGGGAATTCCTTGTTTTTAATAACTGAGTAGTATTCCATAGTGTAAATGTACCACAGTTTCTTAGTCCATTCTTCTACTGAGGGACACTTAGGCTGTTTCCATGTTCTGGCTATTATGTATAAAGCAGCTATGAACATGGTTGAGCATATGTCCCTGTTGTGTGGTAGTGTATCTTCTGGGTATATTCCAAGGAGTGGGATAGCTGGGTCTTGAGGAAGCCCTATTCCCATTTTTCTGAGAAAGTGACAGATAGCTTTCCAAAGTGGTTGTACTCATTTGTATTCCCACCAGCAATGAAGGAGTGTTCCTCTCTCTCTCCATCCTCGCCAACATGTGGTGTCATTTGAGTTTTCTATCTTAGTCATTCTGATGGGTGTAAGGTGGAATCTCAGTGTTGTTTTGATTTGCATTTCTCTGATGACTAACGAGGACGAGCATTTCTTTAAGTGCTTCTCAGCCATTTGATATTCCTCTGTTGAGAATTCACTGTTAAGTTCCAAGCCCCATTTCAGAATTGGGTTGTTTGTTTTTGTGGTGTTTAATTTCTTGAGTTCTTTATATATTTTGGATATTAGACCTTTGTCAGATGAAGGGTTGGTGAGGATCTTTTCCCAGTCTGTAGGCTGTCGCTTTGTTCTACTGACAGTGTCTCCTGCCTTACAGAAGCTTCTCTGCCTCATGAGGTCCCATTTGTTAATTGCTGACATTAAGGCCTGGGCTGTTGGTGTACTACTGTTCAGGAAGTTGTCTCCTGTGCCTATGTGTCCCAGGCTCTTCCCCACTTTTTCCTCTAACTGAATTAATGTCTCTGGTTTTAAGTTGAGGTCTTTAATCCACTTGGGCTTGAGTTTTGTGCATGGTGACAAATAGGGGTCTAATTGCATTTTTCTAAATGTAGACATCCAGTTAGACCAGCACCATTTATTGAAGATGCTATCATTTTCCCATTGAATAGATTTGCCCAGCAGGAATCTTATTGAGTAGCCTGCTCCTATCATCCTCTGCCCAATTAGTCTTCCTGGATCTGCCAAGCTCATTGTTCTCCACTTTCAGACTCAGGCATGGTGAACTGAAAACACCAATGAAAAGAAAATCAAAGACAAAGATATGCAAACAGATTTCAATAAGATATGGAAATACTGAAGAAGACCCAAACTGAAATGAAGCTAGAAGTGAAAAGTTCAATTAGTGAAATGAAAAGACCAATGGAAACCTTAGCAATATAATGAGTTTTATGGAAGTTAAAACATCAATCATAATTTCAAGACAAGGATGAAGATCATTCACTCAAAGAAAATAATAGGTATTAAAAAACATACAGGGCAGGAAATATTTTGGGGACACCAGGAAAAGAGTAAATCTATTAAATTGTGGCATGAAAGGGTAATTTCTGGCAAAGATATATGAGATATTTTAAAATAAAATAATAAAAGGAAATTGCCCAAGCACAAGTGTACCTAATTTCATAAAATACATGATACAAGATATAAAGACACAAACTAACCTCATCATAGTGATAGCAAAAAACTGAAGTATCTGTTCTCATCAATAGACAAATCATCTGAACAAAAACCCATATAAATCATAAAGCTAAATGACACCAAAAATCAAAAGAACCTAAGAGACATCTACAGATATATTTGTGTAAATGCCAAAGAATACATTCTTCTCAGCAGCACAGAGAATTCAGTCCAGAACATACCACTTTTAGATCATAAATCAAATCTTAACAAATAGAGAAAAACTGAAATAACACTGTGTATATTCCTTCTAAATAAAATGGAATAAAGGTAGATATAAACATGGATATTAAACAACACGTTAGTGAATGATCAGTGACTTACTGAAAAAAAAATCAATAAAGAAAAAAAACCAAACACAGATCTGTAAAATATAAACACACACACACACACACACACACACACACACACACACACGCAATGAAACTAAGAAAAAAGAAACAAAAAGTTGATTCTTTGAGAAAATCAATAAAATTGACCAACCCTTTCCTAAATTAATTAAAAGACTGAAAGAGAAGATACAAATTAAAAAATGAGAGGTGAAAAATAAACATAACAACAGACACCAAGAAAATCCAAAAAAGCATAAGGACATACTTTAAAAACCTGTAATCTACCAAATTGGAAAATCTAAAGAAATAGATAATTTTCTCAATTTACAGCACAACCAGACAAGCAATTTAAACATCTATTATTCATAGTGGAGTAGAGCAGAGACTAAAAGTCTCCCCTTAAAAATGCCAAGCCTAGATGATTTTAGCACTGAAATCTACCCACCCTCCAATGAAGTGTTAATGCCAATACTCCTCAAATTATCCCACAAAATAGAAACTGAAGGTACATTTTCCAATTTATTTTTATGAGGACAAGATTACCTTGATACTTAAACCACATAAAGATCTAATAAAGAAAAAGAATTATAAAACCATTTCATTTATAAACATAGATGCAAATTCTATTTCAATGAAACAATTGCAAACAGATTTCAAGAACATATCAAAGAGATCGTCAACCATGGTCAAGTAGGCTTCATCCAAGTACCAGAATGTGAATAAGTCAATAAATTTTAATCACCATAGTAACAAACTATAAGACAAAACCATATGACTATGTAATTGGGTTCAGAAAACATCTTGACAAAAATCTAGTACCCCTTCACAATGAAAGTCCAGGAGTTATTAGCAATATAATGCTTTACCTAAACATAATAGTTTAAAGCAAATCCATAGCTAATGTCAACCTAAATGGAGAGAAACCCAATGGATTCCTACTAAAACCAGGAAAAGCTGTCCATTCTCTCCATAGCTGTTCAGTGTAAATTTCTGGCTTTTTAAATTAAAAAAATTAACTTTCCATAGGTGTGTATATTTATGCTCAAGTCTTCAATACAGTTCAATTCAATTCACTAACATGTCCGTTTTTGTGCAAACACCATGCTGTCTTTTTTATTGTAGCTGTGTAACACAACTTGATATCAGGGATAGTGATACTTCCAGAAATTATTTTTCTAAGTCAGTATTGTTTTAGCTACCTGAGTTTTTTGTGTTTCCACATAAAGTTGAAAAATATTTCCAACAAAATCATAGAAGAAAACTTCCCCAATTTAAAGAAAGATGCTTATAAACATACAAGAGGCCTACAGAACTCCAAATAAATTGGACAAGAAAAGAAAATCCTCCCATCACATAATAACAAAACATTAAATGTACAAAACAAAGAAAGAATATTAAAAGCTGCACGAGAAAAAGGCAAAGTCACATATAAAGGAAAATCTATAAGAATTACACCTGACTTCTCAACAGAGACTATTAAAGCCAGAAGGGGCTGGAAAGATGTCATGCAGAAATTAAGAGACCACAGATGCCAACCTAGACTACTATATCCAGCAAAACTCTCAATCACCATAGATGGAGAAAATAAGATATTCCACAACAAAACCAAGTTTAACCAGTACCTAGCCACAAATCCAGTCCTACAGAAAATACTAGAAGGAAAACTACAACCTAAGAAGGCTAACTACACCGATAAAAACACAGAAAGTAAATAACCCCATATATGCAAAACCAAAGAAAAGGAAACACACACACACACACACACAAACACACACACACACACACTCACTCACTACCAACACCACCATCAAACAAACAGGAACCTACAACCACAGGTTACTAATATCTCTCAACATCAACGACCTCAACTCCCCAAGAAAAAGATATAGGCTAACATAATGAATGTGAAAAATTAATGCATCATTCTACTGCATAAAAGAAACACACTTAAGCAATAAAGATAGATATTACCTGTCAGTAAAAGGACTGAAAAAAGTATTCTAATCAAACAGACCCAAGAAGCAAGCTGTAGTAGGCATTCTAATATCTAATAAAATAGATTTTCAACCAAAACTAATCAAAAGAGATGGGGAAGGTCACTTCATACTGATCAAAGGAAAAATACAACAAAAGGACATCTATGAACATCTATGCCCCAAATGCAGGAGCACCAACATTTGTAAAAGAAACATTACTAAAGCTTAAATCACACATCAAACACCACACATTAATAGTAGGAGACTTCAGTACCCAATCTAGATAGATCATTGAGACAGAAACTGAATGGAGAAATAATGAAATTAATAGATGTCATGAATCAAATGGACTCCAAATGCAACTGAATATACCTTCTTCTCAGTACCTCACAGAACCTTCTCCAAAACTGGCCAAATACTTTATCACAATGCAAAGTTCAACATATACAAAAAGATCAAAATAATCCCTTGCATATTATCAGACCTCCATGGATTGAAGCTAGAACTGAAAAACAACAGAAACAAAAGAAAGCATACAAACTCATAGAAACTGAACAACTCTCTACTCAATAACATCTGGATCAGGGGTGAAATAAAAAAAAGTTAAAGACATTATAGAATTCAATGAAAATGAAGGTACAAGTTATGAAAACTTATGGGACACAATGAAAGCAGTGCTAAAAGGAACATTCATAGCACTAAATGCCTTCATAAAGAAATGGAAAAGATCCCATACTAGCAACTAAACAGCAGACCTGAAAACTCTAGAACAAAAACAAGCAGACACACCCAAGAAGAATAGATGGCTGGAAATCAATAAGTTAGAAACAAAGAGAACCGTTTAAAGAATCTATGAAATCAAGAGCTGGTGCTTTGAGAAAAATCAGCAAGATATACAAACCCTTAGCAAAACTATCTAAAAAGCAAGTGGAGAACATTCAAATCAACAAAATCAGAAATGAAATGGGGCACATAATGACAGAGACTGAGGAAAAACAAGGAATCATTAGGTCTTACTTCAAAAGCCTATGGACCACGAACTTTGAAAATATAAATGAGATGGACAATTTTCTTAGTAGATTCCACTTACCAAAGTTGAACCAAGAACAGGTAAGCAAATTAAATAGTCCTATAGTTCCTTAGGAAACAGAAGCAGTCATCAAAAGTCTCCCAACCAAAAAAAAAAAGCCCAGGGACAGATAATTCAGGACAGAATTCTGCCAGAGATTAAAAGAAGAGATAATACCAATTCTCTGCAAACTATTCTACAAAATAGAAACAGAAGGAACATTACCAAATTCATTCTATGAGGCCACAGTCACCTTGATGCCTAAACCACACAAAGACCCAGCAAAGAAAGAGAATTTCAGACCAATTTCCCTTATGAACATTAATGCAAAAATTCTCAATAAAATATTTGCAAATCAAATCCAAGAACACATTAAAAAATATCATTCACAGTGACCAATTAGTCTTCATCCTAGGCATGCAGGGATGGTTCAGTATATGGAAATCCTTCAATGTAATCCATCACATAAACAAACTGAAAGAAAAAAACACAAGATTATCTTTTCAGATGCCAAAAAAGCATTTGACAAAATCCAACACTCATTCATGTTAAAAGTCTTAGGAAGATCATGGATACAAGGCACATACCTAAACATAGTAAAGGCGGTATACATCAAGCCTATAACCAGAGAAACTTAAATCAATTCCATTGAAATCAGACACACAATGCTGTTGTCCATTCTGTCCCTATGTCTTCAATATAGCATTTGAGGTCCTAGCTAGAACAATAAGACAACAAAGAGATCAAAGGGATACAAACTGGGAAAGATGAAGTCAAAATATCATTATTTGCAGATGGTATGATAGAAATTAAATGCCACCAAACCAAATAATCCAATTTAAAATGGGGTACAAAGCTAAGCAGAGAATTCTTTTTTATCAGTTTTAAAAATTTTTTATTAATTTATTCATATTACATCTCAATGGTTATCCCATCTCTTGTATCCTCTCATTCCTCCCTCCCTCCCATTTTCCCTTTACTCCCCTACCCTATGACTGTGACTGAGGGGGACTTCCTCCCTCTGTATATGCTCATAGGGTATCAAGTCTCTTCTTGGTAGCCTGCAATCCTTCCTCTGAGTGCCACCAGGTCTTCCCATTCAGGAGACATGGTCAAATATGAGGCACCAGAGTATGTGTAAAAGTCAGACCCCACTCTCCACTCAACTGTGGAGAATGTCATGTCCATTGGCTAGATCTGGGTAGGGGTTTGAAGTTTACTGCCTGTATTGTCCTTGGCTGGTGCCATAGTTTGAGTGGGACCCCTGGGCCCAAATCTGCCTATCATAATGTTCTTCTTGTAGGTTTCTAGGATCCTCTGGATCCTTCAACTTTGCCATTTTTCCATGCTTCTCTCATCTAGAGTCCCAATAGGATATCCTCCCCTCTGTCCCAGTTTCCTGGTTAGTGAAGACTTTCATGAGACATGCCCCTTGGGCTAGTATGCAGATATAAGTGAGTATATACCATTTGACTCTTTCAAGAGAGAATTCTTAACAGAGGAATATTGAATGGCTGAGAAACACTTAAAGAAATGCTCAAGTCAAGTCTATAGTTATCAGCGAAATGCAAATCAAAACAGTAAGACACAAAATAATGCAATATCAAACATTTATACTGTTTCTCTCTAGTATGAATCTTCTAATTGTGACAAGAATAAAGGAACAATTAAAGGCTTGTCATTTTCTTTGGTTTTCTACATTTTGTCCTCCTTATACATTATTAATGTCAAACTAGAAAAAATATTTTATTAAAAAATTTCCACGTTGTTGCCTCTTGTAGAATTTTTCTTCGGTATGATTCTTATTTTAACATTTTTATATATAATGGATGTTTTGCATGCAGGTTTGTCAATGTTGCAGTGTTGGAAACTACAGCCTGAAGAAGCCAGGAAGCCAAAAGGCCAGACCCACTAGAACTGGATTAACATACAGTTGTGAGCTGCCAAGTGGGTTCTGTGAACTGAACACAGGTCCTCTGGAAGAGTAGATAGGGCTCTTAATCACAGAACCATTTCTCCAAGCCTTTAATATAAGATCTTTACATAAATAAAAAAATTCATTAAAGTCCTTCACAAAGTTCTGTATGTTTTGTATGCTCATAATGTTTCTCTGTTGTTGTCTGTAGAAAAGGAACACTGGAGAAAGGATATAGCAATAAATTTTCAATGATGAGGTTGCTCCCTCACATGAATTTCCTGGTGCTTTCTGCAATGTGAGAAACAGGCAATACCTTTGTCACAGTCATTACATTTGTCAGTTTTCTCTCCAGTATGGATTCTGTAATAAATTTTAAGGTTTGCTACCTGATGGTAGCAGCATTCTTTATATTGCTAAGGTTTTTTTCCAGCATAAATTCTTTGTTGTGCAGCTCTCCACTGTAGGTTTGTTGCGGCTCAAATTTATGGGCAGAGACAAGATTTCTTATATTCATTATATTTTTTCTCTTTCTACCCAATGTGGATTCTGTGATTTTGACTAATGTTGAAACATAAATGTAAGCATTTGCCATAGTCTTCATATTTTCAATGTTCCTCTCCCACATGCGTGCTTTTATGTTGTTTTCATGTTCACTAGAAGCATTTCTGTAGCTGCTGCACCTGCGTTCATTTCAATATTCTGTAGTAGTATTACTTGTTTTATAAAGTGTACATTTGGAAGACTTATTAAACTTTTGCCAAGCTCATTACATTTTAAAGACTTCTCTGGGATAGTTGCATGCTGCTGGGCAATATGCTTTGAGAATTGATCCAAGACTTACTCACATTTACCACACATGTGGTGGCTGTCTCTGTGCTTGCCATCTTTCATTAAATGGAAATTCTCAAGCCTACTGCTTTTACAAATTCATGAGTTATTTTGAAGAAGCATTTTTGTATGTTCTCCCATGGAAATATCTAAAATATAATATAAAGACACATGGTTGTTTCACTGTTGTCTCGTCTCTCTTACCAATCTATAGCACTTTGAATTGCTCCAGACAGGAGACAAAATCTAGGACTTACACTCAAATAATGTAGAGTTTAAGTCACTGTAGTTCTCCAACATGACATTAATGTATAAAGCCTTTTGAAAAGAGTCTGGGCATTCCCATTTAGTCTGGGAGAAGTCCATAGCCACAATTCTGATCACCTACAGACAGTAGGATGCACTATCTGTAGAACTAGTTCTTTGCTGGTTTTTGTCTCAGGAAAATGACTGGGCCAACAACCTGGGCTACTTTTCCCTCTCTCTTCATCTTTATTTTGTTTTATACCAGTGATCAGTTCTGGCATATCAGTGTAAGAACCACAGAAGACAGATTGCTGTAATGTCCCAACATAAAAATCTCTGTACAAAGCCTTCTGATCAGGATCAACACATATTACTCTCTTCATGAAGAATTTTACTGCGGTGTCACTGAAGACCAACAAGCATTGGCAGATGGAAAGCCACTGGGTTGTGCTTCCTGTCACTGACTTCTGTCTTATCACAGCAACAGAGAACTAAACTTAGATGCTTGGTCAGATTCTAGCAAGCACAGCTAGTTAAAGCCAATTGTGCAACATTTTCTACCTTCATTAAGCCCAGGTAGCATGAGTCTTGGCTATAGATCTGTCCATAAGTCCCTCTGATATCTTTCTTCCTGTCTTTCTGAACCCTGCAGAGCTTAGGCCAGGGACAGCTGTGACAGTTCCAAGCCCTTGCCATTTTGAGTTATGAGCTTACTGTTGGAGTCTAAACTCTTAACCCGAGGAGCACAGATCAATGGGCCAAGTGCTTCTGAAGCCTGGGATGGTGAGGTCCAAGATATGCTCAAGTGGCTCTCTACATAAGTAGGAAGAATCTATGACCCTTCACTCTTCCATCTTTTATGCATCTAAATCTAGCACCATGTGAACAGCACTGCCAAGTTCAGCAGCCAGCTTGGAATGGACCCTGTTACCCTGATCACATTAATAGCAGCTTTTTCATTCCATTGATTTCTAGGACAAAAATAACCATAGGCACTATTCCACAAGCTGTATGACCATGGATGACCACTGGATGATACCAAAAAGGGCCTTAAAATATTAGGTGCATGTTTTAGTGTAGCATAAAAAGCAAAAATATTTATTTTTAAAGTGGAAAAATCAATACTTATCTGCAGAACAATAAAAATATCTTTTTTTCCTCTATCTTTGCCAATTTTTGCAAACAAGAATGCCTAAAGTAATTATGTAAGAAAATTTCTTTTAACAATTTCCTATCTTAATAAGCCACTGTTTTTATTTCATGTGACCATTTTTGTGAAGGTAGGAAATTTGATCCTCAATGTTCTATTTAAGGATATTTTACAGAGAAAGTGCCATCATAATAAAATGATATTCTGAATATCATTAGTGTTATTAAACTTATACTGCAACATTTACACAGTACTGCACACAAATGAATCAAGAAGTCATTGGGTAATAAAAAAGAACACCACAGTCTTCAGATAAAATGATGACAGATAATTAAACTTCATTATCTTTCTTTTTTCATTATCATTCTTTTAAAAAGACTTAACTCATTATGAAATGTGTTTTAACACTACTGCTATATCTGTGCTGCCACACTGCTGAAGGAGGCATGTCCCAACAGGTAGGAGAACTACAGTCAAGTGCAGCTTCAGATAATACAGGGGAAAACCTGGTTATCTGACCAATGGATTCAAAACATCCCATAAGCTTTGCCTTCACAGTACCCCAAGTTCCTCCCATCGACATTCGCATTCATTATAGCACTTGCTGAAGTAGGGGTGTCTATAAACCTTGAGATGGAAAACTATTCCTTGGGTCCAAACTGAAAATGATCATATGATGCTGTCTATTGGCAGCCAGTGTTGTGTAAAGCAATGCCGTCTCTTTCACTCACTGCGTTGAAAGAGCTATCAGAAAACAAGCTGAAAAACCAACCAAACAGACAAACAAAGCAATCAGAACACATTTATGAGTCCTCTACAGTATCAGTAGTGGTCCCTACTGTTCTGCTTCCTCTACAGTCATTTGTTCTTTCAGCTGTTTAAAGAAGAGAGATCTATTTATCTATCACCTATCTATCATCTATTTATCTTTCTTCCTTGGTCTCCTTTTGTATAGATTCCCTTACTCCCATATTATTATGAACCTTGATGACTTCATCATTCCCTTTAACTCCAGCTGCCACCTTCAGAGAATGCATGCTAGAAATCATTTAGAAATGAAGGTCAAATGTGATACACATGAAGCTTCCCCTGTGGCCCTTTTGAGCCTCCAATCCTGGCTTCCACTACTCTGTACCCATACTGAACACCCCATGATTCCCATAATCCTCCTGCTCTGTGGAGTATCAGAGAGTGGAGGGCAGACAGAAACAAGACAACAACCAACTCAGGCAAATCCAGGTTAAAAAGGTGGCCTCTGGCGTATTACATATTTTTAAAATATAGGCTTCCTAGTCTATAGACTAAAAGTTAGGCTTCCCAAAGAGCTCTCTATGCATAAAATCACTACTTTCTTCTCAAAGGGAAGGAGAGATAGTTTATTCTGAGCCAAATAAGTGACCATGGCTTGGGAATATAGACTTAAGTTGCTGAAATGGCATATCACATCGTGAATGTATTTACATGAATTTTTGTAGTCAGAGAAAATAATAAAGCTTTAAATAAAGATATTTACCAAATGCATTAATGGGAACATCAGGTATGCAGTTTACAACAAAGTAGGGAGGTTTACATATTATCTGATGATATTCTTGGCTTTTGTGGTCCGCTGAAAACACATTCTTAGAAGGGCTAGAGGCATGAATCAGCAGTTAAGAGCACTGACTGCTCATGCAGAGAACCTGTGTTAATGCCCAGAGTATATGTCAGGCAGCTTAGAGCAGTCTATAACCCCCAGCTCCAAGGAATCTGACTCATTCATCTGGCCTTCATGTATACTGCATTTACATGTAAAAACCCACATGCTGACATATACACATATACACAAATTAAAAGAAAAAAAGAAAATTGGTGGTGAGGGGAGCATGCCTTCCTTGGTTTTTTTCCTGATAATTAGGTAAGATGCAAGTAGGCAATAAATGTCTATTAAGAGAAGTAAAGATTGTATGAAACAATGTGGTTCTGGGTCTTCATTTCAACTTTCCACAACGATGATGGTCAAGTCTATCGGTGCTGGAGAACATTTAAAATAAGTACATATGAAATCCAAGATGGCAGCGAGCAGTGTGGACCATGTTTGGAAGCTCCAGTGAACAATTCAGGCAATTGCACAGATTTCTGAGCCAGGAACACCAAGGTCCCGACACCACGGCAGCAGGAGTGCTCCACGGGAGGGACAGGGTGCAGAGGACCTGTGTGCCCCTGCACACGGGAGGAGCACGGATTTTCTTGGATCAGAGCAGCAGTGGCAGAGGCAGCAGCAGCAATGGCGGCACCAGTGGCACCAGCGTCAGCAGCAGCAGTGCCTGAGGTTTGCAGCTCAGAGCCTTCTGGTGGAGGTGATTGGTGAGGTGGCTGGTGGGAGTTGCTGCGGGAGACGGGAATCTGGACAGGATTTGGGTCACGTGGTGCCTTGTGACACAAACTGGACTCTGCAGACAGTTCAGCCCCAGTGTCCCGGGTTCAGCCCAGTGCTCAGTGCCATGGAGATGCTGGCTCAGCGCAGCAAACAATTCTGCCAGAGGCGCCAGCTCAGCGCAGCCACAGCTCCCCTGCTGTGACGCAGGCTGGGCAGAGCACTCAGTTCCACCCTAGGCACCAGCTCAGCACAGCCGCAGTTCTCCAGCTGTGACGCAGGCTGGGCAGAGTGCTCAGTTCCACCCTAGGCACCAGCTCACCTCAACGAGCAGTTCTGCCCAAGACACTAGCTAAGCTCAGCGGGCAGTTCTGGGGCACTGACACAGATTCAGCCCAGAGGTCCTAGCTGGACTTGCCGGGCAGATTAGGTCCAGAGTCTCTACCTGAGCTGTGCGCACAGGCTGGGTGGCCCCAAGGGTCTAGCTGGACTATCCATGCAGTAGAGGCCCGGAGTCCCAGGCTGATTTCAGCGAGCAGTGTGGGTCCATAGTCCCTGGCTGAGCTCGGTGCACAATTGTGCCCCGGAGACTCGGGTGGAGCTCGGCGTGCAGTTTAGGGCCAGAGTCCCTAACTGTGCTTGGCAGACAGATTGGGCCCAGAGACTCTAATGGAGCTTTTAGCACAGTTCCTGCTCTAAGACTCTGGTTGGACACAGTGTGCAGTTTGAATCCAGAATTCCTGGCTGAGCTTGGCGGACAGTTCGGCCCCTGAGTCAATAACTGACCACAGCACGTACTTTGGGCTAAAAGCCCCTAGCTGAACTTGGTGTGCAGTCCCAGCCCAAAAATTCTGGCTGGATTCTGTGTGCATTTTGGGCCCAGAATTCCTAGCTGAGCTCGGCAGACAGTTCAGACCCTGAGATTCTAGCCGAGCTCGGTGCGTGCTTCGGGCCCAGTGTCCCTGGCTGGACTTGGCAGGGAACTCAGAAGGCTGTGGATACCTTGGCCTGACCCAATGCTCATCCAGAGACCCAGAACAATTGCAGGACCCACAGCACAGGAGATCTGAGGATCACTGGCTGTGAGAGTCCAAAACAACAGGGCTAACCTCCTGCCATCCACACCAGTGAAGTATCAGAGCTTCCAGCCTATGGAAATCGTGAGAAAACAAGTGAATCTATCATCAGACTCCCTCAATCCAACTCAGGAAGCTACCCAACAAAAACAAAGATGGCAAGATGTCTAAAGGACAGCGTAAAAGCATACGCAAAAAACCCCAAAACAACATGGCGTCTCCAGTTTCCAGCTATCCCAAAGAAAACAACCCAGAGAACTCAAATACAATGGAAATACAAGAAAATGACCTCAAATCCTTAGTAATGAGGATATTAATGGAGGAAACAAATAAAATTCATAATCAAATGCAGGAAGACGCAGCCAAACAGGTGAGAGACATAAAAGAAGCACATAGAGTGGAACTGGAAAAATTTCAGGAAAATGCAAACAACCAGATGAAAGAAAGAAATAAAAACGGTTCAAACTCTGAAGACCTATAAAGAGGCAATGGAAGAAACTCAGGAATATACAAGCAATCAAATGAAAGAAATTAAAATATCAGTTCAAGATCTGAAGACGAAAATGGATTCAATGATAAACAGACAGAAGAAAAACGAGAACGGGAGACCTCAGAAAAGAAGGCGAGCAACACAGAGGTGAGCTTTTCTAACGGAATCCAAGAGATGGAAGAACGAATCTCAGGACTAGAAGATACAATCACAGATCTTGAAGCAACCATTAAAGAAAATGCCAAATCTGGAAAACTCCTGACACAAAACATCCAAGAAATTAAGGACACTATGAAAAGAAGAAATCTGAGGATAATAGGCATTGAAGAAAGAGAAGATATCAGACTCCAAGACCCAGAAACTATTCTCAACAAAATCATAGAAGAAAATTTCCCCAATCTAAAGAAAGAGATGCCTATAAACATACAAGAGGCCTACAGAACACCAAATAGAATTGACCAGAAAAGAAAAACTGCCCGTCACATAATAATCAAAACACAAAACATACAGAACAAAGAAAAAATATTAAAAGCTGCAAGGGAAAAAGGCCAAATAACATTTAATGGCAAACCTATCAGAATTACACCCAATTTCTCTGCAGAGACCATAAAAGCCAGAAGGGCCTGGACAGAAATCCTGCAAACCCGAAGAGACCACAGATGCCAGGCCAGACTACTTTACCCAGCAAAACTATCAATAACCATTGATGGAGAAAACAAAATATTCCATGACAAAAACAAATTCAAACAGTACCTATCCACAAATCCAGCTTTACAGAAGGTACTAGAAGGAAAACTCCATCCCAAAGGATCAAGCTACAACCAAAACTACTCAGGAAATAGATAAATATACCATGGCAAAAACACAACTACACAAACTCTCGATTGGAAACAACATCAAAATTAAGACTCTTAACAGTCACTGGTCATTAATATCTCTCAACATCAATGGTCTCAATTCTCCAATAAAAAGACACAGACTAACTGAATGGGTGCATAAACAAGATCCAACATTCTTCTGCATTCAAGAAACACATCTCACCCATAACAATAGGCATTACCTCAAGATAAAAGGTTGGAAAAAAGATCACAAGAAGCAAGCAGGCGTAGCCATTTTAATATAGAAGAAAATAGACTTTCAACCAAAATTAATCAAAAGGGATGTGGAAAGACACTTCATACTCATCAAAGGTAAAGTCAACCAAGATGACATCACAATTCTGAACATCTATGCTCCCAATACAAGGGCACCCACATGTGTAAAAGATCTGCTAAAAAAGCTTAAACCACACATCGATCCCTACACAATAATAGTAGGAGACTTCAACACCCCATTCTCAATGAAGGATAAGTCATTGAAACAGAAACTAAGCCGTGAAATAACATCATTAACCAATGCCATGGGTCAAATGGCTCTAACAGATATCTATAGAACCTTTCACCCAAACAAGAAAGAATATACCTTCTTCTCTGCACCCCATGGAACATTCTCCAAAATTGATCACATCGTAGGTCACAAAGCAAGCCTCAACAGATACAAGAGGATTGAAATAATACCTTGTATCCTATCTTATCACCATGCTCTTAGGCTGCAATTCAACAACAACAGAAATAACAAAAAGCCTACACGTACGTGGAAACTAAACAACGCTCTGCTAAATGACACCCGGGTCAGAGAACAAATAAAGAAAGTAATCAAGGAGTTTCTGAAATTCAATGAAAATGAAGGAACGACTTACCCAAATTTGTGGGATACATTGAAAGCAGTGCTAAGAGAAAAATTCATAGCACTAAGTACCTTTAAAAAGAAATTGGAAACATCGTACATAAGCATCTTAACGATACAACTGGAAGCCCTAGAAAAAAAAAAGAAACAGAAACACCCAAAAGGAGTAGATGTCTGGAAATAATCAAACTCAGGGCTGAAATTAACAAATTAGAAACTAAGAAAACAGTCCAAAGAATCAACAAAACTAAGAGTTGGTTCTTTCAGAAAATCAACAAGATAGACAGACCATTAGCCAAACTAACTAAAAGGCAGAGAGACACTATTGAAATCAACAAAATCAGAAATGAAAAGGGAGACATAACAACAGACACTGAAGAAATACAAAGAATCATAAGATCTTACTTTGAAGGCATATATGCCCCAAAAATTGAAAATCTAAGGGAAATGGATGATTTTCTTGATCAATTTCACTTGCCGAAGTTGAGTGAAGAACAAATAAACAAGCTAAATAGTCCCATTTCCCCTACAGAAATAGAAGCAATCATTGATAGTCTCCCAAGCAAAAAAAGCCCAGGGCCAGATGGTTTCAGTGCAGAATTCTACCAGACCTTCAAGGGCAAGCTAATACCGATACTCTTCAAGCTTCTCCAAAAGATAGAAATGGATGGAACATTACCATATTCATTCTATGAGGCCATAGTCACCTTGATACCTAAACCTCACAAAGACTCAACAAAGAAAGAGAATTTCAGACCAATTTCTCTTATGAACATCGATGCAAAAATACTAAATAAAATACTTGCAAAATGAATACAAGAACACATCAAAGATATCATTCATCATGACCAAGTAGGCTTCATTCCAGGCATGCAGGGATGGTTTAATATATGGAAATCCATCAATGTAAACCACCATATAAACAAACTGAAAATAAAAAACCACATGATCATCTCTTTAGATGCAGAGAAAGCATTTGATAAAAACCAACACCCATTCATGTTTAAAGTTTTAGAGAGAT
>OU015755.1:48849699-48860330 GCA_907169655.1 Acomys percivali
TCAAGACCCAGCTATTCCACTCCTTGGAATATACCCAGAAGATGCACAGGCACACAACAAGAAAATTTGCTCAACCATGTTCATAGCAGCCTTATTCATAATAGCCAGATCATCGAAACAGCCTAAATGTCTCTCAGTAGAAGAATGGATAAAGAAACTGTGGTACATATACACTATGGAATACTACTCAGCTATTAAAAACAAGGAATTCCTGAAATTTGTGGATAAATGGATTGAGCTAGAAATGATCATAATGAGTGAGTTAACCCAGAAGCAGAAAGACTCAAATGGTATATACTCACTTATGTCTGCATACTAGCCCAAGGGGCATGTCCCATGAAAGCCTTCACTTACCAGAAAACTGGGACAGAGGGGAGGACATCCTATTGGGACTCTAGATGAGAGAACCATGTGAGAATAGCAAAGTAGAAGGATCCAGTGCTTCCTAGAAACCTACAAGTAGAACATTATGCTAGGCAGATTTGGGCCAAGGGGTCCCGCTCAAACTAAGGCACCAGCCAAGGACAATACAGGCAGTAAACTTTAAACCCCTACCCAGATCTAGCCAATGGTCAGAACAGTCTCCACACTTGAGTGGAGAGAGGGATATCACTTTCTCAAGTACTCTGATGCCTCACATTTCACTATGTCCCCTGGAGGGGGACACCTGATGGCACTCAGAGGAATGACAGCAGGTCACTGAGAAGAGACTTGATACCCTATGAGCTTATACAGGGGGAGGTAATCCCGCTCAGGAACAGTCATAGGGGAGGGGAATAAGGGGAAAATGGGAGGGAGGGAAGAATGGGAGGATACAAGGGATGGGATAACCATTGAGATTAACAAGAATAAATTAATAAAATTAAAGAAAAAAAAGAGATTCTTGGTACCTCTTTAACCAGTGACTCAATATTATAAAACCTACTCATGATACTGTGAATTTATTTGGTTAGCATGTGATGCCTAGTTGGGGCATAATCTCCCCTATTATACATTGAACTCTGACATAACTGAAAACTCATATACATATATTCATATATAATATGAGATGATATAATGTTAGATAATATATAAATATAGAAAATATTTACACATACACAAAGTATTTGTATATTACACATATATACATACACACCTATACATTACATATATGTTATATAAATATTCCATATTTACATAATATAACAGATAATATACTGTTATAATTATATTATGTTTATACTATATAAATATTTATTTATAAATTACATATTTTATAAGTATATTCTGTAGATATATTTTATTTATTTATATTTCTATATTTACGTATTTATAAATGTATATAAATATTGTATTTAAACACACAATACAATATTTATAATAATGTATAATATTATATATATAAGTATATAATTTATAATATTTATATGTTATATGTGTAATATATTATATACTATATATTTTATATTATAAATATATATGCCAGAGGAGGCATGTGGTGTTACTAATATCTTTCCACATTTCCTCTATTTTCTTCCCCTCTCTATTTACTCCTTCTATAGTAATTTCTATTTTATCACTATGTTGTATATCTTGTACTTTGGAAGCTCTTTTCTTCTTTCTTGGTCTCTTATTACCTACCCACACTTTATTGATCTTCTTAATGAAACACACATTTGAAGCTTAAAATTTAAAATATGAGAGCATGTCCAATGTTTGTCTTTCTGGGTCTGGGTTACTTCATTCAGAATAATTGTTTCTTAGGTCTAACCATTTACCTGAAAATTTCATAATTTTATTTTTCTTAAGCAGTTGAATAATATTCCATGTGTAAATATACTATGTTTTCTTTATTCATTCATCAATTGATAAACATCTAGGTTGTTTCCAACTTATGGCTATTGTAATGGAGTAGCAAGGATCTCTGTGGTCGGATTTAGAGCCCTTTGGGCATATGCTGAAAAGTCTATAGCTGATTTTGTGGTAGGTCTAGTTTTAATAACGGAAGGAACTGCTGTATTGATTTTTATAGTCGGAATTCCTAATAGCATTGAATAAGTGTTCCTCGTTCCCTGCATCCTAACCAGAATGCGCTATCATTTGTTTTATTGATCTTAGGCACTCATTGGGGTAAAATGAAATTTCAAAGTAGTTTTCATTTGAATTTCCCTGATAACTAAGGATGCTGAACACTTCAAAGTATCTCTCAGCCATTTGTATTTTATCTTTAGAGAATTCTCTGCTGTAAATTTATATAATCCTACTTTTCATTGGGACATTTGTTTTTTTTAATTTTGCCTTCCAGGTTTTTTTTAGTTCTTCCTAAAGTCTAGATACTATACCCCTGTCAAATGTGTAATTGGTAAATATTTTTCCTATTTCATAGACTGCATTTTTGTTCTATGATTGTATCATTTCATGTACCAAAGTTTTTAGATCAATGAAGTCTCATTCCTTAATTGCTGGTCTTAATGCTTAAGCTATCAGAGTCCTGCTCAGAAAGTCATTTGCTGCTGAATTGGGAATATTTGGTCATATGTTGAGGACTTTGTTCTATTTGTAGTTCATTTTTGTGCAGAGTAATAAATAATAGACTTTTTCATTTTTCTACATGAATCTAGAATCTATCCAGTTTGATATCACCATTTGTTAAACATGACTCTTTTCTCCAGTGTGTATTTTTAGCTTTGTAAAAAATCAGATGTCTGTTGGTATGTGACATTATGCTCAGGTCTTCAATTTGATTGCATTCATGAACATGTTTTTTAAAACTACAGTTCTGTAGTATAATTTTAGATTTGGCATGGGGGTGCTATAAGAAGTTCTCTTATTACAGAGAATTGTTTTAGGTCTTCTGAGCATTTTGTGTTTCCATATGAAGTTAAATTGTTTTAAATTTCTGTGAAGAATTGTGTTGGAATTTCTTTTTTTAAAAATTAATTTATTCACATTATATCTCAGTTGTTAGCCCATCCCTTGTATCCTCCCATTCCTCCCTTCCTCCCCCTTCCCCCCTACTCCCCTCCCCTATGTCTGTGACTGAGGGGGACCTCCTCCCCCTGTATATGCTCATAGGGTATCAAGTCTCTCCTTGGTGACCTATTATCCTTCCTCTGAGTGCCACCAGGTGTCTCCATCCAAGGGACATGGTCAAATATGGGGCACCAGAGTTTGTGTGAAAGTCAGATCTCCTTCTCCACTCAACAGTGGAGAATGTCCTGTCCATCGGCTAGTCTGGGTAGGGGTTCGAAGTTTACTGCCTATATTTTCCTTGGCTGTTGCCATAGTTTGTGGAGGACTCCAGGGCCCAGACTTGTCTGTAGTTTTCCAGGACCCATTGGATCCCTCTATTTCCTCATGCTCCTAGGCTTCTCACACCTAAAGTCTCAATAGGATGTCCTCCCCTCTGACCCACTTTCCTGGTAGGTTAGTGGATCAATGGAATCGAACTGAAGACCCAGAGATGAATCCACACACATTTGGTCACTTGATTTTTGACAAAGAAGCCAAATCCATTCAATGGAAAAACAACAGCATCTTCAACAAATGGTGCTGGTCTAACTGGATGTCTACATGTAGAAAAATGCAATTAGACTCCTATTTGTCACCATGCACAAAACTCAAGTCCAAGTGGATTAAAGACCTCAACATAAAACCAGAGACATTAACCCAGTTAGAGGAAAAAGTGGGGAAGAGTCTGGAACACATAGGCACAGGAGACAACTTCCTGAACAGAACACCAACAGCCCAGGCCTTAACGTCAACAAATAATAAATGGGACTTCATGAGGCTGAGAAGCTTCTGTAAGGCAGGTGACACTGTCAAGAGAACAAAGCGTCAGCCTATAGACTGGGAAAAGATCTTCACCAACCCTTCATCTGACAAAGATCTAATATCCAAAATATATGAAGAACTCAAGAAATTAACACCACCAAACCAAATAACCCAATAGAGAAATGGGACTCAGAACTAAACAGAGAATTCTCAGCAGAGGAATATCAAATGGCTGAGAAGCACTTAAAGAAATGCTCGTCCTCGTTAGTCATCAGAGAAATGCAAATCAAAACGACACTGAGATTCCATCTTACACCCATCAGAATGGCTAAGATCAATAACTCAACTGACACCACATGCTGGCGAGGATGTGGAGAGAGAGAAACACTCTCTGGTTTGGTGGTGGGAATGCAAACTAGTACAACCACTTTGGAAATCTATCTGGCGCTTTCTCAGACAACTGGGAATAGGGCTTCCTGAAGACCCAGCTATTCCACTCCTTGGAATATACCCAGAAGATACACTACCACACAACAGGAACATTTGCTCAACCATGTCCATAGCTGCCTTATTCATAATAGCCAGAACATGGAAACAACCTATGTGTCCCTCAGTAGAAGAATGGATAAAGAAACTGTGGTACATCTACACTATGGAATACTACTCAGCTATTAAAAACAAGGAATTTCCAAAATTTGTGGACAAATGGATTGAACTAGAAATTATCATAATGAGTGAGTTCACACAGAAGCAAAAAGAGCTAAATGGTATATACTCCCTTATATCGAGACACTAGTCCAAGGTGTACGTCCGCATAAAAAACTGTGTTGGAATTTCTAATGCATGGTGGCTCCTTCTGAAATCTCTGTTTCCAGGATTTTAAGGTTTATGGCCTAATAGCTATGGTTTATCAGAACAGCTACAGTGAGGTGCAGGCTCAGTGGTGAGAGCAAGCCATGCCATTTCTGCTGTGGCAGTGTTGTACTGCCTTTCCTGTGTACTTATACTGGGCCCATGCGGACTATGAAGGAGATGGAAGTGCCACAGAGCCTCTCTTTCCTTTCCTAACTCTACCCTTTTCTGGACATTTTCTCCTCTCCACCTACCAATGTCTACATGCTTAATATAACCTTATTAATTGAAATCTGCTTTCTTAGGTGGTGACTTAATCTTCATTCATTTTAAGCTATCAATGTTTTATCTTTATCTTTAAGAAGATAAAGACTCAAATCTGCCTAATGTTTCAAGGCATGTTTGGAAGTCTTTCTTTTCTTCAAGACAGGACTTCAAAGGAGTAAACTTTCTGTGTGTGGTGCTTCGCTTTGCTCTGCCACTGATTCATACTGTAACACAGTGCAGTGTAGATACTATAGCATGTTACTGTGAGGTTTAGCACGTCAGGTTCTGTGTGGTCAGTGCAGCATGTTGTGTGCGGTTCTGCAGTTCAGGTCAATAAAGAGCAGTTAGTCTTCTTAACCATTGAGCCACTTCTCCAGCCTTTCATATTTATTGTTTCCCAATTTATCTTTTAATGCTGTTTGTTTAAAAATTAGCTCTTTGAAGTGGAGAGGTGACTCAATGGCTAGAAGCACTTGCTGCTTTATAGAGGATACAGGTTCCATACCTCTGACTCCTAAAGGCTGTTATTAAAGCTGTACAATACCATGCCTGGCCCTTCCTCTTGTATTCTGTGACAGGGGATCTCCTGGAATGCAGAGCACACTAATTTGGCTAGGTAAGATGGCCTATGAGCCCCTATAATCCACTACCTCCCTTTAGTGCCACCATGCCGACTGTTATATGTGTGTTGACGATAGAAACTCAGGTCCTCATACAGCAAGAATTTGCCATGCGAGATGATCCTCTAACTCTCAAGCTTCCAGATTTTAACTTTGTGTTCCTTAGTCTTTCTCTCCTTCAAGGTTGCTTTAGAAACTTCTGGAAATGTCTTAAATCTATGTAAGCAAATACAAACCCTCTTGAAGAGCACAGATGGAGGATATTTTGCCATTTTAAATTCATGTTTGTTTTATATAAGACAGGTGGAAATGATCAGCACATAACTCATGTCACACACTATTTCACAGTTGTGTGGTCTGTTGCAGTTTGGATATATCACCGGCTTACAAATTCCCCATGTATTGAATGTGTAGGTAGTTTTTGAACTTTTGTACATATAAACAGCACTGCTGTGTGCATCATTGTGCATCTATGCCATTGCATCTCTGTGTGATTATTTCCTTACCATTCCTTCTTTGTGAATGATAATTAGGTCCTCGGGTCAGAAGGACTTCTGGAAGTGCCCTGTGATGGAATACAGTTGTCAGAATAATCCAGCCTCAGGCTTCAGATGGGGAACTTTTGCAGATGACTTGGGCTGAGGTTTGTTCTGTGAACTATGGAGTGTGGGGCAGCAGCTTTGCCTAGCCTTCTAATAGAAGTAGCATGGTACACAATGCAGCCCAGATCTGTAGTATCAGCAGCTCTTCATCAATCTGCTGAGACCAAAGCCAACTCTCCAAACAAACATTTCCTGCATGAACATTGTGTTTGTTATATTTCCCTCATTTGTTTATGATGACTGTGTCAGCCACACTGATTTACATAAACACTGCCAGTTTCGGGATGTTACATTCTTAACAAAAGTAGCCGAGTACAAACAGCATTCCTCAGTTTTAATTCATATTGTCTAAACATAGCAGATGTTGATAGAGTGAGCCAATAAGAAAGTACAACAAAGTCAGCCATTTCAGGGGTGGGTGGTTTGTGATTAAAATGCATTCCAGATTGACACAATGATACAACATTAATGGAGTAAATTGTTTAAATGTTATATTTGGCTCCTATAGAATCATAAAGCAATCCCGAGTCCCACTTCGGCAGTTTCCAGATTGTAACTGTAGAGGATGATTTTATGTGTTAGCAATTCAACCAGTTTTATCCTTTTTCTCTCATCTCTGCTTTAGTGATGCACATTTGCATCTGCACCTTGAGTGTGTCAGAAGGCATTGCTGCTGCTTTTCCCATGGGCCATATTCCTTATGGACAGTGCTCCCCTGGGCCTAACACGGCATAGTACCTGTCCTATTCACTCAAATGACTAATTTGGTGAAAACACATCCCAATCCTATAGATCTGTTCACATACTTATGAAAACTATCAGCACAGCTCTGGGAGTGGAATCACATTCCAAATAAGAACATCTTAGCCAACAAGAAGTTAGATGTTTCAGTACTTTTTCTTCCCTCCTTTCTTTGTTTCTTCCTTCCTTTCTTTCTATTGAGAAGACAGCATTTTATTTCACGGACTGTTCATGAGTGTTTGAACATAAGACATTTTAACCTGTTTTATTTTAAATCATTCCTATAAGTGAGTCATCCTTCTGTAGTTCAAGTATCCTATGGCCTAAATCACAAATAATTTCATAATTTTAGTAGGAACTCAAATTGGTTTTTGTTTTTCAGTAGAATTACATCACCCAAATGGATTATGGTGATATTTTCCTCCTAGAGTTCTGGGACTATTATTGTATTAAAAGGATAATTTTATTTATTTATTTATTTATTTATTTATTTATTTATTTATTTACATTCTGGGTGCAGCCCCCCTCTGCTTTCAATTTCCACCTCATATACTGCTTCCCCATTCTCCCCTCTCCTTCTCCTCAGAGAAAGGGGAGGTTCCCCCATGTGTACCAACCATTTTAGCATATTAAGTCACTGAAGAACTAGGCACATCATCTCCCACTGAGGCAAGACAAGGCAGCCCAGTTAGGGGAAGAGGGTTCAAAGGCACGTGTCAGAATCAGAGAGGGCCCTCCCTCCAGCTGTTGTGGGATCAACATGAAGATGAAGCTACACAACTGTTGTGAATGAGTAGAGTGCCTAGGACCAGCTCATGCATGTTCTTTGGTTGGTGGTTCAGTCTCTGTGAGCCCCCATGGGCCCAGGCCATTTGACTATGAATGTCTCCTTGGGGGGCCTTTGACCCCTCTGGCTTGTTCAATCACTTCCCTAACTCTACCATAGGATCCCTGAGCTCTCTCTAATGTTTGATTGTAGGTTTCTGCATCTGTTTCCATTAGCTTCTGGTGAAACTTCTCAGAGGAATTATGCTAGGCTCCTGCCTATAACCATAGCATAGTAACATTAGGAGTGTCAGGGATTGGTTCTCTCCCATGGGATGGGTCTCAAGCAGGGCCAGTCTTTGGTTTGCCATTCCCTCAATCTTTGCTCCATTGTTGTCCCTACACATCTTATAGGCAGGACAAGTTTTTGGCCAATGGTTTATGTGTGGGTTGGTGTCCTTGTCCCTCCATTGGAAGTCCTGCCTGGCTACAGGAGATAGTCACTTCAGGCTCCATATCACCTACTGGCTAGGAGTCTCAGCTAGGGTGAGCCCCATAGACTTCCTGGCTTTTCTCTATCCCAAATCTCTGGCATGTCCCAGATATGCCTCCCACCTCTAATTTCCATTCTCTCACCCTCTCTTCTTACTCTTAATTCCCACCCCTGATCCCCTCCCCATTCCCTTGCCTATCCAGTTCCCTCCATCCATCTACCAGCAACCCCTATTATATTCCTTTCTGAAGGAAATTCAAGCATCCTTCTCTGAACCCTCCTTGCAACTTAGATTCTTTGGATATGTGGATTGTAGCATGGTTATCCTGTTCTTTATGGCTAATATCAACTTACAGCTGAGTACATATCAGGCATGTCTTTTGGTGTTTGGGTACATCACTCAGGATGATTTTTTTCTAGTTCTAACCTTTTTTCCTGCAAGTTTCAAGATGCCCTTGTTTTTTAATATCTAAATAGTATTGCATTGTGTAAATGTATCATGTTTTCTTTATCTGTTCGTCAGTTGAGGGACAAAGAAGCCAAAACCATACAATTGAAAAAAAAAAGATAGAAAGCTTCTGCAAGAAATGGTGCTGGTCTAACTGAATGTCTGTATGTAGAAAAAGCAAATAGATCCATATTTATCACCCTGCATAAAACTCAAGTCAAGTGGATCAAAGACTTCAACATAAAACCAGTTACACTAAATCTAATAGAAGAGAAAGTTGGCAATAGCCTTGAACTTGTTGGCACAAGAGACTCAAGCTCTAAGATCAACAATTAATAAATGGGACCTCATGAAACTGAAAAGCTTCTAAATGACAAAGGACACTGTTAACAGGACAATATGGCAGCCAACAGAATGGGAAAAGATCTTTACTAGCCCTACATTGTACAGAGAGCTAATATCTGAAATATATAAAGGACTCAAAAACATTAAACACCAACAAACCAAACAACTGAACTAAAAATGAAATACAAAGCTAAACAGAAAATCTCAACAGAGGAATCTTGAATGGCAGAGAACACTTAAAGAAATGTTCAGTGTCCTTATTCACCAGAAAAATTCAAATCAAAATGACACTGAGATTCCATCTTATACCCATAAGGATTGCTATGATAAAAAAAAAACCCCCCAAAAAACCAAGTGACAGCACATTCTCACAAGGTTGGTGAGAAAGGGGAATACTCCTTCATTGCTTGTGGGAATGCAAACTTGTACAACAACTTTGGAAATTAATCTGGTGGCTTCTCATAAAATTGGAAAGAGTTCTATCTTAAGACCCAGCTACACCACTCTTGGAAGAGTGAATCTAGACTGGGAGCCTGGCCTTGGTCACAGGTGTTAAAGTTTCCTGCAAATATGTTCCCAAGTTTTTACAAACTTGTATTCTAGTAGGCTGCTCTGGGACCATTGCACTGAGTTTCCTAAGGTGAGCTAAGATGGAAGTACTTAGCAGACTCATTTGAAAGTAACATTTAGTGTTCCAGGTGGTGTAGGCTACTTTTGTTTGTCTCAGCTGTGATGATCAGGCCTCTTGGGAAGAGATATGACCTGATAGGTGACCCTGGATATTCATGGCTTATATCAACTGGTGATGGATCTAAAAAGCTTTTCCTGGACAAGAAACCAGCAAATTTCCATGGAGTAGTTGCTTTTAGCATTGGGGAGAATAAAAACTACAGTTGGTTTTGCAGTTCAGGCAACTCCAGTGACAAAGCTGTTGTAATGTATATACAGGAAGGTATTACTTTATGCCCACTGATGATAGTGTTTATCATGACAGCTTTCCTGTGGAGAGAGAAGTAATAAGAAGACCAGGCCACCTGTCGATGGTTCATACAGTTTTTGATTAATGTGCTTTTGAGTCCAACTTTCTCATTTTTATGGTATTTCTAACTGTGTATAAGTGGAAACTATATATTTTTGGACCCAAACCACAGCATAAACATTCAGCAATTCAAAATTTATAAGAAGCAGAATAAGGCCTTTTAAAAGTAGCTTCAAAAAGGAAGATTGCTTTAGAAGTTTTTTATTTTTCTGGCCCAGAACTAAATACTCTGTTTCAAACCACAAGGAAGCTCTAAAACAGATGAGTCCCACCATGGCCTCCACCACTGTATTCACCAACGAAGTGCTTACTCTTGCCAAATAAAGACCTCAGCACTCTCTCCCAGCCATTCACTCAGAAACCATTTGTCAAGCACTTCACCAAGGCCAGATACTAGGCCAGGGCTGGGATACCAGCAAACTAAATTCCATGTAACATACATGTATGACTGGGAGAGATGTGTATGTTTTATGTTGTCAAAGAAAAAGTAAGGTTGGATTTATTTGTATGTATCCCTTAAAAATCAGGATGAATTTCAGATGAATAATAACTAGTTTAAGTTTAGAGTCTGTGGGTTAGTTCCCCAGTAAAACCTGAGCTTTGAAAATAGCCAGTGATTACTGTATAATATTAAGACACAATACTAACAGACTATTATAACACACACACACACACACACACACACACACACACACACACACACACA
>OU015755.1:48860340-48874772 GCA_907169655.1 Acomys percivali
ACACACACACACACACACACACACACACACACACACACACACACACACCTCTGTACTTATCTGTATGATTTTACCTCCTTGGACACAAACAATCATTAGTGGAAATTACATTAACAAAATTATGCTTATACTAAGTAGATACACACTTTTATTACAATTATTCTTTAAATGATAGAATATAACATTAATGTAAAATTTACATTGTTGAAAAGTGGTAGAGAACACCTGGAATCCTAGCACAGTTGAGATTGAGTCAAGAAGAGCATGATTTTAAGGCTAACCTGGGCTCAAACACAAATAGCGGAAATACTCAGAGATAAAATATATGGTTAGATGTACATAGATTAGGCACAAATTATATGCCAGTTTCTATAAGGACCTGAGCATCTGTGGATTTGGGTGTTTGTGTTTACACTGGATCAAATATTGTTAACATTCTAGAGATTATTTATAGCAACTGCCTTGGATACTGAAAAATATCTCTTTGCGAATATATATCTCCTATTTATATATAGTCTTTATTAGTAATGTATTTTATTTAGGTGTTTGTGTCTACACACACACACACACATACACACACACACACACACACACACACACACACACATTTCTGCAGGTTCCCAGAGAGGACAGAAGAAAGCTTTGGATTTCTATAGAGCTGTATCTCTAGGCAGTTGGTTATCCGACATTGAACTCTGGCCTTCTGAAAGAATAGTGTGAGAGTTTGAATGAGATATTTTTCTCATCCCCCAGTTGGTAGTGCTATTTGGGTAGGTATGACCTTGCTGGGGTAAATATGCCATTACCAGTGGGCTTTGAGAACTTAAATACTGGAGTAATTTTAGTTCATTCTATGCATTCTGCTTGAAGTTCAAAATATGAATTCTCAGCTTCCTGATAATGGTGCCACACATGTACTCTACCCTCTGGAACAAGTTGCCTCTATTATGGTGTCTTATCACAGCAATAAAAAAAGTAACTAATCAAACAGTAAGCACTCAAGAACTGACCTATCTGTAGTACTTCTTAAACATGTTGTGTGTCCATCCCTGACGTATGCATTCATTTACTCACTTGCTTTATTAGAATTAAAAAACAATGCAATTCTTACATGTTTTGTTGTCCTTTGTTTGTTTGTCTGTTTGGTGAAGGTGTGGATTGGGGCACCTATGAACTCTTTTTAATTATGGCCTTACATTCAACCAAGGTGGGAACATTAATTATTTGTTTGAACAATTGTATGTTCACATCAGATTTAAAATAAATAGAGGAGGATCCAAGATGTTGGCACCAAACATGCATGGTATCTGATCTGCAGGATGGAGATTAGGGACCTGGCTGGGAACTACAGACCTCAAAATGTAGAGAGACCTAGGTGAAAGGGGTCTGCACAGTGCAGAGCACAGGTGGGTCTAGCCTCAGGCCACCCAACTGCGCCTTGGAGGATGGGTGCCCAGTCCCCAGAGTCAGGAGTCATACCCTCCTGCCAGATGTGGCCATGCTCTATATCACAGACTCTGTATATGGGACTGAACTGTGAGTGGTGAAGCATCAGAGTCTGGATCTGCTGGCCTGGGGAGAACCCAGGAAAATGGTGGATCTGACCTCAGACAGCCCTGCCAGTCCACAGAAAGCCCCAGGGGCCTGCAACCATGCGGGCACGGTATCCAATGTCCAGCGCAGCCTATTGTGCTGTACCTGCACTCTTTCTCTCTCACTTTCTGACTGAACTGTGGGCCACAGAGAAACAGCGTCAGTGTCTGCTGGCCCGGGGGAGTCCAGAGTGTGGATCTGGGATTGACTTGACCTCAGATCATCCTGCCAGTCTACCCAGTGGCCCAGGCGGCTGTGGACACGTTCTTCAGCTGCAGCTCCATAGACCCTCTCTTGGGCTGACTAATTTCAGGTAGCTTGGCCTGAACAGATCAGGCAGAAATCTAGCCAGCTATCCCAACCCAGAAGGCTGTCTCACAATTTCTGTAGCAGGACTAAACCAGCCTGAGTGGGTCAGGCTGAAGCCTGGGCAGCTGCCCCAACCCAGTGGGCTGTCCCTGCACTCTCTTGCATCGGAATAAACCAGCATGAACAGATAGGACAGAAGCCTAGCCAACTGCCACAAGCAGGAGAGCGATAACTTCCTTCTCAGGCGTCATTGAACCTAGGCCCAGGACTTGCATGGATCAAGCAGAAGCCTAGCCAACTGCCACAAGCTAGCAGAGGTTCCTGCATGCTCAGGATGGAAGAGACCTAGGCCCCAAAGCCCCAGTACCTGAGGGCAAAGTTTCCAAAGCCCAGCCAAAGGTCAGATAACCACCTGTACCTACAGTACCTTGAATTGAATCTTGGGCTGTAGAGCATGAACACTGGCCACTGCTGGCCCAGTCGGGAGCCCAGGGTGTTGTGCAAAGTCCCATGGAACTGACAGCAGGTCACCTGCCTGATCCAGGGAAGGGTTTTCTGATGCCTACAGGTAAGGGTTCTCAACATATGGAAACTCACCAGTGAACTGCTCTCAACAACCAGTGAAGGACACCAGCAACTACCTCGTAATGTCAGGGACAGCAAGATGACTAAAGGCCAGCATAAAAAAACACAAACAACAAAAACCAAAACAATATGGCATCTCCAAAATCCTGTTATCTCAAAGAATTCAACCCTGGGAACTCAAAAACAAGTAAAGCATAAGAAAATGACATAAAATCCTTAGTAATGAAAATGATAATGGGGGAAACAAATAAAATCTGAAAGCAAATACAGGAAGATGCAGCTAAAGAGATTGAGGGCATTAGAAAGTCCATGACAGAAACCTATAGAGAGGAAGTAAAAAAAAAAAATACTGGAAGAAATTCAGGAAAACACAAACAAATGAAGGAAATAAATGAAACAGTTCAAGATCTGAAGATCAAAGTGGAAACAATGATAAAAGCACAGAGAGAATAAAGCAAGAAATGAGAGAACTTAAAGAAGAAAACAGGAAATGCAGAGTTAAGCTTTGCTTATAGAATTCAAGAGATGGAGGAGAGAATTTCTGGGGTAGAATACACAATAGAAGAATTTGATGCAACCGTCAAAGAAAATCTTAAGTCTGAAAAATTCCTGATACAAAATATCCAAGAAATCAAAGACACATGAAAAGATAAACCTAAGGATAATAGGAATTGTGGAAAGAAAAGACACCTGGCTCCAAGGGCCAGAAAATATTTTCAACAAAATCATAGAAGAAAACTCCCCAAATTTAAAAGAGATGCATATAAACATACAAGAGGCCTACTGAACAACAAATAGAATAGACTAGAAAATAAAATCCTCCTGCTGCAAAATATTCAAAACACAAGAAGTACTGAACAAAGAAAAAATATTAAAAGGGGCAAGGGAAAAAGGCCAAGTAACATCTAATGACAAACCAATTAGAATTATACCCGACTTCTCAGCAGAGACCATAAAACCCAAGGTTAAATCCTAAAATCTCCTGCATCAAAACTGTCTTTTTAAGAGGGACATTAGGCATGCCCACAAGCATAAGTCAGCCTACTGCTGGCAGTTGGGAGACAACAAAACCGGCTGCCACTTGCAACTTAACTCTCATAGAACAACAAGAGCTGCAGAGACATGAGGAGTGAGAAAAATGAAACTGGGAGCCTGGAAGCCTTCTAGACCAAGCTGATGAATGGAATTAATTATCTCAATAAAAAATAGAGACTACTATCTCTCCACGATGCCAAAACAGAGGGTACTTGGACATTTTTTTGGTTTTGTTTTCTTTGTTGTCATGGACCTGGTTGCAATGTGTTCAGTGGTGATCATCATTTACCAAGCCCTCTCTAAGTAAATTCAAAGAAAATGTGGTAGAAAAGGCAGAGAGATGAAAGGATAAGTTACAGACAATAGGAAAGGAGGAAGAAACAGAACTCTTCTCAATAGAACTGATGGCAGCTATAGCTCAAAGCTCTCTAGCTATGAAATATTTGTCAAGTTTCTCTGAGACAGGCCTAATAATACACTTTAACAACACCTAGGTAGTAGACAGGCCTCCACCACTGCAGCCTGAAATAGCACAACTGGCCCAAAACTTAAAAATTTCTTGTGTCTCTCATGTACTCTGGTGCCTCACATTTGACTATGTCCCCTGGCGGGGGAGACCTAGTGGCACTCAGAGGAATGACAGCAGGTCACCGAGAAGAGACTTGATACCCTATGAGCATATACAGGGGGAGGTAATCCCTCTGAGGAACAGTCATAGGGGAGGGGAATAAGGGGAAAATGGGAGGGAGGGGAGAATGGGAGGATACAAGGGATGGGATAACCATAGAGATGTAACAAGAATAAATTAATTAAAAATAAAAAATAAAAAAAAAGGAAAAAAATTTCTTGTGTCTTTGCTTCAAAGTTTTGTTTTTCCCTATAGCAGAAATAGAGGATATTTTTGCTATTTGACATTGCTAAAACATGTGATTGTTTAAAGATTTTGGGTGTATTTGAGATAAAAAATTTAAATACAAGGTGTGAAAGCACTTGCCTTTAATCTCCACACAAAGAAGTCAAAGACAGGCAGATCACTGAAGTGTGGAACAGACTCCATTACACAATAAAGTTAGGGTGGATTTGATACCCAGAAGGTTTCATTCTTTTCCTCCTTGATCTCCTTTCCCTCCTGTTTAGGATAGCCAGGTTGTAAGGGAAATATATTTGTTTAATAAATTCATAATAAAGTTTAATTATTAAGGAATCAGAGTCATCAAAAGGCACTTGACATGGGGCATGATGGGTTCTGTAATTTTCTTTCTTTTTTTATTTATTTATTTTTATTAATTTATTCTTGTTACATCTCTAAGGTTATCCCATCCCTTGTATCCTACAATTCTCCCCTCTCTCCCATTTTCCCCTTATTCCCCTCCCCTATGACTGTTCCTCAGAGGGATTACCTCCCCCTGTATATGCTCATAGGGTATCAAGTCTCTTCTTGGTGACCTGCTGTCCTTCCTCTGAGTGCCACTAGGTCTCCCCCTCCAGGGGACATAGTCAAATGTGAGGCACCAGAGTACATGAGAAAGTCATATCCCTCTCTCCACTCAAGTGTGGAGACTGTTCTGACCATTGGCTAGATCTGGGTAGGGGTTTAAAGTTTACCACCTGTATTGTCCTTGGCTAGTGACTTAGTTTGAGTGGGACCCCTTGGCTCAAATCTGCCTATCATAATGTTCTACTTGTAGGTTTCTAGGACCCTCTGGATCCTTCTACATTGCTATTCTCCCATGGTTCTCTCATCTAGAGTCCCAATAGGATGTCCTCCCCTCTGTCCCAGTTTCCTGGTAAGGGAAGGCTTTCGTGGGTCATGCCCATTGGGCTAGTATGCAGATATAAGTGAGTATATACCATTTGAGTCTTTCTGTTTCTGGGTTAACTCACTCATGATGATCATTTCTAGCTCAATCCATTTATCCACAAATTTCGGGAATTCTTTGTTTTTAATAGCTGAGTAGTATTCCATAGTGTATATGTACCACAGTTTCTTTATCCATTCTTCTACTGAGGGACATTTAGGCTGTTTCGATGACCTGGCTATTATGAATAAGGCTGCTATGAACATGGTTGAGCAAATTTTCTTGTTGTGTGCTGGCGCATCTTCTGGGTATATTCCAAGGAATGGAATAGCTGGGTCTTGAGGAAGCCCTATTCCAGTTTTCTGAGATAGCACCAGATAGATTTCCAAAGTAGTTGTACTAGTTTGCATTCCCACCAGCAATGAAGGAGTGTTCCTCTCTCTCCACATCCTCTCCAGCATGTGGTGTCGCTTGAATTTTTGATCTTAGCCATTCTGATGGGTGTAAGATGGAATCTCAGAATTGTTTTGATTTGCATTTCCCTGATGACTAAGGAGGTTGAGCATTTCTTTAATGTTTCTCAGCCATTTGATATTCTTCTGTTGAGAATTCTCTGTTTAGTTCCAAGCCCCATTTCTCAATTGGGTTGATGTTTTTATTATTTTAAAGACAAGTCAACTCCTGGCAGCATCAAGCCTACCTGAAAGACAGTGATGAACATCAAAGAGGCTCTTTATGGAGAAGGCTTCAAATGTGGAAAAGGCACCAAAATAAAGAAAGTGTTCTTATTTCTCCACAGACAGAATTCTGTCTACAATGGGCAAGCTTGGATGAAGGCTGAGTCAACTGCTGAGCTCTGCTAAGACAGGGTCATCAAGCCCTTAATAGTTCCTGTTTCACAAATATGTCTGTCAGATATACTGGACCAGAAGGCTAAAGATGGTGCTCCAATGCTATAAAGAGTTTGGATGACTGTCCAGGTACTGAACTGTCTCTGTCATATTTTTTTTTTTAATTTTGGATACTGCTAACCTGAGCTTCCTGTCTACTCAGGTAATTAATTTTATTCCTTCTCAATTCTCTGATGGGGACTAGATTATTATAGTTTTACAGGTAAGATTCATTGTTTAAGAATTTTAAAATGTTTTAAAGCCTAGATAGATGCTTTAGGTTAGTAAGTTAATAGAAAATAATTTGGTACAAAACTTTAGACTCTCAAAGATAGGATAGATAATATTATCTCCTAAGTTGTCAAATGCATATGGACTGGGCATTGTGAATGTAAATCTTACCTAACAGTTTTCATAACTGTTCCATAGGTATTTGTGTATATTTGCTATTACTGAAAGAATACAGCCTTTTATTGGATGGACTTAAAGGGGGGAATGGTGGCATTATTTTCTTTTGGACTATGTACCTATAATCATTCCTTCCTCTCTTCAGCAGGATACCACAGACTCTGCCTAATGTTTGGCTGTGGGTCTCTGCCTCTGTCTCCGTCAGTTGTTGAATGAAGCCCCTTTGATAACAATTTGATTAGGCACCAGCCTGTGAGTATAGAAGAATATCATTAGGCATCATTTTTTTGCCAGTCATGTTTGATTCTACACTAAGTCTCCAAACCATACAGCCTCTGCTTTCTAATGTTCCAGTCAGTGTCAGGGATTGGTTCCCTCTTGTGGTGTGGGTCTTAAGCTGGATCAGTGGTTAGTTAGCCACTTCCATAGTTTTGTACCACTTTTACCCCAGCACATCATGCTGTCAGAAAAAAAAATTATAGATTGAAGGTTTTTGTGGTTGGGTTGGTGTTCCAAACCCTTTTCTGGAAGTCTTGCCTGGCTATAAGGGAGATGGCAGGTTCAGGCTTTGTATCCTCATTACTAGGAGTCTTAGCTAGGGTCACCCTAATAGATTCCTAGAGTTTCCATTGCACTAAGTTTCTGAATTTCCCTAAATTGCCTCCCCCAATTCCAGTTGTCTTTCTCAGTACTCTTTTCCCCCATCCTCTTCCCACCTGATCTCTCTGTATTATATCTTAAGATCTAAAATTGCAATATTGCCAAGTATTTATTTATTTATCTTGTTAAAGATTATATTGGCTATCAAAGGTATTTTGTGGTTCCATCTGAATTTTGGATTTTTTTTCTATCTTTACAAAGAATGAGATGGGGACCTTGATTGGGATTGCATTGAAGCTGTAAATCAAGATGGGAAGGCATGTAATTTTCTGGCTTGACAAGGTTTCCCCAAAGATCCCTAGCCCATCTAACAAAAACTCCAACACCATGCATAGAAAACCCTCCTTTCAAATGTTGTTAGGGTTTTTCAAAGAACTCCTAAAATATGTGGGCTATTACTGTTGTCTTTCATCTACTGGGGCAATCAACTAATCACCACTCCTGTAGAAATGTCTGCCAACAAAAATTACCTAGGTGAACCCCAGGAAATAGGATTCAAGAGAAGCATCATAAACTTCATCAAAGAATTCAAGGAACAGTTTATGTACTTTTTTTAAAAACTGGATTTATTTATTTATTACATATACAGTATTTTGCCTGCATATACTCCTGCCCTCCTGAAGGGGGCACCAGATCTCATTATAGATGGTTGTGGCCACCATATGGCTGCTGGGAATTGAACTCAGGACCTTTGGAAGAACATACAGTGCTCTTAACCTCTGAGCCATCTCTCCAGCCCCAGTTTATGTACTTTAAGAGAATAAACACCTGCATGATGCCCAAGGGAATGCAAAGCTGCTGAAGATGATGCAGACAATACAGGACTTGAGAATGGAATTCAATAAAGAGATAGAAACAGTGAGGAGAACATAATTTAAAAAGCAATAACCCAATCAGGAAAGTAAAAGAAAGCTTTACAAGTAGAAAGAATGAAGCAGAAGATAGAATATCAGGACTCAAAGATAAAGTAGATTTAGATTAAATAAGCAAAATACAAAAATTTAAATTAAAAAATAGAAAAATAACAATTGAGAAATGTAGGATATCATGATAAGAACAAACTTTCAAATTATAGAAAGAGATGAGGAAGAAGCATTGCAGGTACAATGCATAGGCCAGATATTCAACATAATTACAGAAGAAAATTTTAGTAAGCTAAGGAAAGACGTCCACATGTAACATCAATACAAACACACAAAATACCAGAGAGACAAAACCAAAATTAAAAGTACCCAAAGCCTAGCAGAGTTAAATCAAGAATACAGGACAAAGTGCTTTGAAAGTTGCAAGAGGAGGACAAAGCCATAAAAAAGGAAAAGCCACCAGAATAACAACTGATTTCTCAAAGGAAAATTGGAAAGAGAGAAGTGCCTGGAACAATGCACTCCAAGGATCACAGAATCCAACCAAGAGTAATATATCCATCAAAACTATCTGCCATAGTTGAAAGAAGAAAAAAAAACCTTAGAAAAAACAGCCTAAAAATCTTTTTTAAAAACCTCAAGGAGTTACTGCATCTATCCCAATCTCCTGGTAAGTGAAGACTTTCATGGAACATCCCTTTTGGGCTAGTGTCCAAGTATAAGTGAGTATATACCATGTGAGTCTTTTTGGGTCTGGGTTAGCTCACTCAGTATGATCCTTTCTAGTTCAATCCATTTTCCCTCAAATTTCAGGATTTCCATAGTGTAAATGTACCACAGTTTCTTTATACATTCTTCGACTGAGGGACATTTAGTTGTTTTTTGCCAGGTTCTGGCTATTATGAATAAGGCTGCTATGAACATACTTGAGCAAATGTTCTTGTTGTGTGGTGGAGCATCTTCTGGGTATATTCCAAGGAGTGGAATAGCTGGGTCTTGAGGTAGCCCTATTCCCAGTTTTCTGAGAAAGTGTCAGATTGATTTCCAAATGATTGTACATCTTTGCACTCCCACCAGCAATGGAATAGTGTTCCCCTTTCTTCACATCCTTGCCAACATGTGCTGTCATTTGAGTTTTTGATCTTAGTCATTGTGATGGGTGTAAGATGAAATCTTAGGGTCTTTTTGATTTGCATTTCTCTGATGAATAAGGATGTTGAGCATTTCTTTAAGTGTTTATCAGCCATTCAAATATTCCTCTGATGAGAATTCTCTGATTAATTTGAGCCCTATTTGTTAATTGGGTTATTTGGTTTGGTGGTGTTTAATTTTTTGAGCTCTTTATATATTTTGGATATTAGACCTTTGTCATATGTAGTGTTGGTAAAGATTCAATGCAATCCCTATCAAAATACCTGAACAAAAATTTGAAGACATCGAAAGATCAATTATTGACTTCATATGAAAAAACAAAGAACCCAGAATAGCTAAAGCAATACTCTACAATAAAAGATCTTCCAGAGGAATCTCCATACCTGATCTTAAGCTGTACTGTAGAGCAACAGTAATTAAAACAACATGGTACTGGCATAGCAATCGGATAGTTGATCAATGGAATCGAATCGAAGACCCAGAAAATAACCCACACACATATGAACACTTGATTTTTGACAAAGAAGCCAAATTTATTCAATGAAAAAAGGGTATCATCTTCAATGAATGGTGCTGGTCTAACTGGATGTCTACATGTAGAAAAATGCAAGCAGATCCATATTTATCACCATGCACAAAACTCAAGTCCAATTGGAATAAAGACCTCAACATAAAACCACATCTGTTAGCAGAAAAAGTGAGGAAGAGCCTGGAACTCATTGGCACAGGAGACAACTTCCTGAACAGAACGCCAACAGCCCAGGCCTTAAGGTCAACAGCTAATAAATGGGACCTCATGAAGCTGAGAAGTTTCTGTAAAGCAAAAGACACTGTCAACAGAACAAAGTGACAGACTACAGACTGGGAAAAGGTCTTCACCAATGCTACATCTGACAAAGAGAATGTTTTGTAGATGTATCCATTACAATCCTTTGGGCTCTACAACTCTGCATTTTGATTGGTTGTAGTTTCCTGTAGTGGGTTCCATTCACTACAAAAAGAAGTTTCCTTGGCGAAGGGTAAATACTATGCTTATTGGTTGGTATAAGAACAGATCTTTATGGATTGCTGTTAGGTATTATCCAAGATTAGTAAATTAGTGATAGTATATTCTCCTCCAATAACCATAACTTCAACAGCACTGAGTTTCCTGTACCAGGTATGGTATTCCTCTTGTTGAGAGGTCTGAAGTCCAATTATAGAGGAGTTGGTTACCACGAAGATATGTGCACCACTACTGCACCCTTAGGGTTATTGTGCCATGCTGGTCCTTGATGCAGTTCATGGATGTCATAGCTGAGTAGGACTCTTGGGTGTTTTCTTACTTTGGAATCATTCATGGTACCTTCATGTATCAGAAAAGCTAACCCTTAGTGAGTGGGTGGAATGAAACTTCTCACTACATCACAATGATGCAGCAAATGTAGAATGGATCTAGAGTCCAACAGGACTTTTTGAAACTCTAAGACTCTACTGCTAAAGGGTTTCACACCTCTTAAAAGTACCCTCTTAGGGATCAAATCGTTACCATCTGGCCATTGGGTGAAATTTATGACCCAAATCTAGTGCAAGTAACTTATTAGTTTATGAAGAGGATGAGAATCTTACTCTGTAAAGACTTTCATGCTTTATTGATTTTTGCACTTGATGAGTTACCATGAAAAATTTATCCACTTGGTGCTTTTGCTTTGCTCTTGGCATATTCATTCACCAGCAGAGGGAGCCCATAAAAGTTAATTTAATAAAACCTCTAGTCTTGTGGAGCTGCTGACAGTATAAAAGGGAACATGGAATATGACACAGTGACACAGTTTACTTTGGTTTCAGGACATCAAAGGTGAAAACATGATAATTTTCAAGGAGATCGTCCAGATAGGAAGCTACCAATCCCCACACAGCTGAAATAAATAAATTTAAGTAAAGAGTTATAAAGGGGCTGGGGAGGTGGCTCAGTGGATAAATTACTTGCTTCACAAGTACGAGCACTGGAAT
This sequence comes from Acomys percivali, assembly GCA_907169655.1. Lineage (NCBI taxonomy): Eukaryota > Metazoa > Chordata > Mammalia > Rodentia > Muridae > Acomys > Acomys percivali. The sequence continues at coordinate 48,871,627 of OU015755.1, forward strand.
TTGAACCCCAGCACTCATGTGCTGGGTGGGTGTGGCAGCCCATCTATAAGTCCATTGTTAAGTAGATGGTGGCAGGAGATGCCTAGAGAAAGCTAAATAGATAAACTAGATGAACTATTGATTTTGTGATTCAGTGAGAGACCCTGCATTTGAGAGGGGAAAAATCTCCCTTTAGTTTCCACATACATATGCATACAAGAGCACATGCACCACCATATGTGTGTCCCACACACAAAAGAACATGCAAACTTACATATGAAGTAAGCACCCCCCCACACAGATAGATAGATAGATAGAGATTATTTAACATTAAGTATTAGATCTTGTGAAGTCCTCAATATAATCAATTTATTTATTTTAGTATCTGTTAAAGACTATGTGCTTCATTTGTTTCCTGTACTATCAAGAGACGGGATCCTCACATTTATTATGCTTAAACACTATTTGTAGTAAATTACATGAATGGATGCATGTATAGGGCTTGTGTGCTCTGTTTAGTGTATCCATATTTAAACTTTACTCATCAATATGTAAGGCTGTGTGTGGGCAGGTCCAACACTGATTTCAATGAACAAGTTTCAGTGCCAGTACTTAAACAGGCTGAGAACTTTGTGTTTATCTATAAAATAAGACATTCTCAACAATTTTGTTTCTGAATGGAGACAAAACAAATGCAGTTGATAAAATAAAGGAAAAATTGCAATAATATGGAATTTTGTCTCAAGTATTAGCACACAGAAGAAAATCAAACTGAATATTATTTATAAGGTTGATAATAATAAAATTATTTTCACAATATCACTTGGATCTTATTCTGAACTTAGGAGTTTGCTTCTGTTGTATAATGACATTTTCTAACTTCAGCTCTGGCTTTTTATTTTCCATTTATAGTAACATGTATCAGCAACCACTTTAGTAGTTTTCAATTCATAATTAGTTTCAAGTTTTCATTAATTTAGTTCTCAAAATAGCTATTTTTTAGACATATTTTGGAGAATATAAGTGGTCGATGAATAATCATGTTTGTTTTTCAAATATATTCACTTCTTGAGGCTAATCATCATTTTACAAAAAGTATTGACAAAAGAAGTGATAAGTAAGGTGCAATTTTCCTCTACAATGTTATGGTCAAAAGATTATTTTCTTAAAGATTTAGTGTCTCTAAGTAAAAAGAATACTTTGTGTACCACCTTTGGTTAAACTATAGATATCTGTTATACAGTTTTCCCTATATGCAAAATTTTAGAGGTCTATATAGTGCTTGTTATTCAGTAAATACAAGATAACTTTGGAAGTAGAGCAGATAAATGGGATTTAATATACGGAATTTAGGAAACCTGAGGTGAGGCTGACTGCCAAATGGGCAATGTGGCACATAGAAGAGGTCCATGTATATGAGCCCACAGCAATATTGTTTTGTCACTTAAAGACAAAAGGGCCTTTGTAGAAACTTTAAGATCTAATTAGACAGATGTGGAATTGCAAAATGCAAAACTAAGTAGACTTGTGAGGTGTAGTGTTATCTGTCAACTTCAGAGTCTATAATCATCTATGAGAAAGCCTATAAGGATTGCATTAGGCTCTGACAATACTTAAAGGGATTATATTGATGTAGGAAGATCCATCTTAACTGTGGTTAAGACCTTTCCATGAGTGGAGAAATTTGGATACTATACAATAAATCATGCCGAGCACTAAATGCGAACATTCTGTTTCTTAGCTGTGGATTCAAATAATACCATCTGCTTCTATCAACTGTTGCTTTGGCTTTCCTAATATGATAGACTGTACCTTGAACCTCTAGTCATAATAACATCTTTCTTCCTTAAGTTACTTTTTTCAGGTCATTTTTTACCGCAACAGGAAAATGAAGATGGAAGGTTTACTTTTGAGAAGAAAGAACTGCACCCATGTTGTAGGCTTCCAGCCATATGACTCTGAATGTTGAAGCTGACCAACTTAAACCCAATGTTCTTGGCTAGAACAATGTTTGTCTTTGATCTTATTATAAGCAACTTTCTTACCTGGAAGATCCATGGCCATTTATACTTTAAAGAATAAGTTGGCCAACATTCTTGAGTTGTTGACCCCAACAACGTCTCCCAAACATAACATTTTATTATCAAGACTATTGGTTATCCTCCGCAACCTGATGGTAAGACCCTACTTCTGAAGACACCATTTGCTTTTTTTTTAAATTTTTATTATTTATTAATTTATTCTTGTTAAATCTCTATGGTTATGCCACCCCTTGTATCCTCCCATTCTCCCCTCCCTCCCATTTTCCCCTTATTCCCCTCCCCTATGACTGTTCCTCAGAGGGATTACCTCCCCTTGTATATGCTCATAGGGTATCAAGTCTCTTCTTGATGACCTGCTGTCCTTCCTCTGAGTGCCACTAGGTCTCCCCCTCCAGGGGACATAGTCAAATGTGAGGCACCAGAGTACTTGAGAAAGTCATATCCCACTCTCCACTCAAATGTGGAGACTGTCCTGTCCATGGGCTAGATCTGGGTAGGGGTTTAAATTTTACCACCTGTATTGTCCTTGGCTAGTGACTTAGTTTGAGCGGGACCCCTTGACCCAAATCTGCCTATCATAATGTTCTACTTGTAGGTTTCTAGGACCCACTGGATCCTTCTACATTGCTATTCTCCCATGGTTCTCTCATCTAGAGTCCCAATAGGATGTCCTCCCCTCTGTCCCAGTTTCCTGGTAAGGGAAGGCTTTCATGGGACATGCCCATTGGGCTAGTATGCAGATATAAGTGAGTATATACCATTTGAGTCTTTCTGCTTCTGGGTTAACTCACTCATTATGATCATCTCTAGCTCAATCCATTTGTCCACAAATTTCGGAAATTCCTTGTTTTTAATAGCTGAGTAGTATTCCATAGTGTATATGTACCACAGTTTCTTTATCCATTCTTCTACTGAGGGACATTTAGGCTGTTTCAATGATCTGGCTATTATGAATAAGGCTGCTATGAACATGGTTGAGCAAATTTTCTTGCTGTGTGCTGGTGCATCTTCTGGGTATATTCCAAGGAGTGGAATAGCTGGGTCTTGAGGAAGCCCTATTCCCAGTTTTCTGAGATAGCACCAGATAGATTTCCAAACTAGTACAACCACTTTGGAAATCTATCT
>OU015755.1:48874872-48970730 GCA_907169655.1 Acomys percivali
GGATAGCACCAGATAGATTTCCAAAGTGGTTGTACTAGTTTGCATTCCCACCAGCAATGAAGGAGTGTTCCTCTCTCCCCACATCTTCTCCAGCATGGTACCACAGTTTCTTTATCCATTCTTCTACTGAGGGACATTTAGGCTGTTTCGATGATCTGGCTATTATGAGTAAGGCTGCAATGAACATGGTTGAGCAAATTTTCTTGTTGTGTGCTGGCGCATCTTCTGGGTATATTCCAAGGAGTGGAATAGCTGGGTCTTGAGGAAGCCCTATTCCCAGTTTTCTGAGATAGCACCAGATAGATTTCCAAAGTGGTTGTACTAGTTTGCATTCCTACCAGGAATGAAGGAGTGTTCTTCTCTCCCCACATCCTCTCCAGCATGTGGTGTCGCTTGAGTTTTTGATCTTAGCCATTCTGATGGGTGTAAGATGGAATCTCAGAGTTGTTTTGATTTGCATTTCCCTGATGACTAAGGAGGTTGAGCATTTCTTTAAGTGTTTCTCAGCCATTTGATATTCTTCTGTTGAGAATTCTCTGTTTAGTTCCAAGCCCCATTTCTCAATTGGGTTATTTGGTTTGGTGGACACCATTTACTTATGTCATTAAATATAGAGAAATTAAGGAGCTTGAAGCTTCCCTCATATTGACTAGCACTTATGGTGCGGAAAAGTACTTTGCATGCTACCACAGGAAAAAGTAACCAGCAATCTCACTCAGCTACCAACTCCTTGACTTAAGCTCACCCAACTTCCAACTCTTTGATCTAAAATGGTGACCTGCTTGCATGATGTCCAGTTGCAATAGTGGCATTAGTGTTATCGTAGTAAACAACCACTTTTTATTGATTTTTAAAGGCCCATTCCATGAGATAGAATCTATGAATAACTTCTAAATTGTCCAAAACCACATCATAGGCCCATGGCGAATGCCTACTGCTACTATTCTGCTAAATGAATACAGCAATAAAATGATTACTAATGAAATATTGCTATACCTATAGAACTGTGCATCATACAACCCTCATCACAGAAGTTCCTTGAAGTAGATGGTAATTAGTACAAAGATCGACAACACACACAGCTGGACAACATGTAGAGAGTAAAAGACTTTGGAGCACCCAGCCCATTCCTCAAGGCTCAGGGGTCTGTGTGGGAGAGGAAACAGAAAGATTATTGAAAGTCAAGGAGTGGTGGATAATTCCAGGAAACATGTGTCTTCTAGACACAATAGAGCTGATATACATATAAGCTTACAGAGACTGGAAAAACATGCACAATATCTACATAGGTTCACCTCAGACAAAAATCCCAGCTTTGAGAAGGGAAAGTAAACACAAAGTGCCACCCCTAACCAGGAAGCTATTTGCAATCGATACCTGCTGGGAAAAGTTTTCTTCAGTGGAGTTACACTAGGTATTATCAACCATAGATCCCATGTCTATAGGTGTGTGACACTATGTCCAGATCTTCAGTTGTACTCCACTGATTAGCATGTCTGTTATGTCAATACCCTGCATTAAAAAACATTGCTATGTAATACAACTTGAAATATGGGATGGTGTTACTTCCAGAGATTCTTTTATTGTTCAGGATTATTTTAGTCATCCTGTGATTTTTTTTGTATGTTTCCATATGAAATTTAAGATAGCTATTTTCTATTTCTGTAAAAAATTATTTTGGAATGTTATGGAGATTGCATTAACTTTGAAGATTACTTTTTGTAGGATGGAAAATTTCACAATATTATTCCTACTAATTCATGAGCATGGGAGATCTTTTCATCTTCTGATACTTTCTTCAATATCTTAAAGTTTTTCAATAACACAAATCTTTGGCTTTTGTGAATTAATTTTGTATCCTGCTACTTTAGTGAAAGAGTTTACCTGCTGTTGGACTTTCTTGGTAGAGTCTTTAGGATATTTTTATATTTTTTCAAATAATGATATTTTGTCATTTTTTCTATTTGTGTTCTCTTAGTCTCCTTCAGTTGTGTTGTTATTACAGCCAAGACTTCAAGCACTATATTGAATATGTATGGAGAAGGTAGACATCTTTGTCATGTTCCTGATTTTAGTGAGAATGGATTGAGTTTCCCTCCATTTAGGATGATGTTGGTTGTGGGGTTGCTGTAAGTTGCCTTCATTATGTTGAAATAAGCCCCTTGTATTCCTAGTCTCTTCAGGATTTTTATCATGGAGGGATATTGAAATTTTGTCAAAGACATTTTCTATATCTAATGAGATGATCATTTTTCTTCTGTTGTTGTTTTGTTCTGTTTGTCTCTCAGACTGTTTATCTGTTAGGTTGTATTACTTACTTATTTATATTGAAACATCTCTGTATCTCTTGAATAAAAGCATCTTGATCACATTGGACAATCTCTTTAGTGAATTCTTAATTTCAATTTGAAAGCATTTTTTGCAAGTGTTGAGAATTTTTGCCTCAATACTCATAAGAATAATTTTCTTTTAAATTGGCTCTTGGTGTAATATTAATATCAGGGTAATAGTGGATTCATAAAAAGAGTCAGGAAATATCCCCCAGCTTCTATTTGTGAAAGAATTTGAGAAGTATTGTTCTTAGTTTTTCTTTGAAGGTCTAATAGAATTCCCAGCTAAATCCTAGAGATTTGTAAAAACTTTTTATTGATTTTTTTCTGAATTTCACACTCTGCACCCCAATGCCACTCATCTCCTCATCCCTTTGTACCTGTCCTCTGCCCTTCCAATCTTCCCCTTTCCTTGGGGGGGGAACACATTTTTATTTTAACATTTTAATTTAAAATTTAGTATTAAATCAACAAAATTTTAAATTAATAATTTTCAATATTTTTAAAAATTAAAAAATGAGCAAACAAACAAACAAACAAAACCAAACATCTCATCACAGAAGCTGTAGTATGTGGCAGTGAGTTGGCCCACCCAAACATCTATCTCGTTTAGAGATTTTTAGAGATTTTTAATTATTGCTTCTATTTCATTGGGTATTTGCTTAAATTGTTTATTTCATTGCATACACATACATATATTTACACACAAACATATACAAACACACATACACACAGAGAAGGAGAGAGAGAGAGTGGGAGAGAGAATATATAGATTGAAATAAGGAGATCCCAGAAATAAATTCAGATTAGTCATCAATATTCAATAAAGGCACCAAGTACACAGAGTAGACTAAGGACAGCATCTTCAATACATTTCAGTGGGAATACTGGTTACCAATTGGAGAAATAATGGAACTGAGCTCTTATGCTATCAACAATTTGATTTTAGAGTAAATTTATAAGTTAAAATTATGATCTGAAATTTCAGAACTAGGGAAAATTTAAAAAAATCCTCACTGAATTTGATCTTAGTAACGTTTTTTGTTTTTTTGTTTTTGTTTTTTTCTGGATATGGGATCAAAGCAATAAAGACAAGAGCAAACAAGTAGTATCAACTCAAACGTCAAAAGTTTAATACAGCCGAGGAACTGTAAACGGCCTGTGGAGCATTACTCAAACAAGAGGATAATGTGCAAAGTACATAATACTTATACAAAAATGCAAATCAAGCCACTTCTAAACAGTGCAGAGACAAGAATAGATGTTGCTTCAAAGAAGGCACACAAATGTTAACACTGCTTTATGACAGTATGTATCAAAGAAACACAAATCAATGTCACAGTAAAATATCACCTCACCTCTGTTGGAGCAAACACTCAAGTGGTGGGAAAGAGTGTGGAAAAAAAGAGAAGCTGGTTGGTGTGCATACAAATTTGTATGGCCAAATTGCATAAAAGGTTTGTACTTCCTTAAAAACAGATAGTGCTACCATGTGATGCAGTAACCCCCTACTTGTTATCTATACAAAGGACACAGGATCAATATGATGCACAAACACCAGAATGTCCTTCTTTAATTCAGCACTAGTCACAGTAGCCCCAACAGGAATAGCCCAAGTGCTTGTCGGTGGATAAGCAGACTTACAGAACATGTGCAATGATGCATTAGTCAGTGTTGGAAGAGAGGAAATTCCATATCTGAAACAACATGCATGGACCTGAAGTAAGCCAGACATAAAAAGAGAAATGATTTCATTTAATCACAGACTCTAAAGAAGTGGAACTCACAGAAACAAAGTAGAAGAGTAGTTAGTTAGTAGGAGTCAGGAAGTATGAGAAATGGAGACTTGTTGGCCCAAGGGTCTGAACATTCTGATGTGAATATGTCAGGGATCTAATAGCTGTCATGGTGACTGTAGTCATTCAAATTGAGTCATATACTTGAGATTCATGCAGATTCCAAATTTCAGGTGTTCTTTACACACACACACACACACACATACACACACACATACACACACATGGAAGATATGCTAACTAACATATACTTTAATATAATAATATAATATAATATAATCTGATTGTAGTAATCATTTAAAATGTGCATGTGTTTATGATAAATGGATAGCATTCCTTAAATATATGAAATTTGTTAATCATACCCCACAAAAAAACTGAAAAAAAAATGGAACAAATGCCTCATTAAAAGACACGGGGAGCTCAAGTTTTCAAATAAGATAGTAAGTCCCTGGTTTGTTAGGGTCTACATAGTCTTAAGTCCCTTCCTACTTCTCTCCCTATCTTCTCTCATTTACTCTCCCCCTCTTCCTCAGTGTTTGGAAAGGATGGTGCACAGCCCCTGTGCATTCTGGACAAGTGCTCTGTCATTGAGTTCTTGGGTTTTTGAACCAGGGTCTCTTTATTAGTTAGCATAGGCTGGCCTTAACACAGTAAGGCTCAAAATCATGATCCTCCTGCTACTGTCATTCAAATTCTAGGATTGCAGGCATGTGTCACCAGGCCCAGCCACAGACCCCCACCTAGAGACTCTCAGTTGAATGATTGAGGAGGATCAGAAAGCAGCATTCTTCAAGCACATGCTAAGGACCTGCCCTGTTTCCAACACTCCATTAGGTGCTCCTCCCTTTGAGAAGGTAGGAAGGTTGTGCCTTCTTGGATTTTTAATATACTGCATGCAGCTAAACCCAAGTGACGTGTTCCCCTTAAGGTGATTAGTTCATCATGGGTAGTAGCAATGAGTCAGTTCATATTTGTGTTTTTTCCTTTCTATCCCATTTCTTAAGTTTCTGACACTTATTATACTCTTCTCCTACTTTTGTAAAGCCCCCAAAATGTCACTGGAGCACATTCCGCAGAATGCCACTATGATCAGAAAAGTGGAGGCCAGAGTAATAGGATTTTAGGTCATCCTATAACCCATGCCCCTCATTAATTCCATCAATTCTAGTTGACTTCGGGGTTTGTCTCTCAGGGGAACCTCGTGCTGGTTAAAAGAGCTCACTGTAGTGAGTCCGAGTTTTGCTTCTGCATTCTGAAATCTGATGTAGCTTAGTGAAATGGCAGGAGGTCAACTGACTGGCTATAACAAGTCACACAAAAAGGGTCTTGTAAAGCCCCGCTTCAAGGCCCGGTCCTCACAACTGTGCTGACTCAGCAACAACACGTCAGCTGCCACAGAGTCCTATTCATAAACCCGTGTTTTTAGAAGGAAGGTCCACAGCCTCTAAAAGTGAGCAAGGAGACAGTGACATCATAATGGTCTTTATTATTTCAGGCTAGGCCAACACCTCCTAAATCACTGGGGCAACAGGTAGATTTTTCCACATAGGGCAAGTCTTCTTTCTTTCCAAAGATGGATTACGGGGAGGTGTGAGGAATGCACATTCCTCAGCATGACACTGTGGGTGGAATGAAGACCCACATGACTCCCATTTCATTTTATTTTGTACATATTTCACTTCTGTGTGGAATGTGTTAATTTTTATAAGGCATAGGCAGGGATAAGCTTGCATACAAACTTTCCTTGTGACCAGGCTGATCAAGACCTGAAGAATATCTCCATAATCCTATTCCAAGGCCTCTTTTTGAGCAAGAAATTCCCATTTATGGTGGCCTTTGCCTGCAAGTAAGGGTTACATCAACACTTATCAGTTTACTAAAAAATATAGACCATTTAGTCACAGGCTGATGAAGGATGAATTTTTCCTTTAAAGATTTGATGGATGAGACAGGTAAATTGTGTTTGAGGAGGAAGGTAGAAAGGCACAAGAGATGGGGACTTGCTGGGAAGTTCCTAGAATGCTAATGAACGGAGGTGTGAGTGCACATGCACATGTGACACATTTGTGCCTGGTGTGACTGTGTATGTGTGTATGTATTCATGCATATTTGTGCCAACACTTGTATATGTGAATATGTGTGTACCTATACATGTATGTGCATAGCATATGTATGTGCATAGATGCATAATAATTGAGGTGGGATAGGTCTGAGTGGGGTGTAGAAGTGTTTGAGAGTACCTTTAAAAATGTTTAGATGCATAATAGGGCTTGAGTAATTTTTTATTTAAACCATGTAACACACACACACACACACACACACACACACACACACACACACACACTCTCACACTCTACCCTAAGCAAACTCCATAAAGGAAGATCATAGTAGTTAGGGCATTCTTAATGATAACCAGATCACCCAGTTGCCCGCTTTTCTCTCATTTTTTTTCCCTATGAGGCAGTATTTACCTGTGTGGCTCTTCATTCTCCTCCCTTACCTTCCAAGTGCTAGAATTATAAGCATGCACCACCACACTCAGCTCCAAGCTGCATTTTCCACAGATTTTGAGCATTTACAAAACTCCCTCCACGCCGCCCCCCCCCCCTTTTTAAATGAGGTAGGAGCCAGTCTTGGCTAGGGAAGACCTGAAAAAACAAAACAAAACAAAACAAAAAAAACCTTCCTGAGCAGGGACTCGATGGAGTCCTTCCAGGGAGAGGTTTTCTTTTCTGTTGGTTGCAGTTTTATGCATTTATAGTTCCCTTTCTGTCCTGAAGCAACTGAATCCCTGCAAATCTGGTGTGGTGCTAAAGGGGAAGATAAACCCATGCTGAGGTTAATGATGGTGCACTTGTAATGCCCAAGCTGTGAAGCCCCCGAAGACCACCAGGAATCAGCCAGATGCAAGTCACACAGGGTCTTGTTTATTTCAAGCTCAGAGCCTAGACTGTCAGCTCCCTCATGAAGAGGGAAGATGGCAGCCCCTAGTGATAGGGGAACAGGGTTTTTAAAGGAAAAAAAAAAAAGCAAGTGGGAGTTTCCAAGCCATTTCTAAACCTTGCTGTTATATGATAGGTTAGAGTGATACAGGAAAGTTGCCCTTTAAGCTGATTGGCTAGGGGACCAGGGTTAAGCAACAGGACCAGGGCCAGACTGCAGGAAGGATTTTTTGGTATGTTCTGGTCATGGTGATCTGTGGCTCTGATTGGTTGGCCCTGGGTGCAAGCTGCTAGGGACAGTTGCTAGCTCTATGTTTGTGGCTCTCCCTGGAAACTCCAGGGGGTCAGATGCTCAGGCCCTGAACACAAAACGTCATTGGTTTGTTCTCTACAAACTTATACTTACAAACACAATTTAGAAGACTTTTAAAGTGCTATGTAAATGTTCTAGAAAGGCTGAGATACAGCAGGTGTCTTTTGAAACTGCAGTGAACTGGACAGGTAGAACAGCAAGGTGACTTAGCATCTGCTTACTCCAACAGTAGTATCTGCAGCAGTGTGCCTCTCGATGGTATGGTCAGAGACAAACAGCTTCACTGTGTGTGTGTGTGTGTGTGTGTGTGTGTGTGTGTGTGTGTGTGTATGTATGTATGTATGTTAGAATTTTTATAATATTTTAGCTAGGAACTCAGAAGAAATTAATTTCCTTCTGTTTTACAGGATTGTAAGCTCATGTTGATGCATGCCCTGTACAGTATAGCATGCTTGGTGGATGAATGAGCGGATGGGCACACCTAACAGGCTCTTTAGGGCTGTTGCACAGCCATAGGCAGGAGGAGATGACGCAGGACCCTGCCTGTTTCCCTCCGTTGCTCAGGCATATTTCTCTGCTTCTCTAACCCATCAAATTCTTTCCACCTTGGGGTGTCATGTTGCTGTACCATCTGCCCGGAATTGCTTTTGCTCAAGAACTGGCTCTTTCAGATAATTAACTAAGTGCTAATGTGGAAAAAAAAAGTGCTTGTTTTTATGTGGACATGTCCCAATCAGAAACTATGTTCTGTTTCTCTATGTTGGTTATTGAGTGACTTTCCAACTAGCATATGAGCTACTCAAGTTAGGCTGTTTCATTCTCTGTGATAGCCTTGGTTTACTGGCCCAACAATCACTGAACCAGAAGATTCTCCCCAGAGAAGACAACAGCAGGAAGTACGTTGCTGAGGGTCATGTCCCCTTCCTAGAGCATCTCTTGTATAGTGTTGTAGATCACCCCCAGACCTATGAACCCTGGGCTAACCCTAGAGTCTGGCCTGAGGTCCAGGAAATTCTCTAACTATGTGTGAAATACCTAGGTGCCAGTACCTCTCCTGTGGCAGAGCTCTGTGCATGGATTAAAGAATCCTTTCTGTATTTGTGTGAACAGCAAGCAGCAGAACGTATTTAGAGTCTGCTCTGGCCCATGAGGTGGAAGGCCCAGGGGCTTGTGTAGAGCTGATATTTTACTGAGTTAAGTGGAACTTGCTCTTTAGAGAGAGTTCTGCTTAGGTTTGGACATTTTGATGCATTGGGCTTTGGAAAATTGAAACTTTTCTTCCCCTTTTCTTGTTCACACAGTTTGATATGAGCTAGGACTTTTTAAACAGCACTGAAACTGCCCCCCACCACCAAGTCAACAGGATGAGGACAGTTCCTTCAAATGGAGGCAGAACTACACCACATAGCCTTGAAGAATCTTAAAACCTAGCCAACAGACATTGTAAAGAGAAGTCACAAACTCTGGGCCTTGGCAGGACAGGGTTTCCCTGGTAGAAGGAAGAGAAGGGAATTCTGGGTAGAGGAAACAGCCCAGACACTAGATGTGAACAGAGGACCAATTCCTGCTTCAGACAGAGCCTGTGGCACCTATCCCTACCATTTCCAGAGAGATGATCTCATTAGCTACAGAGGGAGGCTTGGGCCATCCACCCTAGGGATGACCTCCCAAGAAAAGCTGGGTTCTGCTGGGATTCACTGAGTAACATATCTTTCTTCTGAGTCATTCCCACAATAATGTTCCAGAACACTGTGAGCGCCTGTGCCTGTGTGGTATGAGTACGGCTTATGTATGTGAAGAGGTATGGCTATGTCTTCACTGTAAGGAGAGCCCTGATCCCTCATAGCCATAGGGATTCTGGAGATCCCGCTCTTAGGGGTTGGAGTTATGGAATTTACTTCTGTTTAGTTCTCTGCTTCCCTGAAATGACCGAAGTCTTAGCTATTTTCACATCCAAGAGAAAAAAACCACAAGCAGGGATTTCTCAGCCCTACGGACAGCAATTTCTGCATATGTCCATACAAATACAGCTCTTCTTAGCAACATGATAATGCCCTAGCTCCCCAGATGGGGATAATACAGTCTGGATCCTGGTCATGGGATGGGGGTGTTCAGGACTGCCAGTCCCTATTCTTGTGAACATGGCAGGCCATGGAATTGCCCACTGCAATGATTTTTGCATGACTCCCAGCGTACAACTCCACACCTGAGCAGTACATAACAATGAGATAATCCTTTTTGCTTAATAACTGTATTTTTAAATTACTTTGGCCAAAATGCTAATGGCTAGGAAGTCTTAGCCATGTTGCTCTGTCCTCTGGGCTTATCTACTGTGTTTACTTACTTGGGGATTCTGGAGTCCTGCTGAGTGCAAAGCATGCCCTGTGCTTTCTGGGAGTCAGTGCACAGGCACACTTGATCCACAGGGCCAATAGGTAACCTATAGGTAGTTATTATAATGGCTCACCTTGGTGAGAGCCCAGGGGACTGACCTGAGGCCATCAGAGGGAGCAACTAGCAATCTTAAAGGGTGTTACATGTTGGGGACATCAAGGAATCCTTTATTGCCCTTTTCTTTACTTAGACCAGGCTTCCATATTTTGTATTTCTTCTCCCTTAAATAAAAACAGATTCTTACCATACTCTTATTAAATAGTATCAGGTGCTAATATGCTTCTAAGTAAAAGCACAGTTTTAGAACAAGGCAGAGAATGAAAGCTCCCATGCCCTACTCTTATACCTGTAACACAAACATCCATCAAAACCAAAATCCAAAAAATTAATATCAGAATACTAATTTTTTCAAGCAGGGGGGGGGTCAGTGTAGGCAAGCCTTCCCCTTGGCATTACTCTGTGGTGTGTGTAGGGATTTCATAGTGTGTTGGATAAATTTTGCTGGTTTTGCTACACCAAATATGCATAAGCCCAGTTTGTGAATCAGTAGCTAGAAGTGAGCTTTCTGTGTTTCTTCATGCTTGTGTGTTTGAATTTTAAGCTATCTAGTGACTGTTCTCATCTGCATGGAGACAGAGCAGTAATTCTCCACACAGGCACTAGGCAAATATAATTACACCCGAATTTTCTACCTCTACAAATTCTGAGAAACTGTGCACATAGGGTTCTAAGTTGGTTCCCACATCTTAATACTGTGACTCATCACTGCCAGATTCCTGACTGCTGCAATTGCATTTGGGAGTACTAACTAGTGTAGGGAGGAACCCTCTAAATCACAAACTGTAGCACTTCGATCTCAGAAGAATGAAACACAGGGTTACTCAGTACAGGGTTATAGTGCTTCCTTTGTAACTAATTCCTTCTTATGACCTGTGACTCACGACCTCCTGGTGAATGCTTGCTTCTGAGCTCTGTCCTCATGGAGAACAGGTGCTGATGGGACCAATCATGGTCTTTAAAAAACAATCCTGGAAACATCTCCTTGTCTGAGGCCACATGTGGGGTGCTTTCAAAATTTTGATCCCTGCATATAGTGGAAGAGGGAAGGAGAGGAAAGAAGGGAGGGAGGGAGGGAGGAAGGGAGGGAGGGAGAGAGGGAGGAAGGGAGGGGGGATAGATTTGTTAAGTTGAAGATACCATCTGAAGCCAGTAGATGTCACTGTCGCCAGTCGGCTCACCACCTGTCCAGCTGACAGCACAGCCTTAAGGCGTTTCCATGATCTAGGAGACCTCACAAGGAGCATTGTGCAGAAGCTTACAACACAAAAGGGACTCTGTGACAAAGTGGGTAACAACTGTGTGGTGGGTAAGGGCTCAGCGTTCGCGAGTTAGATCAAGGGGTACAGAGGGCTGTAAAGGTGCGGCCCATGGGCTCATCTTGGGCGCTCAAATAAGAGGCTTGCCATGCCTAGCTCCCTGTTTGCACTTTCCAGGCAAGGACGAGGAGTGGAGGAGCAGTAACACGCACATGGATTCCGTGCCCACAGGAAGAAGAGGAAGAACTAGTGCACTTGCCCTCGTAGAGGAGCCCGATTAATCCTACTTCCTGGGTGGGGCTCCACTCATGCTGCGGATCCGGAAACCCGCCAAGTTTCCAGGGATCAGTGCCCGGGGTGGGGCCGGCAGAGAAGTCTCATAAGCCATAGCTAATGCTGCACAACTGCCGGAGGAGGCTTGTGGCCCACAAAAGCTTCCCAGAAGAGTCACACCCAGGAAGACCCAGTGTTTAGAAACACTGTCCTGTGGAAGCTTTTTTCTTTTTTCTTTTCTTTTCTTTCTTTCTTTTTTTTTTCCCTAGGTGGCCACACAGTTGGCATCATAGGGGCTCGCTTTTATTTTCTGATTAAGGTTCTGTATTTCTTGGTTAAATTATTCCTTTTCTTTCTACGGTATCCTACAATTTTTAGTATCATTGCTATTGTGTGTAATCAAATTCATCTGCCATTCATACTGAAAATGATAATTTGAGTAGAAGAGACAACGGCCTGGATGAATTACAGTCCAGCTACACGGAGACCAAGAGCACAGGGTAGCAGTAAGAGTGCTGATGAGATCCAGAGTGCTGTCACTGAGCGAGACTCCTTGGGAAGAACAAGAAACCTGTTGATTGGTGTGCTGTTCTGAATTCTAATGAAGAGAGAAGCCTGGAAGTCTCTTACTGCTGGCTATTTCCCTTTGAGCTATTTTTTTTTTTTTTTTTTTTTTTTTTTTTTTTAAGGGCTGGATAGCTGCTTTTCTCCTGCTGGCTGAGCTGGAATTAGCAGCTGGGTGAATGAATGGAAATTCTTTCTGCTATGGGCACATTTGGACAGATTCCAGTCTTTCTGCTTCTACTTGAAGGAATTAGATGCATGACAGGATCCAAGTGCTATGCAATAGCTAGTGTATACACCTTGTCTAAGATGGTTCTGAGTGGACCGGAGAGAATATGGTTCTCTCTAAAGCACTCCTGTGGCAAAAGCAGGCAAACATCTGTGAAGCTAAGGTCAACCTTGTCTCTGTAGAAGCTTTCAGGCAGGCCAGAGCTACATAGTGAGACCTTGTCTCAAACAAAACAAAACGAAACAAAAATAAAACCAGAAGAAAAGTAAGGAACACTTCAGTCAGGGAAAAGATAGACACAACCAGTACTGAGTACTGCTTACTCAAACTAGCCCTGGGTTTTATTCACTAGCCAGATGTGAGACCTAATGTGAGACCTAGATGTGAGATCTAGCTTTAGGCTAGAAATACACCAGTGGACATCGTAGACAAAAATCATAGGAAGCAGAATGGCTAGTGGGAAGAGACACAAAACAATTCTGCTGCTGCTGCTGCTGCTGCTGCTGCTGCTGCTGCTGCTGCTGCTGTAACACGTACATTTCATGAAGAGGAAGTGAAGGAAGGAGGATAGAAACACTGGATGGGATGGATGCTCATGGATCTCTAACAGGAGGCTAAGGTAGGAGCCAGTATATGGGACGTATGAGGGAGCAGCAGCAGAAACAGCAGGTGACACCAGCCATGCAGTAGATCCTGAGGCAGGAACACTAAGGAGGTGGTGTGGTGACAAGAGTGACCAAAGCCAATGCAGAGCTGGGCCAGATGGTGAACCCATTCCTCAGTGGGTAGGCCCTCAGTGGAAATTGCTGTGACTATCCTTCTAGGAGAAGTCATTGAATAAAGGACAGACAGACTAATTTTTGTAGGAAGTTGATAAAGAGGCAGCTGCAAGGATCTTGGTGAGAGATTATGGGAAATAAGCCTGGGAGGCAGCAGGAGACGTAAGAAGTGGTCACCTGTTGAGTATGTTTGCGATGAACATACTACAAGACCTAGCCCAGTGCTGTGTCCATTAGATTTGGTTCAAGAGAGAGGTCATTTGTTAAATAAACAGGAGCTCTGCCACATTGTCACCAAACCAGTGTCATCTCAAAGTCAACTATGATGGGAATATTTATCCCATGAAAATGAGCAATATTCCCTTTGCAGATAGGTCTTCTTAGGACATTCTAGATGGGAGAGGAGAGAAAGGAGTGGCTTTGGGAAGGGCTGTCCTTGCTGATAAGCTAAGTCTGCACCAGCTCATGGATTTGGAGACTGTCATCCAGTTCTTGCGCATTGAAATATTTGCTGTGTGGGAATGGCCCTTCCCTAAGAAGCCAACCTTTCTACCTCGGTTGATTCTACCCATGCCATTCTCCAGAGTAAAACAGACATGAAATGTATATGATTAAAACAACCATATACTTCAGACCCATATTTTGTCTTCTAGATTTTTAGACATGTTTCATGAATATTTGACTACTCTGGCCCATTTTTAAACTGTTCTGGACAAAAAACACACTGTTGTAAACCTTTTCCCAGCACATTCTCCACTTTCTTCATTTTTTTCTGTCCTATTAAAAATGTCAGCAAATTAAATTCTATGATCTCAAACATTTTGAAAAACATCATACAATGCACCATGATGTTCAATAGTAATGATCTGGCATTGTGCATAGTTTTTTTTTTTAACTTGCATACATTTGGTTTAGAATTCACCTTCCTTGTTAGCATGAACATTTGAGTGTAAATTTAAATGAGGGCTTGGCTCTAGTTGGGCTATGTATGGCCAAGACTCTAGTGTCCAGGAAATTTCCACCACCCTTTCAAATGGGCAGAATTAGAGTAACTTAGAGTCTTCAAATTTTCCAATTGAGGATAACAAAAATTTTTACAAGAGTTGTTATTTTTTGGTAAAGATTGCAGAACTATTGCCTACTACATGGCTTGACATAGACATCCCATGTTTATTGCTATGGTGTCCTAGGGACAGGGAGTTCAGACTTCTCAATTAAGGCTGAGGCATCCAAGCACCCAGGCCCTGGAGCCAGGAAGTCTAGGTACCAGCCCTATCTGACCTTAATACACTTCTTTGGCTGAGAAAAGCCAAGGTTTTAAGTCAATCTTACTGGGAATTCTTCAAGGACTAGCTGCCCTGGGCTCATATATTCCCTGTGCAATGGGACTGCATCTCTGGTTCTTCTTCCCAGAGAGCGAACACTTTATGGCCCATGATATGGGCTATACCCTGACTGTTAGGGAGGCACAGTTTTGGACATGGGCCAAGCTAGGTTTGTGTATCTCTCAACAGGTACCAGCTGTGTGGTTGGCTGATGGCTTGTTTTATCCTCCCTAGAACAGTCTAACAGGGTTTTGACGACCAATATAGAGAGCATTAAAGCTAGGAATTGGTTATTGATTTGGGGCTCAAAACCAGAAAAGTATTTTGGAGTGTGTGTGTAGCATCATTGATGTGCCCGTGCCTAAGAAGTACTACTCCAATTAAGCTGGCACCTGCAACCATGATCAGTTGGAGTCAGGGCAACAGTGTGATGGAGTAAAAAAAACTAGTTTTTTTTTTTAAAGTAAACATGGCCCTTTACATATAGGCAGGAAAACTGAGAAGGCCAGAACACACATATGGTTAATAGTGACTTCTGTCACACCAAGAGGTTGACATAGATAATAAGTAAAAGGCCTCCCACCTGGTATGGACTCTAAACAGAGACAGGATGTGGTGATGTATCTGCTGAGGAGCCAGCTGTAACTTCAGATTGTGTTCTTTTTTGAGGTGGCTGCAGAGAGTCCCAATCCACCATATCATCAAAGACGTCCTGGCTGTGCCTGCAGTCAGGTCCACAAGAGCCTGGCACTCAGGTGGCTGACAACAGCTCCAGCATGAAGTTATTCACAGCTTACTTAGGTGAAAATTTGGTGCTCTTGGGTATCATTGACTTGGACTGATAGTTTCAGGACTTGGAAGGTGGACCCACAAAGAGGAATGGTTGCTTCTCTCTGAGCAGCACCCTATGCCATGTGTGTCAC
Source organism: Acomys percivali (assembly GCA_907169655.1). Taxonomy (NCBI): domain Eukaryota; kingdom Metazoa; phylum Chordata; class Mammalia; order Rodentia; family Muridae; genus Acomys; species Acomys percivali. Next base: position 48,890,060 of record OU015755.1, read on the forward strand.
AGTATGTGGACTGACTTATATGTCAGGTTGTGAGATGCCTCTACATGTGACTAAATTCCAGGCTGGCTATGTTTATGAGGAAGTGTGGGGGTGAGATTAACATTGAAATCAGAAGGAAAAAAAAAAAGGCTGCTCTCTACAGTGGAAGTAGACTCATCTAGCTGTTTTAAGTAGAACAAAATAAATAGAGCAAAAGAAATGTCCCTCTTTACACTGGGCTTTCCTGCCTGGAATTCTTTATATCTAGCTTTTTTCTCTTTCTGGTTTGTAGTAGCATCCAGCTTTTAGAATTAAGCTGAAATGTCAGCTCTGCAAGTTTTTTGCTTGCCAGCCTTCACAGTTATGAGCCAGTTCTTTATGATAAATCTTTCTGCCTCAGCCTATTTCTATCTCCCTATACACAAGCACACAACACACAACACAGACACACACATATGCACACACAAAAGCACCAACACAATCTCTATGCCTATTTTTATCATTGGACCCCTACTATGAATATCATGTTCCACAGATGTCCAAATCATTTACGTAAAATTACACATTTGCTTACAACCTACACATGGTCTTGTAGATTTTGAATCATCTCTGGATTCTTTAAAAGATCTAATAAACACAAATAGTTGTTATACTGTGTTGTTTAGGTATGAATGATGAGAAAAACGTTTGAAGATGTGCAAGACAGTTTTCCCCCTTAATAGTTGGTTGCATCCACAGATGTGGAGCCTGAGGTGATAGAGCGTCCACTCCACATCTGTACCCATTGCTCTGTCTTTCTTCACACCCACACCAGATAATGGAATCTAAGAGTCTAACTCTTGTCTGTTCTGGAGGAGCTTGACTGATGACTCATTACCTCACATCCTGACATCACCATCTGGAGGGGGTGGAGGCTCCAGTCATTTCTGTGAAGTAGTGTCTGGAAAGCTGGGCATCCACCTGGAGAAATAGGTGTGTGAGTGAACTGCACCGTGAAACACTTAGCACACAAGTCTTCTTTTGGTAGTATAAGGAGAGAAGGACACAGATCACCACCTCATACCTCACTCACTCTCTTTGATTGTTCAGAACTAATATATAGAGAGATAATTCATGAGAAATAAACCAGCAAATGTGCACGTGAGGCTGTGACGTCAAGTGATAGGGAAATATTTGGTGTTATCATAGCTGCTTCTCGGTTTAATTCTATATATATTTTAAGAAAATCAGGACCAGTGCTCTATGAACTACATAATTTTGGCCAGAGACGTGTTTAAAACTTCTCTTTGGCTAAAATCAAAAAAATCTTTCATAACTCTTAGATCAGACATAAAAGCAATATAAACAAGCTTATTTATTCTACCTACCCAGCCATTGACTGAGCTCAGGGCAGAACATTCAGAAGCTTACTTAGGAAAATGAAAAGGTTAATTCAGAACTGCTAACACCTTGCAGTAATGCCTTGTGCTTAGTGAAACCTTCCATACTGTAGGGTAGTGAAGAGTATGGTAGACATGGATAAATAGAAACATGTCTGTAGCAGGCAGCCTTCTCCCAGGCACACTGTGACTTACCAGGTACTCTACATTCAGTTGTCTGGAAGAGAAATTTCAGACTGTGTTTTCCATTTCAAACTGCAAGAGTTTTTATTCCCTATTAATCAATTCTATTTTTGTTTGAATTTCTGCTTTCAGATCATATTTATTTTTTATTAATTTCTTTAGATTACAACTCAATTGTTATCCCCTCACTTGTATCCACCAGTTCCTCCCTCACTCCATCTTTCCCCCTATTCAAGTCCCCTAGGTCTATGACAGGAGGGGATCTCCTCCTCCACGATATGGTCACAGCCTATCAAGTCTCATCCTGGTAGCCTGCTTATCCTTTCTCTGAGTGCCACCAGGCCATCCCAGCAAGGGGAAAGTGATCAAATATGGGGCCCCAAAGTTAATGTCAGAGTCAGTCCCTGCTCTCCACTCAACTGTGGAGAATGCCTTGTCCATTGGCTAGATCTGAATAGGGGTTCAATGTTTCCTGCATGTATTGTCCTTGGTTGCTCCAGTAGGTTAGGCAGACTCTCCTGGGTCCAGATCCACTTGTCATGATGTTTTTCTTGTGTGTTTCTAGGACCCTGTGGATCCTTCTATTTTCCATTCTCCCATATTTCCCTCATCTAGAGTCCCAGTAGGAAGTCCCTGCATCTACTCTGATCTCCTGTAAGTGAAGACTTTCATGTGACATCCCTTTTGGGCTAGTGTCTAATTATAAGTGAGTATATACCATGTGAGTCTTTCTGGGTCTGGGTTAACTCACTCAGGATGATCATTTCTAGTTCTATCTATTTGCCTGTAAAATTCAGGATTTCCTTGTTTTTAATAGCTGAGTAGTATTCCATAGTGTAAATGTACCACAGTTTCTTTATCCATTCTTTGAGTAAGGGACATTTAGGTTGTTGCCATGTTATGGCTATTATGAATAAGGCTGCTATGAATGTGGTTCAGTATATGTCCTTGCTGTGTGGTGGAGCATCTTCTGGGTACATTCCAAGGAGTGGAATAGCTGGTTCTTGAGGAAACTGTATTTCTGGTTTTCTGAAAAGGCACCAGGTTGATTTTGAAAGTGATTGTACAAGTTTGCATTCCCACCAGCAATGAAGGAGTGTTATCCTTTCTCCACATCCTCACCAGCATGTGGTGTCACTTGAATTTTTGAACTTAGCCATTCTGATGGATGTAAGATGGAATCTCAGAGTTGTTTTGATTTGCATTTCTCTGATGACTAAGGATGTTGAGTATTTCTTTAAGTGTTTCTCAGCCATTCGATATTCTGTAGAGAATTCTCTGCTTAATTCTGAGCCTGATTTCTTAATTGGGTTATTTGGTTTGGTGGTGTTTAATTTCTTGAGCTCTTTATATATTTTGGGTATTAGACCTATGTTGAATGTTGGATTGGTGAGGATCTTTTCCCAGTCTTGAGGCTGTTGCTTTGTTCTGTTGACAGATTTTTCTGCCTTACAGAAGCTTCTCAGCATCATGAAGTTCCATTTATTAATTGTTGACCTTAGAGCCTGGACTGTTTGAGTTCTGTTCAGGAAGTTGTCTCCTGTGCCAATGAGTTCCAGGATCTTCCCCACTTTTTATGCTAACAGATGTGGTTTTATGTTGAGGTCTTTATTCCAATTGGACTTGAGTTTTGTGCATGGTGATAAATATAGATCTACTTGCATCTTTCTACATGTAGACATCCTGGTAGGTTAGCACCATTTGTTAAAGATGCTATCTTTTTTCCATTGAATAGATTTGGCTTCTTTGTCAAATATCAAGTGTCAAAATGTGTGTGGATTTATTTCTGGGTCTTCAATTCGATTCCATTAGTCAACCATCCTGTTGCTATGCCAGTACCATGCTGTTTTAATTACTGTTGCTCTATAGTACAGCTTAAGGTCATGAATGGAGATTCTTCTGGAGGATCTTTTATTGTAGAAGATTGCTTTAGCTGTTCTGGTTTTTTTTTGTTTTTCCATGTGAAATTGAGACTTGATCTTTATTTTTATTTATTTATTTATTTTTATTAATTTATTCTTGTTACATCTCAATGGTTATCCCATCCCTTGTATCCTCCCATTCTTCCCTCCCTCCCATTTTCCCCTTATTCCCCTCCCCTATGACTGTTCCTGAGGGGGACTTCCTCCCCCTGTATATGCTCATAGGGTATCAGAGACTTGATCTTTTAATGTCTTTAAAAACTTGTGTAGGTATTTTGATAGGGATTGCATTGAATCTGTAAATTGCTTTTGGTAAGATGGCCATTTTTACTATGTTAATCTCCCCATCCATGAACAAGGTAGATCATTCCATCTTCCTTCTTCAGATATTTGAAGTTTTTTCCAAACAAGCCCTTCACTTGCTTGGTTAGAGTTATTCCTAGATACCTTATATTGTTTGTGACTATCGTGAAGGGTATAGTTTCCCAAATTTCTTTCTCAGCACTTTTGTTGTTTGTATACAGGAAGGTTACTGATTTTTTTGAGTTAATTTTGTATCCAGCCATTTTGCTGAAGGTGTTTATAAATTGTAAGAGTTCTCTGGTGGAATTTTGGGGGTCACTTATGTACACTATCTATCATTTGTGAATAGAGATAATTTGATTTCCTCCTTTTCCACTTATATCCCTTTGATCTCCTTTTGTTCTCTTATTGCTCTGGATAGAACTTCAAGAACTATATTGAAGAGTTATGGAAAGAGTAGGCAGCATTGTCTGGTGCCTGATTTAGAGGAATTTCCTTGAGTTTCTCTCCATTTAATTTGATGTTGGCTATTGCCTTGCTGTATATAGCCTTTATTATGTGCCTTTTATCCCTAATGGATAACATTGATGGATTTCCGTATATTGAGCCATCCCTGCATGCTTGGAATAAAGCCTAGTTGGTCATGGTGAATAATATCTTTGATGTGTTCTTGGATTTGGTTTGCCAGTATTTTATTGAATATTTTTGCATCAATGATCATAAGAGAAATTGGTCTGAAATTCTCTTTCTTTTTTTGGGTCTTTATGATGTTTAGGTATCAAGGTGACTGTGGCCTCCTAAGAGGAGTTTGGAAATGTTCCATCTACTTCTATTTTGTGGAGTAGCTTGAAGAGTATCAGTTTTTGCTCTTCTTTGCAGATTTGATAAAAATCTGTCCTGAAACCATCTGTCTCTGGACTTTTTTGGTTGGGAGACTATTAATAACTGCTTCTATTTCTGTATAGAGAAATAGGACTGTTTAATTTGTTTATCTGATCTTGATTCAACTTTGGCAAGTGGAAACAATCAAGAAAGTTGTTCATTTCCCTTAGATTTTCAAATTTAGTGGCATACAAGCCTTTTAAGTAGGATCTTATGATACTTTGTATTTCTTCAGTGTCTGTTGTTATGTCTCCCTTTTCTGATTTTGCTGATTTGCATAGTGTCTCTCTGCCTTTCAGTTAGTTTCACTACTGGTTTATCTATCTGTTGATTTTCTTAAAAAACCAGTTCCTGGTTTTGTTGATTCTTTGAATTATTAGTTTTGTTTCTAATTTATTAATTTCAACCCTGAGTTTGCTTATTTCTAGCCATCTACTCCTTTTGGGTGTTTCTGTTTCTTTTTTTTTTTCCTACGGTTTTCAGATGTGTCATTAGGTTGCCTATGTGAAATGTTTCCAGTTTCTTTATGAAGGCACTTAGTGCTAAGAATTTTCCTCTTAGCACTGCTTTCAATGTGTCCCATAAATTTGGATATGCTGTTCCTTCATTTTCATTGAATCTTAGGAAGTCTTTAATTTCTTTCTTTATTTCTTCCCTGACCCAGTTGTCATTAAGCAGAGAGTTGTTTAGTTTCCATGTGTGTGTAAGCTTTTTATTGTTTCTGTTTCTGTTGAAGTCCAGTTTTAGTCCATGGTGATCTGATAGGATACAAGGTATTATTATTTAATCTTCTCATATCTGTTTAGGATTCTTTTGTGACCTATTATATGGTCAATTTTGGAGAGTGTTCCATGAGGTGCTGAGAGGAAGGTATACTCCTTTGTATTTTGGTGAGAAGTTCTGTAGATATCTGTTAGAACCATCTGATTCATGACACTGGCTAATGTCATTGTTTCTTGATTTACTTTCTGTTTCAGTGACTTATCCTTTGATGAAAGAGAGGTATTGAAGTCTCCTACTATCAAAGTGTGGGGGTCGATGTGTAGAGTACGCTTTGTTAATATTTCTTTTACAAATGTGGGTGCCCTTGTATTGGGAACATAGATGTTCAGAATTGTGATGTCATCTTGGTTGATTTTACCTATATGTGTATGAAGTGTCCTTTCTCATCTCTTTTGATTAATTTTGGTTTAAAGTATAATTTATTAGATATTAAAATGGCTACACCAGCTTTCTTCCTGTGTCCATTTGCTTGGAATACCTTTTTCCAGCCTTTTACCCTGAGGTACTGTTTATCCTTGTGGCTGAGATGTGTTTTTTTTGGATGCAGAAGAACATGGGGTCTGGTTTATGTATCCATTCAGTTAACTTGTGTCTTTTTATTGAAGAATTGAGACCATTGATGATGATAGATATTAATGACCAGTGACTGTTAAGTCCCTTGATTTTGATGTTGGTTGCAGTAAAGTGTTTGTGTGGTTATGTTTTTGTGACTGTGTAGTTATCTATTTCCTGTGTAGGTTTGTCTGTAGTTTACACTTTCGGTTGCAGATTCCTTCTAGTAACTTCTGTAAGGCTGGATTTGTGGTTAGGTACTTTTTGAATTTGTTTTCATCATTGAATATCTTGTTTTCTCCATCAATGGCTATTGAAAGTTTCACTGGATAGAGTAGCCTTGCCTGGCATCTGTGGTTTGCAGAACCTCTGTCCAGGCCCTTGTGGCTTTTATGGTCTCTGCTGAGAAGTTGGGTGTAATTCTGATAGGTTTGCCATTATCTTACTTGGTCCCTTTCCCTTCCCGCTTTTAATATTTTTCTTTATTCTGTATATTTTGTGTTTTGATTATTATGTTGAGGGAAGATTTTCTTTTCTAGTCTATTCTATTTGGTGTTCTGTAGGCCTCTTGTATGTTTATATGCATCTCTTTCCTTAAGTTGAGGAAATTTTCTTCTATAATTTTGTTGATGATATTTCCTAGGCCTTGGAGCAGGGTGTCTTCTCTGTCCTCAATTCCTATTATCCTCAGATTTCATCTTTTCATGGTGTCCTTGATTCTTGGGTGTTTCATGTCAGGCATTTTTCAGATTTAGAATTTTATTTAATGGTTCCCTCAATTTCTACCACAGCATCTTCTACGGCTGAGATTCATTCCTTCATCTTTTGAATTCTGTTAGCAAAGCTTAGGTCTGCATTACTTGCTTGCTTCTCTGAGTTCTATTGTTCCCGGCTTTCTCCTGTCTGTGTTTTTATCATTGTTTCCATTTTCGTCTTCAAATCTTGAACTGTTTTATTAATTTCTTTCATCTGATTGTCTTTTCATGAATTTCTTCCAGTTCCTTTCTATAGGGCTTGCTAATGTCTTCAATCTGGCTGCATTTTATTGCACTTGTTTATGGATTTGTTTCACTTCCTCCATTATTATTTTCATTACTATGGATTTGAGGTCAATTCTTGTCTTTTGATTGTGTTTGAGTTCTCTGGGTTGATTTCTTTGGGATAGTTGGGATCTGAAAATGCCATATTGTTTTGGTTCTTGTTGTTTATGTTTTTTACTTTGACCTCTAGTCATCCTGATGTCTCTGATGCTAGGACCTTGATCCTTGCTCTCCATTCCCCCTAGGCCCACAGATTGGTCAGAGAGGGATATAGAGGGCGCTGGGGAGGCAAGCAAGCACACTTGACACTGGGCGTTGGCTTTGTGCCCATGTGGTCACTTGCCTCTGAGGCTTTCTCAGGACTTGCAGGTCTGTCTGAGGTCAGAACCACCCATTTTCCTGCATTTTTTCCTGGGCCAGCAGATCCAGACTGGAGTTACACTGCCCACAGTTCAGTCTCAGATACCAAGCTCCGGATTATCACTGGCAGGAATCAGTCCAGATGCTAGGCAGTGTCCCCATGTGGGCCCTCGGTCCCTCAGTGGACTGGCAGGCCCTGATCCTCTCTCTTCAGTTCCCCTGGGCCAGTGGGCCCACAGATCTGTTAAGGAGGGAGACTGAGAGCACAGGGGAAGCAAGAAAGCATGCTTGGCACTGGGCTTTGGCTTTATGCTCATGTGATTGCCTGACACTGGGCTTTCTCAGGACTTGCACATCAGTCTGACTACAGAAAACCACCTGTTTTCCTTGGGACCAGCAATTCCAGGCTGCTGGGGCTGGTAGCTAGGTTCCTGCCTGTCCTGTTCAGAGTACACACAGCTGCGGATGGGTAATGTGTCCACAGTGGCCTGGGCTCCTGTGTGACATCTGGAGCTTTCTATGGACTGACCAGGGTGGGTAGGTGGGGTCTGAAGACCCCACCCATTTCCCTGGGATTTGCCCAGGCCAGCTCTGGTGCTTCACTGCCTGGAGTTCAGTCCCATATACCGAGTTTGTGCTATAGGGTACTGCAGCAGTTCGCAGTTCATAGGCAGGTTCCAGTCCAGGCTCTGGGGACTGGGCTCCTGTCCTCCATGGGCCATTTGATGACTGAAGGCCAGATGTGCCTGTGGTCTGTACTGTGTGGAGCCCTCTCACTTAGTGATCTCCAGGTCTTGCAGTCTGTAGCTTCCAAGAGAATCCTTAGTCTCCTTCCTGTAGATAAGATACAGTGTGTGGTCGGTGCTGCCATCTTGGAAATCCCCTATTAATCAATTCTGATGCTTTAAACACAACTGTGTGCCCAAAGATTCCATATGTCTTCCTTCTTCCCTCTCTCTCATTAAATCTGTTTTTACTTTCCTTCTTTCCAACTCACTTGTAGCCTAATGGTCTCCCTGATTCTCTCCCTCTTCCCTCATCTTTGTTTCTTCTTCCCCTTTCTTCTTTCTGTGCTTTCATCTCCATATTTCCTTGCCTCCTTCTAATTTACTATGTAATCCAGTCTGTACTTGAACTCACAATTCTTTTGCTTCAGCCTTCTGAGTTCTGGGATTACAGGCACGCATGACTATACCTTCAATTCAGTTGTGATATTAACCATCCTGCATATTTTCCAAATTTAATGCTCAGTGTCACAAAGCACCCTCATTTTAGAAATGTCCACACATAGCCCTCGCTTTTGTCCAATTTGGCTACAAGTTGGGTATAACCGTGACCCCTCCCTAAGTGACATGGTTGGCTGTAATGGATGACAAAACTTGAAACACTTTACTTTCCAGCTGTTGGAAGGATATAATTTAGAAACAAGTAAACCCGAGGGTCTACCTGGCCAGATATGAGAGAAGTTTTGGCAAGGACTTTATACCTTCCCTGGGGCCAATCTTCCCATCACTTTGGTGCCCTTAATGGCTACCTTGCTTAGGGAGTTTATGGGGTTCCATTGTGTAGGCACTCTTGACTGAATCCTTGGTGTGATTGAATTCATAGAGGTCAGGCATGGGGCTGAAAGTTTTAGTCTTCTAATCATTACATAGGTTCTTTTAACACTCAAGAACAAACTTGCAGATCTTAATTAAGTGGTTTCCTCACTCAAAATCAGCATAATTCATATATGACAGAAAGGACATGATCAGGGGCTCTACATGGTATCTATTTAACTCCTTTCCTATAGGGTCTACAAAGAGGGCCTTTGCCTTCTAATGAGGCTTTTCAGTCATAAGACTCAGCAGTCCTGGGCATGTGCTTCCCTCTTATACTTCAGCTAGTTGTGACCAAGGTAGACTTGTACCTTGGCAGGAAGGGTCTAACTGCATTTATACATACAAATACAGTTATGTAATACAATGTATATTACCTAAATGTTTAATATATTTATTAGTGATATTTGATACTAAATATGTTGATATTATAGAGAAAACAATGTATATAATTAACAAACAGAACACATTTGAAATATTGAATATATACTAATAAATTTAAAAATACTATCCTTTGCTATACTCAGAGGATTGATTCTAGGATCTCCCCAAATATACTAAAGTCTGAGCATGATGTATGCATATCATCTTCATTCATATTCTACTAAGCTTTAAAAATCCTTGGATTATTTGTAATACCTCTCACATTATGATGGATCCAGCTGCAGGCTGGCCATGTGGTTGGTGGGCCAATTGGCAACATCCTTAAGCAAGCAGGCAAGTGGGTGTCTATGGTTCTACCTGTGTTGTGTACCAGAAGGCAGGTCTGTGGGTAGCATGGTGGTTAGCAGGTCTCTATTTGTCTTCTTTCTCTTGGTATGCTCTGAGTGGTTGTAGGTGTGGCTTTGTGTGTCTATGGCCTGCCCATGCTGTGGAGTGGAGGGCAGGTCTGTGGGCATCTTTCCCCACTTGCCCCCCCCCCCTTGGAGTGGCAGAGTACAGACTTCTGTCTGTCTTCCTTCTCCCACACAGTACTACCTGGATTTGATTTGATTTTTATGTCCTAGGCATAAAACATCTTTGGTCACCAAGCCAGCCATCAAGCTAAGAAGAATAAAAGGCTGCCATTTGTTCTTCCTCTGACTGATATAAAACAACACCACCAACCAGTTGTCCCTTTGTCTTTTGCCAGGGAGCATGGCAACTCTTATAAAGAAAAACATTTGAATAAGGCCAGAATGCAGAGGATTCGTTCATTACCATGATGGCAGAAGGCATAGTGGTATGCAGGAAGATATTGGTGCTAGAGAGGTAGCTGAGAGTTCTACATCTAGATTAGCAGGGACAGAAAGAGAGAGACAGTGGGCCTGGCTTGAGCATTTGAAGCCTCAAAGCCCTCCCCCAGTAACACAGTTCCTCCAAGAAGGCCATATCTCCTAATAGTGCCACTCCCCATGAACCTACGGAGGCCATTTTCATTCAAAGTACTGCAGTGTTGCTGTTTATGAAGTTTATGAAATCTTTATGAGGTGACACTTTGTCGGAAGAGTTATGTCACTGAAGTAGGGATTTGAACTTTCACAGCCTATTCCTACTTTCTGTTTTTTCTGCTTCTTATATGGGATGAAATGTGACAAGCCAGCTTTCTGTTCATTCTTCCATGGGTCACCATCATGTCTCTATTCCTCTGGAAACATAAACCAGAATAAGTAATTTCTTTCTAAGTTGCTTTTGGTCATTTCATCACAGCATCAGAAAACTATTAACACAGCAACCAAAACGCAAAGGAAAATTGAATGAAGTGAAATTTATAGAATGAGAGATAACCTTTGCCAGATATATTTATGACAGAGGATTAAGGATAGGAATATACAAGGAACTCAAAAAATCTTTGAAGGTAAAGAGCCAGTTTGGATAGAAAATGCTTCTCCTAGAAGTGATGTGATATAAACAAGAATCCTAATACCTAGTGTTTCATAGCTCCCTAACAAATTGTCCAGGGAGGCTTTAGAGGCCCACAAATCAACACAAACATTGACTTTCTACTTGGTCCCCCACCAGAAGTTTATAAGACCCTATTGCTGAAGATGCCATAAATATAATTGCAAGATATTCAGGTCTCAGGCTGGGCATGATCTGGAATCTTCCTGTTGTGGACTACCTTTCAAAGTGCTGAGAGTTGTTATGCAAGTACCTAAAGAGAAATATAGTTGTGAGTTGTACAAGCTACAGCACCAATCTGTCAGGAAATTATGTCCACATATGTGGTAGTGGCATAATTTCTGTCTTAATTACTTTTCTATTTTTGTGAAGAGACACCATGACCAAGACAACTTATAAAAAAATAATTTAATAAGGGGGCTCACAGTTCAAGACTTTAGTCTGTGACTATCATGGTAGGGAGCATGACAGCAGGAAGGTAGACATGGCACTGAAGCAGTAGCTGAAAGCTTGCATCTATCCACAAGCTGCAGGCAGAAAGAGAGAGAGAGAGAGAGAGAGAGAGAGAGAGAGAGAGAGAGAGAGAGAGAGAGAGAGAGTGCACTAAGAATGGCATGGGCTTTTGAGACATCAAAGCCAACCCTCAATTACACAGTCCACCCAAAAAGGCTATAACTCCCAATCCTTTCCATACAGTTCCATTAACTAGGGGCCAAATATTCAAATATGAGCCCATGGGGACAGTCAATCTTATTCAAACCACGACGGTTAGTATGGGGTCAACCAGGCTCTTTCTGGTTAGATTTGAGGTTTGCTTCACAGAAGTGATCCCTTTATTGGTACTCTAAGCCTGTTCAAAAAAATCATGTCTTGGGAGGTCAAAGGCCTGGTGATGGATATTTAGCTAAGCAGAAACAATGGCAAATTGTCTTCTAAATATCTGTGTATACACCTTTGGACAAAAGTTACTCTCAACCCAAATCAGAGCATCTGTCTGCAGTGAGTAGTGTTGAATGTAGAGATTCATGGCTACCAAGATGCTGATAATAAGTGATAGATAAGGGCTTATCCAAGACCAATTCCCTTAGACTACCCCTTCCTGGGATCAGATAATATCATAAAAAAGAAGATGAACAGAATGCAAGGTCTAAAATTGTAAGAATAAGGTTAGCGAAATCCCCATCTCTAGACATGTCACAACCAATGTAATCATTAACGCACGAGAGCTATAACTTTTTGGACTTGGTATGCACAATACAGGCACTGTCAACAGTCACTTTTGGATGGGATAGGAAGTCATAAAACCCTATTTCTTAATGATGATCTACAGGCTACTAGGGGAAGGCAAGCCACTGTCTTCATTGGTGTACTCACTGGCTATACTTAATTCAATGCAATCCCACACAGACGGTCTTGGTGAGACCCTGAAGCACACAAAACAAAAGGCATAGGTATGAGAAAGAGATTACTAGAGAAAGTGGAGGATGGACAGGGAGCTGAGGAAGCTGAGAGAGGCTGAGGCTGAGGGCAAGAAGAATGCATTGTACATATATATATATATATATATATATATATATACACACACACACACATATATACATGTATAGTACATACGTATACTATATACATAAAATCTATGAGTTATATCATTTTAATTTATGGTATGAATTTAAAAGTGAACTAGTTTGAACCATGACTGTAAAGATTATCTTCTTACTTCAAGAGGAAACAGATGTGTCTTACGTAAGAGAGTTTTGATCACAAATGGAATGTTCTCAATGAAACCTAAGGCTGAATGTTGTCTCCCTTGTTCTTCTTGCTATTTCTTATGTTTTCTCTTGTCTGTAACATCCCAATTATCTTTTTTAAGAGCTGAGTGTTAGCCTTCCCGTCACCTGTGAGGCCACTGCACAGCATCGCGGCTGTCTTCTGCCTTCCACTCCTGTCTTCTACCACTGTGCACACCTACTTCAGTGTCACTGGAGCACAACAGAGCAAAGGTCAACAACACAACACAACCAGGAGAAGGAGCCACCAGAAGGTCCTGACAAAAGGTTAGTTTTTATTTGAAGAGTATTGGGAAATCACTGTGAGGCAGGCAAACATAAGGGAGGTCTTGGCAACTTAGGTTAATATACCACTCTGACCCCCTATGACTAATATATGCAGAAATTTCTTAATGGTGTAGGAATCCTTGCTTTCATCAAACTGATATACACCTGATTTAAAGATTGGAAATAAGTTATTTCTCCTTAGGATCTCCTTGATAACTCTTGGTTCCTATTTAAAGCTAAATATATCTTCTTTATTTAATATTGTTTCTGCTTTTTGTATCAAAATAAAACTTTTAATCTCTGATTTCTACACAAGTGCTACATATGTCACATATACACATATATCATCACCAATAAACATCTTTTTAAGCCTGCTTAAAAGCATACAAATGTCTATTTTGCTTTATTACATCATAATTATGTTTTTTTTTTTAGTGTATTTGAGGCAATTGCTTATTTCAATTCTTTGAGCTTTAAGGAAAAAATACAGAAAGAAACAATCGACTAAGTGAAAAGATAGAAAGGCTACTGATAGATAAAGAAGTTCTTGGTAAACAATTATAAACTATGTTGTAAAATGTTATAAGAACTAAAAGACATATGACATGGATGTAACAATGTAATTAAGTTCACTAAAATCTAACACTCTGAGATAAAACTAATGCGTGGTTTTATGTCTACAACAGTATGATTTTTTTTTTATCAAATTTATACAAAGACTGGCTCAAAAACGAAACACTTTATGTGTTATCATTTTCTGGATCAATCATCTAAAACTAGGTCATCAGATTTTGTCCAAATGATCTTTATGTTTTTACCTTGAGGTGATGTTATCACTTGACAGAAACTGCTCCCATAACAATATAAAAATTCTATTAAAAAGCCTTTAGTTTTCATATTCTAAAATACTCCAATTAGATCTTTTAAATCTATGATTTTCAAAGTTTATGTTTTGAAAACATGTTTGGGTTCTAAAAATATAAGCACTAGACATTCTATTAAAATCAAGTAAAAACTGTGAAGTAAAGAAAAACATACACTATTATAAAGGAATCTTAAATACAACTACAAATTCAAGCTTGGTTAAAGAGCATTTTCCCAGTGAAGTTTTAAGACAAGAAAAACTGATGGAAGAAAGGCTAAAACCAGGGAACTTCACCAGTAGGGAACAGACTTCTTCCAACTTGGAAAGAAAAAACTACTGGGTATTCCTAACCACTGCCTGTGCTGTGATACCTCAGGAGACAAGCTCTTAGGTTTGTGTTTTCCATGCCAGATCAGTACCACACATTCTGAGAGCATACCCACGTGGACTTCAGATATGCTCACAATAGTCATCATTAACTATACTGACAGTTGGATTCCCAAATAACTGAAGTTAAAACCTTTCTAATAACATGTATAATTCTTACTTTTTATTCCTTAAATCCTTCTCTGTTTACTTACCTAATGGCCCAGCCTTGCTTGGGACAAGTCTTCATGTCTAAAAGCATTCTGTAGATATAGGGCAGTAGTCTGATTGAGGAGTATGATGGTGCATGCCCAGGGTTTGGAGTTTGTAGAGTTTCTTTGTTCCTTTATATGCTATGTATACTTCTTTAGGAAATACAATTTTAATTTTGGATATAATACTCTCATTATATATTTTAAATTCTATGTTAGACACAGAGGAGAAAGAGTAAAATGGAAGACATCTGATCTGGATCATAATCATTAGTAGATTTGATATAGTCCAAGGAGTTTTTTCTCAAAGCTTTCACTACAATTTTTCTCTCTTAAAGACTGCTTTCCCACTTATTCAGACTTATCCACATGAGATCATAGTAATGGGTCTCCTAGTAATATGAGACATCAAGCAGTATTTACTTCTGTATGCATACAATTTGGTGCTTGGCATGTTAATGAGGGCTCTCTAAACAAAAATAGAATTTGATAAAACTTGGGTTGGAGCCAAATTACTTTGGGCTATCTCTGTCCCTCTGGATAGCTATTTATTGTCTGCCTCTGCCTGTTAGGCAAGTTATTTTATGATGACAAATATGAAAAGTTCAAGAAACTATCAAACTATCCTCAAAGGAATGGAGTCTACTGAAAACTTTGACAGCAGTCTTTTGGCTAGAAGACTACTGTCAGAATCGGCTCCTTTGGAGACACCTGCCTGCTTTCCTTTTTTCCTTGCTTGCTTTTGGCCTTCTTTAATAAACTTTCACAATTTATTTCTTCTGGAATCGAAGGAACCCACTTATAGGTTGTTCTTCACCAACTATTGCCAGGTTATGTTCAGAAAGAAATGGACATTTGTGTAGTCAGAACAAGCGTAAACATTTGTACAACTCTGGGCCAAAATGCTAAGAAATTTCATGGATGCTTCTAGCAAGGTTCCAGTATATATAACAGTTTTAATGTAGTGGAGTGCCAGTATTCACTTGAGGGATCACCAAACCTATTTTCTGGATCTCTAGGACATACAAATAATTGAATATCTAGGAAAGATAGAAGACCAAGCTACAAAGAAAGTTAAAGTGAACATGTTATCCCTTTTTGTTGTGAGAGATCCTAAAGCCACTAAATGAACTCTGACTTGGGTATTTTATAAAGTCCCCATATCCCTGCCCCTACTGTCCATTTTAGATAGTTGCCCCATACCTTCTTACCATTTCTCCTTAAAAGGTCTTCCAGTAAAACAAAACAACAAACAAACAAACAAACAACAGCAACAGCAACAACAAAACCTCTGCCATCTTGGGGAGGCTACTTCTGGTAATGCCCCTCTAACTATCTTTTGCTGGGGACAGACTAAGGGAGGCATTTCTGCCTTACACATTTGTACACCTCTACTCAGCATGAAGCAGTTCATTTAAGGCTGCATTTGACATCTCTAAAATTAGGGAGACTATAGAAGATGCAGTGTGAGAAAACGAGGGAATAAAAAAATAAGCATCTCTTAAGACTCGCAGCCAAACTCTGAGGCAGAGAACAGGGAGTTTTACAGAAGAGTTGGAGGATAAAGGACTAGAGGGGGCAGGAGCTCCATGAGGAAATCAACAGAGCCAACAAATCGAAGCTCAGGGGTGCCTGCAGAGCCTGATGCACCAACCAATGACCATGCGTGGTTAAGACACAGACCTGTTGATCAGATGTAGTCTATAGGCAGCACAATATCCTTGTGGGTCCCATAATATGGGGAATAGGGGATATCTCTGACATGGATTCTGGTGCCCACTCATTGATTACTTTCCCCTGGTGGGATGGTCTTGGCAGGCCACAGAGGAAGAGGATGCAGCCAGTCCAGATGTGACTTGATAGGCTGGGTCAGATGATAGGGGAGGAGGGCTCCACTTTCTGAGGACTAAGGGAAGGATGGTGAGACTGAGAGTAGGTGAGGGAGGGCCTACAATCAGCATGTAAAATTAATAAATTAATATTATAAAAAAGCATCTCAGTCAATACTTAATGGGCGTGGAGCTGGAGAGATGGCTAAGAGCACTTGATGCTCTTCGAGAGACCCCAGGTCAATTTTCAGTATCCACATGTGACTCAACCATATGTAATTCCAGCCTTGGGGAATCTGATACCTCTTCTGGCCTGTAAAGATCTGGGGCATCCACATGATGGAGGTAAAATTCTCCAATCCCCCTCATTCTCTCTCTCCTAGAAGTCATTGGCTTGGGATATAGTTTAGGGGTGGAGAACTTCCCCAGTAAGTGCAAGGTCCTTGGTTCCATTCCTGAACCACAGTAAGAGTCTTCAGAAGTATACCATTTCAGACTTTCTGCTTCTGAGTTAACTCACTCATTATGATCATTTCTAGTTCAATCCATTTGTCCACAAATTTCATGGAATTACTTGTTTTTAATAGCTGAGTAGTATTCCATAGTGTAAATGTGCCAGTTTCTTTATACAATCTTCTACTGAGGGACAGTTAGGCTGTTTCCAGGTTCTGGCTATTATGAGTAAGGCTGCTATGAACATGGTTGAACAAATTTTCTTGTGTGCTGTGTGCTGGAGCATCTTCTGGGTATATTCCAAGAAATGGAACAGCTGGGTCTTGAGGAAGCCTTATTCTCAGTTTTCTGAGATAGCGCCAGATAGATTTCCAAAGTGGCTGTACTAGTTTGCATTCCCACCAGCAATGAAGGAGTGTTCCTCTCTCTCCATGTCCTCGCCAGCATGTGATGTTACTTGAATTTTTGATTTTAGCCATTCTGATGGGTGTCAGATGGAATCTCAGAGTTGTTTTGATTTGCATTTACCTGATGATTAAGGAGGCTGAGCATTTCTTTAAGTGTTTCTCAGCCATTTGATATTCCTCTGTTGAGAATTCTGTTTAGTTCTGAGCCCCATTTCTCAATTGGATTATTTGGTTTGATGGTGTTTAATTTCTTGAGTTTTTCATATATTTTGGATATTAGACCTTTGTCACCTTTGTCAGATGCTTATATCTGGACAGTAGCCCAAGGGGCATGTCCCATGAAAGTCTTCACTTACCAGGAAGGTGGGACAGAGGGGAGGACATCCTATTGGGACTCTAGGTAAGAGAAGCATGGAAGAATGAGGAAATAGAAGGATCCAGAGGGTTCTAGAAACCTACAAGAAGAACATTATGACGGGAAGATCTGGGCCCAGGGGTCCTGCTCAAACTATGGCATCAGCTATGGATGTATTCATCCAGTAAACTTTGAACCCCTACCCAGATCTAGCCAACGGACAGGACATTCTTCACAGTTGAGTGGAGAGTGGGGTCTGACTTTCAAACGAATTCTGGTGTCCCATATTTCACCATGTCCCTTGGATGGGGAGGCCTGGTGGCACTCAGAGGAAGGATAGCAGGCTACCAAGAAGGGACTTGATACTCTATGAGCATATACAGGGGGAAGAAGTCCCACTCAGTCACAGTCATAGGGGAGGGGAGTAAAGAGAAAATAGGAGGGAGGGAGGAATGGGAGGGTACAAGGGATGGGCAAACAATTGAGCTGTAATATGAATAAATTAATAAAATATATTTAAAAAAGAGTCATCATAAAGAAAATCAGAACAGAGCCATTGAGTTACAAGAATTGAAGCAGAATTTTCAATGTGGCAGAGGATCCCGGGATGGGAATTCTACATCTTAGTTCACTTCAAATATTTTCTGATTGTCTAGTCTAAAACAAGAGCTGTATGATGAAGGCAGGATTCTCACTATTATTTCTGTCTCCTTTATTTTCCGGGAAATTTTGAATGAGTAAAATATGTAATTAAAAAATATATGTGGACCCTCAAAGATAGTCATCATGTTAATAAAGGAGTAGTTAATCTGTAAAAGGGAGCAGAACTCAGAAGGAGGAGGAGGAAGTGAGGGAGAAATGAGGTGAGAAGTGCTGAGCTGGGCAGTCTAAATGTGGACTATCTTCTCCAGTGTGTTTAAATATTTCCTTCCAAGCATCAGATCATCACCTGGCCTCTGCCCTTTAAAGAGTCCAGGGGCTCTGCCCCAGTGCTTAGAAAACACATTCCTCTGATCACAGGTCCTATTTTGCTCTATACATAACCTGCACCATAACAGCAACAATGTGAGCTCTTAATTTCCTGTCATCTTCTCTCCAAACAATCCCCAGAAACACAATCATCAAATTGTACTTCAGTTTCTAGACACACCCGGCAAGTGCTCAGGCAGCCAAGATCCTGGAAGTGCCAGATCCGGATGTGTTCTGCCACTGAAGAAGGAATGGAGCCAACCCTGAACTGCTCTCATTGGAAGAGTGTGTCTGGGAAAGGGGTAGAGGGAGGATGCCTGTCTGCCAGCTTGCTGCTTAGTCATGTTTTCCAGAATCGGTACCTCCTAGAGATGGGATGAGGCAAAGTGCTCCATGTCCAAGATCCAAGAAACTCGCTTTCACAAAAGACCTGTGATTTGTGAGGCTGTAGACTTCAGTAACTCACTGTGGTACAGTACTAAACACTGATATGATGGGTTTAGATTGTTCCTACAACAATAGCAAATATTAAAATTGACTTGCCTCCTAGGAATTCAGTTGTAAGATCCAAGCCAATGTTCTGTATAGAAAATGTGCCTATGGGTAGGACTTGGGAATGAGTTTTTGCTAATTGCTAAGTTTTCTTCATTGGTTAAGGAGGGCTAGACAGAGCATACACACTCCATATGGACTCCCTTATTCCTGCATGTGAGTCTCCTGACAGATGTCACTGGGCATGCTAAGAGTTTATAGTGATCAAGTTTTGTGCAAATGTTCTCTGTAGATTTTTGCTTCACTGAGATGAGGTAGTAACTAATTTGACTGCTGATAATGATCTGAAAAAAAAGGGAAGGTACTAAAATCACATCAGAGGCAGAAAGTTAAGAAAAGTTTTAGCTGTGGGGAGGGGGAGCCACATACATAAGAAACTGACTGTGATTCTTGAAGTGTGGGTATTGTGTATTTGAAGTGATCTGCCCAGTGCCACTGGATACTGTGGTGCATTATACAGATAGTTTGACCACCAGTGTTTGGCTTCTTGATGTCCTCCTCAAGAAATTAAGTATAGCTATAAAAGTATTGGGGCCCACCACTTCAGGGACAGCAATACTCACTGTGGGGAAGATGTACAGAAACAATAAAAATCATAACTCAAAAGGCCATAAAAGCATGTGATGCTTCTTTAGAAAGTACTAAGTGAAATAGAACTAGTGCTAGAACAAATGAGCAGAATGCAACTGCATTAATAATTACCTTATATATGAATTGACCACAGTCTAGGTTAAAGAAAGCAGTGCCTTGGGATCCAAGATGGATGTGATGATCAGACACTGTGTTTGATCAGTAGGTCAGCTGTGACTACACAGCAACCAAAGGACCAAACTTTGGGATCCAAAACACAGGGGAGAGGGGCAACTTGGTGTGGAACACAGGTGGGTTCAGCTTCATGTCACCCACCTAATCCATAGGAATGTTCCCCAGTCCCTGCAGGCATGTGCACAGTTTCCAGAATCTAGCCACATGCCTTCACACAGTACACTGGTCAACGTCTCAGACTGAACTGCCGGCCACAAAACAACAGAGGAGAGATCCCATGGTGTGAAACACAAGTGTATCTGACTTCAGGTCATCTGGATGATCTATGGAAAACATCTTTCAGGTCACCTGGATGATACACAGAGGGATTCCTGGGTACCCATAGGCACAAGGTCTTATCTTATAGCCACTCACCTACAAGCTGCTCTCATTGGCCAGTGAAAGGCACCAGAAACTACCACACAACTATGGACACCTGAGTTTTGACAAAGAGGCTGAATCCATACAATGGAAAAAAGATAGCGTCTTCAACAAATGATGCTGGTCTAACTAGATATCTACATGTAGAAATATGTAAATAAATTCATATTTATCACCCTGCACAAAACTAAAATCCAAGTGGATTAAAGACCTCATCATAAAGTCAGACACATTAAATCTGTAAGAAGAAAAAGTGGGGAAGAGTCTTAAACTCATTGGCACAGGAGCCAACTTCTTGAACTGAACACCAACAGCTCAGGATCTAAGATCAACAATTAAATGAAATCTCATGAAAGTGAAAAGCTTTTGTAAAGTAAAGGACACTGTCAACAGAACAAAATGACAGCCTACAGATGGGGAAAAGATCTTCACCAACACCTATATCTGACAGAGGGCTAATAGCCAAAATATATAACACCAACAAGCCAAATAATCCTAAAAAATCGGGGACAGAGATAAACAGAGAATTCTCAACAGAAGAATATTGAATAGTCAAAAGCACTTAAATAAATGTTTAGCATCTTTAGTCGTTAGGGAAATGCAAATCAAAACGACTTTGAGATTCCATCTTACACCCCTCAGAAAGGCTAAGATAAAAAACTCAAGAGACAACACATTCAGGCAAGGATGTGGAGAAAGGGGAACAGTCCTCCATTTCTGGTTGGAGTGCAAACTTTTACAACCACTTCGGAAATCAATCTGGTGCATTCTCAGAAAACTAGAACTGACTTTACTTCTAGACCCAACTATACCACTCCTGGGTATATACCAGAAAGATGCTCCACCATACAGAAGGGCCCCATGATACTGACTCTAAGTGAGGTACTGTAATACTGTATGCAGATCAAGTATCATGGCACACTCAGCTTTAATCAGACACATTCACCCTCAAAACCCCTCCCCACTGACCAAGGTATATAAATAAAGACTTGCTGGCTTGCTCAGGGTTCTTTCATACTAGCTCCCTCTCTATTGCTCATCATTCCTCCACCATGACTGTCTGAGACTCCACTTATTCAGGTGAGAACCACTGCTAGATGTCCAGTAGTCCCGCAGCAATGGTATAATTGTCTTTGCCACTGCTGGGGTCTGCTCCATCACTGCCACTAGCTTGATGCTGACCCCTGGTGAAGCACCTCCAGGCCTGCATCTCACTGGACTGGCCTGCCAGTGGGTTTGGGATATCTGCCTGCTTCTGCTGCTATGCTTAGCACAGCAGCTCGAACAAACTGTAACACTTGTTATCATCATGGACTTGGGGAGTTCCCAAGTCCCCACTGCCTTCTGAGACCAACAGTCTCATTATAAAAGAGCTTAAACTGTAACACATCAATGGGGACTAATTTTCTACCTCCTCCAGAGAGGCTAGGAACCTGGCTTAGTACCCAGGGGACAGGCATCACCCTAAAGCACTCTGGCCACCCAAGACCTTTGATCCTGAGTTCTGTCCATTCTATTCTGGAGTCAAGCAGTGCCTAGAGCAGCCTACTTGATATGGGACCCATCAGAACTTGCCCTATTAGCATCTACCCACAAGACCATTTGTTCCACATCAATAAACTCATTATTCCATATTCAGGCATTTCATGTGCTCTTCCAGGGCCTATCCTGGTGAGTACCCCTGAACTCTTCATCCATATCTTTCCCCAAACATACCAGATTTAACCTGGGTCCCACCGTCCATGCACCAACCTAGTCAGGCCTTTCCTGCCTTCACTACAGGTGAGCTCTGGGCTTGGGCCAGTATGCTCTCCACCTATCTGGCACAAGATCATTCCACATCATATTAAACCTTTCACTCAGACTTGTTTATCCCTATACTCCCAGCGTGGAGCAGAAAGAAAACTCTATACCAGCCCAGTTTTCTCTGTCTATTTGACTTCATTTTGCCCAAGCTAATTCCAACCTCTAAAGCCAAAATACCCCTACATCTTCTCTTCTTTCTAACCCTGCCCTATTGATAATAAACTCAAATTCACCAAAAGAAGTCTACATGCCTGTATCTCATCTCAGGAATACGAACAGTATGAGAGCACAAGTCAGTGTCTTCCTTTCAAAACATGACAGTCCTATAGACATGCTTGCCAAAGAGAATTACTTATATTCTCACACTTCACACACATAAATCAATGAACAGTTACTGAGCTCAAAGAATTCAAGGAGTTTAAAGGAGACACAAAGAAACAGCTTAATGAAATTAAGAAGAAAGAGAATAAGAAGAATAAATAGCTGAGTAATGCCCAAGGGAGCCCAAACTCAAGACTGAAGGGAGTGATGAAGACATTCCAGGTCTTGATGACTAAATTCAACCAAGAGAGAGAAAGGCAGAAGATAATTCAGCTTGAAATGAAGACGGAACTGAAAAACCCAATAGCTCAACCTGTAAGCTCAAAGGCAAGCCTTACAGGGTGAAATGAGTCAAGTAAGAAGATAGACTATCAGGGCTCAAAGATAAAGTAGCAGATCTAGACAAAACAAGTAGGTAACATGAAAAAATTAAAGCACGTGATAGAAACACACAGGACATATGGAGCACCATGAAAAACAAAATATTAGAACTATAGACATAGATGAGGGAGAAGAATCTCAACTCAATGGTATAGGCCAGATTTTCAACAAGACCATAGTAGGAAACTTTCCTGAATGAAGGAAAGACACAGCAATGCACAGAAAACACCAAGACCAGACAAGAAAGTTCTCATACGATTTCATAGCTAAAACACTAAGTATACATAACAAAGAAAGTGAATTGAATGCTGCAAGAGAGTAAAACAAATGCAAATCACATATAAAGGAAAATAGAATAACAGCTGATTTTTCAGTGGAAACTTTGAAAACCAACAATACATTCCAATTCCTAAAAGACTATGATAGCATAACTAAAATAATTTACCTCCCCCCAAAATCATTTTACATGATTGAAAGGAAAGCAAAAAATGTCCACAACATAAACATCCTAAAAGAATTATATCCAACAAACCCCAAATGTAAGGAAAACACAGGAAGCATTATTTCAGGCTCAAGAGAAGAATGAGCATAACAGAAAGACCGTGGAAAGAAATATGAAACCATAGTTATTAAAACATAAAAAAGCACTAAGAACAACCAAGTTATCAATTTACCAAGAAGACATCACTGTCATATTGAAGTAAGTAACTGTGACCCAGAAAGACAAAATCATATGTCCTCTCTTAATCGGGGCAGCTAACTCCTAATCTTCAGATATGAGTACATAACATGTAGTAACTACAGAAACAATAAAAGTAAGAGAGGACCACTGTCAGAATTGAAGGTCCAATAGACAGGGTAATATCAGGGTACAGGTAATCTGATCAGTAAAATGGGAAATAGGGAGTGCTCTTTGGGGAGGTGGAGATAGGTTAATATAGAATAAGCTGCGCAGAAGGTGAAGGGGGAATATCAGCATACAAGTTATATTAAAGGGGAAATGGTAAAATTGATGGCTCCTTAGGGAAGGGAAGGAGGGGCTAATACAGAAGAAGATGGAAGGAAGGTGAAGGGGAATCATGGTATATAATGGATCTGAGAGGGGAAATGGGAAAAGGTGAGACAGCTTAATGAAATAGGATAGAGACAAGCAGGAGAAGAGGGTAGGTAGGTAAAATAACAATATGAATGACTGAAAAATCCACAAAGACCCATACTATTAACTATTTAGCTCAAAAGCCTGTAACTATAGCTAAAACTTTACATAATGCACTCTACAAATATGCATAAGTAGTTTTAATAAAAATTTCTCAGTTGGTTATGGCAGTCCCTGCAGGAACCAAAGAGCACCTAACAAAAACACTCTATACCTGATATGAGAAATTCTTTCTTAAGTTGTTGCCTAGCGCTATCTAAGAGAAAGCAAAAACATGCAAACTATTTCTATTGCCCTTGGTCACTGGACAGAAGTAGAAGCATAGTCTCTATTGCAGAAGATACCATGTACACCAGAAACAGGGGACAATGACTCTTGAACTGGAATTGACCTATAAGCCTTCTTCATAAGTAGTAGTTTTCAGGGTACCAGAAGGCACTATGGGTGGGAGCCTCCAAAAAAGAGAGGCAACCAATAGTCCTATTCAGCCATGATGTCTACAAACCACATAAATAACTAGCATAACACTGTAACTCTATGCTGCAGTAGTGGCACACATACCACGGTAGTAACTAAATGCTCTAGATTTGGACTTAAGACCCACTCAACAAGAGGAATATCATGCCTGGTGCTGGAAACCTAAGTACCCAGCGCTATTAAAGTCATGGATCTTGAGAAGAACCTACAATCACTAATGTACTAAACCAGCATAATCCTTAAGAACAACCTATAAACATTTTCCTTATACTCAAAGATAAGTGTAGTCTTCACCCCTCGTCAAAGAAACTTCTCTTTGTAGCAAATGAAGACCACTACAAAAAAAAACACACATGCAATAAAAATTCAGAGTTGTGGAACCTAGTTACAACAAATGTGTCTACAAAACACTCCCACATTTAAGGTTCAGGAAACATTGTGCAAGAGGGATAGAAAGACAGAGTCAGAGCATAATAGACTTTGTTGTGATACTGTATCAGCTAACAATGTCAGAAGTTATTTCTATAAAGTCCCACAAACATGTGAGCTAAACAAGGAAGACGCCAAAGAATATAACAAACTGCACAGGGAAAAGACCACGAGGCCGCAACCCTATAACTACAGGTAATGGAGTAAAGTTGGGAGCAGGCCAGAATATAGCTGCTAAGTCTATCCCTGAAAACATCTATACAAGCAACATTGTATAAGACAGGTTATGTTTAGGAATATATGGGTATACACAAATACAGATAAGCATACAACAGCAGTTGATGATAAGAGAGGCCATGGATTTGAAGGAGATCAGGGAGAGCTATACAGGAGGATGTAGGACAGGGGAGGGAGAAATGTAATTAAAATGCAATCTAATAAAAAATTAAAGGTGTATTTGTGAGTGCCTACATGCACACATAAATATCACATGTATGTGTGAGGTATCTATGGAGACCTGAAATGGATATCAGATCTTTCATAATTGGAGGTACAGATAGTTGTGAACTTTCTGATGTGGCTGCTGGGGACTAACCTGGGTCCTCTGCTAGAACAAGTGCCTTTAACAACTGAGCTGTGTCTTTGTTCCAAGATTTGTCTTTCAAATAACTTAAACTTTTTTCATAATTATATACTTCAGGAAATTCTTTGAAGACTTAGAGTTTAAACATTTTATTGTAGGCTTCAACATTCTGGGTTATAGCTTTGGGGATTGTGCCTCTGTGGAATAACTATGGCTCAAACCCAAGAAAACATATTAACAGAAAGGATGGAAACACAACCCTTTCAGCATTTCATCTGTAGTTTCTCCAAACCATTTCTGCTTCGCCAACGTTGAAGTGATCTGTGAGCTACTCACAGCACAAAACACAACCCGACAATGCAAATTGGTGAACTAATGACATGCAGTGTTCTGCACCATTCTCCAGAGAAAGAGACTGGGAGATAGCAAAAGATCAAATGCTCTATAATTTCACTTATATTGTGTTCTAAAATGACAAAAATATAAAGATAGGAA
This sequence comes from Acomys percivali, assembly GCA_907169655.1. Lineage (NCBI taxonomy): Eukaryota > Metazoa > Chordata > Mammalia > Rodentia > Muridae > Acomys > Acomys percivali. Next base: position 48,915,817 of record OU015755.1, read on the forward strand.
ATAGATTAGTGGTGCTGCACTAAAACTGTTGTGGAGAGGGCAAGCAGGTTTATAAAAGGGTAGCCTATACGAAGATCTGTGTGGTGACAGAAAAGTTGTAATACTTGATTAAGGCTGGGGTTACATAATCTATGTATAAATAAATTAGAACAAAGCTAGTGTATACACTACACCAGTACAAATTTTATGGTTTTGAGTTTTTATTATGCTTATGTGAACATGGACATAATTAGGTGAGGGGTACAAATATCTCTGTATTACCTTTACAACTTTCTGTAAACTCATGATTATTTAAAATAAAAAATAGTTTTTTCTAAATATTTGATTTTTGTCATATTCATTTATATTATTACACATAAATAAAAAATTGCATACAGCAAGAAGAATCATGAAACAATCAGGGATTATATGAATGTTACATTCATGGTGTTCTGGCTAATTGTATTTGGCAACTTTGAAGAAAATATCTTTCCTATCTTGGTGATTCTAAAATTCTGAATGAGAATCTATATCTATTGTATCTCATCTCTGTCATCTTAAAACATGTATCTAGACCTAAAAATATCTTAACCCCTAGACAACTAAAGTTAATTGTAAGACTCAACTATCTGGTCTCCAACTCCACCGGAGAACTGAGAAGGAATAAAACTTAATTATCTGAGTGAACCAGAAGTGCAGGTTAGCAGCTTTGAAAATGAGAAAAAAAAATGACAGAGCCAGTTTCCTGCCTGAACAGTCACCCAAAATTCTCTAAAATGTTGGAGCATCATTTTCAGCCTTCTGACCCAATATATCTCACAGACATACTTGTGAGGCAAGAACTATTGGGGACTTGCTTACCCTGTCTTGGCAGAGTTCGGTCATCTACTCTGCCTGCATCTAAGCTTGTCCATTTTTATTTATTTATTTTTATTTTTTATTTTTTAAAATATTTTTATTTTAATTAATTTATTCTTGTTGCATCTCTATGGTTATCCCATCCCTTGTAAGCTTGTCCATTTTTAAACAGAATTCTGTCTGTGGCAGAAATTTGGGAATTGTGCCCAGGGGCTGGATTGCCAAATATGGAGCCATCTCCATAAGGAGGATCTTTGATGCTCATCGTCTTCTTGAGGTAGCCAGGGTATTGCCAGGAGTAACCTGTCTTGTTATCAAAGAATTTTTAAAATATTAAAAGCATCTTTAAAGGCCATATTCTGTAGGTCTCTGAGGCTTTTGAAGACCTTATCTAACTATTTTTATGTTGTCTATCTATAGGATCATATCTATCTGTTAAACCTAGGATGTATATTCTTTAGATAAAAATCAACTGGTAGTTGACATGACCATGATTTGATAAACTAACAATTAATTATCTTAAGCAGCCTGAAATAGCACTTTCAAGGTATTGGAAGTAAACTTTGTATTATAAATGAGTTGTATGGGTTCAATACCTCATATTAAAGTAGAAATATATATATATGTGTGTGTGTGTGTGTGTGTGTGTGTGTGTGTGTGTAATAATCTTAAATTTGAATTATATACAAATTTACCAAAATTAAACTTATTTTGTATCAATATACAAAATTCTATGTCAATGAATTAAAAATAATCTTATTTTTTAGTAATAAATAAGGCCTTAGTTTGAGGAGTAGATTCAATAATTTACATTTTATCCTATCATCCCTATATATTTCTATATCTCCTTTCTTTTCAACCCCTGTCTCCATATCTACAAAAGAAAGATAAAGGAAAAGGGAGACATCCCTGAGTCCAACTTTGTTTTCTCTCTGAATAAGACCAATAATAACTTATAAGCAACTCCCAATGAAAATAAGCATCTGTAGCCTGAGAGAACAAACAAAAATGTGCCCAAGCCCCCTTAGGGAAAACGGTGCGTTGTTCTCTTAAGGTTTCCTACAGCTGATTTGGGGTGAATATTACCTTTGTACGGGCCCGAATAAAATTGGGAAACATTGTTAAACAAGCCAATAATAGCATTTGTGGTCCAGTTTCTAAATGTTGAGAAATTCCAGGCTTAATAGGAGTCCTGTGTGAGACAGTCTGAAATGCTGGACCAAGTTGTATCGGAAGCTTTCTTAGAAACTGTCCTGGGAAAAAGCAGGTTTTAATGTAGTTGCCAAACTCTAAGGTCGCTCCTTCATCTCTACCAACTGCTTTCATGTTCTTTGGAAGTTCTTTTATCCGGAGTGTGAACTAGGTTTAGTGACTCACTTGTGATATAAGCAACAGTGATAGTGACATGACACACTTTCATTCCAGGAAAGTGGCAGACTGCCAGGCCACCAACTGTACTTCCAGGCCATCATAGTACTTTCTTCTTCTTCTAGGAGAGGCAAGGTACTTGAGACCTACTCCTTGGGGAGGTCTACTTGGCAACATGAAGTGATTCATTCAGCAAGGATTGAGGAATGACATGCATTCTTTGATAACCAAATGTCGCATAGAGAATCGAGCCTTAGATAACTCCTAAAGTGACTGCAGCCATAGCCAACTTAGAAGCCCTATCTTTTAGCAGTATTATCTCAGGCCAAACTTTCAAAGAGCTGAGAAGGACTTTCTTCACATCTTAGGCCAAACTTTCAAAGAGCTGAGAAGCACTTTCTTCACAATTTATCATTTCTACTTTATTTCTCAGGAAATAGTTCTTTTTCAAGATTAAGGACTTATTGTTGACAATTCTTTTCACTTGGCACTCAAAAATTGAATAATTTCTTCCTGGACTTATAGTTAGTTGTTTATAAGTGATGTGCTATGTCGGGGGTTGGTCTGATGTATTTTTTTTTTGCTTTTTTTTAATTTTATTAATTTATTCTTGTTACATCTCAATGGTTATCCCATCCCTTGTATCCTCCCATTCTTCCCTCCCTCCCATTTTCCCCTTATTCCCCTCCCCTATGACAGTTACTGAGGGGGATTTCCTCCCCCTGTATATGCTCATAGGGTATCAAGTCTCTTCTCGGTGACCTGCTGTCCTTCCTCTGAGTGCCACCGGGTCTTCCCTTCCAGGGGACATGGTCAAATATGAGGCACCAGAGTACGTGTGAAAGTCATACCCCACTCTCCACTCAACTGTAGAGAATGTTCTGCCCATTGGCTAGATCTGGGTAGGGGTTTAAAGTTTACTGCCTGTATTGTCCTAGGCTGGTGCCTTAGTTTGAGCGGGACCCCTTGGCCCAAATCTGCCTATCATAATGTTCTTCTTGTAGGTTTCTAGGATCCTCTGGATCCTTCTATTTTGCTATCCTCACATGGTTCTCTCATCTAGAGTCCCAATAGGATGTCCTTCCCTCTGTCCCAGTTTCCTGGTAAGTGAAGGCTTTCATGGGACATGCCCCTTGGGCTAGTATGCAGATATAAGTGAGTATATACCATTTGAGTCTTTCTGCTTCTGGGTTAACTCACTCATTATGATCATTTCTAGCTCAATCCATTTATCCACAAATTCCAGGAATTCCTTGTATTTAATAACTGAGTAGTATTCCATAGTGTATATGTACCACAGTTTCTTTATCCATTCTTCTACTGAGGGAAACTTAGGCTGTTTCCATGTTCTGGCTATTATGAATAAGGCTGTTATGAACATGGATGAGCAAATTTTCTTGTTGTGTGCTGCTGCATCTTCTGGGTATATTCCAAGGAGTGGAATAGCTGGGTCTTGAGGAAGCCCTATTCCCAGTTTTCTGAGATAGCACCAGAGATTTCCAAAGGGGCTGAACTAGTTTGCATTCCCACCAGCAATGAAGGAGTGTTCCTCTCTCTCCACATCCTCACCAGCATGTGGTGTCACTTGAATTTTTGATCTTAGCCATTCTGATGGGTGTAAGATGGAATCTCAGAGTTGTTTTGATTTGCATTTCCCTGATGACTAAGGAGGTTGAGCATTTCTTTAAGTGTTTCTCAGCCATTTGACATTCCTCTGTTGAGAGTTCTCTGTTTAGTTCCAAGCCCCATTTCTCAATTGGGTTATTTGGTTTGGTGGTGTTTAATTTCTTGCGTTCTTTATATATTTTGGATATTAGACCTTTGTCAGATGTAGGGTTGGTGAAGATCTTTTCCCAGTCTGTAGGCTGTCGCTTTGTTCTCTTGACGGTGTCTCCAGCCTTACAGAAGCTTCTCAGCCTCATGAGGTCCCATTTATTAATTGTTGACATTAAGGCCTGGGCTGTTGGTGTTTTCTGTTCAGGAAGTTGTCTCCTGTACCAATGTGTTGCAGGCTCTTCCCCACTTTTTCTTCTAAGTGACTTAGTGTCTCTGGTTTTATGTTGAGGTCTTTAATCCACTTGGATTTGAGTTTGGTGCAAGGTGACAAATATGAGTCCAGTTGCATTTTTTTACACATAGACCTCCAGTTAAACTAGCACCATTTGTTGAAGATGCTATCCTTTTTCCATTAAATGGATTTGGCTTCTTTGTCAAAAATTAAGTGACCATATGTGTGTGGATTCATATCTGGGTCTTCAATTTGATTCCACTGATCAAGCAGCCTGTTGCTGTGCCAGTACCATGCTGTTTTAATTACTATTGCTTTATAGTACAGTTTGAGATCAGGTATGGAGATTCCTCCAGAGCACTTTTTATTGTACAGGTTTGTTTTAGCTATTCTGGGTTTTTTGTTTTTTCATATGAAGTTCAGAATTAAACTTTCAATGTCTTTAAAAAATTGTGTAGGTATTTTGATAAGGATTGCATTGAATCTGTAGATTGCTTTTGGTAGGATGGCCCTTTTTACTATGTTAATTCTCCCTATTCATGAGCAAGGAAGATCCTTCCATCTTCTCATGTCATCTTCAATCTCTTTCTTCAGAGTTTTGAATTTTTTCAAACAAATCCTTCACTGCTTAGTTAGAGTAACTCCTAAATATTTTATATTGCTTGTGGCTAATGTGAAGGGTGTGGTTTTCCTAATTTCTTCCTCTGCAAGCTTGTCATTTGTGTATAAGAAGGCTACAGATTTTCTGAGTTTATTTTGTATCCAGCCAATTTGCTGAAAGTGTTTATCAGCTGTAGGAGTTCTCTGGTGGAATTTTGGGGGTCACTTATGTACACTATCATATCATCTGCAAATAGGGATAATTTGACCTCCTCTTTTCTCATTTGGATACCCTTGATCTCCTTTTGTTGTCTCATTGCTCTGGCTAGAACTTTGAGTACTATATTGAAGAGATATGGAGAGAGTGGGCAGCCTTGCCTTGTTCCCGATTTTAGAGGAATTTCCTTGAGTATCTCTCAATTTACTTTGATTTTGGCTATTGGCTTGCTGTATATAGCCTTTATTATGTTGAGGAAAGTGCCTTGTATGCCCGATCTCTCTAAAACTTTAAACATGAATGGGTGTTGGATTTTATCAAATGCTTTCTCTGCATCTAAAGAGATGATCATGTGGTTTTTTTATTTTCAGTTTGTTTATATGGTGGATTACATTGATGGATTTCCATATATTAAACCATCCCTGCATGTCTGGAATGAAGCCTACTTGGTCATGATGAATGATATCTTTGATGTTTTCTTGTATTCATTTTGCTAGTATTTTATTTAGTATTTTTGCATCTATGTTCATAAGAGAAATTAGTCTGAAATTCTCTTTCTTTGTTGAGTCTTTGTGAGGTTTAGGTATCAATGCTACTATGGCCTCATAGAATGAATTTGGTAATGTTCCATCCATTTCTATCTTTTGGAGTAGCTTGAAGAGTATCGGTATTAACTCGCCTTTGAAGGTCTGGTAGAATTCTGCACTGAAACCATCTGGCCCTGGGCTTTTTTTGGTTGGGAGACTATCAATGATTGCTTCTATTTCTTGACAGAACATCTTATTATCTTCCTCCTCAGCAGTTCACATAACCCTTGAACCAGGGCAGAGAGCAGGAGAGCAACACATCTAGACAGAGAAACTTTGCGAATGGCTCCCAACAGGTGGTGATGTCAAGCCACTTACACCGTAAGTTATCAGCATTCTTTTTAAAATTTTAATTAATTTTTTTTATGTGTTGGTGTAGTGTATATACTTGTTGGTGTAAATGTGTGCCCATTCATATGGAGGAGGCCAATCACTGAACACTTTTACTTTTTGAGACTGAGTATCCTGATGATCTGGAGGCTGTGAATTTGGCTAGTCTGTCTGACAAATGAGCATCAGGGATTTGCTTCCTTGATTCCCCACAGCACTGGTTATGCCTCAGTGCCTTTTTTTTTTAAACATGGGTTCTGGATACCCAAACCGAGCTCCTCTTGATTTTCTGGCAGCGACTCTATTGACTGAGCCATCTCCCCAACCACTATTTTTAATCAATGCAGAGAAATGAGTGGTGGGTTTCTAGTCAACAAGTATGTGTTTTTACTTAATAACAAATTGAAAGAAATAGTTCCCCAGAGTTATGCTTCCTATTTGGTTGCTTGCCTAAACTCACTTTCAGGTTTAGGGTTAGGATGACACCGGTGGGAGAGGCCTTCTCGCCCCTAACCCAAGTCCTGCTGGGCCAAGGATGTATCCTCTGTAACACAGAGGTCAGGCCACCGACAGATGTGGCCTCAGTCTTCAGCCGTTATCATTTATAAGTACAGCACTGTGTGCAGGACACTTGTCTGGAAGATGGTATCTTAGCCGACTTGTCTTCCAGCAAGTGTGAGCCTGTGAACCTTTCCGCACCCCCTTTTCCTGGCCAGAAGAAATGTTCCTGCTCTTTGCAAGCCTCTAAGCCCGTACTTGACTCTCATACACAGGAGAGCAAAAAACAAAACAAAGACTTGCCATGGTGGGGAGTAACAAGATGAATTTCCCTTTCTTTTCGCTCTCCTTTCCTCCTCGAAGGGTTAAGTATATAGAAGGAGGAACTGCTGCACTCTGTCTCTTTGCTTGATGGGAACTATTAAATTACCGCTGGATGTTTCTGATTATAGCACGGAGCAGTGCCTGTGGGGCCCTGGGTCCACATGTGCCCCACCGGTCTGTCTCGGCCTGCCGGAGAGCCCACACTTGCTTGTGGGTGCCTCTGTGGCACCAAACAGAGTGGGGTTCTTATTTCAAGTATAAGGATGGGAGCTAGTGCTGGCAAAGGGGAAGGAAACGGGCAATAAAACCCAGAGCTGAGCGGCTTAGTGGAGCCAGAACGCTGGGGTCTGCTTAATTGCTCTGAAATGAAAAAGTTTCGGGGGTTTTCATGAAATCCCATAGGCGCCCTTGCCAAGCCTCAAATATTAGATTGAATTACACGGCTTCTAATCCCTCCCTTCTCCTCATGCCATGTGTCTTATTTTTTCTGGATGTTTGTCCCCAGATTCAGTACTGGTAGGAGAAAGGTTAACAGAATGAAGGCCAGGCACCCAGAGGGTACATACACCTCGACTACTTTCTGCCAAGAGCCTAGAAATATCCACACTGTGGCGCTGGTAAGAGACCATAGAACGTCGAGCAGTGACACATTGTGTCAGGAGCACTGGAAACATTCAGGAAAAAGTGCTTCACCAGAGATCTAAGGCAACTAAATAGTCGAACCATTGCAGCGCAGAGCGATGACCCAGCAGTTAAGATCACTTATTGCTCTTGCAGACAACTCAGGTTCCGTTGCCTGTTCCTGCATGGTGACTGACAGCAGCCCATGACTTCTGTTCCAGGGGTTCCAATGCCCTCAGCAGTCACCAAGCACACAAGTGGAACATATGCACACAGGAAAACAAAACACCCATACACACAAAACAGTGAGTAAATCCATATGAAATTTTAGAAGCAAACAAACAAAAAAAGTTCAGAAGCAATGGCAGAGAAAGCAGAAGTATAATATATCTAGGAGTTTTCTGGGGGTGAGGGATGAAAGGGCTGCTGGGATTGGGCACAGCATGGCTAAGTGTGGGAAGCATTCTTCATCTGACCTCAGTCAGTGGGGAGCAGCTGAGTAATTGAGGGAAGGAAATCTGGCTAAGACGCAGAAAAAAAAAAAAGCCAACCAGATGAGTCATGAGCCATAGAGATCTGGTCTGCAGTGAGTGCAAACAGTTGTTGCAGCCCAGCAGTAGAGAGATGAAGGAGGAAGGAGCTAATCATCTGAGAGGGTCGACTGCAGTGCAGCAAGCACACTTGATTCACATTTTGATATTTAGTGATCTCTGAAGTAATACAAAGGATTCAGGCAGGCAGGATAGATCTGCTCATCTCCTGGTGAGCTGGCTTCCTCTTATTGACTGGGTTCTGTGGACTTTAGTATGCAGCCAAAGTACTGAAACCTTGGAAGGCTCATCTGTAGAGGCCAGCCCAGAAGGTGTTTGCCTATGACTTTTGGAGAGTCTTTCACTTTGCAAATTATTCTCAGGAAACAAGGTTCCATTGTATTCAAGCTTCAAATAAGGCATTCAATCCCACTGATAGGAAGATAGCAAGAAAGTGGATGGCGTGGTGTGAAGAGAGAGCTGTGGAGGACATCAAGATCAGTGTGTAAGCAAAGTTCATGTGCATGTAAGCTGTTCCACGTGAATCCCTGAGAACCAGAGATCCTTGTTGCTGTAGTTTCCTGAGTTATGGCTTAGCGCATGGAACTCAGTTTGGAGGCTCCCTTCACTTCCATGAACGCATGAACACCGACAGTGGCTTCCAGGACAGCCCTTGCTCCTGGAAAGAGACTGAGACTTGGGTCTAGTATACACTGATGGTTTTGCCATTGCTCTGGTAATGGTCATCCCATCCCCTCCTTCTCCCCCCTTCTCTGAACTCCTACTTCTCTATCCTTTGCATATTTGTAATTAAGTAGTATGGGTTTTTCTCTTTCTACTTTGTAGTCTTTTTATGGCTTGTGTGCTGAAAAGTATCACTGTTGTGAGAGCATGCCTTGTTAGAATGAATGGGGTTAGATGTCTAGGGGCTGATAACAGTGCACCCATTCCATCAGAAGACCCAATGAAAGAAACACAAGGAAGCTGGTATATCATCTTCACACCTCTTGTAGTGGGTCCTTGGATTTCTGGCGTGATGCTTAAGAAGTGAGAACAGTAGTTAACCTTCAGGGCCATGAGAAGACACCATGCACACAGAGAAGCAGACAAAACAAAAGGCAGATGGTCATATGAGAAAAACCTTATTGAATTGAGACATCGATTTAAGCACTTAGCCTATCCTTGTGGCCTCCCACACAACATTCCACACAGGGAGCATCAAGTGTGAAGCTTCTCTTTATAAGAGGGAATATGTTTGGTGTCCTTCAAGAGCCACAGTTTTATTCATGTCTATGTAGTAACCTTCTTAACTCTGCGTTTAGATGGTTGCAAGGAGCAGATAAATAAAGAGGCTGCTTGCAGGGAACTGCAGGCCCATCTAACATAGCTTATCTATTCAAACATTTCAGAAATATTCATAAATGCTACAGATTGTCAATATTTTGCATGAGGAAACTGCAACCATGGCCACATAGGTAACACTGACTAATACAATTTTCTAAGTATATGAACATTTTAAAATGTCAAAACTTATTTTTCATTTATTTAAAACCCAGTCATTCATATGACAGTCCAGAGATGTCATTCCTGACAGCTTTAGAATCTGTTTTCTACTTGTTTTGGGTTTTCCTGGGACATAGCCCCCAAGATAAGCTTCATTTAAAATTTATTATAAACACATTTAAATGTAGAATGTATCATAGTAGTAAATAGGCTGTTTTATATTTCAGAAACTAAGACTTGGGGGAGATTTTGGTCTCTAAATAATGTTAAAACTTTAAGCTATATATTTGCTTATGCAGATGCTAGTAAAGTCTGCAGCAGTGAACAGAATATCTATATGATTCTTCCTACCTCTTAATAGTTTAGAAAACAAACAGCCAAAACTCATTGTAGTTCTTATGTGTAAACATGAAGCATGACCTTCAAAGTTTTTTGAGACAACTCTAATATTTGGACAAAGAAAATTGCTGTATGTAGCTGAAAGTGACATGGTGTTTGTTCTCTTTTTTAACATCAATTGGTACTTTTCTTAATTTTAATAATAATTTCATTGTGCGTGTTCATTTGTACATGGCACAGCATTACTTGAGGACTTTTCTTACAAGAGCTTACACTGAGCTTTGGACACATTGCCTTCCCCACTTTTCTTCCTTCCTCATTAGCCTCACTAGTTTCCCTAGACATTTCACTTCTATTTTCATGTTATGTGTATACACATGATTTTATGTATCAATATATGTTGACTCTGTTTCTTAACAATTAAACTTTATTATACAATCCAACTAGCTGACACAAGAAGGGAAAAAAGGTTAAAGGGACAAAAGAGTGAACCTTCCAGTATCTGTTCGACCGGACGGGTCCTTAGGTGCTGGTCAGGTCTGTTCGCTGCTTCCCACATGCTCCAGCCCGGGCTCAACCTGTTGTTCTCTCCTCCCCACCTGCCTGAGTCACATGGGAAGGATGTCTCCTTCACCCGTTGAGGGTCAATTAGAAAAACAATAGCCCAGTTGGGGTTCCCAGGTCTGCTTCCTGAATTCCAGGCCCAGGATGGCTCCACTCAGTCTGTCACAAGGTATTCATGGGGTGCCCCAAGGGTAAAGCCCGCCAAGACTGCTTCTACCTGTGACAAAGCTTAATCTTTCCCACACATCCCCCTTCTCTTTTAAAAAAAATTAAGAACTATATACACACATATACATATATACATAATCATCAGGTATCAAGTACATAACCAAGTCCTTTTATACTTGTTAACCTGAGAGAAAGTATTCCACTATCCTAACAAAGAGAGACCTTTTCTTTCATAAGAAATTGCAATTATCAATCTATAAGTGTGTTTTTAATTCTTAAACTAAAGCTTCTAGTAACACTGTGGCTATCTAGTCTTCAATCCCATCAGAGACCCAAGAAGGAAAATCTATCTAATAAAGGAAGTGCTGGTGGGCAACTTCCAAGTTGCATAGGACAGAGAGAGCAGACCTCTTGGACAGTCACCGGATTCTCTCCTTCATTGGGGCAATCAATCTTCAGCCTTATTGGCCCAAAACATCCAACAAACTGCTTTTTGAAGCAGGAAATCCGACGGTCTGGTCCATCTAGTCTCTTCAAAGCTGGACTGTCAACTTTCCAGCATCACTGTTGATCATTGCAGACAGTCAGCCTGTCATCAGCAGTAGAGATAAGAGCAGTTCTCAGTCCAGTGACCATTCTGTCCTAAATTTCCATCAATCAAAAGTCTTAAATTTTCATCTATCTACAATACCAACGTAGGATTTTTGAAGTTAGTAGATTCAATAATCTACCTTTTATTCTACAAAACTGTATCCTCTCTTCCTTCCCCCCTTTTCTTTAATATTAAAAGTGATAGAAAGTAAGAGAGAAAGATAGAAGAAAGAAATCCTCAAATGAACTTTTATTAATTGTAACTAACCCTGTTAGGCAAAGATGAGCATTGGTAGCCCACCAAAAACACCCATCCCACATACTGGGAATGGGGGCGTCATGTTCTCAAAATTACTTTATGCTGCTTAGGAGAAAAATCTTTTTCGGGTACCCTAGAAAAATAATATATTGGCCAAGCACTGGAAAAGCTAGCTGTTTTTGTCTGTTTGGGATCGATCCTTTTGGCTAGCCGATTTATTGTTAATATGCATACAATTTCTGGAAGAAGCAGTAGTGCCAGAGGCAGAATTCAATCTTCATAATTGTTCTGTTGTTTGTTCTGAAAGTAAGCAGACTTTTGAAATCATTAGTATAGGTAGGTTAGTACATATATAATTTTTCAAGGAAACATCAGTTGAGGCACCTTGCTCGAGGTGCCAGAAGCATGCTTTTGGGGTTAAACCACCCATGCTGCCTGCTTCGTCTTCAGCATTGTCCTGCTTTTTGCAAATAATACAGGGCTCTACCTGCATGTACACCAACAGGACAGAAGAGGGCATTAGTTCTCCAAGCTGTAAGAAACAATGTCAAGTTCTTAAGAACCAGATAGCTCTTAAGATTCACTTGCTATTTGGTCAGATCTAATCTTTATAAGTTTAGTTGGTAGTGATATTTTTTCACTCCCTGTGGAAACATACGCATACCCACGACCCCATCTCAAAACTACTGCAGGTTTCCATTTCATACTTGACAAGTCCTTGTAGAATATTGGTTGTCCCAGCTCCTCAGTTTTTTCTATCACCCAATGTCTCTCCGCAGCTGATGTCCCTTCATCATTCACATTAAGAATGCATTATTTAATCGGTCCCTGGGTGTCTTTACCCTTCCCTTTTGTTTAATAAGCATTTCTTTTAAGGTACGATTAGCTCTTTCCACAACTGCTTGTCCTGTGGGGTTGTGAGGTATACCAGTAACATGTTTTATACTATAATACATAAAGAAGTTTTTCATCTTAAGGGACACATATGCAGGAGCATTGTCAGCCTTAATTTGTGCAGGTATTCCCATAAATGCCTTTATTTCCAGCAAATGAGTAATCACACAGTCAGCCCTTTCAGAACTTAAGGCAGTTGCCCATTGAAAACCTGAATATGTATCAAAGGTATGATGCACATACCTCGTTTTTCCAAATTCTGCAAAATGAAACACATCCATCTGCCAGATTTCATTCCTTTTGTTACCTCTAGGGTTAATTCCAGCAGGTAATGGTAGTTGACTATATAAGGAACATGTAGGACACTTATTAATTATTTCTTTGGCTTGTTGCCAAGTGATAGAGAATCTTTTCTTTAACCCCTTACCGTTGACATGATGTTTTTCATGAAATTTTGAGGCGTCGAATACATTACCTATCAATAATTTGTCGATCTCTTCATTTCCTTGTGCCAATGGACCTGGTAAACCTGTAAGGGATCGAATATGAGTAATATACAAGGAATAATTTCTGCTTCTGATGACCTGTTGCAGTTGTATAAATAAGGTAGTCAATTCTGTGTTATCAGCAGTAAATTCAGCAGTTTCTATATACAAAACAACTCTTTCAGCATATTGAGAGTCAGTAATTATATTAAGAGATTCAGGAAAATCTAACAATACCATAAGGATTGCATATAATTCTGATTTTTGAACTGATGTAAATGGGCTTTTAATCACCTTGGTCATTTTCTCAGACTTATAACCAGCCATACCTGATTTATTTGTATTAGTGATAAAGGTGGGTGCCCCTGACATTGGTGACCTCTTTACAATACTTGGAAGGATCCAATTAGTTCTTTTTATAAACTGTATACCTTTGCTTTTTGGGTATCTATTGTTTATGTCTCCCAAATAGTTACTACAAGCTTTTTGCCAATCTTCATTAATTACCTATAATGACATAATCTCAGGATCAGTAAGAGGCACTACAATTTCTGCCGGGTCCATCCCTGACAGTTGGCGCAACCTTATTCTTCCCTTTGTAATCAATTCAGACATTTTCTCTATGTATGTTTTCAATTTTTTGCTTTGTTTATTTGCCAGGAATATCCATTTTATGATCCTGTCTTCCCTTTGCATGAGAAGCCTAGTAGGAGAATGTTTCGAAGGCAAAATAACCAGAATGCAACCAAGTTCAGGATCAATTCTATCCACATATGCCTTTTGAAGTTTTTGCTCCACCAGAATTAACTCCTTTTTGGCCTCAGCGGTTAGACACCTAGGACTGTTTAAATTTGAATCCCCTTGTAATGTTTGAAAGAAGTTACTTAACTCATAGGTAGCTAACCCAATTGTAGGCCTTAACCAGTTAATATCTCCCAATAATCTTTGAAAGTCATTAAGAGTTTGCAATTGAGCTCTACGGATCTGTACATTTTGTGGTCGAATTTTTTGTTCAGTTATTTTATAGCCTAAATAGGTAATTGAATCTCTTTTTTGTATTTTTTTCACAGCAATCTGTAATCCCCAGCATGGCAGAATTCTTTGTGCTTACTGAAACATTTTTTTCTACAACACTAGGATCAGAATCAGCTAGCAGAATATCATCCATGTAATGGTATATGATAGATTGAGGAAACTGCCTATGAATTATTTCTAAAGGTTGTTGCACAAAATACTGGCATAAAGTTGGGCTATTCAACATTCCCTGTGGAAGTACCTTCCAATGATATCTCTTCATTGGAGAATTATTGTTCAGAGTAGGTACTGAGAAAGGTATGGTGAAAAAACAATCTTTTAAATAAATTGTAATTATATGCCAAGACCTAGGTAGCAAAGAAGGCAAAGGAATTCCAGGTTGAAGCGAACCCATGGGTTGAATCACCTTGTTTATGGCCCTCAAATCTGTTATCATTCCCCATCTACTTGATTTCTTTCTTACCACAAACACAGGGGAATTCCAGGGACTGGAAGATTTTTCGATGTGTTGAGCCTCCAGCTGCTCTTTCACTAAACCGTGAAGCACCTGTAACTTTTCTTTTGTTAAGGGCCACTGCTCCTGCCATACAGGTCTGTTTGAAATCCATTTTAGGGGCAAGACAGTTGGTATCTCAGCAGTTGCCCCTCTTATAAATTTTGACTCTCTAAACCTGAAGAGTTCTGAGGTTGGACAATGGCCATAGCTTGTGGTCGCCCCTGATCATTTACATTAATCTCTTCCCCAGAAGCACGTACCAATTCACCCATAGTTTCAACCTTGTCTATCTCGGTATTTGCAGGAATAGTAATCTGAGTACCCCATTGTTGTAAGAGGTCTCTTTCCCATAGATTTATGGGACTGTCAGCCACATAGGGTTTCAGCCTCCCTATCTGTCCATCTGTCCCACACACTCAAGCCACTGTACACTTTGTTTTATTTGAGATAACTTACCAATTCCTACAATTTCTGTATAAACCTTCTTAAGTGATCAACTTTTGCTCCAAGACTTCTGGCAAATGATGGAGACATCGGCTCCGCTATCTACCAAGGCTTCTATTTTAACACCATTCAATTGTATAATAAACTTAGGTCTCTGATCATTAATTACTGTTTGCCAGAACACACGTCCCTGTGCTTCTGAACGCACCAGTCCTTTCCACTGGAGCGGCTTTGCCCTTAATGTAAGGAAACAGTAGGAGTTGAGCAATTCTATCCCCGGCATCGATTTTCATCTCCCTTTTCACACATGCCATGATTTTTATTTCCTCCTTAGAATCGCCATCTATAATACTGGGATGCACAATAAAACCATGAGAAGTCAGCCCACTTCTTCCCAGAATCATTCCTACTGTGCCTGAACGCAAAGGTCTGAAAACACTAGTATTTAATTTGTAACATTCAACCTGGGGAGATAGAGTAAGAGACACATTTGAACCCAGATCCAAGGCTGCACTGCCTTCAGTGGCATGCATTAGATCACTAACACTCAGTTCCCGTTTTCCTGACTGGCCAAAGGAATTCGGCTGGCATTGTTTACGGGGGCCAGAGCCGATGGCCCCCTCCTGCCTTTTCCCATCTGCAAGATATTGCCTTGCACATCTCTCTTAGACTGACAATCCCGAGACCAATGTTTCCCTTTTCCACAGCGACTACAGTACCCTGGGAGTCTTGGTACCTCATCACCATCATAACCAGAACCTCCTTGTTCTCTCCTACAAGTTAAGTTTTCTCCTGTGTTATTGAGCCTTATATCTCTACAGTTGCTTTGCACATGACCAATTTTACCACAATTGAAGCACCGAATATTGTGATATCTGTGCTCTCTGGCTAAAGTTTGTCCCACAATATTATTTTGATATTCCTGAGAGTTGATATTAACTGTCTCCTTTACCCAGTCATCTAGGGGAGCGCCTCTTTCCTTTAATGGTCTAAGCACCCTCTTACATGCAGTATTTGCATTCTCATAAGCCATGATAAGTTTTAATGCCTGTTTGTTGTCAGAATCTGGCATCACCTTATCCATAGCAGATCCTAATCTCTGCAAAAATTCTGTAAAGGGATCCAGAGGTCCTTGGAACACTTTAGTAAAGGGAATAATTGTTTTCCCAGGTTCCTCTACCAGCTCCCAAGCTCTCAAGGCTGCCTTACAACATTGTTCAATCACTCTATCTTCAGCTTGAATTTGTTCTCTTATGTTAGTATATTGTCCTTCACCAAGCAATTGATCTCTATTAATATTTATTCCCTGTGTCGTATTTTCCTGTTCTATTTTTATAGCCTCTGTTCGCCACCATGATAACCACTGTAACTGTTGTGCTACTTCCAATACCGCTGAAACTAAATTTTTCCAATCTTGGGGAAGAAGTCTATTCTGAGTGGCCCAGCTGTTTAACATTTGTTTAACGAAGGTAGAGTGCATACCATATTTGACGACGGATTCCTTAAAATGTTTTAAATCCATCATGTCTACAGGACGCCAGGCCATTTTGTCATAACCCTCAGCACCATTTTGTTCGGGCACATGTCTTACAGTGACTGGAAAAGCTGAAGGTACCTGGACGACTGTGGAGGTGTCCTCCACTGGGACATTTACTTCCAAAGACCTTTTGGTCGGTCTGGCTTCCCTTTGCCTCTGGTTTCTGACCTTCTCCACCCTTTTTAACCAAAGGTGCCTTCTGCTTTTCCAGCCCTTCCAGTTTTTTCTGCATTTTGTCCAGTTGTACAGTCAAGTCAGTAATTCTTTCCAAAAGGATAGAGCTTATTGACTCTTCTGATTTTTTCTGGCTTTCCGGTTTCTCTATTTTCTGTCCTTCATCACTACCAATTACCAAAAATTTTATCCGCTTTCCCATCCCTTCATTTTCTTTCCTCAGCCTTTCCATCTGTCCAGTC
Organism: Acomys percivali; assembly: GCA_907169655.1. NCBI lineage: Eukaryota > Metazoa > Chordata > Mammalia > Rodentia > Muridae > Acomys > Acomys percivali. The sequence continues at coordinate 48,932,468 of OU015755.1, forward strand.
AAATCTGCAATCTTTTCCAAAAGAATAGAACTTACTGACTCTTCCGGCTTTTCTATGTCATTAGCCTTTCTTCTAATCCTTCTAAGCATGAAATATTGTAATAAAAGGACAATGAAAAAACAGAGAATTCCCTCTAAGTATAATGCAGGAAAGAGTTTTTTTTTTTTTTTTAAATTTTTTTTCAGGAAAGAGTTTTGCACCAGCAGTTGCAACTTTGCTCATACCCTGAAACAGCATTTCTATACCTTCGAATACTGAATCTTCCCTCATACCATTAGGGACTGTGGAACCCATTGGGCCCCACGTCGTGCGCCAGATGTTGGCTCTGTTTCTTAACAATTAAACTTTATTATACAACCCAACTAGCTTACACAAGAAGGAAAAAAGGTTAAAAGGACAAAAGAGTGAACCTTCTGGTATCCGTTCCGCGAGACGGGTCCTTAGGTGTCTCTCTGGCCAGTGTGCTGGTCTGCCTTGTTTGCTGCTCCCCACGTGCTCCAGCCTGGGTTCAACCTGTTGTTCTCTCCTCCCCACCTGCCCGAGTCACATGGGAAGGGTGGTCTCCTTCTCCTGTTGAGGGTCAATTAGAAAAACAATAGCCCAGTTGGGGTTCCCAGGTCTGCTTCCTGAATTCCAGGCCTAGGATGGCTCAGTCTGTCACAAGGTATTCATGGGATGCCCCAAGGGTAAAGCCCGCCAAGACTGCTTCCACCTGTGACAAAGCTTAATCTTTCCCACAAAAATACAATTTAGAAACTACAAATGGGAGAAAGCATATTTATTTTTCTGAGAATGTCCCAATCCTCTTAAGGTAACTGTTTCTAGTCACATGTATTTTCCTGCAAACTGTTTAACGTTGTTGTTTATTGGTGAGAAACTTCACTGTGTATTTTTATCATATGGTCTTTACCCCTCCTTCTGCTGTTGCACAACTGGGCTGTTTCTTTTATGCAGCTGTTGGGAGAAGTACTGTTGTAAACAATTAAGTATTGTGGGGCAATACTCAGGAGTGGTAGTACTGGGTCCTGTGGTAGATCTGATTATAGAAGTTGTTTTTTAACCATGCCCTTCATTCTGACTTCCAGTGTTGGGATTCCTTTGTGTAGCTCACACCCTCACCAGCATTTACTATTACTTGTTTTAAATGTCTGTGATTCAGACTGGATAAGATAGAAATTCAATGTCCTTTTACTTTGTTATTTTGGTTCTGAGGTTGGACATTTTCCATGTATTTATTGGACATTTGTACCATACTATTTAGACCATATGACACACTTTTATCACCAAAAGTGGGGGTGAAATTAGGGTGCACCTTATGGTCTAAATGTTGTTTTTACCGTTTTTCTAGTTCACTGCTCTAATAACTGGGTTTGCCTAATGGTCAGGTGAATCTTATAGTCTGAAAAATATGGTACTTTTCACAACTGATCACTTCCTTATCCCATTTCTTGATTATATATTTTTTTGCTTGTTTGTTTCTTTTTGTATTATAGATGCCAATCCTCTGTCAAAAGTATAGCTAGCAAATGTTTAGTCTAACATTTTATAGGCTGTTTCTTAACTTCAGCTATTGTTTTCTTTTTAGCCCTCTATTGTAAGCTTTTCTTTATTTGGTGTACATATGTTCACATGTGCATATATGTGGGCATCATAGGACAAGATTTGGAAGCCAGGCCTCTCCTTCTACCATGTGGTCTCAGGTATGGAACTCAGTTTGTCAGGTTTTCCAGAAGGCACCTTACCAACTGAACCATCTCTTGAGACCAATGATCTGTTTATTTTGTTGTACAGAGGTTTTTAATTTCATGAGATCACACTTGTCATTGTTTCCTATCCAGAAAGTCTTTGCCTGTATACTCAAGTATTTTCCTTCTTTTTAATCTCAGTTTCAGAGCTTTAGGTCTTAAAGTCTTTTCCCAATTTGGAGTTGATTTGGGCCAGGATGAAAGAAATGAACCCACTCTTGTTTTTTTTCATGGAGATATGTTACTACTGTTATTAGGATCATAACCTGTGCCAGGGAAACACTGACAAGCTAATCTCAGTCATGTATCCTTCCTCAACAGGTCCATTAAACATCTTCAGTATCCTAATATGAGGTTTAGGTTTCAAAAGAATAAAAGAAGTATGCATAACTGAGCAGTCCTGGTCAAGGAGTGGCCCTGCCTGTCATGGACCCATCACCACCTCTATTTCAGGGTAATCTGAACTCTGTGCAATCTCTTACCCTGAAATAAGCTCTCCCTCTATCTGGCAGTGTGCTTCAGATATTTCTTTCTCCTGTTGTCTTAGTTATTTCTCATGGCTGAGATAAAATATCTTGATCAAAGAAACTTAAAATGAAAGAGATTGTTTTTAGCTTATGGTTCTAAGCTATAGTCTGTCATGGTGGATAAGACATGTCTGCAGTTAGGGAAGTTGTGATGGCAGGAACAGGAAGTCACCTTGCATCTATACTTGGAAAGTGAAGAGTGATGAATGCTTGTGTTTATCTTACCTTCTCCTTCTTATACAGTCTGGGAATCCCACTCTAGGTAATGGCACCATCCACAGTAGGCAGGTCTTCACATTTCAATAATCAAGATAATCCCAGGCATACCTGGAGCTCAGACCCATCTCCTATGTCACTCTAGATTTCATCAAGTTGACAAATTAAATTAACCACTATCCGATGCAAGCATTTTATCTATTCAAAGAGTCTTCTCTTTAATCCAGTAGTTTATTTGAGTGTTTTACTCGTTTTCTTTAAATAAAATTTCTGTGTTTGTATGCTGTGTGTTCATATGTGCATAGTGTGAGTGTATAAGTGTCTGTGTAAGTATTTGGGCTTACGAACGTGGGTGCACGCATATCATGGTCTGCATGGAATTAAGAGAACAACTTCTGGTGTAGGTCCTTACCTTCTGTTTTGTTTGAGATGGGATTTCTTTTGTTTGATGATGCCAGGATAGCTGGCCTGCAAACTTCTGGGGATTCTCCCATTTCCACCTCCCATCTCACTGTATGAGCATAAGCATTAGAGCCTTGTGCTGCTGTGGGTTCTGGAGATTTGTACTCACATTTTTACAATGGCATGGCAAATGCTTTATCCACTGAGCTGTCTCCCTAGTCCCACAGTATTTTTTTATCTGTCTGTCTGTCTTTTTTTTTTAATTAATTAATTTATTTATTAATTTATTCATATTACATCTCAATTGTTAGCCCATCCCTTGTATCCTCCCTTACTTTCCTCCCTCCCGTTTCCCCCTCTACTCCCTTCCCCTATGTCTGTGACTGAGGGGGACCTCCTCCCCCTGTATATGCTCCTAGGGTATCAAGTCTCTCTGTCTGTCTGTCTTGAGATACTTGTAAATGGAATTGTTTCACTGATTTCTTTGTTACCATGTTTGTTGTTGGTACATAGGAAGGCTAGTGATTCTTACATATTAATAGTACATTCTCAAGATTTACTGGAAACATTTATCAGATCCAAGGGTTTTCTGAGGACAGCTTATGGTCACTTATAGAATTATATTCTCTGAGAATAAGGGTACTTTCAAGTCTTCATTTTCCATTTGTATCCATGTTATTTCCTTCTCTTGTTTTATTGCATTAGCAAAGAATTCAAGTACAACACTGGATAAAAGTTGAGAAAGTGAACACCCTATTTTCTTAATTTATTAATTTATTCACTTTATATCCTGATCTCAGCCCTCCTTTCTCCTCCCAGCGCCTCCCCTCACACAGCTCTTGCCCATTCTCCCCTCTCCTTCTCCTCAGAGAAGGGGAGGCCCCCATGGATGTCAACCCACACTGACACATTAAGTCACTACAGACCTAGGTGCATCCTCTACCATTGAGGAGAGACAAGACAGCCCAGTTAGGGGAACAGGATCCAAAGGGAGCCATCAAAGAGGGCTCCCTCTCCAGTTGTTGGGGGATCCACCTGAAGATCAAGCTGTGCATCTGCTACATATGTCCAGGGGGCATAGGACCAGTTCATGCATACTTTTTGGTTGGTAGTTCAGTCTCTCTGAGCCCCAATGGGCACAGGTTAGTTGACTCTGGAAATCTTCTTGTGGAGTCCTTGACCCCTCCAGCTCCCTCAATGTCCCCCCCACCCAACTCTTCCATAGGATTCTGTTTAATGTTTGGCTGTGGGTCTCTGCATCTGTTTCCATCAGCTACTGGTGAAGCCTCTCAGAGGAGTTATGCTAGGCTCCTGTCTACAAGCATAGCAGAGTAACATTAATAGTATCACGTATTGGGTCACTCCCATGGGATGGGTCTTAAGTAGGGCCAGTCTTTAGTTGGTCATTCTCTCAATCTTTGCTCCATTTTTTGTCCCTGCACATCTTGTAGGCAGGATACATTTTGCGTTGAAGGTTTTGTGGGTGGATTGGTATCCTTATCCCTCCACTGGAAGTCCTGCCCTGGTACATTATGTGGCCACTTCAGGCTCTATATCAACCACTGCTAAGAGTCTCAGCTAAAGTCACCCCCATAAACTCCTAGGAGCTCCCCCTTTCCTGGAGGTACCCTTCACCTCCAGTTTCCATTATCTCACCTGGCCATCTCTCCCAGACTCTCCCTACTCCTAATCCCCATCACTACTCCCCTTTCAATCCCATCTGCTACCCAGTTCCCTTCTTCCATACACTTCCAACACTTATTTAATTTTCCCTTCTGAGTGAAATTCTGGCTTTTATGAATAAAGCTGCTATCAACATAGATGAGCAAGTGTCCTTGTTGTACGGTGGAGAATCTTTTGAGTGTATTCCCAGGAGTGGTATAGTTGGGTCTTGAAGTAGAACTATTCCCAATTTTCTGAGAAACTTCATGAAAGATTTTCAAAGTGGTTGTATATGTTTGCACTCCCACCAGCAATGGAAGAGTGTTACTCTTTCTTCACAATCTTGTAAGCATGTACTGTTATTTGAGTTTTGATCTTAGCCATTCTGACAGGGTCATTTTGATTGGCATTTCCCTGATGACTAAGAATGCTGAACATTTCCTTAAATGTTTCTCAGCAGCTATTCAGCATTCCTTTGTTGAGAATTCTCAATTTAGCTACCTGATTGTTTTAATTGGGGTATTTGATTTGTTGATGTCTAATTCTTGAGTTCTTTGTATATTTTGGATATTAGCCCTCTGTTAGATGTAGGGTTCCTGAAGATCTTTTCCCATTCTGTTGCCTGCCATTATGTTCTATTGATAGTGCCTGTTGCCTTACAGAAGCTTTTTAGTTTTCATGAGGTCCCATTTATGAATTGTTCATCTTAGTGCCTGAGCTGTTGGTGTTCTCCAGAAGTTGTCTGTTGTGCCAATCCATTCAAGGCTATTATCCACTTTATTTTCTATTGGATTTAGTGTATTTGATTTTATGGTGTGGTCTCTGGTCCACTGGACTTGAGTTCTGTGCAGGGTAATAAATATGGGTGATTAAAATTCTTCTACATGCAGATGTCCAGTTAGACCAGCACCATTTGTTGAGGATGCTTTCTTTTTTTTAGTGTACAGTTTTGACTTCCTTGTCAAAAATCAAGTGCCCATAGGTATGTAAGTTTATTTCTGGGTCTTCAATTTGATTCCATTGATCAACCTGACTCTTTCTATGCCAATACTATGCAATTTTTATTATTATTGCTTGTAGTGCAGCTTAAAATCAGGGATGATGATACCTCCAGAAGTTCTTTTATTGTACAGAATTGTTTTAGCTATCCTAGGTTTTTTATTGCTCCTTATGTAGGTAAAAGTTGCTCTTTCAAGATCTGTAGAGAATTGTGTTCGCATTTTAATAGAAATTTCACTTAATCTGTAGAATGCTTTTGGTAAGATGGCCACCTTGCTGTGTTAATCCTACCGATCCATGAGCATGGGATATCTTTCCATCTTGTGAGATCTTCTTCAATTTCTCTCTTCCAAGACTTGAAGCTTTTGTCTTACAAGTCTTTCACATGCTTGGTTAGAGTTACATTAAGATATTTTTATATTATTTGTGGCTATTGATAAGGGTATTGTTTCCCTAATTTCTTTCTCAGTGTGTTTATTGCTAGTATAAAGGCAAGCTATTACATTTTTTGAGTTAATTTTGTATCTAGCTACTTTGCTGCAGGTGTTTATCAGCTGTAAAAGTTCTATGGTAGAATTTTGGGGGTCAGTTATGTATGCTCTCTTATCATCTTCAAATAGCGGTACTTTGACTTCTTCCTTTCAGGTGTGAATCCCATTGATCTCCTTTAGTTGCCTTATTACTCTAGCTAGAGCTTCAAGTACTATATTGATATTGATATGGAGATAGTCTACAGCTTTGTCTTGTCACCAGCTTTAGTGTAACTGCTTTAAGTTTCTCTCCATTTGATATTGGCTATTAGCTTGCTGTATATTGCTTTAATTCCATTTAGGTATGTATCATATACCCCTGATCTCTCCAAGACTTTTAACCTGAAGGAGTATTGCATTTGTCAAAGGCTTTTTCAGCATCTAATGAGATGAACATGAAGTTTTTAAAAATGATGTTTATATGGTGGATTATGATGATGTATTTTCATATGTTGAACCATCTCTGCATGCCTTAAATGAAGCCAATTGATTATGGTGGATGATATTTTTGATGTGTTCTTAGATTAGGTTTGTGAGTGTTTTACTGATGACTTTTGCACCAATGTTTGTGAGGGAGATTTGTCTGAAATTCTCTTTCTTTGTTGAGTCTTTGTGTGGTTTAGGTTTCAGGGTGACTGTGGAATCATAGGATGAGTTTGGCAATGTTCCTTCTGTTTCTGTTTTGTGGAACAGTTTGAGGAATAATGGTATAAGCTCTTCTTTGATGGTCTGGTAGAATTCTGCATGGACATCATCTGATCATGTGCTTTTTTATATTGGGAGATTTTTAATGACTGCTTCTATTTCCTTAGGGTTATAAGTCTATTTATATTGTTTTCTTGATCTATATTTAAGCTTGGTAAGTGGTATTTATCAAGAAAATAATCGATTTTGTTTAGATTTTCATATTTTGTGGAGTGCAGTATTTTTTTTTGAAGTAAGACCTAATCATTCTTTGGATTTCCTCAGCATCTATTCATATGTCCCCCTTTTATTTCTGATTTTGTTATTTTGGATACTATCTCTCTGCTTATTTGTTAGTTTGGCTAAGGGTTTTTCTGTCCAAGAGCTGGTTTTGTTCATTCTTTATATTGTTCTCATTGTTTCTAATTTATTGACTTCAGCCATGAGTTTGATTATTTCCTGATGTCTATTCCTCTTGGGTATGTTTTCCTCTTTTTACTATAGACCTTTCAGGTGTGCTTTTAAATTGGTAGTATGGAATCTCTCAACTATATTAAGGTACATAATGCTATGAGCTTTCCTATTATTACTGCTTTTATTTTGTCCCATAAGTTTGGGTATATTGTGCCTTCATTTTCACTGATTCCTAAGAAGTCTTTAATTTCTTATTTGCCTCCATGACCCAGTGGTCATCAAGTACAGTGTTGTTCAGGTTCCAGGAGTTTGTAAGCTTCCTATTTCTGTTGTTGTTGAAGTCCAGCTTTAATCCATGGTGGTCTGATAAAATACAAGATGTTATTTCAGTTTTCTTTTATCTATTGATGCTTGCTTTTTGACTATGTGGTCACTTTTGGAGAATTTTTGGAGGTGCTAAGAAGAAGATATATTCTGTTATTTTTGTATGGAATGCTCTGTAGAAGTCTGTTAGGTCCATTTGATTAATCACATTGGTTAATTTCATTATTTGTTTAGTTTCTGTTGTATATAAAAATTAAAGATAAAAGGTGGATGATAGAATACAAGGTACCAGATAGATATTATGCTATACAGAGTTTATTAGATGAGCATGGGGGGAAAAGGAAAGGAGGATGTAGCTGCCAGTGCACTTGAATTTTTTAGTGGCTGTCACAGAACAGCAGAGAAAGCTACATCAGGAAACTTATCCATTGGTGAGAGAGAGATGTTGAAGTCTCCTACATTTTAATGTGTAGAATTTGACTGTGATTTAGTCTTTAGTAGTGGTTTTCTTTTTTGTAAGGTTTCTTACATGAATATGAGTGACCTTGCATTTTGAGCATAAGATGTTCAGAATTGAGATGTCATCTTGGTGGATTTTTCTTTTGATGAGTACAAAGTGCCCTTTCCCATCTCTTTTGATAAATTTTGGTTGAAATCTATTTTATTAGATATTAGAATGACTACTCCAACTTTGTTTCTTGGGTCCATTTTCTTGAAAAACTTTTTCCAGCTCTTTACTCTAAGGTAATGTCTATATTTACTGCTGAGGTGTATTTCTTTTATATAGCAGAATGACGGATCCTGTTTTAGAATCAATTCTGTTAGCCTGTGTTAATTTATTGGGGAATTAAGTTGAGTGATGTTAATGGTCAATGATTGTTGGTTCCTGTTATTTTGTGTAGGTGTTTTAATGTTTATGCTTCCTTCTTTTGATTTTTCTATTGTGGAATTGTTTACTTTCTGTGTTTTCTTTGATATTGTTAGAGTTTTCTTTAACATATTTTCTGTATGTCTGTATTTGTGGATAGATATTGTTTAAATTTGGCTTTGTCTTGGAATATCTTGTTTTCTCCATCTATGGTGATTGAGAGTTTTTCTATGTATAATACTCTATGTTGGAATCTGTGGTCTCTTGGAGGCTGCAAGACATCTGTCCAGGCTCTTCTGGCTTTTCGAGTCTCTGTTGAAAAGTCACGTGTAATTCTCATGGTTCTGCCTTTTCACTTTTCTTGGTCCTTTTCCCTTACAGTTTTAATATTCTTTCTTTGTTCTGCATATTTAGTGTTTTGATTATTATGTGGTAAGAAGATTTTCTTTTCTGGATCAATCTAATTGCTTCTTGGGTTTTTTTTTTTTTTTTTTTTTTTTTGGTTTGGGAGCTTGTTGTTCTTGTTTGTTTATTTGTTTGTTTGTTTTCATCTCCTTTTTTAGGTTGGGGAAATTTTCTTCTGTGATTTTGTTGGAAATATTTTCTGGCCCTTGGAGCTAGGACTCTTCACCTTCTATTTCCATTATTCTTATGTTAGGTCTTTTTATGTGTCCTTGGTTTCTTGAATCTTTTGTGTCAAGAATGTTTAGATTTAACATTTGATTGGATTATTCTATCAATTTTTTCTATTATATGCTATATGCCTGAGATTCTTTTTCCATCTCTTATATTCTGTTGGGTATGCTTGGGTCTGTAGATCCTGTTCTCTTCCTAGGGTTTTCCTCTCCAGGATTTCTTCAGTTTGTGTTTTCTTTATTGCTTCTATTTCTATACTGAGGTCTTGAACAGTTTTATTCATTTACTTCATCTATTTAGTTGTGTTTTCCTGTGCTTCTTTAAGGAGTTTATTTATTTACTCTTTAAAGGCCTCTACCCATTTGTTTTATTTTCCTGTATTTATTTAAGTGATGTATTCTTTTTCTCTTTAAAGGTCTCCATCATTTTTATTTTTTTGGTCGCAAGCCTAGCTTTTAATGGCTGAGCCATCCCTCCAGCCCCTCAATTTTATGAGGTTGGATTTAAGGCCATTTTCTTCTGCTTCAGCTGTGTTGGGATATCCAAGGCTTGTAATAGAAGGGTAGCTGAGATCTGTTGGTGCCATATTGCCTTGGATCTTATTGATTGTGTTCTTACACTGGCCTTTAGATATCTGGCTATCCTTAGTGTTGGCCAAATGTTCCTGGTTCAGGACTCCTCAGAGAGTTAGGCAGAACCTTGTGCCTGACAGTGGAGCTCAGGGAAGAGCCCTCTGCTCACCTCTGGTAGCTGTCCCGCAAGTGAACCTGAATGTTCCCGGGGCTCTTCAGGTCTCTGCTCTGCTGGCTGTGCCCTCCAGTGTGATAATCCTGTGCAGATCTCCTAACCTATAAACCTCACGGTTTTCCCAAAGGCCTCAGGTATGGTCAGTTATAGCTCAGATTGTGAGCTTTGGCCTTAAAGACTTGACAACACTTGGGAACTCTCTCTTTTCTGGCTCCTTAACAGCTTTGTATTATCTCTCTGCTCTCTTCTGCTTTTCTTCTTCCTGTTCTGGCTGCTCTTTGTTTGCTTCTTCAGTTGTTAGTGGCATTTGTCAGGAATTACAGTGCCTGCCTCTTTCCTACAGCATTTGGGGCTTGGGTTCAGACAGACTCATCAGGAGAGCCTGGGCCTCAATGCTACATCAGCCCTGATGGTGGCTTCAAATCTACTACATGCATGATTGGTAAGTGGGCCTGACACTTCTAGGAGGTAATTTCTTCAGCACTGAAATGGAGAGCACTAGGCCTTTTGCTGCTAATCTGGGGCTGAGGCCCAGGAAATGATGATTCATAACTGAAAGGCTGTTCAGGATCCCAGCGCTAGGTGCCAGCAGCAGTGAGTATGTCATGGAGTTCTAAGAAATCTGCAAGTGTTTTTTGATTTTGTTTATTCATGTACTGAAGATTGAACCCACTTGAAAAACACTCTGCCGATGAGGAATCCCCATTCTTTAACTCTGTATCTGAAAGCAGGGTCTCTCAAGTTGCCTGCACTGGCTTCGAATAAGACCAGGATCACCTTGAGCTTTGGATCTTCCTGTCTCAGCTCCCTGAGTAGATTGTATTACAGGCCTATTTGACCAGTTATGAGTGTCCAAATAGAAAGAATAGTCTACTGAGTAATCAGGGAGCAGTGTAGTCTGCTTGCAGGCTGCAGCACCTGGTGAGCGCCTGTCCTGGGGAAAGCCCGAGGAGAGAGGCAGAGTGAACAGCAGAAAGTGCCCTGCCTGTAGGCTGCAGCAGTGGGCTGCAGTGGGATCTACTTGGGAGAAGTGCTTTTATGATTAGAGTGATGTTTGTGTTTGCCTTTCCATTGTTGTGATAAACACCATGACCAAAAAGCAACACTGGGAGGAAAGAGTTCATTTCATTTTATAGCTTACAGTTTATCATGAAGCAAAGTCAAGCAGCAAATGAAGCACAGGTCATGAAGGAATGCTGCTTGCTCAGCTTGCATCTTCATATAACACAGAACTACTTGCCCAAGGGAAGCACTGCTTATGGTGGAGTGGGGCCCTTCACATCAACCATTAATCAGGAAAGCACCTCACAGACATGTCCTCAGGGAAATCTCATGGAGGCAATTTCTCAACAGTCATTTCCAAAACATGTCTAGGTTTGTATAAAATTTACAAAACCTTGAGTTTTCCTGTAGTTTTGTTTTGTTTTGATGTGTAATGCATGCCATGTGTAAATCCAGATAGGCCTGTGTACAGGTTGGGGTAGTTAGCATGAGCTGCTGTGTGCATAATTTCCAGTTCTGCTGTCTTCGCTGTGTCTGTGTGAAAATCAGGGCCATGCAAATTAACATAGTCCTTAGAGAAAAGTTTGGTCCTAGTCTAAGGGTTGTGTCATGTTACAGTTGTCAAGTTACAGTGCTCAGTGGTCAGCAGCTTGGAATTTCTAGATGATACTTGTAAAAGTTCCCTAGTGGAGACTAGCTCTATGTTTTGGTCTTATTAATGGCGATCCTGGCCCCCACCACTACATAGAACACTTGCTCAGTTTTCAAGCTTCCCCCTGCTGCCATTTTGTGTTCCAGCTCAGCTCACACTACTGAAAGAACCTGGGAAGAGAAGTCTTCAGTGGATCTGATGTCGTACCAGGGAAGATAAGTACAGGATAATGTGTTCCACCTGACTCCAGAAGCCATGCTTGTCTGCTTATTTAGGCTGAGAAGGGATATTTGAACCAATCTTAGTTGCTTTTATCAACCAGTCACAGCCTTGTTTTCAAATCTTTCAGTCATTAGGATTTGTACTTTGTAGCAATCACGGTCTTGTATTTTAGCACCAGTGATTTCACAAGGAGAAAGTGCTCCTGTCTAAGGTAAAATGGCTCATCAGGGCTAATAATCACAAAATATCTACTACAAATGGTTTCAAACATGTGTCTTAAGCATCCAGGTCAGTTGAAATTTTTATGAAGTTGTCTCAAAGTATCTGTGGCCTGTTGAAGATGGCTGCTCCTGGGATAGGGCAGTCAGGCTGTATATCTGACTGTCCTTTAGCTCACAGCAACTGTAGCTAAGGTAGCACAGGTGAGTTCAGTGGGTGCTAATTACATAATCAACTTATTCTATTATAGTGCCCTTCAGGAAAATGATCATCAGAAAAAGTGTTCACAAAATAAACCTGAAAAGCATTAACAATGCTTTAGCACATTTTAATAGTGATTTACCAGCACTTTCCATTCACTAGACACCTGGGGAAGATAAGGTCCTTTTTGTCTGTCTCAAATGCTCAGTCTTCCAGTTACCTGCACTTTCCTGAAACTTAGCCAATGATGAAGAGGAGTGAGCTCAGCTTGACACTGTGAAGACCATGATAACAGAGCTGAAGTGTAAGTCTGAAAGTGATGTTCAGATTCCTCGTTGTGCACAGAAAAAAGCAACATGAAAACAAATTATGTCAGCTTCCCTGAAAGTACTTTTCTGAGCTCTTTTCTGAGCCTTAGGTGATTTCAGTGTCATAAGAGCTCAAGAGCCATCATTTTCTTACAGCAATTCACCAAGAACATCTGAGCATTTTCACTGTAGTGCTTTGCTCACTTTCCTGCTAAAAGTGGCTGCACTGACTGCACTGAAATTTGGCATTAAAAATGTGTAGTGTGAATACGATAAAAGTAACTTCCTTTTCATTTACAAAGGCTTGGGGAACCAAATGCCTTCTTTTTTAAAATTGTGTTTTGTTTTCCAATACTATTTCATTTGAGATATTATTTTCCTTGGGCCTGTAACAGTAAATGTGCAAAGCTTTGGGCTTCTTTGGAAGAATACAGAGAAAAAAAGAGAACTGCTAGCTCAGGACTGCAGGGCCATTTGACCTTTGTGCTTCTTTCAGTCTGGAGACAAGCTGGCAGCAGGCCCTAGGACAGAACATCCTACAGCTTTCTCTCCCAACTGCACAATCTTCAAAAGACTCTGCCTGTAGCTAAACAACCAGCTCCAAAAGCTCGACGTCCTGTGAAGGCTAGCCACTGGGACTTAGCTTGAGTGTTCTGGGAGGATTTTTAGGCACATTTGGAACAAACCAAGCAGGTTTTAGAAATGTATTTATAGGGTGCGAATTTGGAGTATGTTTAACTGCTCTGCATATCATGACAAACCTCTTGCAGCAACCTCTTGAGCCTGCTATGCTATCATTTGACGTTATTTTTCAAACAGTGCTGGGGACAGATGGACTCCAGGGCTTCTCATATGTTCTCCCAACTGAGCTATGCCTGCAGTCTCAGCCATACTATTGTGTCATGTTAAAACATTTGTACATTGAACAAATCCTTTAAAATAGAAATTTCTGTGTTTTCTTCAATATTGCAAGTGTGCAATTCAAGTGCTTGAGATATAAATAGCAACATGACCATTTTCATCATAAACCTTTAAGGGGACCTTGGTGATCGAGCATGTGCACAAGGCAGGGGGCTCGGCCCTCAGCATGCACACACAGGACAAAGGCGCTTTGGGCACATGTGTTTCTCCCCTACCCACCACTTCTCCTTCTCCTGTTTGAAGAATATTCACAATGACCTCCTGGATATGACTCTAAACGGAAAAAATCCTTTCATCCTAAATTCCTGTCGTTTTTGCGCCTCTGGAATTTCATATGAGGTGTCAAATTTAGCTGACCATAAACTTTTCATTGGAGCTGAAATAGCCTGGAGGAGAAATGTCATGCTGTGTGTTGGTGAAGTTTGGCCTGTGGGAACAGTGGCCGTGGCCAGTTGCAGGGTACCATGCTCTTTGGGGGAATACTTTGCCTCTAAGGCACCAGGTACAGAAAACTTTGTGCAGATTTGTATGTGACTGATTCAATAAGTGATAATATCAATCAACATTTAAATGAGATTTGATTTACATTGTTGTAACTGTATTGCCTCTTCCTTTATTTTTTCTAAGCTATTACTCTTGATGGATGTAGTGTATTGACAGGGAATAAGAGGGCAAGTGAGATATATGTATCTTACTAGTAAACAATCTATTATTAATTTTAACATTTGAAAATTCAAATATTATGTCTCTAACTTACTTATTTATGCATTTTGTGCATTGTGGTTTGAACTCATACGTTGTTGGCAAGCATTAAGTGATTCAATTGGTATTTTACCTTGAGTGTAGTCTATAAATACAGATTGGTATTTTGTAGTCAGTACAAGCTACTTTTGGTGTTTTTCTTACTTAAGACATTGCTACTTATCTTATGGATTTGCTCAGAAAGACTCTTACAATCGCTAGTCTTGGGTCTTGCCGAACTGGGTGCTCCCAGACAGCAATAGTGTACAGTCTTTCCTCAGAGGGTCTACCTGGTAGAGTCCCAAATCCTGCTTTTAATGCTGTGGAGTCAGGGTTCTGTGGAGAGGATCTGGTAAAGCATTGATGACATTGTTAACCCCCAAGAGAAAACCCAGTTCCACAATTTTGAGGCAAATTTGAAACAAGCTTTAACTAAATACTGACTGTGCTTAGGTCTACTCCCTGGAATTCCTGGCTGTGAGGCTCTGATTCACCTGTTGTGGGGTGTTTTAGGACAAAAACCATTCAGCCATCATATTTTCCCAGGTGCCTTTGTTATTTCACAAGAACTACAACTTCCAGCATTCCCGGAAGTTACCTGGTCCTGAGGCAGGTAAGACTTACAGGAACAGCTTTGGATCTTTCAATATAACCTTGGGTGGTCTGTGGAGATAAGTGTAGGAGGTAAACATTCCCAAGGAATTGTGTTTATTCAAAGGTAAGGTGGCTAGGGGGTGGGCACGGGTATAATTTTGTGTGGAGCAGGTACAGCCATGGGCCTCTCAGGATAGTGGGCTGAGATTGCCTTCTCTAAGCTAGTGCAGTTGCCATGAGTTACCCTGGAGGCCTCCACAGGGAAGAGCTGTGGCTTTCTAGTACATGCACCTAGGGAGTTCATCTAAGAGAACTCACCAGGAGTTAGAAGCGCTCACTGAGTCACAGACACTGGGACTCTCAGAAATGAGCCTTTGGGGAATAATATCTTTATTCACAAAAATGTGAGGCAATTACATCATCCTTTAACATGGCTGCATAGAGCCTCCACGGGTTTCAGGAAGCAGACACAGCTATGGTAGTAGGGTGTGGAAGCTGCTGCTCCTGGGAGCCTGAACAACTGAAGAGGGGCTGTGTGAGGCTGTCAGTTTGTTCAGAGCCACTCAGCAGCATCAGCTGCGGCAAAATTCTCAGTAACTTGGCCCTTTCCCAATCTACTTCAAAAGCTCCCTTATGAGTCTTCAGAGTTGAACCAGTCTGGTCCAAGTATCAATGTTTACCTGACCTAGTTGAGGAGTGTGTTTAGTGTTCTTTGCTGTTTTTTAAAAAATACCAAGATCCCCAAAACAAACAAAGAAACATAACCAACAAGGAATTGAATCCATAACTTTTTCAACTCTAGGATTATTGTACATGAGACTTGGAAGAGAGATTTCTGGTCTGATTGGAGGCAATCTGCAGAGGAGCACATGTCACAGTGGGCAAAGGGCAGCTTGAGAGGCGTGCAGTTGCGGGGTGTGAACTGTGTCAGGCATGGAACTTCTCAGGTCTCAGTGTCTTCCTGTGTAGAAGGTGAAATTTAGCCCTTGTTCCAGGCTCTGGGAGGGGCAGTGAGGAGGAGTTGGTACTTCCTCTGTCATTGCTGTCCATAGATAGAGCCATTATGGTGGCTATGCCCAAGTAGACAGAGGTTTTCTGTAATACGCGAGTGAGTGAGCAGAGTCTTAGCCCAAGTCCTGCAAGCCCTCTAGACAGTCAGTCTGTGTTTATGCTCTGGACCAGTGCAGCCATACAGTTGACATTGTAACAAGTGCCGACCAAAGAGTGCAACCACAAAACAGTGATTAAGACACCGTCTTATGAGGAGATTCCTAAACACTTGTGTCCCCATCAAGATGAGTCTTAAAGAACCAAAATAAGGCAACATCAGAAATAGTCTAATAAATACATTGCAAAGGAAAGCAATGGGCAATAAGCATCAGCAGTCTATACTTTTCTAATGTAAAGACTGGGTCATGGAGGTGAAAACACAGGCCCTTAGGGGGCTGCAGAGATGTCTCAGTAGTTAAGAGCACTTGCTGCTTTTGCAGAGGACTAGGCACCCCCACAAGCAACTCACAACCTACTGTAACTCCAGTCCCAGGAGCTCTAACAGTCTCCTCTGATCACAGGCAGATGCTAGGAGCATACACTGTACACATACATACATACATACATACATACATACAGGCAAATCACACATTAAACAAACAAACAAACAATAATTTTTTTAGGAGCAACCTTTCAAAGGCCATAAGAATCTAGGTTCTTCCCTGTTCCTATGTGACCTGTGGAGTGGCTTTAACGCCTCTCAACCTATTTACTCTGTAAAATGGGGATAACAGCACAACCTGGACCATGGTGACTGGAAAGAAGAAATATCATGCTATGGCCACTATGCATCTAGCTTTCTCTCTGCCAGTTTTTGCTGTCTCTGGCAGCTCACTGTCATCAGGAGTCATAGAGGAGTTGACCTTGTTCTTTGTCCTTTGGAGAGCCAGGACTCCAGGCAGTCACATTAAACTCAGTGGCTCTAGTTCCTTTCCCACTCCTTAGAGCAGGCTCTGTAAATCCCATGTGTTTGCTTCCTTTTGGGTTTCTGGCTCCTGACTCATTTCTAATGTTGGTACTTAACAAATATTTGGTGGAATGAATGAAAACAGAAGGATAATGCACTTTCACAGTCTTTCTGGGCCCTCTGCTGAGAGTATTGAAGGAGAGATGCTTATACATTAGCCTTGGTTCAAATCACTAGGGATCATGGATAGTACTAACAGCCTCAGGTGCCTGTTAACCTCTCAGAGCTAGTATACTTAGGTCTGAGTGGACTGGTAGTCACATCTGTCACACAGCATAGATCTGTCCTCCCTGGCAGTTGTACTGGATGAGCCTTGCAAATCTGTTTCTTAAGAAGAAACCTAAAGAAAGCAAGCAGTATGGCAAAGTTTCCACATTCACAGCTGTGAGATTTAAATGTCTTTCCCAAAGAGCAACACGTTGTGTTTGTCTGCCTGGTTGTGTCTGTGTACACATTTCCTGGATATAGATCTACTAAAAGTTAAGTCAATTTCTTTAAAGACAAAACAAACAACAACAAATTCTGCAGCTGTCAGTTTGACTTGAAGGGTTAGTTTTGGGGGCTGAGGTTGTGCTTCCGTGCTCAGTGAGGTGATGGTTTGGTGACACTCTGACACTCTTCCAGGGCTGGAGGCCTCTCTGTGCTGCTGGCTTATTGCTCTCTGCTTTCCTTTGCAATTTATTTGTTAGGCTATTTCTGATCTCACCTTGTTTTGGTTCTTTGAGGCTCACCTGGATGGGAACACAGGGATTAGGAATCGTCTCATAAGGCAGTGTCTTTTTTATATAATATATTTTATTAATTTATTCATATTACATCTCAATTGTTATCCCATCCCTTGTATCCTCCCATTCTTCCCTCTCTTCCATTTTTCACTTACTCCCCTCCCCTATGACTGTGACTGAGGGGGACCTCCTCCCCCTGTATATGCTCATAGGGTATCAGGTCTCTTCTTGGTAGCCTGCTATCCTTCCTCTGAGATAAGGCAGTGTCTTAATCACTGTTCTGTTGCTGTGAAGAGACACCATGACCAAGACAACTCTTATAAAATAATAGGTGGCATTCTTTTTTCAGACCACCACAGGCAGTTTTCTCTAGAAAGTGTTTTTTTTTTATTCTAAGCTACCATATTTTTTTGGACCATAAGATGCACTGCCCCCTCCCACAAAGTGGGAGGGAAATTAGGATGCACCTTATGGTCTGATTGCTGTTTTACTTTTTTTTTTTTCTTGTTTTACTGCTCTAAAAACTGGGTACGTCTTATGGTCCAGTGCATCTTATGGTCTGAAAAATATGGCAAAAGGAAAGGCAGCCTTGAACATACTCTCTTCCAGCTTTTTAGGAAGGAGCTGTCTTCTACCTTGCTTTGTGGAGATAGCAGGCCACTTGGTGGAGGCTAGTGTTCAGACAGCTGGACACCCTCACAATCCTGAGTGACAGGACTCTCCCAGGCCAGCCAGTCCTAAAAGAAACCATTAAAATTCTCTCTGCTAACTGAACACACCCCCTCAGAGCAACACCGAGGGGAAGTCGCCAGGAAGTACCACAGGCTTTTGGTTGGTGGACACAAAGTGCATTTGCACAGGAAACAGAGTTCCTACAGCGTTTCTTTGGGTGTTTTCCCAGGGAAGTGTCCCCAGGATAGATGAGAACCCATTACCAACACCTGGGGCCTGGCTATTTGGCACTTCCATGGCTTTCAACTTCTGACTTTGACGTCTTTTTGTGTCCTCAGTTATTCCATAGCCCTTACTGATGTAAGGCTCCTCTCCCTTTGCAGCTTCCTGACTGCTAAGGTTTCAGAAAGAACATACCTCATGCTGGTGACTGCCAAAAGCGAAACCTCAGTGTGCTAGTTAGTTAGCTCACTCTAGGCCTCTGGTTTGGATCTCTAAATCTGCTCCCATCCTCTGCTCCTAGCAACCAGACTTCCCCAGCCTTGGGTCACAGATTTAAGTCCCACCTCTGCCCTCTTTGCTTTAGATCCAGGTCTAGCAGCACACCCCTGCACTTTTCCTACCACCTCAAAGACAGGGGCCCCATGGAGCCCAGTGGCTGACTCCCAGGTCTGTGCAGCAGGCCGGCCTCCACCTGCCGCCGCCCCCTCCCCTTCTCTGGCGCCAGCCGCTGGATGGGTCTTGCACTTTGA
Source organism: Acomys percivali (assembly GCA_907169655.1). Classification (NCBI taxonomy): domain Eukaryota; kingdom Metazoa; phylum Chordata; class Mammalia; order Rodentia; family Muridae; genus Acomys; species Acomys percivali. Next base: position 48,951,248 of record OU015755.1, read on the forward strand.
TTATTTGGGTTAACAGTTAATTTAGCACAGCAGCCACGTGTGCCAAAGCTGCCTTCACTTCCTCCTGGCTCCCCAACAAATGGCTCTTTTACGAGATCCTTTCAAAGTGACTCCCAGGCTGTCTCCCCAGTTTGCAGACCCTGTCTCTCCTGGCACAGACCCCATTTCTCTGCGTTCCGTCTTCCCAGGCGCCCCCTCTACAAGCCACAATGTTTTTGTGATCTTCGCTCTTCCTACATTAGCAGGAAACGAGCTATTTCTGTTAGCTCTCTTCGCCTAGTGCCCTAATTGAGATTTATGTGGCCGTTGTGTTTTCCTGTGAGCAGGGTGAGTGTGTCCCTGGGGACCAGGAATCTTGGGCTGGGAGTCTGGCACTCCAGCACCCACAGTGGTAGGTTTACTTTGGGGAAAAAATCATTCCAATAAAATGTCACATAAAAGAAATTTTCTTATAGTTTTCAGCAAATTCGCCTGCATTTTTTAAATTTCTCAATAATTCCCCAGGTGCATATTAATTCAATCAAATGGATAGTCAAAATTAACCACCGCAATGTGGCATCTATCCCGATTTGTTTTTCTCTTTCTTCATTGGGAAGCTACTGCAGAGAGACAAGTAAATAGCTTTGGTACTAAGTTTGAATTTTAAGAAGAAATACCATCTTCTCAAAATTGACCATTTCAGAAATAGAGTGACATGTCTTTTCCCTGAAAACAACTTGCTATTTCAGCATTCTATCAAACCCTCAGGTCTAATTCCCTCCACCTTTGTCACAGTATTCTTTGTACTGAGGTTGCCCCAAATATTATGAAAGTGTCTTTGGCTTTGGATGGAGTCAGCCCAGTGTCTTTTTTTTCTTCTGCCTGGAGGAGGAAGATCACACAGGCAAGGCCTTTCTGCTTGCTGGGGTTCTTCCACACGCTGCTGGCTCTTGTTTCCTTTCACAGAATTTGTGTTTAGCTTGTTGACAATGCTCAGGCTTTTGCTTGGTAGTAGCACATCAACTCAGTGGCTGTTCTTATGGGGAGACAAGCAGGGTTTCCTCAGGAGGAAGCTTAAGTGTGAAACATCGGGACTCAGTGGCTGGGCTTCGTGGCCTACAGAATTGTAATAAGCCTGACCATTTCAGTGAAAACTGGGCTTCCAATCTGCTGTTGCATGAACTCAGAGTGTTTTAGGCCACCAATGATTCTTGATCAACCCAAATTTCTGTGTGTCTTGCATTCTTTATTTTGATTTTGCATGGCTGAATGCTGACTACTTCAGAACTCGTAAAAGAGTCATTGTGGATGAAAGCTCTAAGAAAGGTGCAGGAGGTGCATTCAGTGTTGGACTTCTATGCACACAGAACCCACTTTCTTGAAGTCTCAACCTTGCTTGGACCACTTATGGATTCTAGGGGAATGTCTTACAGTCATCTCACTTTTTTGGGAGGAAATCTAATTCCTATCTGAAATTAGATATGCCTTGGCTGATCTCAAACCCCAAAAGGCATATGTTTATATATGACAAGGTAATTGTGCACTCAAGCCCACACTTGTGTGTTGTGATATCTGACTAAGGGTAGTGCCATGGTCTTAAGTGTCCAACTCAACGGCCAAGTCCTTATCTAGATTCCCACTACTGAACAGTAAACTATTGCTGGAGTACTGATCATTGCTGGCCTTGAGAACCCTGATCTCTGTAACTACAATCCCACCCTGACACTTCTTTTTTCTACTCTTATCTTTTGAATGAAGATAGGTGCAGATTTTCATCTGTAACAATTGTCTTTTTGTAGATGACTCTAAATTCTATGTTTTAAGTGTTAAACTTCATGGTTATATTTCTAAATAAATTAGACACTTATAAATGGTTGAAGTACCATCATCATAAATTCAGCATGTTTAATCATTCCTTCAAATGCTGAGAGCCTGTACCTTATGTTCTTGACATAGGAGTTAGAGTAGTGAAAGACAAAACAATAAAAATCTATGTCAATATGGAGTTAGAGCCTTCTATGAATAAGGTCAGTTGAGCCAGGCACATTTAATGCTCCTTGGCTCCTAGGAACAAAACACTGAAACCAGCTCCACTTTCTCTGTCTTTGATGTCTTATATTTAATCAAGGCTTACTGGTTATTTTTCTACACTTCCTTTCTCCTCATTTTTATACTTTTCACTCTCCCTCACAATGCTCCAGTGAAGTTAAGATTGAGGATTCCTAATGACTGCTATTTTCTTACTACATTCCTCCTCCTGTGACTTTGACCTATTCTCCACCTGATGCAAAAGTGTAGGTCAAGTCACTTCCATTACTCACTCAGGTATTATGAGTGATGTCTTGTGTGCTAGACACCAGGTGACAAAGAGTAAAAGACACAGATTTTTTTTACCACCTACACAGAAGAGAACTGCACTGAAAGATTGAACATTTATTATGGTAACTGCTAAGACAGGGATACGAATCCTGATCACTTGCAGTACGTAATTAACCTGAATCTTTCTCTCCTTCATGCACCTCTTTCGTTGACTAAAGGCCCAAAGTTCTTGGTCACCTGGACCAAACTTGGCTCCCTAACACATCTTTCTTTGATCTGTTTCTTGTCCACATAGTCACATTCTGGCCACATTGAATTAAATGCCTCATTAGGCACATACCCCACATTCCCTGCTGATCTGCTTCTTAATCTCCCCTTTGTCTTTGTCTGCAGTGCTCCACTTACCTTTACCATCAATTATAAGCTTCTTTATCATCTAAACTCATGAGATTCCATGCTATCTAAACAGCACTTCCTCCACCTGAAAGTTTTAACCTCTTTCCAAACTCTCCTAGCCATTCCTCTGGACTTCCTCCATGGCAGCACTGGAATGGTTTAATGTTAAAGCTACATGCACCCCACTATATTGTAGTTTCTTTGAGAATAGACATTTATTGTTTTCTTATGCTTCATGGTGACTTCACTGTATATTAGTCACTAGAGGCAAGTAGTAGATATTTGTGTGGTGATGGCTAGTTGAAGGGACACTTGGATGAAGTAACTGTTTTCAGGTCTTCTTAGGAGTGAAATCCATAGTAATTTATATGGAGAGCAAAGGAGTCTGTGGAGGCAAACTATTTGAAAGTGTCATAGAATTGTGGGGCAGCAGTGGAGGCAGTCATAGAGAAAACAGCAGCAGCAACAGCAGAAGAGAGGCATACTGTGGGGGTGGAAGGCTAGTTTCTACAACTGCATGTTTTTTAGTAAGAAAATAAAAATGAAATTGTACCTGGAACTACCAGAATAACAACAAAAACCCCTCCAGGACAACTTCACTGAAGGAAATGGTTTACTTGATTCTACAGTGGAAAACCAGAGTAGATGTGGGGCTAGAGAGATGGCTCAGCACTTAAAAGCACTGGCTGTTCTTTCAGAGAATTAGGGTTCAATTCCCAGCACCCATGTGACACCTCACAACTGTTTGTAACTCCAAGATTTGAAACCTTCACATGACATACATGCAGGAAAAAAACCAATGTACATAAAATTAAATAAGTATAAATTAAACAGCAACAATAACAAAAAACAAACAAACAAAAACTAGAGTGGGCCAGTCTAAAACAGCAGTCTCTTTGAGACCTGAAGAAAGATAATAAAAAGAACCTTCTAGAAGGCAGCTTAATTTAACTAGTTAATGAGTAAGGTGGGTTCTTAGTATACTCTTCTTATTATCTATAACTTGCACCTTGAATTTTCTTTGGCTACTATAGATAGAGAATTATTAGAAGGTGGTTTTCAAAGGAAGAGATATGAAGTGCCACATTTCAAAGGCTGATCACAATTATGTAGAAATCCAGTTGCTCTCCTCCTGGTGAAGTGCAGCATGGCAAATTCTCAGTAACCTACCAAAGAGAAATGGGACTCATCAGGTGAACTCTTTAAGATGCCTTTGGTTGCAAGCATCTGGAAGTGGGTAGCAGATATAAACAGTGAAGAAAGGCATTTTTCTTATCTCTAAAAGGACAGAAGAAAGGCCTAGTCTTAGACAATGGTGGCTACTTTGTTTTATAGCTGGCCTGACAGGCAGGAGCCCCAAAGGCAGAGGCTCTTGTAAGCGTCAGCTGCTTGACTGATCCCAGGCCCCACTTCATTCAGACTGGCAAGAGTCTTTAGGGATGTTGAGTTTGAGTAGCTATAGATGGAATTCTAGAACCCTCACCAACAAAAGAAACAAAGATGTCAGGCTTCTTCAGACACAGGACATGAACAATCTGAGATGGATTTGACCTGGAAGCCCTCCTCCTTGAGGACTAGCTTTCATTGAACCAGAAGGTATCATGCATGTTCCCAAGGGAATGGAAGCAACCAATGGTCCTCCCTAGCTGTGACAGCAATGACCCACATCAACAACCAACATGTCAAGATATCCATAAAGGTACAATAGTGGTACTCATATTTTGGTGATAATCAACAGCTATATAATTGTACTTAAGATCTATTCAACAAGAGTACTATTAGTGGCCCTGGTGGGCTCATGGATCCTAGAAGAGAAGTTACTATTGCAGCTTTATTACATAATCATAGTTTCTAACTGTGTTATAAACACTTATCATGATACCAACAGATAAGTGTAGCTCTCACTCCTCTTTACAGAAACTTCCCTTTGAAACAGATGGAGCCCATTACAGAAAAACCACAACTGGACAAAATGCAGAGAACAGTTGATTATGGAGTGCCTAGCCTCAGTGGATTTATCTGAAACAGAACTCCCACACCTAAGGCTCAGGAAATGTGATGGAAGAAGGGACAGAAATGTTGCAAGAGTCAGAAAACCCAGAAAGTCTACTATGAGATTGTGTCACCTAGAAAAGACTGGGAAGTTTTATCCATGATACCTAAACAATATGTTTGCCTAAAGAAGAAGGAGTTCAACACCGATAGACATACTATCAGAAACAAAGACCTTTAGACAATTATGGAACTCGGTAGAAATAACATATCCCAAGGTTGAACCCCCTTATTGTTTGTTTATCCAATACTAAGTGGTTAACCTTGAGATCATATACATACAAGTAACACTAAACAGACTCAGCGGGTTTTATTTATATAGCTATACAGTTATATATGCATGTAACAATAACAATTAAAGAAAAACAGACCATTATTTTTAGAGGGAGAGGAAGGAGGACCTGGGAGGAGTGAGGGGAAGGGGAAAATGCTGTAATTATATTTTAATTTAAAAATAAAATAATCTTTAAAATATATCATACTTGACCTGAAGGGTTTGGGACTCATGAATGCCATGTGAGGGATTGGCTTCAGCATCCTTTTGGATCCCAAATTCATTACATTTATATAAAATGATGTTTGCATACAATCTTTACACATTCTCAAGCATTCTTCAAATCATCTCTAGATTAATTGTAAGGTCTAAGAGAATACAAACACTATGTAAACAGTTAATATACAATATTGTTCAGAGGATAATTACAAGGCAAAAAAATTTATACATGTTTAGTATAGTCAGTTTCCTTTTGAATATTTTAGCTTTTTGGTTGTTTGAATCTGAAGCTGTCAGATTATAGATACAGGTGATCTGACACACCACACATGTGTGTTTTTTATCATTAAAAACAAATATATGGAATTATAGGAAAAGAACTAGTGTCTATGACTATAGTCAGTGAGGTTGTACATCCCAGGAAAAGCTTCTACACTCTAGCTTAGGAAATTATTAGTAACTCAGTTTTGTACACTGAACCTTGTGCTTCATTCCTTCCCTAAAGAAGATGCTCCACATCTTTCCAGTAGAATTTTAAGTGCTTTTCATTGGTTTGTGTAGAATTTTGTTGATTGGTAGAATTTGTAGCATAGAGAATGAGATTAAGGAGAGAGGATAGCATGGCACAGATAGCATAGACTTGTCTGGTTCTTACTATTTGGTTGTCAGATCTAAAGAACACCAACGTGATATGCCAGCCTCTGTCATTATGAATGAATAGGCTATTTGGAGGGTCTGGTCTAGCACACCATTTCATGATACATGGTTTAGTGATTCCCTGAAAAAGGAAAGACCAATGGAGATAGCTTGTTCTAAGAACCAGAATGGACTGTTGGGATACTTCTTCCTACCTTGCCAGGCCTGTTCCTCCAGTTCCAGGAGGTTCTGTGAAACCATGCCATTTTACCTTGGAAAAATAAACATCCAGACAAAGCTGTGTTTGGAGACAAAACAAATTGAGGGAAGACTAATACCTTTTTAATAATAGTCAAGGATAGAATAAAGAGATAATACCAAAATATATAAAGAACTCAAGAAATTATACGCTACCAAACCAAACAATCCAATTAAAAAATGGGGTACAGAGCTAAAACAGAGAATTCTCAACAGAGGAATATTGAATGGCCAATAAATATTAAAGAAATATTCAGCGTTCTTAGTCATCAGGAAAATTCAAATCAAAATGGCTCTGTCTTATATCTATCAGAATAGCTAAGATCAAAATCTCAATTGACTGTGTATGCTGGTGAGGATGTGGAAAAAAGGAAACACTCCTCCATTGCTGGCGGGAATACAAACATGTACAACCACTCTGGAAATCAATCTCGCACTTTCTCAGGAAATTGGGAATAGTGGTTCCTTAAGACTCAGCTATACCACTCCTGGACATATGCCTGAAAAATGCTCCACCATACAACAAGGACATTTGCTCAACAATGTCCATAGCAGCTTTATTTGTAATAGCCAGAATCTGGAAACAAACTTGATGTCCCTCAACCAAAGAATGGATAAAGAAACAGTGGTATATTTATACAATGGAATACGACTCAGCTATTAAAAAGAAAGAACTCCTGAAAAATTCAGGCAAATGAACGGAACTAGAAAGGATCATCTCGAGTGAGGTAACCAAGACTCAGAAAGACACTCATCAGTTATAAGTGGATATCAACGTAGATGTCCTCTGAGAGACTCCACCTAGTGGGGGATCAGGACAGATGCTGGAACTCGCAGTGGGACTCTGGGCAGAGCACTGACAGTTGTATCAAGAGTGGAAGGATAAAGGCACCTGGTAGGGTTAGAATCCCCACAAGGAAACCATAAAAGCTGGTGGATTTGTATGCAGGGAGGCCTCCACAAACTGATGAACCAAGGACAATGCGTACAGAGGACCTATACCCCTGTTCAGATGCAGCAGATGGCAACTCATTCTCTATGTTTGGGGGTGGAGGGCAGGTGGGGACTGCCTCCGATATGAACTCTGGTGATCTGATCATTTCCCCTTGGCAGGAGGCCTTGCAAGGACACAGAGCGAGGAGATGCAGGCTATTCTGGTGAGACTTGATAGGCTGTGGTCAGATGGTAGGGAGGAGGGCTCCTGTCAGAGGTCTATGGGAGGAGAATGCGACAGAAGAGGGAGGAGGGCGGGAACAGGAAGATAGGAGAGAGGATAACACTTGGGATGTAATGTGAATAAATTATAATAAATAAAAATTTAAAAAACCTGGCATATATCAGAATGAATCCAAGTAGCATTTGAGTGAGCTTTCATGGCCCCACAAAGCTGTTCACTTATTGGCCATATTGAACAACACTTGACAATGTTTGAGAACAGTCCTCATAATCTGCTGATAACCTTTTCTGGCTGGCTGGGAGGATTTAAGAAAACATCTCTGTTTGTTGGCATATTTTCAATAAAAACAAGTTCCCAATGAAAGCAAACAACAACAACAAACCCAACAACAGTTTCTATGGCACTGTTCAGAGATGGTGGAACCTTTAGGAGACCAGGCCTGGGAGTGGGTAGGGTTACATCATCAAGGGTGTTCCCTAGATACGGGCATTGAGACGCTTGTCTCTTCCCCTTTCTCCTTTGATGTCTTGCAGCTCTAAGGCCACACACTGCCATAGATGACATTCTGTCACATACAGACCCAAAGCCATGTGGACAAGCATCCATAGAGTGAACCTTCTGAAATTAGGAAGAAAAACAAGTTTTTCTCCTTTTTAAAGTTGATTTTCTTAAGTATTTTGCCACAGTAAAGGCAGGCTACCACCATGTAACTATAAATGTTTTTTGCTTCTTTCCCTATACCTTAGGACAACCAGAGGATGAGTGCTAGCAGCCTCTGGGTGGCTAAGGGAAGGCTTGAAGGAGTGGTGTACCAGGGTCTTTGGAACTGAGAAGCTCCTACCCCATTACTGGGGGCTTGGAGATCCTGAAACTCACAAAAGTGAGGCACCAGCTACCTTCCCTTGAGTCTAGCAACCTTTCAGACTCTGTCAGCCTTGTGAAAGCCATGACTCAAGGACATATTCTTGTTTCAGAGTCTCTCCACTCAGTACTGCTGAGCCAGGTACACAGAAATACATGACATACACTGAACTTAGCTGAGCTAGCGAAGGCCACATTGGCCATAAAAGAATACAAGGTGCTTCAGACATTGTCTCAGAGGCCATAGGGTTGCCACTCTGCCTTGATCCCTCAAAAATGTATTATTGTGCTTATCTGAACACAAGCAGAAGGACATTATAGTGGAAGAAATACCATGTGGCCATACAGTTAGCTAAATTTATAGACACAAAGCCAGAAGTAGAGCCATCAGTGGCAAGAGCCAGGGGAGAGTTTCAATGGACACAATTTCCCCCTTAGAGTTATAAGTTTTGCTTTGCTGGGTATTATCTTGTACTTTCTTGGTTTGAATGAATGTTTTCTTCCAATTTGTTTAAATTCAAATGCTGGAGTCTAGTTGAGGCCAGTAATTATGGCAAAGGCCATCATTAGGTAGGAATTCGAGTCCATGACCCCGCTAGTAGTTGGTACTCAGCTGCTATCTTGGATAGGCAGAGTGAATGCTGTGAATTTCTATAAAAAAGGAGCTTCCAGAACATTTCTGTAAGATTTTATGTTATTTGAGGTATGAAATGATATTATGTTAATAAGTTCCTAGCTTAACTCCAAACACAGCTAGAACTACAATTCATGGGCAGTTCTGTCTAATCTGGTTGTAATGCTACATTTAATGTTTATATTGTATACACATCTATGTTTCTGTCTATCTGTTTAATAGAAAAAAACATACATTCCTAAATATTGCGTTGGTCACACAGACAAAGGTCTCTAGCACAGCTCTGCATTAGATGCTATAGTCCTATCAAGAGATTTAAGATGCTTTGAATTTTCAAAATAAAATAGCATTTTTGGGTTTTTTGTTTTTTTGTTTTGGTCTTCCTATCTGTTCCCTACTTAAGCTAAGAGCCACTAAATAGCATTCTGATATTGAATCTGTTAAACACTTCTATCCTTGATCTTCAAAGTGAAATGAAAATCTTGCCAAATGTCTGGTGTGGCAGACAAGGAAGGAGAGGAAAACTGTGGATCATAGACTGTGGGAAAGAAAATATTGAGAGTGGCATTAGGAGGCCTTAGGTGCAGGCACCAATACATGGCCTCACAAAGTGGTTGCACACAGCCTTGACATATGGTAGAGCTCTCCCGGAGACTTCATATTCAACACTAAGCTTTCTTCCAGACTATTCATATGTAGTGGAAGCTTTGTTGTGTCTTGTTAGAACTGCATAAAACTGAGTTAAATTTCCCTCATGGATGTAATCTAAGGTGAACTTGCTGCACTTCCCTGGGATCAGTAGAGAATCTCTCTCTTACTGAAGAGAAACATGCTAGCCCTTCTGGGCCCTTGCTCAGAGCTTACATGCCCAGCTCCTGCAGCAGCTGAAGGCCTCCCAGCTGTATGAAGTCCTCAGAAAACTCTGGTGATTCCTTTCATCTTCCCTAATGAGAATTAAACATTCTCACACTTCCTGCCCTGGGAAGCCTCTCCCACTCAGCTCTCAGGCTGGCCTGGCTGCTGTGCATGCACATGCCACCCAATGCATGTTTTGCAGTTTGCTTATTACAGGCAAGGGTATCAGGATTTTCCTGCATTAAGCAGTGCTGTTCTCAGATTCCACTGGAACCTTGATATGTACCCACAGCCCTGCCCTCCATTGTTTAGAACACATTTCACCCTCACAGACTTCTTGTAAAGTGTTGAGAGCCTTCCCCTTTCCAAATAAGGCAACTGACACATGAATAGGTTGGAGGTCCTGAACAAACTTCCTACCAAAAATCAGTGAATTCAGGATTCAAATGTAGAGCTACTTGGATATGCTTAGTGCTTCTTCTAAAGCGTTCTGCCTCCGTAGACGATAACAGGCAGTGTAGTAGACACAATGACTAGGTCTGTCTGTCCTGCCACATTAAGGCCTGTACACTCCCCCCTTGCATCACTGTCATTCCCAGCCATGATTATAACATCAGTTTACAGAGTGGACAATAATCTAAAAATCAGAAAAATAGAAAACAAGAGGAGAATATGAGAAAGAGGCCAAGATGGGGTCTGACAACTGGTGACTCATTTGTGTCTCGGCAGGGTGCCAGATGGCTTGGATCCCACAATAAACACTGTACCTCATTTTTTTTTGTGAAGGAGGACACAGATAACAGTCTGCTTTTCCACATAAGTACATACAGGCACACCCAGGCTCACATGGACCTGGTGATATGGTTTCATTGCTGTGAAGACAACTCTTCCTGACAATGAGGAAACTGTGGCAGCTGCAAAAATCTGACTTACTAAAGAAATGTGGCCTCATTTAGGTCAGTCACTGTTAACTGGACCACAATCATCTCATCTGGGCCAGATCAACCTTGATTGTCCTCATGGCAAACACAAATGCAACTTTGGTTCTGTTGGCTAATGTCCTTATCGTCCTCTAATAAGTGGCCTAGGAAGGATTGAGTGGTTACAATGATGAGTTGACCACATTATGATGTGCTACAGAAAAGGCAAATGAGGGTGGAGTCACAAGTCTTTCCCCTCCCCCATGCACATGAACACAGGCCTGGGAGAGGACTCCTTTCTGATACAAGCAAAGCTGTTGAAAATGAGCACATTTGCCACAGTAGTGAAGTCATGCAAATGCTATGCTTCCAAAGGCCACAGTAATTATGGAAAGATTTATGTAAATATCTCATGCATTCTTATGATCTAAGGTTTATGGAAATAAAAACCACAGAGTAAAAGCCTATGCCACATTTATCCCTCAATCTTCTTCTGCTTCAGAATAAACTTAAGAGACATTTTCTGTATCAGTCAGAAAGATCAATTATTTCATTTTTATTACCAGAAAGACATGAATCAAAATGTGTAGCAAAAACTGGACCTATCAAGACTCAGTTTGAGAAGAAAAGCAAGGGACATTATTGTAATTCCTATGGCCAGCATGGAATCTGAGACATGTAGGCAAGAGTGGAAGCAATGTAACTACATTTTCATGAGTTTTGGGCTGCCTTCTCCTTGCTTCTTAATTTGGTGGTGGGTATCAGAGTGGGATGTCTCATATGCAGAGCCTAACTTGGATCCTAAACTTGTCGATGCACCCTTGGAACCAAGTTGAAAAAAATGTGAGAGGTATAGGCTCCACCCAGCTCACACCATTGTCAGGCTCTAGCATCAGGCCTTCTACAGTTCTGAGCCTGACAGTCGTGAGAAAGCCATTCTGGAAAGGGCTGCACATGCTGTGGGAACTCTTCAGCTCCTTACCTTGCACTGCTTGGCAGGGAAATCAGGACCATATGAACACATTTGCACCCTAAGTCGATGTGTTTGTGTGTGACATTAAAACTTTTGTTGAATCTGTATCTTATTCTTAAAAACAAAAACAAACAAACAAAAAACCTTGTCCTCCATCTCCTCTGGTTCATGTTATTGACATTACAATTTTACGTGCTACCCCTATAGTGAATGAACTTGACTCAAGGAAGTACACAGCAGGAAATTGTATGTTTAAAAACAATCTAGCCAACTTTCCTTTTTGTCTTTGAATAAAATCTTGGGAATCCATAGCTTCATTGTTTCAAGTATTGAAAAGTCCATCCATGTAGGTTTCTAGGACCCTCTGGATCCTTCTATTTCCCCATTCTTCCTTGCTTCTCTCACCTAGAGTCCCAATAGGAAGTCTTACCCTCTGTCCCACTTTCCTGGTAAGTAAAGACTTTCATGGGACATGCCCCTTGGGCTAATGTCCAGATATAAATGAGTATATACCATTTGACTCTTTCTGCTTCTGGGTGAACTCACTCATTATGATCATGATTTTCACACAAACTCTGGTGCCCCATATTTGACCACATCCACTGGATGGGGAGGCCTGGCAGCACTCAGAGGAAGGATAGCAGGCTAGCAAGAAGAGACTTGATACCCTATGAGCATACACAGGGGGAGGAGGTCCCCCTCAGTCACAGTCATAGGGGAGGGGAGTAAGGGGAAAATGGGAAGGAGGGAGGGATGGGAGGATACAAGGGATGGGATAACAATTGATATATAATATGAATAAATTAATAAAATATATTATATAAAAAAGAAAAGTCCATCCAGAATTAAATAACATCTTTAATCACTTGCCTGGTAGAAAATGTTTCCTGCCCCTGCTCAATTTCAGCTCTGAGTCAGCACTGAGGCCTGACTCAGGGAATGTGAATATTCCTTTGAAATCTTTTGTCTCTGTTCTACAGTTAGTGCTCAGGAAGGAGGGGGTGGTGGCCAAGAGGTTTCATTCACTGTTGAAGCTATTATATGACACGAGTTTTTCCCTAGAGACTCTGAGGCCTGTTTTTCCTTATATATGTACTCTCTCTGACTTTCTTTGAAAACACCCATTTCGGAAGGACACACTTAACATCACCCAGGTGATCACTTTGACCTCATCTTGACTGGTCCTCAAACATCAGCATTGTAGAATCTTATACATGGGAATATGAGCCACTATTTGCCACTTTAGTGAAAATGCAGCTCCTCTCCATCCTGATCTCCTTGTGCTGCTGTTGTAGAGGCTTATGTAGTCCTTTGCCCAATGAGAAACACATCCAGTTGCTGCAAGGTCTCATTGATTGGCCCTGAATGGTGCCACTAAGCAAGCATAGCATCTTTACTTGGCTTTAACTACTATAACACTTCACTGACTACTGGTCCAAAAGTTCCCTTCTTTTGGAAAAGTATATGAAATGTCAGATCTGTCATAGAAAGCCTCTGAGGGAATGTTACATAAAGAAATAGAGTTGTAAGAATGTTAAAATAGTCAAAAGTGATCAGTGATCAAAAGGATGTTGAATTAAGAAAAAGTAGAAGAAAATATTTTTGACATTTTTATTTGTTTTCGTTCTGCTCCTTTTCCAGCTTGGTGGTGATTTCACAAAAGACAGCTTACATTCTCAGAAGAGAACTCTAGTGTGTGATTCCAGGATCTGAAATTAAAATCTGTGTGTGTTGTAACTCTCTGAAGAAGTGGTACAAAGTGTCTATGTCAGCTTAGACTAGCTCAGAAATGACTCAGGGTGAAGACATAGTAGGAAAACCAGACAATCTACAGGCTCTTGGCAGAAGACAATGGTTGAGACATCTAATTAAGCACATAAATATGAGAAAGAAAATATGATTATCATTTCTTTGTGAAATTAGAACAGTCAGGAAAGTGCAATTCTCCCCAGGAGCAGGCCATACCAGTTAGAACAATAGGCCCCTGCTCTAATTCAGGCAGCCTCCACTGCTCAGTTGCAGGCCAGATCAGTCCTTCAGAACGGCAGATGGGGTAAAGGGGTAGTGGGATAGTTCTTTGGGAAATTAATCTAGGGACTAGGGCAGTCATGCTGACTGACAGAGATCCAGGGCACATTGACCAGAAGAGTAAAAAGAAACAAAAAACAAATAGCAAAGCACCCATCCAGCAGAGAGGAACTCAGAAATCAGACCTAACCCTGTGGTTATGTCAAACCTGATCCCTAAATGCCAGTTTAAGAACACAGTCAGGGTTATCGCTGACAAGAATTTTTTTGCATGTTTTTCAATCACTTCCTTCTGGTGGGGCTCCCTTACCAGACAACTGTGGTAGAAAGTGCACTCAGTCCTGATGAGACTTGACCTGCTGGGATGGGTAGATGGGAGGGGGTTGCTCTTTTAGAGGGGTAGGAGAGCGGGTAAGATAGAGGGAGGATGGGACTGGGTGGAAAGAAGGGAGGAGGCTACTATTGAGCTATAAAGTGAATAACTAAATGAATTAATTTAAAAAGAAAAAATAAACAGCAGACAGGTTAACATGGCACTACCAGAGGCCACCTATGCTTTGATAGCAAAAGCTGAATATTCCAGCACATTCACAGTACAATAAAATGGACTTGAAATCAATTTTATGAAGAAGATAGTGGTCTTTAAGGATGAAGTAAAAAGTCTCTTAAAGAAATTGAGGAAAAGACAGACAAAAACTTGCAAGAAATTAATAAATCACTTAACGAATGACAAGAATACAACAACAACAACAACAACAACAACAACAACAACAACAAAGCCCAAATGGTCAGGTGAAGGAATTCTAGAAATAGAAAATCTGAGTAAGTGAACAGAAGTACATATGCAAGTATCATCGGCAGAATACAAGATATTGGAGAGAGAATTTCAGGTGTTAATGAATTCACTGTCAAAAGAAAATGTTAAGTTTGAAACATTCCTGACACAAACATTCAGGAAATCTGGGACATTATGAACAGACCAAATCTAAGAATAATAGGAATAAAAGAAGAAAAAGAATATCAGCTAAAAAACTAAGAACATATATTTAACAAAACCATAGAAGAAAAAAAATCCCTAACCTAAAGAAGGACATGCCTATAAAGGTACAAGTTTACAGAACATCAAAAAAGTTGGACAAGAAAAGAAAGTCCCTGCAATACATAATCAATACACTAAGCATTCAGAACAAAGAAAGAATATTAAAAGCTACAAGTGGAAGTGGCCAAGTAAGATACAAAGGTGGACCTATTAGAATTTAATCTTACTTGTCAATGAAGACTGTAAAAGCCACATGGGATGAGCCAGATGTCTTGCAAACTCTAAGAGAACATGGATCCTATCCCAGGACACCACCCATCAAAGTTTTAAATCACTATAGATTAAAAAAAGGATATTTCCCAACAAATTCTAATTTAACCAATATCTCTCCATGAATCCAGCCCTACAGAAGGTTCTAGAAGTTGAAATCTCCAACCCAAGGGATTAACTACATCCACAAAAACACAGGTAATAAATAATTTTAAACCAGCAGAACCCAAAGATGGGAGACACACACACACACACACACACACACACACACACACACACACACACTACCAACTACCACCACCACCAACATAATAACAGAAATTAACAATTATTGGTCATTAATATCTCTTAATATCAGTAGACTCAATTCCTCATTAAAAAGGCACCAGATAACAGAATGGGTAAAAAATCAGGATCTATCCTTCTTTTGCATAAAAGAAACACACCTCAACATCAAAATAAGCATTATCTCAGAGTAAAGGATGGAAAAAAATTTTTTCAAGCAAATGGACCCAAGAAGCAAGCTGGTGTAGCTATTCTAATCTCTTACAAAATAGACTTCAAACCACAATTATTCAAAAGAGACGAGGAAGGATACTTCATTCTCATCAAAGGAAAAATCCATCCAGATGATGTTTCAATTCTTAACATCTATATGGCAACTGCAAGGGTACCCACATTTGTAAAAGAAACAGTAGTAAAGCTTACATCACACATTGGATCCCACACATTAATAGTAGGATGCTTCAGTCTCTCTCTCTCACCAATAGACTGATCATGCCGACAAAAACTAAGAGAGATAATGAAACTAACAGACATTATGAATCAACTGATTATAACAGATACTTACAGAACACTTCACCTAAACATCTCATGAAACCTCCTCCAAATTGACCACATTTTTGTCATAATGCAAATATCAAAAGATAAAAGAAAATTAAAATAATCCCCTGCATCCTATTAGACTATCATAGATTAAACCTGGATTTTAACAACAGAAACAAAAGAAAACCTACAAACTCATGGAAAATGAACAGCTCCTTACTGAATTACTGCAATCAAGGCAGAAATAAAGAAGTTATTAAAAACTTCTTAGAAATCAATGAAAATGAATGCACAATAAATTTATGAGACACAATGAAAGTGGAACTAAGAGGAAAGATCATAGCACTAAGTGCCTTCATGAAGAAATTGGAGTGATCTCATACTAGCAACTTAGCAAAGCTTACCAAGAGGAACTCTAAAACAATGACATCATGAACATTTCAGGCAAATGGATGACTATCATTTTAAAACAGCTGAGTAATGTTCCATTGTGTAAGTATACTGCATTTTGTTTATCTATGCTTCAGTTGAAGAACATCTAAGTTCTTTCCCGTTTTGGGCTATTACAAATAAAGCTGTTATGAACATAGTTGAGCAAGTGTCTTTGCAGCATGGTGGAGCATCTTATGGGTATTGTCCAGGAGTGGTATAGCTAGGTCTTGATATCTATCCCAAATTTCTTTTTTTCTTTTTTAAAAATTTATAATATTCATATTACACCTCAATTGTTAGCCCATCCCTTGTATCCTCCCATTCCTCCCTCCCTCCTGCTTTCACCCTATTCCCCTCCCCTATGACTGTGACTGAGGGAGACCTCTTCCCCCTATATATGATCCTAGGGTATCAGGCCTCTTCTTGGTAGCCTTCTATCCTTCCTCTGAGTGCCACTGGGCCTCCATATCAAGGGTACATCATCAAATATGGGACACCAGAGTTACGTGAAAGTCAGTCCCCACTTTCCTCTTAACTGTGGAGAATGTCCTGTCCATTGGCTGGATCTGGGTAGGGATTTGATGCTTACTGCACATATTGTCCTTGGTTGGTGCCATAGCTTGAACAGAACCCCTGGGCCCAGATCTGCCCATCATAGTGTTCTTCTTTTAGGTTTCTACAACCCTCTGGATCCTTCTATTTCTCTAATCTCCCATATTTCTCTCACCTAGAGTCCCAATAGGAAGTCCTCACCTCTGTCCCACTTTCCTGGTAAGTGAAAACTTTCATGGGACATGCCCCCTGGGCTAGTGTCCAGATATAAGTGAGTAGATACCATTTGAGTCTTTCTGCTTCTGGGTTAACTCACTCATTATGACCATCAGTGTAATCCACTATATAAACAAACCAAAAGGAAAAAACCCACATGATCATCTCCTTAGATGCAGAAAAAGTATTTGACAAAATCCAACACCCTTTTATGTTTAAAGTATTGGAGAGATTAGGAATACAAGGCACATACCTAAACATAATAAAGGCTATATACAGCAAGCCAATAGCCAAAATCAAATTAAATGGAGAGATACTCAAGGAAATTCCTCCTAAATTGGGGACCAGACAAGGCTGCCCACTTTCTCCATATCTCTTCAATATAGTTCTTGAAGTTCTAGCCAGAGCAATAAGACAACAAAAGGAGATCAAGGGGATCCAAATTTCTTGAAAAAGCACCAGAATGATTTCCAAAGTGGTTGTACAAGTTTTTATTCCTACTGACAATGGAGGAGTGTTCCCCTTGCTCCACATCCTCTCTAGCTTGAATTTTGGATCTTAGCTTTTCTGATGGGTGTAAGATGGGATCTCAGAGTCATTTTGATATGCATTTCTCTAAGGATTAAAGATGTTGAATAGTTCTTCAAGTGCTTCTCCACCATTTGAGAGTTCTCTTTGGAGCTTTATCTGTTTAGATCTGTTCTCCATTTTTAAGTTGAGTTATGTGGTTTGATGATATCTAGTTGGTTGAGTTCTGTATATATTTTGGATATTAGCCTTCTATCAGATGTAGTGTTCATGAAGATCTTTTCCCATTCTTTAGGCTGTCATTTTGTTCTTTTGATGGTATCATTTGCCTTGCAGAAGCTTTTCAGTTTTATGAAGTCCTATTTATTAGTTGTTAATTTTAATTCCTGAACTGTTGGTGTTGTGTTCAGGAAGTTGTCTCCTGTGCCAATGCATTCAAGACTATTGCCCACTTTCTCTTCTTTCAGATTCAGTGTATCCAGAATTATGTTGAGGTCTTTTTATCCATTTGGACTTGAGTTTTGTGCAGAGTGATAGATGTGGATCTATTTGCATTCTTCCACGTGCAGACATCCAATCAGAATACATCACTTGTTGAAAGATGCTTTATTTTTTCCATTGTATAGCTTTGGCTTCTTTGTAAAAAATCAAGTGTCCATAGGTGTGTGGGTTTCAAGGTTTGTAAAGAATTGTGTTGGAGTTTTGCTGAGAATTGCATTGAATCTTTTGGTAGGATGGCCATTTTTACCATGTTAATCTTACTGAGCATGAGAGATCTTTCCATTTTCTAATATCTTCTTAAATTTCATTCTTCAAACATTAAAGTTCTTGTCATACAGGTCTTTCATTTGCTTGGTTAGAGTTATCAAAGATGTTTTACATATTTTACAGCTATTTTGAAGAGATTTTTTTCCAGATTTGTTTCTTAGCCTATTTGTCATTTGTATACAGTAGAGCTACTGATTTTTGATTCTTTTGAGTTAATGCAGCCACTTACTTGAAGGTGTTTATCAGCTGTAGGAGTTCCCTAGCATGGTTTTCAGTGTCACTTATGAATACTATCATATCATCTGCAAATAGTGGTACTATGACTTCTTTTTTCCAATTTGTATCCTCCTTGTCTGATTTTGTTGTCTTATCACTGCAGATCTAGCTAAGTCATAGAGTATTAGGTCTTTCTTTTCTTTTCTTTTTTTAATTAATTTATTCATATTACATCTCAATTGTTAGCCCATCTGTTGTATCCTCCCATTACTCCCTCCCTCCCACTTCCCCCGTACTCCCCTCCCCTATGTCTGTGACTGAAGGGGAACTCCTCCCCCTGTATATGCTCATAGGGTATCAAGTCTCTTCTTGGTAGCCTGCTATTCTTCCTCTGAGTGCCACCAGGTCTCCCCATCCAGGGAACGTGGTCAGAAATAGGGCACCAGAGTGTGTATGAAAGTCAGACTTCCTCACTACTCAATGATAGAGAATGTCCTGTCCATTGGCTAGGTCTGGGTAAGAGTTCGAAGTTTACTGCCTATATTTTCCTTGGCTGGTGCCATAGTTTGAGCAGGACCCAAGGACCCAGATCTGCCTATCATAATGTTCTTCTTGTTGGTATCCAGAACCCTCTGGATCCTTCTATTTCCCCATTCTCCCATGCTTCTCTCACCTAAAGTCCCAATAGGATGTGGTCCCCTCTGACCCACTTTTCTGGTAAGTAAAGTCTTTCATGGGACACACCCCTTGGGCTAGTGTCTCGATATAAGTGAGTATATACCATTAGTCTCTTTTTGCTTCTGGGTGAACTCCCTCATTATGATCATTTCTAGTTCAATCCATTTGTCCACAAATTTCGGGAATTCCTTGTTTTTAATAGCTGAATAGTATTCTATAGTGTAAATGCACCACAGTTTCTTTATCTATTCTTCTACTGAGGGACACTTAGGCTGTTTCCATGTTCTGGCTATTATGAATAAGGCGGCTATGAACATGGTTGAGCATATGTCCCTGTTGTGTGGTAGAGCACTTTCTAGGTGTATTCCAAGGAGTGGAA
>OU015755.1:48970740-49001376 GCA_907169655.1 Acomys percivali
AAGGAGTGTTCCTCTCTCTCCACATCCTCGCCAACATGTGTGTCACTTGTGTTTTGATTTTAGCCATTCTGATGGGTGTAAGGTGGAATCTCAGTGTAGTTTTGATTTGCATTTATCTGATGACTAATGAGGATGAGCATTTCTTTAAGTGTTTCTCATCCATTTGATATTCCTCTGTTGAGAATTCTCTGTTAAGTTCCAAGCCCCATTTTGCAATTGGGCTATTTGATTTGGTGGTGTTTAATTTCTTGAGTTTTTGTATTTTATGTATTTTGGATATTAGACCTTTGTCAGATTAAGGGTTGGTGAAGATCTTTTCCCAATCTGTAGGCTGTCACTTTGTTCTACTGACAGTGTCTCCTGCCTTACAGAAGCTTCTCAGCCTCATGAGGTCCCATTTATTAATTGTTAACCTTAAGGCCTGGGCTGTTGGTGTTCTGTTCAGGAAGTTGTCTCCTGTTCCAATGTGTTCCAGGCTTTTCCCCACTTTTTCCTCTAATCAAGTTAATGTCTCTGGTTTTAAGTTGAGGTCTTTAGTCCACTTGGGCTTGAGTTTTGTGCATGGTGACAAATATGGGTCCAATTGCATTTTTCTACATGTAGACATCCAGTTAGACCTGCACCATTTGTTTGAGATGCTATCCTTTTTCCATTGAATAGCTTTGGCTTCTTTGTCAAAAATCAAGTGACCAAATGTGTGTGGATTTATTTCTGGGTCTTCAATTTGATTTCATTGATCCACCAGCCTAATGCTGTGCCAGTACCATGCTGTTTTAATTACTGTTGCTCTATAGTACAGCTGTTGTTCTATAGTACAGCTTGAGATTGGGTATGGAGATTCCTCCAGAGGATCTTTTATTGTATAGGATTGTTTTTGTTATTCTAAGCTTCTTGTTTCTCCATATGAAGTTGAAATTGATCTTTCAATGTCTTCAAAATATTTTGTAGGTATTTTGAATCTGTAAATTGCTTTTGGTAAGATGGCTATTTTTACTATGTTAATTCTCCCAATACATGAGCAAGGGAGATTCCTCCATCTTCTGATGTCATCTTCAATCTCTTTCTTCAGAGATTTAAAGTTTTTTCAAACAAATCCTCCACTTGCTTGGTTAGAGTTACTCTTAGATATTTTATATTGCTTGTGGCTATGGTGAAGGGCATAGTTTTCCTCATTTCTTCCTCTGCATGTTTGTTATTTGTATATAGGAAAGCTACTGACTTTTTGAGTTAATTTTATATCCAGCTAATTGGCTGAAGGAGTTTATCAGCTTTAGGAGTTCTCTGGTGGAATATTGGGGGTCACTTATGTACACTACCATATCATCTGCAAATAGGGATAATTTGACTTCTTCCTTTCCCATTTGGATCCCCTTGATCTCCTTTTGTTGTCTTATTGCTCTGGCTAGAACTTCACGAACTATATTGAAGAGCTATGGAGAAAGTGGGTAGCCTTGTCTGGTCCCTGATTTTAGAGGAATTTCCTTGAGTTTCTCTCCATTTAAACTGACATTGATTATTGGCTTTCTGTATATAGCCTTTATTATGTTTAGGCATGTGCCTTGTATTCCTGCTCTCTCTAGAACTTTAAACATGAATGGGTGTTGGATTTTGTCAAATGCCTTTTCTGCATCTAAGGAGATGATCATGTCGATTTTTTATTTCCATTTTTTTATATGGTGGATTAATACATTGATGGATTTCTGTATGTTAAACCATTTCTGCATGCCTGGAATGAAGCCTACCTGGTCATGATTAATGATGTCTTTGATACACCACAATGTTCTTTATACTGTGTTTTGCTAAAATCTTCTTTGACTTGGTCTGGACAGCTGGAACAGATTGTACGTGAGAATAGCTGCTCAGAGGTCTTACAGAAAAATTGAGGGCCCATTTTGATGTAGTAGAAAGGTTTTTTTAAAAGTGGAAGTCAAGATGGTAGTCATTCTGAAATCTCAGAGTCTGTGAAAGCTGCAGCTCCCAACAAAGTTAAGTCCAGAGTGCTTG
This sequence comes from Acomys percivali, assembly GCA_907169655.1. Taxonomy (NCBI): domain Eukaryota; kingdom Metazoa; phylum Chordata; class Mammalia; order Rodentia; family Muridae; genus Acomys; species Acomys percivali. The sequence continues at coordinate 48,972,745 of OU015755.1, forward strand.
TTTTCATCTTTTTAAGACCCTAATGCACAAAGAACTTTTAATCATGATATTAGATGTAAAGGAAGAGTTTTCAGTGAATATACAAGACAATTTCTGCTGTGATAAAAATATTTAAGCATCACAAATTCAAGAACAAAAGATTTCCAATAACCATTGATTTTCCAACCAAGATATTCCAATCACATCTCTCAACATCAATAGCATCAACTCCCCAGTAAAAAGACACAGGCGAACAAAATGTATGCAAAAACAAGACCATCAGTCTGCTACATTCAAGAAACACATCTCAGCAACAAAGATAGACATTACCTGGGAGTAAAGGACTGGAGAAAGATTTTCCAAGTAAATGGAATCAGGAAGCAAGTGGGAGTAGCCATTGTAATATCTTATAAAGTAGACTTTCAAGTTAAATTGATCAAGATAGATTGAAAAGGATGCTTTGTTCTAATCAAAGTAAAAACCCACCAAGAGGACATTATTATCCTGAATATCTATGCCCCAAATATTAGGACACCTGAATTTGTAAAAGAAATAGTTTTAGAGTTTAAATCACTCATTGATTCAACACACTAATAGTGGGAGACATAAACACCCCACTCTCACCAATGGACAGATCGTTAAGGCAGAAATTAAATAGAGAAATAACAGAGGTCATGAATCAAATGGAACTAACAGACATCCACAGAACTTTTTACCCAAAGAGAAAAGAATATACCTTCTTCTCCATGCCACACAGAACCTTCTCCAAAACAGACAATATAATTGATCACAAAGCAAGTCTCAATAGATACTAAAATATCTACTAAAATAGATACTTCATATAATATCCTGCATCTTATCAACCTACCATGGCCTAAAGCTGAGCATCAACAACAATATTATTAACAAGAAGCACATAAACACATGGAAACTTAACAATAATCTACTCAATGACATGTTGGAGAGGGATGAAATAAAGAAAGAAATTAAAGACCTCCTAGAATTCAACGAAAATGAAGGCACAACATATCCAAACCTCTAGGACACAATGAAAGCACTGCTAAGAGAAAAGCATAGATATTCTTAGCATTAGGTGCCTTCATAAAGAAATTGGAGACATCGCATACAAGAAACTTAATGGAACACCTGAAACTCTAGAGAAAAAACAGCGTACATGCCCAAGAGGAGTAGATGGCTGGAAATAATCAAACTCAGGGCTGAAATCAATAAATTAGAAACAAACAAAAAACAATACGAAGAATCAATGAAACTAAGAGCATATTCTTTTAGAAAATCAACAAGATAGACAAACCCTTAGCCAAACTAACTAAAAGGCAAATGAGAGTATCCAAATTAACAAATTCAGAAATGAAAAGGGAGACATAACAACAGATACCGAGAAAATCCAAAGAATCATTCGGTCTTACTTCAAAAGCCTATATACTACAAAATTTGAAAATCCAAAAGATATGGACAAATTCCTTGATAAATTCCACTTACGAAAGCTGAATCAGGATCAGGCAAACAAATTAAACAGTTCTATATCCTCTAAAGAAATAGAATCAATCATCCAAAGTCTTACAACCAAAAAAGCCCAGGGCCAGATGGATTCAGTGCAGAATTCTACCAGACCGTCAAAGAACCAATACTCCTCAAACTGTTCCACAAAATAGAAACAGAAAGATCACTACCAAATGCATTCTATGAAGCCACAGCCACCTTAGTACTTAAGCCACACAAAACACAACAAAGAAAGGGAATATCAAACCAATTTTCCTTCTGAACATGGACACAAAAATACTTAATAAAATTCTAGCAAACTGAATCAAGATCACATCAAAAATCTATCCATCATGACCAAGTAGATTTCATACCAGGCATGCAGGGGTGGTTCAATATATGGAAATCCATCAATGTAACCAACCATATAAACATACTGAAGGGAAAAAAACCTACATGATCATCTCTTTAGATGCTGAAAAAGCATTCGATAGAATCCAACACCTTTTCATGTTAAAAGTCTTAGAGAGATCAGGGATACAAGGCATATACCTAAACATAGTAAACATACTATGTTTACTAAACATAGTAAAGACAATATATAGCAAGCCTGTAGCCAACATGAAGCTAAATAGGGGGTAACTTAAATTAATTGCACTGAAATCAAGGACATGACAAGGCTGTCCACTCTTTCCAGTTCTCTTCAATATAGTACTTGAAGTCCTAGCTAGAGCAATAAGACAGCTAAAGGAGAACATATAGGAAAGGAAGAAGTTAAAATTTCACTATTTGAAGATGATATGATAGTATACATAAGTGATCCTCAAATTTCTGCCAACGAACTCCTACAGTTGACAAACAAATTCAGCAAAGTGGCAGGATACAAAGTTAACACAAACAAGTCAGTAGCTCACCTGTATACAGATGACAAATGGGTGGAGAAAGAAATTAAGGAAACCACTCCCTTCACAATAGTCTCAAAGTATCTTGGTATAAATCTAACCAAGCAAGTGAAAGACCTATATGAAAAACATTTCAAATCCCTTCAGAAGGAAATTGAAGAGGTTATCAGAAAATTGAAAGAGCTTCCATGTTCATGGATTGGGAGAATCCAACATAGTAAAAATGGCCATTCTACCAAAAGTAATATACAGATTCAATGCAATCCTTATCAAAAAACCAACACAATAATGTACAAAACTGGAAAGATCAATTCTCAACTTCATATGGAAAAATAAAAATCCCAGGATAGCTGAAACAATCCTAAACAATAAAAGATCTGCTGGAGGAAACGCCATCCCTGATCTCAAGCTATTTTATAGAGCAACAGTAATAAAAATGCATGCTACTGCCATAGAACTAGGCCAGTTGACCAATGGAATTGAATTGAAGACTCAAATATACATCCACACGCCTATGGTCATTTGATTTTCGACAAAGTAGCCAAAACCATACAATAGAAAAAAGACAGCATCTTCAACAAATGGTGCTGGTCCTAGTGGATGTCTCCTTGTTAAAAAAAATGCAAATAGATCTGTATTTACCACCCTGTACAAAACTAAAGTCCTAGTGTATTAAAGACCTCAACATAAAAGCAGAGACACTAAATCTGTTAGAAGAAAAAGTGGGCACGAGCCTAGAACTTTTTAGCACAGGAGATAACTTCCTGAACAGAAACCAACAGCTCAGGCTCTAAGATCAACAATTAATAAATGGGACCGCATGAGGCTGAGAAGCTTCTGTAATGCAGAAGACACTGTCAATAGAAAAAAGTGACAGCCCACAAATTGGGAAAAGATCTTTACCAACCCTACATCTGAAAAAGGGTTAATATCTAAAATATATAAAGAACTCAAGAAATTAAACACCACTAAACCAAATAATCCAATTAAAAATGGGATAAAGAACTAAACAGAGATTTTTCAATAGAAAAATATCAAATGGTTGAGAAACACTTAAGGAAATGCACACCACCCCTAGCCATCAGGGAAATACAAATCAAAACTAGCTTGAGATTCCATCTTACACCAATCTGAATGGCATCACATGCTGGTGAGGATGTAGAGAAAGGGGAACACTCCTCCACATCTGGTGAAAGTACAAACTTGTCCAACCACTCTGGAAAGCAATAAGGCACTTTCTCAGAAAAATGGGAACAGTTGTACCCTAAGATCCAGCGTACCACTCCTGGGCAAATATCTGAAAGATGCTCCACCATACAAGGAGATTTGCTCAACTATGTTCATAGCAGCTTTATTCATAATAGCCAGAACCTGGAAACAACTGAGATGTCCCTCTACTGAGGAATGGATAAAGAAACTGTGGTACATCTCCACAATGGAACACTACTCAGCTATTAAAAACAAGGAAATCTTGAATTTTACAGGCAAATGGATGGAATTAGAAATGATGATACTAAATGAGATAACCCAGACCCAAAACAGACATGCATGGTATACACTTAGCTATATATGGATTTTAGCCCAACATGGATGTTGTCTGAGAGACTCTACCCAGCAGGGAATAGGGACAGATACGGAGACTCAAATCTGGACACTGGACAGAGTTCTGAGAGTGTAGGGTGGCCCTGCCAGGCTGCAGAGGAAGAGATCATATGTAATACAAGGGACACTAGATAAACTAAGGACAGATGTTAGAGGAGGAGGGCTCCCTTTTCTAAGGACTAGGAGAGGGAGGGAAAGGGGATGGTATTGGGAGTTGATGAGGGAGGAGTGATCTCGAGGGGTTGAGGGAGGGGGCTGCAATTGAGATGTAAAGAATTCAAACTGTAGAACAAACAGGTAATTTATATTCTTAATCCCTCTACATGGGAATAGCTCGGAGACTGGCAGAGATATGAATGTAAGTGTATAGAGAGGCTTCATGTTGGCCACAGACAGTCTGTGGCTTATTACTAGAAGCCATTCATAATACAGCATGAAGGAAGACTTGTAGACACTTTATGTTGGCTCATACAATGAGCAGAGAACTAGCCTTAATTGTTCTGTGCATCCCACACACCTCATACAATTATAATGTTAGAACTGTATAATGCTTGTGAGAATTTATGATTGCAGAACAAAAGAACTGGACACTGAAGCTGAATCAGACCTGACAGGATCCATGCCTCTCAGCATGCTGGATGCTGACATCCTGCATCCTCCTTGATCGAACCCCAGATGCCTCTGTTGCTGTTACCCATCATATTTCGACAGCTTCCTGGACAGCATTGTAGAAAGCTTCTGATCCAATTTGGACCAGCATTTCAATCTCCTATTAAGCCTGGACTCTCTCAACATTTAGAAACTGGGCCACAAATGCAAACCCTGGCTTGCTTAACCATTTTCCTCATTTTTGGACCCCTTCTAAGGTATTATTCACCCCAATTCTGCCTGAAGAAACCTCAAGAGAACAACGTCCATTTCCTCTAAGAGGGTTTGGGTAGGTTTCTGTTTGCTCTCTTGGTCTACAAATGCTAATTTTCATCAGCTGGTGGTTATAAGTTATTGTTGGTCTTATACAGAGAAAAAGTAGGTGGAACTCAGGAAAATCTCTTTTCCTTTATCTTTCATTCATAGGCAAGGAGATAGGAGCTGAAAAGAATGAAAGGGAGATATAGAAATGTAGAGAGAGGATAGAAAAAAAAGGTAGATGATTGAATCCTACTCCTTAACTCAAAGCCTTAATTGTTACTTATAATGAAGGTTTTGTCTAAGTCATTAGTATAGAATTTAGTATATTGATACAAATTATGGGCATGTCAAATACCTGTCAGATTCTAGAACAAGAATATATATCCTAAGTCTAACAGATAGTTATAACTCTACAGATATATGAAGTAAAATAGTTGAGTAAGGTCTTCAAAAGCCTCAGAGACACACAGAATATGGCATTTAAAGATGTTTTTATTATCCTAAAGTTTCTTTGACAACAAGACAAGTTAACTCTGACAACACCCAGCCGACCTCAAAGATGATGAGCATCAAAGAACCTCCTTATGGAGATGGTTTTAAATATGGCAAACCAGCCACTGGGCAAAATGTCCTTGTTCCTGACACAAACAGAAATCTGCCTAAAAATAGGCAGCTTAGATGCAGGCAGAGATCATGGCCAAACTCTGCCAAGACAGGGTAAGAAAGTCCTCAATAATTCCTGCCTTGTGAATAAGTCTGGCAGAGATACTGGGCTAGAAGGCTGAAGATGAGGCGCCAATGTTATAGAGAGTGTTGGGTGACTGTTCCAGCAGTAAACTATCTCATTTATTTTGCTCAGTTTGCAAACTGCTAACCTGCACTGGTGGTTCACTCAGGAATTTAAGTCAGTCTTTCTCATGTCTCTGAGGGTTGTTGAAGAATGGATAGTTTAGTTCTACAATCAAGTTAAGTTGGTTAGGACATAAGATCTTTTTAGATCAAAATAAAGGAGTTAAGTTAATAGAGATGAGATAGGATAGATATTGAATTTCATTCAGAAATTTAAACCCAACAAGACAGGAAAGGTATTTACTTCAAGTTTGACAAATACACATAACCAAATCACTATGAATGTAATATTTATAGAACTCATGATTGTCACATGGTTCTCTCTGTTGTATGTAGTTTGTTTATGCATGTGTAATAAAATAAATGTTTATGAAAATATATAAGTAATACAAAAAAAGAAAGAAAAGGTTTCTTTTGGCTGTACTTTAGTATTTTAATTCATGGTCACTTGGACCTGTAGACCTGAAGGGAGACCAAACATTATGGTCAAGGGTACAACACACAGATAATTTATTCATCTCATGACATCACAAAACAGAAATATTATGATAATTAACACATTATACAAAATATCTTTCTTTTAGCCAGAAGTGTCATACATACTCAGATTCTTTAATAATAAAGGGAAAGAAAAACCACAAACTCAAAGAAATAGTTGTGGCTGATTTAATAAAAAATGGAAAGACACTATACTAAGGAGAAGCCAGATATTAGGCTTATTATATAACTATTTAAACCCATCTATCTCAAATATGCTCAGAGAGACAAATGAAAACATAGTCAAAGAAGTAATAGTAACCACAATAATTTACACAAGCCAAAAGTGAATATAAACAGGTAAACATTAGAAAAGAAAATCAATAAAAATTTCAGAGCTGAAAACCACTACAGAGAAAAATGAAAAGTCTATTGGAATAATTTTAACAGCTGGTTTAAACTGCCAGAAGAAAGAGTGAATTAGAGTTTGAAAGTATATGGTCCATGGATCAAATATAAAATAATCGGTAGAAATGGCGAGGATGTGGAGAGAGAGGAACACTCCTTCATTGCTGGTGGGAATGCAAACTAGTACAGCTACTTTGGAAATCTATCTGGTGCTATCTCAGAAAACTGGGAATAGGGCTTTCTCAAGACCCAGCTATTCCACTCCTTGGACTATACCCAGAAGATACACCAGCACACAACAAGAAAATTTGCTCACCCATATTCATAGCAGCCTTATTCATAATAGCCAGTACATGGAAACAGCCTAAGTGTCCCTCAGTAGAAGAATGGATAAAGAAACTGTGGTACATATACACTATGGAATATTACTCAGCTATTAAAAACAAGGAATTTCCGAAATTTGTGGACAAATGGATTGAACTAGAAATGATCATAATGAGTGAGTTAACCCAGAAGCAGAAAGAGTCAAGTGGTATATACTCACTTATATCTGCATACTAGCCCAAGGGGCATGTCCCACGAAATCCTTCTCTTACCAGGAAACTGGGACAGAGGGGAGGACATCCTATTGGGACTCTAGATGAGAGAAGTATAGGAGAATAGCAAAGTAGAAGAATCCAGAGGGTCCTAGAAACCTACAAGAAGAACATTATGATAGGCAGATTTGGGCCCAGGGGTCCTGCTCAAACTATGGCTCCAGTCAAGGACAATACAGGCTGAAAATTTCAAACCCCTACCCAGATCTAGCCAATGGACAGGACATTCTCCACAGTTGAGTGGATGAGTGGGGTATGACTTTCACACGTACTCTGGTGCCTCATATTTGACCACGTCAATATGAGGCATATTGGCCCCAATATGAGGATGGGGAGACCTGGTGGCACTCAGAGGAAGGATAGCAGGCTACCCAGAAGAGACTTGATACTCTATGAACATATAAAAGGGGAAGAAGTCCCCCTCAGTCACAGTCATAGGGGAGGGGAGTAAGGGGAAAATGGGAGGGAGGGAGGAATGGGAGGATACAAGGGATGAGATAACCATTGAGATGTAATAAGAATAAATTAATAAAATAAAATTAAAAAATAAAAAAATAGGTAGAAAAGTAAACAGCATTAAAGAGAATTAAAAGTCACCATCTTAAAAACCAAAATAGAATTATTGGCTTCCAAAAATAAGAGAAAAAGAAGAGGAAAGAATATATGAAAAAATTGAACACATCTCAGATTAGATGAGATACAGGAATCTGCTAATCTAGGAAGAAAAATATATTACAAATAAGTGTAATTCAAAGAAATCTGTAGATATTTACATTATATAATTGTTGACAGCTAAAGAGAATATTGAAAACAGAAAGAATGCCTCATTACAGCTGAAGGCTCATAAAGAACTGTAGTAAAAACTGAATTAATTCACTGGAAATTATATATGGTAATGGGATGATATGTATGGTATTTAATTGTCAACTTGAGAAGGTGTAGAAGGGACAAGCCTTTGGGCATGTGTATGAGAGATTATATAGATTTGGTTAAATGAGATGGGATGACCCACCATAACAGTGGGCAGCATCATTCCATGGTTTCGACCTAGGCTGAATAGGAGAAAGAGCTGAGGGTTGCATGCAATAGCTCTTTCTTTTTTTGACTAATGGTCTAATGCAACCAGAATGTGTCTCCTCAAGATCCTGTTGCCCTGATTTCCTCACTGTAGTGGAAGACTGCATCCCCTTAAACTGTAACATGAGTGGATGTTTCCATCCTCAGGTTGATTTTGTCAAAGTATTATATCACTACAATGAAGGACAGGGAGCTAATAAAGAAAAACTCTGGAAGTGTGGCTATTGTGAAGTTCATAGGTTTTTGGAATTGGTTTGTGGGAGGAATCTGGGAGAGCTTACAGCTATGAGTTACAAAAGATGGATATGCCTGAGAACAAAGCTTAGGGGACCATTCTGGTGAGACCTCTAAAGACAAGAAAGCTGAGAAAAATGTAGGCTATGGGAGCTCAGCTCATGAGGTGTCTGAGAAGAACAGGGACTCTGTCAGAAAATGGGCTGAGAAAAATTCATGTGATGTTCTGGCAAAGACGCTGTCTATGTTCTGCCCAATTCTTAAGAAACTGATACTGAATGTAAATATACTGGGCTCACCTGTTCGGTAGAGGAAAATTCAAGACAGAAAGTTTTATGCTGAGACACAGCTTCTACTTCTTGCAATTTTCTAAATCTATGGTGAAAAAGTAAAACAGGTGGAGAAAAAAAGATATAAAAATTGTCCAGCTTGTCCAGAAAAATATCTCAAACAAGTTTAAGGATTTAGCCAAGCCCTGTGTTTTTAAAAGAGTCTGCAATTGGTAAAGAAAAAAAAAGCCTTGCTTTATATTAAGGCAAAAGGAAAGGTGTTCTCAGAACCAGGTCCCACACAACAAATGATCCAACTTGTGCAAAGGGAAATTCATTCCAAAGGAGAGGTCCTAAACTGATAATGCTGTTTTCTGATCTTGGAAAGCAGCTGTCGGGGGATGTGTTTGCCCAGAGTCTGTGCATAACCATGGCTACAGCTGTGGTCAAAGAGGGACAGGATCTCTCTAGAGCTGGAGGCAGAATGTGAGAGTGTCATCCATATGATATGGTTCTGCAGAAATGAAGTATTGAAGAGTGAGAGGTCTTGCATGATGGTTCCAGAGCATGATTGAGGCCAGGAAATGTGCCATGTTTTGCCTCTTCACAAGGAGGGCATGAGAGGCTACAGTGTGAAAGTGAAAGTAAATCCCAATTTGCAATGTAGAACTCAGAATGTTGGAAATGCCAGAGTCCTGAGGTATGCATTGAGGAATGCTGAAAGTTAAAGACGTGGATGAAGAAAGAAGCTATGCATGGTCCAGGAAGTCCAGCCTGACAGGGGAAACTACTCAACGCCTTTGGAGCCTAGCTGGTTCTGTCATGAGCTGTAGATGCTCACCACGCAGCTTCAGAATTTGACATTTGTCATGTTGAGTTTGGCCTCGCTTTGGTCAGTTCATTCGTGCTTTGTCAGCATTTTCCCTTTGGAATAAGAATGTTTACACTCTACTCTTGTGTATTTATAGTGTTTTGAACATGGAATGTCCTCTATAGGATCTTATGTTTGTATAATGTTCTCCAGCTATTGGAGAAAGTTTGCAACTTTGGGGAAGTAGAGATTTTATGGGAAAAGTATATTACTGAGGGCAAGCTTTGAAGTTTGACAGCTTAGCTTCTCTTGCTATTATCTCAGGTTCTGAATTGCTGATGAAATCCTTTCTTACTACAAATGGATGAAATTAGAAATAGCAACTGAGACAAAACTTTAACGCTTATAAATATATAGAAGTGAAATACACTTTTAAACAACCAGTAGGTCAAAGAAGGAATCCCAAGAGAAATTAAAATATATTGAGATGAATGAAACGAAAATTTAATTGAGATTAATGACGATGAACATAAAGTGTACCAGAACTTGTGGAGTATGTAAAGCCACAAAGAAAGTTTATAGACATAAATCAACGTATTTAAAAATAAAAGCAATTCAAATTAAGTCTTACTTTATCAGGAACATTACTAGAAAAAGAAAGGCAAATAAAAGCTAGCAGAAAATGACAATTACAAAGACTATATCAAATCTGAATAAAATACATAATGCAAATCACCACAAAGAAACCAAAGGTTTGTTTTTTAAAATATTTGAAGTGTAGACATGGATATTTGTCATGATTTTGTATTTGGCAATGGCTTCTTAAATACGACATCAAAAGCATGGAGAACAAAAAAATGAATAATTAAGCGTTATTAAAAAATTCATAAAAATATTACCAGGAAGATCAAATGACAATTACAGAATGGTAAAAGTTATTTGGAGGCATACTTGGCAAGGGATTAATATCTAAAACATACATGAAATCTCACAACTTAGCAATGAAAACATTTGAACCCAACCCACAAGCAACATCTCACATTTCTAGACCTCATTTCAGTTGTGTAGCCTAGGTACTGGCTCTTCTTAGTGAGTCCACACAGAACTTAACCTATGAGTGTTGTCTTCACATTCCCATGGCCAGTTCTGGATGTGCAATTCCAGCTTTGCCTAGTGAGATCTTTAAAACATCACCACCAGACTCCCAGTCCTAGTATAGGACACATAGCTTAGTCATCATATCTGCCTAGTGAGTTTCCCAGATCCTTGAGTCCTGCCTCATCCCTATACCCCAAGGACTAGCTTTTTCTATGCACCACCACAGCCTGAGGCCTTTCAGAATCTCACACCCGACCTACAACCAAAAAAAGAAGCCCCCATGCTCAAATGACAATACAAAAATCTAAACCATGTGAAAGACCAAGAAAATATGTCCTTCTCAAACTCATAAGTGGTAAATAAATGCTCTCCCATAAGATTTAGTTAGATAACCTCCAAAACACAGAACTTAAAAGAGCAATCACAAATTCAAGGAGTTTAAATAAGACATGAACAAACAGAAAAAGTTCAAGAAACTAGCCCTAACTATATATACTTAAGTGATGTTCAAACAGCATGAAGATATGGCTGAACATCACTAAAGAGATCAAAATATGAATAAGAGCTTATGCTGAAATGAAGAAATAACTTAATAATACAACTAGAAAACTCAAGGGAAAAATTTGCAAGTTGGATGGACAGATTAAAGAACATTAGGACTTTAAGACAAGGTTGAAGAACTGGACCACTTGAGATATACATACATACATACATGTATATCATGCAGAAATTATGGAACAAAAGGCCAAGTCTATAACTTGAAGGTAGAAGAATTTCAAGTTTGTTGTATAGAGTAGGCATTAACAAGAAAATAGAAGAAAATGTTCCCAAATAAGGAAATACATACCCATACAGACACAAGAATTATACAGAAGAACAAATACACAGGATGAGACAAGAAACTCAGCACAGCATATAATATTGAGTGTTGAAAACTTCAAGAAAAAAACCACATGCTAAATGTAAAGGAAAACTAATCAGAATCACAGCTGATTCCTCAATAGAACTATTGAAGTCAAGAAGAATCTGGACCAATGCACTCCAAATTTGGAAAGACCACACATGCCAACCTAGATTTCTATACCCTGGAAAACTATCCACTATAGTGCAATGACAACAAAAGTTTTCCATGGTATAAACAGGCTAAAATATATCATGTCAACCAAATCAGCTCTAAAAGGAAGACTAGAAGTAATACTTTGAAACAAATCAATGAAACTATAATTATGGAAACTCAAAATAGGACTGAAGAAACAAAGCAGAAATGATTGCAACCACATGCTTTTCAATATTAACTTTAAGTATGAAGGGCCTGACCATTCAAATCAGGACATGGTGTAGATGAATGGGTTAAGATACCCATTTCCTCCAAGACACAGATCATATGGACAATGTCCTAGAAACACCAGAAATGAATGAAATCATACAACAAATATACCTAACAGACATCTGGACAACATTTCACCCAAGAATACACATTCTATTCAGCAACTCCTGGAAGATTCTTTAGAGTAGACCTTACATGGGGTTATAAAACAAACATTAATAAATTCAAAAATTGAAATAATGTCTTATATCCTGTATAATCACTGTGCAATGAAGATTAAAATCAAACTATAAAAAGTGTGCAAACTCATGGGTATTATGCAAGTCATTCTTCAATAATGAGTGAGTCAAAAACGAAATTTAGAAATAAATATGTGTTATCTAGAATTAAGTGAAAGTGAAAACAACACACCAAAGTATCTGGACACATTAAAAGCAGCATGAGAGGGAAATTTATAGCTCTAATAGAACAAATAGATTATGTAATGATGCAACTCAAGAACTTGGAAAACCAAACCAAACCAGAATCCAAGGAAAACATATTAAAAAACCAGAGAAGGAATTAATGAAATAGAAACAAACAAAAAAATTAATACAAAGAATGAATACAAACAGTGAATCTAAGAGCCAGTTTTGAGACAATAAACAAGGTTGGCATATCCATGGCCCATTTATCTCTATCTGTCTATCTATCACCTATTTACTTATTTATGGTTTTTAAAGACAGGATCTCATTGTCTAGAAACTCACTATATAGATCAGGTTGGCCTCAAACTCCTGCATCTACCTCCTGAGTGCGGGATTAGAGGCATGTTTATTAAAACTTGGTTCCTTGGCCCATTTAATCAATATAAAGAAAGAGAGTACTTAAATTAACAAAGTTGGAGATGAATATGGAAACATTATAACAGACACAAAAGTAATTCAGATTATAGGGAAATAGTTTTAAAACCTCTATTCTTTTAAGTTAGATAATCTAAAAGAAATGGACAGATTTCTATATTCAGTCAAATCACATTAAACCAAGAAGAGTTCAACAGACATACAACAGAGGAAGAAATTAAAATAGCAACAAAAACCCTTATGATGGATTGTGGCAGAATCCTTCTAGAATCCTTCTAGACTTTAAAGGAAGATCCACAAGCAATAGTTCTTAAGTTATTTTTCAAAAAGAAGAAACTGAAGGAGCACTTTTAAATGCTTCCTGTGAAGCTAGTACAATCTAATATCCAAGCCAGGTAAAGAAACATCAAAAAAGGAAAGTAGAGGCCAGGATCTCTAATGTAAAAATCTTCAACAAAATATTTGCTATGTAAGTACAGACATATAGCACAAAGATTATCCACCATGATCACGTTGGCTTCATCCCAAGATACAGGAATAATTCAAAATATGTAAGTCAGTAAATGTAAAACATCTTATAAATGGTCTTTAGTAATTTTAATAAATACAGAAAAGGCCTTTGAAAAAATGCAACAAAACTTCATGGTAAACATCCTAGAGAAAATGGGACTGGGGTGACCATAACAAAAGAAAAACTGTATCAAGCCCATACTCAAGATCATGCTGAATGGAGAAAAACTTGAATAAATTCCATTAAAATCAGAAATGCGACATGCGTGTCCACTATTCTCTTTCCTTTTAAATATAATGCTTGAAGCACTAGCTAGCCCAATAGGAAAAAATAGGAAAATTAAAGGGTTATAAATTGGAAAAGAATAGTCAAATTATTCTTATTTTCAGATGATATAAGATATTCCAAAAATTCTCCAAGAAGACTCATGGAAATTGTAAACACAACAACATGCCAGAGTACAAAATCAACCGAAACAACCAATAGCCTTTCTATACGCAAGCATGCTAAGAAAGTGATGAAGGAAACACTTCTATTCACAACAGCATTAAAAAACACATCAAGGAAGTGAAAGCTTTCTACAATAAAAACCTTAAAGAGACAAAAGAAGACAACAAAGATGGAAGGACTTTCCATGATCATGCACTGGTAGAATTAATAATGTGAAAATGAACATCCTACCAAAAGAATTTACAGAATCAATGTGATCCCAGTCAAAATCTCCAGGAAATTCTTCACAAAAACAGAAAAAAATTCTAAAATTCATACAAAATAATAAAAGACAACAGATAGCTAAGCCAATCATGAGCAAAAACAACAATATTGAGAGATTATCATTCTTGATTTCAAGAAATATTACAAGGATACAGTTATTAAAAAAGTATAAAATTGACACAAAAGTAGACATGTAGACTAATGAACAAAAGACTGAAATATGAGTATCCATAACTAGATCCATTTGAAATGAAACAAAAAGAAAAAAATCATCTTTGCAGAAAAGACAACATCTTTAACAAACAGTGCTGGGAAAACTGGATGACCAAATGGAGAAGAATGAAATTAGACCCATATCAATCACCCTGTGCAGAATTCAACTCCCACATAGATCAAAGACCTCCATTTGAAACCTGAAATGCTGAACTTGCTAGAAGAAAGGATACCAGAACCCTAAAAGATATAGGTGTAGAAAAATGGCTTTCTGAATTTGCCCATGAATTAAGGTCAATAAAGATCAAATGGGATGTGAGACAACTAAAAACCTTTTGTATAACAAAGGAAACCACCAATAGTGAAGAGAAAACCTACAGAGTAGGAGAGAATCGTTGCCCATATATCTTTCCAGTGAAGGATTAATATCCAGATTATACAAAGAACTCAAAATCCAAAGAATCAAAAAAATAAATGACCTAGTTTTAAAATTAGCCTACAGATCTGAATGGAGAACTCTCAAAAGAAGAAATAAAAATGGTTAAGAAGGGGGCTGGAGAGATGACTCAGTTGTGAAGAGCGCTGTTTGCTCTTCCAGAGGTCATGGGTTCAATTCCTAGCAACTACATGGTGACTCACAATGGGGGACTGACGACCTCTGCTGGCAACAGGTGTACATGCAGATGGACCAACCATACACATAAAACAACAACAATAATAATGGCTAAGAAATATCTTTAAGTGTTCCTCATCCTTAACAATTAGACAAATGCAAATGAAACTATTTGAGCTTTCATAAAGATAAAGGGAAACAAAGCCTGAGAACAAACGCTGAGGAGGATTTGATGGGATTGCAAACTGGCACAACAATGTTGGAAATCAGTATAGCGAATCCTAGAGAAGCTAAAAGTAGATCTAGTGTGTGGCCTGGCTATAGCGCATCCCGACATCTGTCCAAAGAAGTCCAGTCCTTCTTCACAAGTGTTTTCTCACTGTCATCGCCACTCTATGCACAGTAGCTAGGAAATGGAAACAAACTAAATGAGCGTGGTACAAATGCACAACAGGATTCTATTTAGTCTTAAAGAAAAATTAAGTCATGAAAGGTGTAGGACACTGGATGGAACTAGAGATTATACTCAGTGACTTAACCCAGACTCAAAAAGACAACTGTCTCATGGTCTATTTGTTTGTTAATCAAAAATACATTTTAAAACCTGAAAAAATAAAGTAAAAAACATTGGCTTAGGTGTACAAGCATTGTTCAGCCTCTGCTGTAAACAATGTTAAGGTTCTTTGAAAGGCTAAACAGAACTATACAAAACCTCTAATTCCACTGCTTAGGTGTAAGTCACATTCTTAGAGATGGGACGGAATACCTTATAGAAATGGCTTAAAAGAGAAAAAGTTTCTACTAGTTCATGATTCATAGAATACAGCCCAACATAGTGGGTACAGCATGATGGCGCATGACGGGGTTGAGAGATATTGGACTGAGCCTAGAACTGGGATGTTGTCTTTTAGTACCATTCCAAGGCATTGTAACTTCAGGTGGCACCAAGAAGCTTCACTGACATCACCAGCTGAGGATCAAGTATTCAAACTTGTGAGCTAGTGAGAATGATTTCACATTAAATTATAGCAACCAGTAACAAAACAAGTAACAGTTTATTCATGTTCACATAAATCAAAAGGCAGAAGTAACCTAGTACTCATCAACAGTAAAAGATAATCATGAGTGGCATATATAAAATACTGATAATCGTTATAATGTGCATGACCTTAAAAACATGCTAACAAAAAGAAATAGGACATAAAGGGGTCATATATCTTGTTGAGTCTATTTGAAATTACATAATAGATAAATCCATACACAGATTATTGATTTTCAGAGGTGGGAGCTAAGAAGAAATAGGGAGACTATGTGAAGATTTACATTGGAGGGATGGAAATATTTTGGAATTAGGTAGACGTGGCATTGTGCTTATGCTAAGTGCCTCCAAAGCACTCTATTCACTTTAAAGTAGTTGATTTAACAAAGTGAACCCACAGCATGCTGTACCTATCAGAAGCCTACCTCAAGGTGAGAAACAAAGTCCCGGGACAGGTGCTGAGCTCTTTTGAGAATCTCATGTTTATTCATTTGCTCAGTCTTTCCTCAGGAATGGATCTTCTGTGGTGTTCTGTCATCTGTGCTGAGGCTTCCGTGGGTGGCCTGGAATCCTCTCTCCAAGAGGAAACATGTCTCATGGAGCACGTGAACATCAAGACAACTTATACGATGTGCAGCCTGACCTGTGAAGTAAGCCATGCATGGCCAGCAATATAGCCTGCTGGTGTATATTAAAAATATGGTAAAAATAATAAAAAATAAAAATATGATAGATTCAGAGGTGTCTTTAGGATCCCCACGATTAGTGCTTCTCCTTCTAAAGATGGAGAAACTGAAGTTCAGTTGAGTATAAATTTGTTTGAAATCTGCAGAGATCAGAAACAGAGGACTCATTATGTAGGATGGGCATGGGTGATTGTGAACCAGATGTGAGTGCTCCCCAATGCACTCTAAAATAGATGCTGGTTTTATAATGTGAGGGCGGCAAGATGTGGACTTTGCACCTGAAATGAGTGAAACAGATGATATCTGAATTATATTTCAATAGCGTTTATATCATTTTTAACAATCTGAGATTCGGGTTGATGTCTTAGTGGAATGGAATTGTGGGTAATGTGCTCACTGTGCAAACTCAGATACCTGAGTCCACATCCTCTAATACCTACATAAAAGCTGGGTGTATTGGCATGTCCATGTAACCCAAGAACTATTAGTGTGACAGTGTGTGACAGAGGCAGGCAGATTCTCCCAGGGGCTCACTCATTAGTCAATTTAACCAAAACAATGATCTCCAGATTCATGGGACACCTCTTTCTCTCTCTCTCTCTCTCTCTCTCTCTCTCTCTCTCTCTCTCTCTCTCTCTCTCTCTCACACACACACACACACACACACACTCTCACACACACAGTCACTCACACACACACACACACTCATACAGTGCATTTCTGTGGGTAGTGGCAAGTTAGCTTATCAGCTATTCTCCCATTATAATGACTTTCAAAATCATCTTTTGTCAAGGCACCTGTAGTTTTTCTTATATTTGACATCAATATTTATCTTTTAAATTACTTACTCATGGGAAAAGCTTACCCAAAGGATTATATACCAGGGTTTCCTCCTCAGGGGAGTAGCATTGGGAAGTGCTGTGGTCTTTGAAGCAGTGGACACTTGTAGAAGGCCCTTCAGTCACGGGGACTGTGCTGACTGGAGAAGCTCAGAGGCTATCAGCAATTTTCTTTCTCTCAGTGCTTCTTGGTTTGAGATGTGACCCCCTCCTACCATGGTATATCCCCCTCACACATTGGCCACCTGATCTTAAACTAGAACTTTTGAAACTGTAAACTAATTTCCTTACTTATTAGGTAGCTTGTGCTCAGTAGCTGTTACAGTGACTTGAAGCCAACACAGATGACTTTGCACCTAAGGACAAAATCTCCAGGAAGCAAATGATGAAGCATCCAGTTTTAAAGATCTCCCTATGGAATAGACCTGGCTGTGAAAGGCCTGTGGCTACCTTAAGGAGAGGGCTATGGAAGATGAAATGAGAAGGGCGTGCACGCTGGATCAAGAGGCTGTCTGTCCACTTACGTTCCCAAGCACTTGGTGTAAGCATACATGTGAGCTGGATGTGGTGGCATATGCCTGTAAATCTAGATACTCAGCATGGTTAGATGCGAGAGTCATGAGTTCAAGGACAGTCTCAGTTACATAACAGAAAATCCACAACGATTTGATAAAATTTAAAGAAAATGGAGGAAGTGGGGAAAAGAGGAAGAAAATCCTGTTTATGTATAAACAGTGTCTCCATATAGGAATCTCATCATCCCAAAGCCACTTTGCTTTGTTTCCATCATTCTGATCCTGTGGCCTCTAAGTGGCTTCCTTAACTCATGTCCAGAAGACAACTAGGGCTCTCATTCCCAGAGCTGGTTCTATCAAGCCCAGAGCCAGACTTGGTAGCTGCCCTGACTTGGTGGGGAATCTGCTTTGGGAAAACAGTCCCTGGGCCCAAATGAGAAATATTTTTGCTCACTAAGAAATCTGCACAAAGAAACTTGGACCAGCCTTGCCTTGGGTGTTTTGCACAGTGATGGGCCTTGGTTTATTCACACAGACCTCAGCCTCTATTGTACAGAAAGGAGCCAACCTGAGTGTGAGATGATTTTCCTAGGTATAGCTTCTGCTTTTACCTGTGTAAAAAAATGCTTCCTTCTTTGTCCCTTTTGTTTCTGGAGATAGCTCCCGTGCTCCCTAGACCTTAGCTTAGTTGTCTGTTGTTCATTTTCCCTTCTCAAACAAAACAAGTTTCTCTTCATTTGTTTTATTCTAGCCAGACAGAATCTTCTGTTTTCAGTTGTGTCATGTCAGCTTCCAAGAATTTATTTATTTATTTTCTCATCTGGAGCTCTGTCCAGACACCACAGGCTGTGCCAGGCCCCATTCAGGGTTGAGAATTCCCTCCTTTTCCTTCTAGATATTGTCCAATATCCTGTAGGCTGCTGTCACTGAATACACAGCAAGCCATTGACGACCAGTTCAGGCACCTCCTGCTGTCATAGTACGGCAACCCTATTTGAGGGGCCAGCACTGGATGGCATGGACACAAACCATGGTTTTGTTCCTTAGTTCCCTGCCTTTTGACAGATGTGGAACTCACGGAACATACTAAGGGAATATCTGGAGCACTTTGTCATTCAGTAACAACTCTTTCTGTGGGCACAGGTCTCCCGCCTTTTGGAGGACTGTGTCAGTGTCTCAGTGATACCTACTATGGAACCCAAGAATGGTATTTAAGAGCAGTATATCTCTGTTCTGCTGCCTTTTCCAAGAGAAGGGTGTCTCCCTTATACTTCCCTTCAATACAGCGTTACTTGTGTTCCTCTGGATAAAAGTCTTCCATGACCTTCATTATCCGTGAGATAAATTTGGATGCTCTGAGCTGCTCTACTAAATGCTTCCAAAGCTTCCTCAAGGCACTACTTCCTGCCCACAGCCTGATGCCTCTGATAATCCTTAGGACCCCATGACATTCATGCCTAACATGCTTCCTCATCCCTCCCATGAGAAGCTCCAATGATCAGATAGCCTCAAACTCATAATTAGTTATGATGGTTCTGTGGTGAGCACATGGCCCTGTGAACCATCATGTCCACGTCTATATTCTAATATGAAGATATCCCTGACTAAGGTTTAACATGTGTTCAGCACATAGTAGACGTTCAAGAAATACTAGTCTTTAATTTGCATATGTGGTGATTCCAGTTATAAACCTAGAACAACAGGGTATAGATGAGATGATTGGGAACATTGCTCAAGGATGTACAAGGTTAATTCACATTTATGATGTGGTGGGATGGATAAAGAGCTTCTGTAGCAAGCTGAAGGGGACTAAGGTACATTCAGATATTTGGTTTTCTCATAAGCACATAAGGCACGTTTTCAAGCTTCAGATAGCATATGAGAG
Organism: Acomys percivali; assembly: GCA_907169655.1. NCBI lineage: Eukaryota > Metazoa > Chordata > Mammalia > Rodentia > Muridae > Acomys > Acomys percivali. Next base: position 48,992,640 of record OU015755.1, read on the forward strand.
GATTAAGTTTTCCATTCTTTGTGCATAAATTAGTTGCTTAGATAATGATATTGATTTTTCCTTTGTTATAAATCATTTGTGTTGATTGAATGAAGTAATAGTAGATGGCAATAACTTAGGAACAGATAGCATTTTATAGTAAGGAAAGACCTACTTCTTACCCTAATTCCTTCATGAATATCCTCCCTTGTAGGCCACAGTGATGAACATAGGGACTGATATACAAAGACTTTGGTATGGAAGGGAATCAGGCTTTTTCTGCCTTGCATTTAAGATAAGCAGCATAGGCAGCAATATGAAAACCAATATATTTTTCAGATATGTACTATGGAACACTAGTCCCTGAATAATCATCATAGATATTTTTTTGAGAAAAAGACATGTGGAGAGCAATTACTGTTTAGAAATGTGAAAGAAGTAGTCTGCTCACAGGGCCTCCTCTTCCAGGGTATAGAGCTGTACTTAGCATACTGGACACAGAAGCCTTTGCTCTCAGACACAGCTTGAGAATACGTTTTGGAAATGCTCAAACACTAAAAGGAGAATCTGAAGCCGGAAGATTTGATCGAACATCTTCAAATGATTTTCCCAACTCAGCCTACTTCTCTGCATAAAATGAAAATGAAGTCTTGATAACTTGTCAAGCTAAACAACATGTGTGAGATCTGGGGCAATGATTGACTCTGCACAATTCCATTTACTCTGAGTAATAAGCATTTTCTATTCAGAGAACAATTCTATAGATACCAAGAGGGAAGTGGGTCTAGAGTCTACTAAAAGTTCCTAAATCTATCAAGTCCTCTGCATACATACAGCCCAACACATACTTCTGTATATTCTAAGCCAACCGTAAATTGCTTACAATACCTAGCATACTATAAAGCATGAAAATAGTTGTTAGATTGTAGTATTTATGAAGAAATGACAAAATTGACTATACACTCAGTAAGACACTCTCCAATATTTTCCATCCACAAATGGTTCTTATATAATCTGTGTGTCTGTTTCTATCTATTTGTATGTCCAGCCCAGAGAAAGATAGAAGTGCCAAAAAGCTTACACATTCTTGACAGGGCTTCGAATAGAAATAATCAAAGAGCAGGGAAGGGGCTATGAAGACATTGCTTTGCCCATTAATAGCATGAGGGGCCTGATAACATGACAGATCTGATGATTTGTCCAACCATTATTGAATGGGTATTGAAAGAATGAGTCTTGAATGGCCCCAGCCAATGTATATAGGGCACAATAGTGAAAGCCAGACAAAACATCTGTATTATTAGTATCATATACTAAATAATACCAGGTCAGGTCATATTTTTTTAAAGCCAGACTTCCAAAGGACTGATTGACCTGTGTTTCTCTCTTGTGGCTACTCAGTTCTGCTGAACAGTTGTATTGCTTTGTAAGCACAGGAACATGAGTGTTTTAGTAAAACTTTATTCAAAAAAACAGATGGTAGCATGGACTTTTTTTGTGATCTGTAGCTTGTTATTGTTGATCAAAACAATAAATACAACACTGAAATGAATAAACTGCATGAATGCTGTCAGGGAGTGATACTCAATATAATGAGAGTGCACAGAGGAGGATTTCCTATCTTGAGTTCTACATTTTAAAGATAACAAAAAGATAGGTAAAGGGGGGAGAAGGAGCACTGTAGGCAGATAGAAGGAACTGTCTGAGATGAACTTAGTGGTCAGGGCTAAAGTCACTGTGTTATTTGGGGGAGGTGCAGGACTTTTCTGTTTAAGAAAAATTGTGAGTGTTAAATCTCTGCAGGGAGCACATGAACAGGTGAATTTTGGAGTCACTCTGATGGAAACACTTTGGGAAAAGGATTGATAGTGATAGAGAGAGTATACTGCCACAATCCAGGCAACTACTACAGAGGTGTGAGAAGTGGTTATGCAGTGGGAAGATACTGAGAACCCTTAGCAATGCTTGGTGAATGGAGCCAGTATACTTCACCCAGGACTAAATTAAGGACAGGAAATGATCCAGAAGGGCAAATAGTTTGGATGGTGAGAGATGGTAGGGATTTATCACTTCATATAGACTTTTTGTTGTGGAATCAGAACCATCATTGGTTGAGAGAGGCTTTGCCCGTGTGTTATTTGAAACAGAAAGCTTTTATCATTCTGTCACCAGTACCCATGAGACCTTGTTTACAGAGAGAGATGACAAAGTGTGAATTCTGTAATCAGACACTTTCTCCTCACACCTTGATGGAAGCATTCATGAGTAGCTAGAGTGCATGTAGACAGGACTGCAACACTGGACAAGGCCTGGTCTCTTCAGCCATGCCATGTACAAGACTGTCCTTGGCACCTAAGCCTAGAATCTGTGGAAATCCTCAGGTGGTTCCTTGGGGTGAATGGCATAGTTGCTTTTCTTTTTGGCTAATGGTTTATATGATACTGTCCATCATATTGGTGAGAAAAGCATGTTAGAGCAAACACCATAGAAGATCAGGAAACAGCTCAGATCATAAGACATATACTTGTGTGGGTGGCAAACACTTCTACATATTGAGACCTACATCTATTGTTATTTGAGAAAGGTTATTCTCAAGATTCTCCATGGGCACTCAAGTCACTGTGTGCTCACATTTATTATGTTAAATTCTATAATACTTGCATATAATCTGTACACATGCTCCTGCATACTTTGATGACTCTCTAGATTAGCTTTGGTGCCTGAGACAATGCAATATAAATAGTAATAGTAAATGCCAAATAAACTCTATACAAGCAATTATCATACTAAGTTATTTAGGAAATAAAACAAAAAGAAAAACTATAATGCTCATTGTATACATATTTTCTATCAATATTTTTAATCCAAGTTTGGTGGAGTCCATAGATATAAGCATACAGGTCTGGTAGTAAGACTTTCTGGTTAAAGTAGAGACTGCAATGAGGTAAATTACACAATTAATGACACATATACCCAAAACTTTAAAACCCATTTGCAAGAACTCATTCAAATATAGAGAGATTAATTTTGAAGACAATTGTCTTTGAAAGTAATTGGGATGAGAGGACAATATAGGATTTAACAGAGTTTTAAAATTATATCAAAGAAGTCTTTGCATTGCCTAATAATGGTATGTAAAGAATTAGGGTATATGATTAACTCATAAAAATTGAGGAATAGGATTACCTCCATCCATTGCAAAGGTTATGTAGAAAAATCCTTCAAGTCTTTCTCCTCAAAAACACTAATCTTTATAAGAAATGCTAGTAGCAATATGGAGGCATACAGTCAAATGATATAGCTACATGAAAACAATTTGGTTGTTCCTTTATAAATGTAAGAACTGGGTAATCATGATGTGGCTACTCCATTTGTAGGCAGTGCTGGTAAGTTTTTTTTTTTCAACTTGATACCTGGGAAGAAGGAACCTTCATTGAGAAAATGCTTCCAAGAACAGATTGAGCTGTAGGCAAGTTTGTGGGGCAATTTCTTGATTTAATGATTGACGTTGGAGGACCCAGCCCACTGTAGGTGATGCTACTCTGGGCAGGTCTTCCTAGGGATTGAGCAAACCATGAGGAGCAAACTGGTAAGCAGTCCTTCCTCATTGTCTCTGCTTCAGTTCCTGCCTCATGGTTCGTCTCTTGACCTTCGGCCCTGACTTCCCTTCATGATGGATTGTAATAGTAAGCCAAACAAACTCTTTCCTCCCAAAGTTGCTTTTAGTAGTTCTCAGCCTGTGGGTCATGACCCCTTTTGGGGTCATATATCGGATAGTCTGCATATCAGACATTTGCATTATGGTTCATAACAGTAGCAAAATTACAGTTACAAAGCAACAAAATAACTTTATGGTTGGGGGGGTCACAATATGAGGAACTGTATTAAAGGGTCATAGCATTAGGAAGGTTGAAAACCACTGTTTTTGTTCTGATGTTTATCAAGCAATAGGAAGCAAATTAAGACATGGGTCAAAGTAAGTTTCTGAAGGGTCATATGTCATGTACATGGCAGCATTTGCCACAATAGTCAACAGGTATGGATAAGTGGATGAGCAATATGTGGCATTCATATGCATAAAATGATATTTAGCCTTAATAAGAGGGAATACAGAGCACAGAATGAATAAACAGTAAGACTGTTTTATTAAATGAAAGAAGATGGGGGAAAAAGACAAGTTTCGTGTAACTAATCCTAGGTAAGTTACTTAGAAGTATCAGGCTTATAGAGATAGAGAGAGACCTGGCTGGCAGTGTTTGGTAGGAGGGGGAAGGAAGATCCTCTATTTAATGGAGATAGAGTTTCAGTGACAGGTGTAGCAGCAGTGGCACAATGTAAATGCACTTGGTTCTGCTGAGCTTTGTGTAAAAAGGCACCGAGATGAGGATATTGTTCTGACCACATGCTTCCATAATAAAAGCACTGAAAAGCCAGCTCAGCCTCAGTCAAGCTTAGAGATCTGGGTTCTACAGGCTAACTGGTCTCCATCTTCTACATGCTCCCTTTGCCTAATGTAGTATTCCTGTGGCTATCACCTGGGTAACTCATAAGAAAACCTTACTCCCCTTCCTTACCCCACTTTTATTTGGTCCTCAAAGTTGACTCTGTTTCTCTCTTGGCTCCCATATTTCCCTCTGCTCCTTGCCAAGAGTGCAAATGGCTCCCACTGTGCCCTTCCCCAGGGGCAGCAGGAACCTGGACGGCTACCAACTTGGCACCTCAAAGTTGGACTTGCATAGGAGCAAGCACACATCCTCTAAGGAAGTATCACATTTGGCATGTTAGAACAATAATCTTGCTTTCTAATAAGTTCTGAGAGGGAGAAAGTAATGTGATTATTTCTTTCCAGTTCAGAATTCCTTTTAAAGCATAGCCTGTCTGGCTGGTCTGGCTCTCCCATGTTTGCTCACTTATCCATGTATGGGTGGAAGTCTTTCTAATACTGTTTCTGCTCAAAATTATTTTCTAAGCAGGATGGGCTGCCTGCAGCCCTCTGGGAACTCCTCCATCCATTTCTCCATGGGAGCAAGACTTCTCACAGGAAACTGTGTGCACACCACACACAAGGGCTCATCATTCATTGGCAGGCTGAAGACAGGGGAGGTTTGAGTTAAGCGTATGCCCATCTGGTTGACATTCTCTTCCTGACTCCAAAGGCCGTACTTGACCTTGCATTTTGAAGGACATCTGCTTTGGGTAGCTCTGTCTCGACACTAAAACGCGTCAAGAGTTACTGGGGCATTTGCTTCTGGGCCTGGTTGGCTGTCTGAGACTCCAAGGACTGTAGGTCTGGGAGCCATGGAGGGAGTTTGATGTTACCATGTTAGCCAACATTCAGCTTCTGCTAGTGTCCTGTCCCTGTTACCAATGACTCCTCTGAGTCGTGAGAACAGATGCACCTTCTTGTTCTTTCTGTCTGGTGTCCCTTCAGGTCATCAGCGGCATCGCTGGTGGCCTTGACCATCTAGACCACAGTTTCTGGGTTTGTCCAGTGAGGTGGGTGGTGGGCTGGGCCTGAAGTTAGACTTCCCTAGTAAAGGATACTGTGGGCTTGCCCACATTTTCATAACACACCAAGCTTATAAAGGCCAAGTTCTGCCAGTGCAGTGGCCAGCCAAAGGCTGCTGGGGAATGCCTTCTATCCAGCCCAGCTAATTTGTGTCCTGTCCTGAACACACAGCTCACCAAACATTGCCAGGTCTGGCTGTCTTTGAAAGAAGACTTTCTTTCCATTTTGGCAAACTGTCTCTTGAAAGACAGTTCATTCTTTTTATTAGATAGCCAATATTTTCAAAAGTAACACATTCACTTTCTAAAGAAATTCCCCACCCTGATCTTCTGGCACCCACTTCCCTCCAGGAGAATTTCTCTTATCTGCACCCCTCCCTCGGTACCCCCTGCTCAGGGGACTCTGGTGTTAACTCTTATAAGGTCAGACTGAATTCTGTAGAGGAGCCTGGTGTTTTAGGACTTTGGTGAAGAACAGAATCAAAGCTCTAAAGCAAAACCATCAGAGCCACAGCATGGAAAGCTGCAGGCTTCCCAAACTGCCGCATGTGTGCCGCCAGCCAGCCGGCGCCTCGGCGGCCTGGCTTGGCAGCCTCTTACTCAACCTCTGTTTTCCTTGGGGGCTAGGAGGAGGAGGTGGAGGGAACCAGGAAGGAGGACGGCAGCACTGAGGGATGTAGTTTCCCTTTGCCTCATGATTTATACTTGGTCAGAATAGCCCTGTTCCGCTTGCTTCAGGCTGGAATGTGTCTTGGACATGTTGTTTCAATATGAGACAATCAGCTGGGCTCTCTACGGAATGTCCCTGGAGACTGGAAACGACCTCCCAACAGGGTCATTTGTTCAGCAGAATTTGAAGCCACATTCTCCAACATCTGCATTCTATTAATACCTTCAGAATAATCCCTTCAGCCTTGGGAAATCAGAGGATGTTCTGAGGGACGCTTGGCACTGAGTCCTTTTGATTCTGCTGCCTCTTGGGAAGATCCGACCCCTTTCTCTGCTGTGGTGCAGGTGGATGCTCAGTTTCCCTAAGTGAAATCCTGCATGGGCAAAATGTATAGCTGGACTATTGTTAATGTGCTAGACAGAGATGGGCTAGGAGAGGAGAGCTGGGCAGACATTCCTGGGTATTTGCTGGAAGCCAGTGGGGGGACATGTACCTTCTGTGAAAGGCCCCTTTCCAAGTCCTTGTGGGAACCTTACCAGAGGTTTAGCCTCCTGACATCCTCCCAGGAGGCAAGGGTCTTAAAGGAATGGAAGACAGTGAGGGAGAAAGAAGAAAAGGTTTCAAGACAGCAATGCAATAAGGCCAGAGATTTTTTTAAAAAGTTCAAATACATGTACTAGCTAGATGGAGTAGAAATGCAGCCCAGAGCTGCAGTAGGACCCACTTAGTGAGAAAGAATATGACCTGAATGTGAAACTGTGACCTTGCATCGAATTGGTTCTGAGGCCTGGGGCTCCTAAGGAGACATTGGGAATATATTGAGCATGGAGGGTCTTCTGGTAGGAAAGGTAAGGCGAATGAACTTCTGATCCTAAGAACGTATGTTTAATCCAAGAATGTTTAATGAGTGCCTGCCAGCTGTACACATGGAAACAGACACTCAGTCAACTGCTTTGAAGGAAGGAGAAACAGGACCAGGCAATGTTGAGAACACTGTTCCTGAGCTCTTCCCATCTGTCGTAGGGAACCTGGAAGGAACAGGTGCTGAGGCTCACCAGGCAGGGTCCACCTGGGTGCTAGTTTGCTTGTTCTCTTCTAGACCTGTGTACCATGGCATGCTCATTCAGTAGCCCCAGAACCTGAAAAAAAAAGTGCTCTCAAATTGATTGGAAAGACAGTTCTATCCCACGTGCCATTATTTTAACCCCAGTATGCCTCTTAAGATGAGAAATGGCTTCTTAGGTATGCAACTCAGAAAGAATTCTCTCTCTCTCTCTCTCTCTCTCTCTCTCTCTCTCTCTCTCTCTCTCTCTCTCTCTCTCTCTCAGCTGGAACTGGCTAATGTTGTCTAAAAGCACTGTCTGGTATAAAGGAATAGCTGCCTAACAGATCTGATGATAATTACTACGCCATTGGTTCATCTGGCTGTCTGTTCATGGGAAGAGATCTGTCAAACAGAGCTGACTTCTTCCCTGGGATCTGCACACCCCCTGACCCTGCTGGACCTGTGGCCAAGCTTCACATGTCTTTGCCTAAGACCACAAGGAGCTTTGAGGGCAAGAGTTCAAGAGAACAGGTAGGCTTTCTCTCTCTCTTCTCCCTTGCCCAAATTATGGAAAATCTGAAAAACAAACAAAAGGATAGAATAAATTGTCTGTGCTTTCCCTGTGTCCCTCTTTTGTCAGCATCTAGAAAGGCAAGCTCACATTTGCTGCTAGTGACAGGGACCAAGCACACACCATCCTACTCAACTCTCAAAGCATTGTGGTGAAGCTTATGCCCATTTTACTGATGGGAAACTCATCTCATCTCAAAAAGGTTAGATCAGCTTGCCCAAGGCCACTGGTAAAAGTGGAACTGAAATCATATAAGGCCTACATTTTTACAAAGCATTGGCTATAGAATAAAAGGCATATAATTGAAAATAAGAGTTTGGAGGATTCTCTGCAGGGGTCTGGTGGGGCTTTTCTCCATTGAACAGAAATAAGCAGTTTTTCAGAAACTCTTTCCTGCTGCCTGGTTTCTGCTTTGTTCCAGCAACACGTGGGTTTTGGAGATGCTACCCTTATGTCTGTGCTTCTCTGGTCCCTGCAGACACCACGTGTCAGTAAGTGCTGGGGCAGAAGGCTCTGACTCATCTGTTCTTTCCCAAGTATTCAAGCATTCAAGTGTGTGTGTGTGTGTGTGTGTGTGTGTGTGTGTGTGTGTGTGTTAAACACGAGCTCATAGCTCTGAGCTAGCATGGACTCTAAAATGATTACAAACCCTTCTTGCTTTCTTAAGGCATCTGTGAAATAATTTTCTTTTCTGCCCTCCTTAGCAGCATGGTTTTGTTCCCCACTTGTGGACACTGCAGGGCGGGCTCCTGCCTCACAGCCTGTCTAGTATGGCAGCCAGCCTGCAAGGACCTATTAATAGCCCTCATTTCCAGTATGTGCCCTGTAAACTCAGGCCTCATTTTTAGCAGCTCACTATTACAATTCTAGGAAAAAGTTCCAGTTGAATGTCTTCCTGCCAGAAGGATAGTTTGAGACTCTCTCTCTCTCTCTCTCTCTCTCTCTCTCTCTCTCTCTCTCTCTC
>OU015755.1:49001386-49054565 GCA_907169655.1 Acomys percivali
TCTCTCTCTCTCTCTCTCTCTCTCTCTCTCTCTCTCTCTCTCTCTCTGTGTGTGTGTGTATGTGTGTGTGTGTGTGTGTGTGTGTGTGTGTGTGTGTGTGTGTGTGAGCTGGGGAAGCCTAGGGATATGTGGTGAGAGATCAGTCTCTTGGAGGACTTGCTACACTAAATGACCCTTTGTCTGGAAAGAAGCTGTGACAAGCTTGGGGGTTAGGGTGGGGCTGCAGCTGCCCAGCACTGACGTCATGCTTGACTCCTCTCTCACTCTTCCTTCCACAGATCTCATCCAGTTCATCACACATTTAGTTGGCTTTCCCCCAAAATATATATCCAACGACCAGGCCTCCCATTCTTCTGGCTCAACTTGGTGCCCAAGTCCTCCTGCATCCAGCCTGTGTGAAAGGCCCCTGTCTGCTTGCTATGCCCTTTTCTGAGCTCACACCATTTCTGCCCTTGAGAAATCAGTGGACTCTTAAAACCTGCCAATGCTCAGCTTGGCAGAGCCAGCAACTTGCTATCCCCAAATAATTATCTAATGTAAGTTGTCTCCGTAAAGGTCACCTTAAGGAAAATTGAAATCATCAGCACTGGCAATCCCAGTGCCTCTTGCTATGGTATGAATATGATGAGTATTCCCCCAGAACCGTGCGTTAAACATTTGGTCCCAAGGTGGCTGTGTTGGGAAGTACTGTGGACCTATAAGGGGTGGGGTCTAATGTGATGTTCATAGGCTCTTTGGGTGTACCCATTGTTTCTGCCTCTTTATGCTATCTAGCCTGTGATATATATCCTTCCTTCAATGTGAAGGGCTAGTCACCGTAGAAATTGATGCTAAACCAACCTCTCATTCCTTTTTAAGGAATTTGTTACAATGATGTGAAGTTAAAGGTTACACCTCTCTTCTGTTTTGTTTGTTTATTTGTTTGTTTGGGTTTTTTTGCTTAGCTTTCTCAATACCTGATTTAGAGTGTCAGCTTTTTTATGACAGAGCTGCCTCCCTCCTCACCTGCATATGCCATTATTAGACTGAGTTATACAGTGAGCTGGTAACTAAACAGCTCATGTACATTGTCATAAGAAAGCAGAATATACACAACCACCCTCTGAGCACTTTCTGGAAGTCGAGTGATGGGACTGGCCTTGCACAAAACATTAGGGTACAAATCAATCTGATGTCAATTTGCTCCTTGGCAACCCTGTTTTACATTTAGAACCATTCTTGGGCAACCCAGTTATATTTGAGCCCAATGAAAGTAAAGAATAACAAAGGACACTAAGAAATGTGGAGCCAGGAGATTGAAATTGCCAGTGAGAATAATATCAGATAATAGGCACCATTAGCCCCAAGCCATGGAACATGAAATTAAAATTCAAGAAAAAATAACAAAAAATTTAAAGATTTTGCCAGCTTGCCTTCTAGCTTGAACTCCATAGGGTAGAGCCATAGGTCTGTTTCCAGTAGCTTCTATTCCTGATACAGGGCAGGTGAGGACTACACTAGCCCCTATGTATAGGGCAAGGGTGATGGTACATTATCTTTCTTGTCCTTTTCTAATAGGCTGTACATGTGTTAAGCCAATTCAAAAATAATATAATTAAAATGTTGCAAAAAATTAAAAAAAGGGGGAAGGGAGCAACTGTCTCTGGAATTCAGTGGATTGTTAGTTGTTCGGGGATGTTCTAGATAAACATCTGGGGCAAAGGGCATTGGCAGGATTTCTGGAAGGACCACCTTTTGCTCAAGAGGAAACTAATGAGTTTCCCATGGTGAAGAACACTGATCAGAGCCTATGCAATATTCATCTTTCAGCACTTCAGTTTTTCCACATTTCCCCAGAAACAAACAAAATGTAGAAACAGCTGAAAGCAGGAGCTTTAAACTCCTATAAGATCTTCTGTCTCTGAACTATGACCAGCCAGTAGATTAGAGTTAGAATGCTCTGCAGCCGATGTACTCCAGAGCTTCCTGGATACACTGAGTCTACAAGATAAATTCATATCTACAGTGAGCAGTTCTTGAGCTAGCAGAAGCTGACCAGCTGACCATGGGTGGTCAATCACCCTTTCTAGGAGTCTTGGAGAATCACTCCCTCGCAATACCAAAGTCTGAGCAGCAACATCCACCAGCATGCAGTTCTGGGAGGCAGGCTTTCCCACAGCTTTCTTCTCTCCTCCCATTGGAAACACTGGTTTGGATTCTTCCTGCCAAGCCCTGAGGCCTCCAGAGTATGTTGGAAGCCACATGGAACAGATCTGAAGTGGAATAAACCAGCTTATAGCATTTTACCTTTCTCCTTACTTTCTGTTTTATGAAAGTTAGGGACAAAAGAGTCGTCTCCACTTGTGCAAAATGACAACCTTTGCTGAGGGGATCTGGAACTTTAGAGATAAGATTCCAGGTACAAGGATAGCTGGGAATTTGTCCTAAGTGTTAAAATGCCATCTGAGAAAAAAAGAGACATAACACTGCAGCCAGCTTGTCTTTCTCATGGGAACCAGTATGCTTGCAAGTTATCTTAGCTCTCTGATCTGCCTTCCTTTCTTTTGCAGCTTCATCAAGTAGCTCTGTGCTTGGGCCTTGAAGCTAGAGGCAAATGGCTTAGGATTTTCACACTGCCCTTGTTTCGCTTCAGACCATTTTAACAAACTTGTCCAAGCCTTAGTTTTGTTGGCAACCTGGGAGCAATACCTACTCCAGGGACATAATTCCTGCAGAAATGTATAGCATAGACAGGCTTGCAGTAAACACACTGAAGGTTGCTTCTAGCTGATTTAGGGGCATCCATAAAACTCTAAGCAATGATGAGCAGCTTTCAAGATGTAAGAATTATGGAATCTTCCAGAGTTTTGCCCTCAATGTGTATAAAATGTGTTCTATACACATGATGGGTGAATTCTTCTAGGAAATTGATTTTGGGTGGTGCAGATTTTAATCCTTTTCAGAGCAGCATTTAAATTTAAACAATTAATCAGTGACAGACTTTATGAAATATACTCCTCAATTCCTGTCTTCTTGTGCAGTTTTCAGTATATAACTTATCAGTGTCCTTCTATCCAGGCTGTTGTTACCCACATCTATTTTACTGTGTTGTATTTTAGGAAATATGGTAGAAAAAGGTTGCCTGCAGGCATGTTTTGCAATGCTGTTTTCCCCTGCAGCAAACATAAGCTCACTGTTCTCTCTTCTTTGTGTGTGGCTGTACCCAGCTTTTCCACAATCCTGCCTGTTCCGTAGTACTGTCATATTGGTACCCATAGCATGGGGGCATGCTGTGTGGTCACTAGGGTCAGGAAGCTAAATTGGGCATGTTAGAGGCTGTATTCTGGATTGAGAGTATGTACACTTAGGTGTTCAAATGCAAGTTTCTGGACCTCAGAGTTTACTTTCCCCTCTTGTATTCATTGTTGTTCTTATATCCCAGTCTTACCTTTACAATTTAAATTTTTTTATCTTATTACGTGTGTGTGTGTGTGCGCGTGTGTGTGTGTGTGCATGTGTGTGTGTGTGTATGTGTGTGTGTGTACTTCAGAGGGCAAATAGGGAAGTCTACTCTCTCTTCATCCACTGTGGGTTCTTGCAATCAGACTCAGATTATCAGGCCTGTGTGGTATATGATTTACAGTGGGAACATATGCACTCATATGGTTCCTGAACAGACACTGTTTTAGGGTTCTATACAAGCCACAAGTGTACACAAGTGCACAGCAGGCATGCACACACACACACACACACACACACACACCACACTCATACATATATCACACTCACACACCACACACACTAACATACATACACACACATCACATACTTTCTCTCATACACACATACATAGACCATACACACCAACATTCTCATATACTATACCCGCACATACATATACACCATACTCACACATACAAATACACATACCAACACACACATATGCACATATCACACATACAAATGCACACACCACACTCACATGAACACACATAAACATTTGTTTAGCAAGAATTTTGGTAGGAATTTTTAAATTTACTACTGTTGTATCTGAACTGTGGGTCTGGTCTGATGGGGAGAAATGACGTCATCTGCTAAGTGCCTCAGGTCTTCCTTTTCTATGTAAAATCCTCACTCCATGCTAGCTAAATTCACTTAGTTGTGATTTTTGATAATCTAAATTGCTCTGGCATAGATAAGGGTAGAAAGATCTCACTTATCTGTCTATGAATGAGTTCATAAATGGATGCCCCATGTCTGACCCTCAGTGAGAACTGGTACCATCATTTCTTTCCATTTGCTGCCATGTTCTTTCTACAGGGCTTACCTAAGAAGTTAAGGTTACTTTTTCCTTTGAACAAATGCAAAAAGCTACTGAAAATGAATGAGCTCTGAGTACATCCTCAAGTATGCATCAGAGCCTAGGAGCTCAGGCTCAGGCAGGATAGGGGTGGACGTAGAGGAGATGCTGTCAAATTCTGTTCTGCCACTTGTTTATTGGAGGGCATGAGGTAGGGGTGTGTGTGTGTGTGTGTGTGTGTGTGTGTGTGTGTGTGTGTGTGTGTTTCCATCTGTAAAGTTAGGACACTGAAATCCATCATTGCTTTTTTAAATGAAATAAGGCCTGGTAACTAGAAATCACTGTGTCTGTGGAGAGATAAATATAGTCTGAAGGACAGAAAAATCTCCGTAGAAAAGGCTTGCCCAAGATACAGATTTCACAGTCTTGGGATGGGGAACAATGATTTGAGAGTAGTCACTCAGTGTTCCATGGAACCCAAAGGCTTTAGGCCAGCTTGTGGTTAGAACAGGGCACTGTGAGAACCTCAGTGCTAAGCAAGAGGTGGTTACAGAGGTCTTCTCTATGAGGGGAGAGTTTGCCCTTGAAGAAGAGGTAGCTTCTGGGAAGTAGGTTTGGTGAACTGGCTTAACTAAGGTGGCATTTAAGAAGACTGCTAACATTATCCCATAAAATATTTGCTGCAAGCTTTGTTTTATTCCTCACAGTCCAGAAAGGAATAAATTGCATCCTTGGGTAATTGAGATAAATAAATAGACCTGAAGACTTGAACCTACAGATAAAAGCTCATAGGGAATAAAGGGAGGAACATTAGTTCAAGGCAAGAGCTATGTTCCTTGTTTATCAGAGCCTGCCTATTAGGTGCTAAGAGGTGAAGTTCCGAACCATTCAGATGGCTGCAGAATGGAAAGAACTGGAGAAGTTAAGACATTGTTCAAAGGAAACTCCGACTTGGGTTGGGTCAGAAGGATGAAATGAATAAGGGAACTAAAGGGAAAGTCAGCTGTTGGTGGAGGAGGGGAAAGGTGGTAGTGGAGTTCTGGGGCTGAGCATAAGAACTGTAGCCAAATGAACATAGTTTCCTACCAGAACAACACTGGTCAAGGGGCAGGGGTAGGAGCAGTCACACTGACTTCATCTCTTTAGATGTCCCTGGGTGAAACATGCCTAGTGCTCTAAACTGACTCCACTGATGGTTGCTCTGCAACCCCTGCCAAAACCTCGGTGCCCCTTTACCCACAGCCTGTATACCAAGACCAGAGCTTGCTTGGAACTGAATATTACTTGATCCTTTGTGGTTTCCCTTTTCTGACTTACATATACCTATGATAAACTTTTACCTTTTCTCTTAGTGGACATTCTGATGGCTTTTCTTTTGCACTGTTAAATTTCCAGCATCCATGCTCTTGTGCTTTGGGAATTATAATTGAATAAAATAACAGCTATCTAAACTCACACTGAAATATTGCAGCAGTCACCAGACAACTGAACCATTTCATAAGTGGCTAACAGGCTGATAGTATATACAGGGTGGACACACTGTATAATAAGATGAATTATATATGAGTGGGTGAGGGTATAGAGACAGACTACAAGAGATTTCATCATATACTCAGAAAGATACTTTTTATCTGTCTGTCTGTCTGTCTGTCTGTCTGTCTGTCTGTCTGTCTGTAAGTGTGTACACATCATCCAGGTGCATATACTGTGTGGGTACAGGTGTGTGTATGTGGATGTGTGTGTGTAGGCCAAAGACAATCTTGGGTATCTTTCCTCAAGTGTAGTTCACCGTTTTAATTTATGATACAGGATTAGCTTGCAATTCACCAGGCTGGCTAGGCTGATTGGCTAGGGAGTCCGAGAAGTCCATATGCCTCTGCATCCCCAGCTTTGGGATTATAAGAGGATACCACCATGTAAAACTAAATATAATTTTGGGAGACCTTTTCCAATCACCCACTCTATCTCCCAAATAATGATACAGAGACCTGTTAGATTTATTCAACAAGCGTTAAAGCACTAGAGCTGGGCAGACATTCATCTATTCTAACTCTCTATGCTAGATAGGCTGCTTCCCAGTCATATGCCCCAATTACCTGCCATATTGGTTCCACTTGCACTGCTTCTGCTCCATCAGGTCAGTCCTCATGGCGAGCTCCTCAGAGTTGCATCCTTTCTCTCCCTTTTCTTTCTTCTTTTCCTCCCTCCATGTGGTCCATATCCTGAGACCCCCTCACTGGATTGGAACTTTTTTTAAAATCTCCTCTACCCACTCATTTGCTCTCAGCTTCATTATCAACCAATCAGAGATAATTGGGGAACAATGTTAACACAACATTGATACAGCAGATACTTCATAGAAATGACGATGTCTGTGTCCCAACTGTAATCAAATCTGAGAGTGCAGAATTTAGCATCTGAATTCTGTGCACACCACAGAAGCCCCCCAAATCACCATACTTGACATTTTTAAAGTGTAGGTTCAAAGGATTAAAATCAGATTTTTGCACTTGCAAGGCAAGCACTAAATATTTTGGCTGGCTTTGTTTCTGGAATTTTCTGTTTAAAATTTTTAGATATGATTGACTGCTGGTAACTGGACTTGCAGAGACCAGTCTATGGTCCTATTCCCCACCTCTCATCCAGCTTCCTATTCCCCATTCTGTGTATAGGTTGGCTTTCTTACCTTTTCTTCTTGGCTCTGCTATGCATTACAGGAATGACTGAACAGACACTATTTGTACTTAACAGAATGCCATGCTCCCTGCAGCCTCCCAGGCTGATAGTTCTGATGCAGAGGCCCACTCCATATGCCAAATAGCTTAGTCATATCTAAGAATTTGTTAATATTGAGATACTTAAGAAAAAAACCAGTTCCAAAATTGTGAACCAAATTTGATGCAAGCTTTAATTAAATACTTACCAAGATAGTCTTTGGTCAGGATCACCCCCTGGACTTCCCATCTGAGTGGCAACAAGACATGTATTATAAGGGCTACCTAAGGATAAACCCATACAAACACTGTATGCCCCCATGCAGCTTTGTTATTTTCCAAGATTATTCTATTATGATGTTATTTTACTCTCAGCAACCTAGATGGCACTTACAACTACAGCTCCCAGAATTTGAGGAAGTTATCTGGTCCTTGGGTGGGTGAAGCAACTTAGAGGTGAACTTTTGGGTCTTAGAAAGTGGGAGGGAGGGAGGAATGGGAGGATACAAGGGATGGGATAACAATTGAGATGTAATATGAATACATTAATAAAATAAAAAGTGACTTTCTACACACTCCATAGAGACTCCCCTTTAGCAGTTTAGTCTATTTGTAGAGGTACAGAAGCATTGAGAGCCCTTTACATCCTAGTTCTACATGACTGTGTCTGGAGAAAAAAGTGCATTAAAATTTCTTGAAAGAAAGTAGAATGAATAGCCAGTTTCTTAGTTTAGAATGTCTCAAATATAGAAATGGATGAAAGATAAATAAATAATAGAACAAAGAATGAAAAGGAAATTATATTCAAGGCTTTTGTCCCCTATGACCAAATAATAAGTAGTTCAAATATTTGGGGGAGTAAAGAAGTGATACTATAAAAATAAACACGTTTCTCTGGCATCTTTTGTCTCTGTGTGTTACTCTGTGTAAAAAGGCTTTGCTCCCTGTGTTCCTTATGACAGGGTCTGCCAAGCTCTGCAAAGCAGGACTCCCTGAGAAGCACAAAAAGCATTAGACACATGGGAGAGAAAAGTGGTGCTGTATTAGCTGCTGGGTGAGAAAGGGAAAGCTGAGAAGAGGAAAACACTATATACTCCTAGAAGATGGGTATTCGAGTCCAAAGCCACTGCAGGTGGCTAGTGTGTAGTGGTGCCTTTCTCCTTTGTACATTTGTCTTCATTATCCTTTCCTTTTGCAAGTAAAACACGAATATACTTTCTAAAAAAAGTCCTTTATTTTTGTTCAGGATTTTTTAAATATGCTGACTGCTGTGCAGTGCTTAACCAACCACTCTTTTGGCATCATTCCTTTAATGTGCAGGGAACAGAAACAGGATCCTATCCTTTCTACAGATAGCAACATCATCAGATCTGGGTTTGTTTTAACCTTGCTCTCCCTCAGTGACATGGCTAGGAAGGGACTCCTAGGGCTGTCTATGTTTTCCTGGGAGTTTGAACTCAGCTTTTCTCATACAGTAGGCCTATCTGAAGGCTCCAGTAGTAATTTAACACAAGATAACATGTCGGTCATGATGAAGGAGTTTTCTGCTTTTGTCCACAGAATGTAGTTCCACCATCATTGTTTTCTCAAGAAGTTGCTCCTGGAAAATTGTGTTGGTCATTCTTACTATGCTTACTAGTTTTATGTCAACTTGACACCACTAGCATCATTTGGAAGAGGGGACCTCAGCTGGGAAAATGTCCACTGAACCAGCCTGTGGGCAAGCCTGCAGTACATTTTCTTGATTGAAGATTGATGTAGGGAGGTCCAGCTCAACATGGGCACTGCCACCAACTCAACTGGTGGTTCTAGCTTCCTTAAGAAAACATGTTGAGTTGAGCAAGGCATGAGGAGAAAGCCACCGATAAGCACCCCTCCATGGCCTCTCTACCAGTTCCTGTTTCTAGTGTCTTGCCTTGAGTTCAGATCCTGACCTCTTTGGATGATGGAATACTGTGAGGTAAAATAAGCACCTTCTCCTCATGTTATTTATGGTTATGGTAATTTATCTTAACAATAGAAAAAGTTGGGCCCATGTTTATGATGAATTGCAGTGACAGACATGACCATATTTTGTGAAGGATAATGGAAGGATTTTGGAACTTCATATTAGAAAATCCACTGGGTATTCAAAGTGTGGTAAGTAGGCTAGAGTAGCCATTCAGTGCTCAGGACATGATAAACTATTGTGGAAGCTTAGAGGATACACCTGAAAGCAGTATAGACAGAGGTCTGGCTTGTGACGTTTCAGACTGAAGCAAAGACTCTTTCAGGGTCATTTGATATTTTGAATTAAAAATCATGATTCTGGTCAGTGCGGGATGAAAAATTGGACATGATTAACATTGTGCCTAACACAATTAAGGTAAATCATGTCAAAAACAACTGAAATACAAGAAAATGACCTCAAATCCTTAGTAATGAAGATGATAATGGAGGAAATGCATAAAATCTGTAAACAAATGCAAGCCTCAACAGATACAACAAGATTGAAATAATACCTTGTATCTGATCAGATCATGATGGTCTAGAGCTGGACTTCAATAACAACCGAAATACCAAAAGCCTACACACACATGGAAACTAAACAACTCTCTACTTAATGACACCTGAGTCAGGGAAGAAATAAAGAAATTAAGGATTCCTGAAATTCAATGAAAATGAAGGAACAACATACCCAACTTTGTGGGACACATTGAAACAAGTGCTAAGAGGAAAATTCATAGCACTAAGTGCCTTTATAAAGAAATTGAAAACATCTCACATAAACAACTTAACAACACATCTGGAAGCCCTAAAAAAAGAAGCAGAAACACCCAAGAGGAGTAGACATCTGGAAATAATGAAACTCAGGGCTGAAATCAATAAATCAGAAACAAAGAGAACAATTTAAAGAATCAACAAAACCAGGAGCTGGTTCTTTGAGAAAATCAACAAGATAGACTAACTGTTAGCCAAACCACATAAAAGACAGAGAGACACTATCCAAATTAACAAAATCAGAAATGAAAAAGGAGACATAACAGCAGACACTGAAGATATGCAAAGAATCATAAGATTCTACTTCAAAGGCATATATGCCACAAAATATGAAAATCTAAGGAAAATGGACAATTTTCTTGATCAATTCCACTTGCAAAATTGAATCAAGATCAGATAAAGAAACTAAATTATTCTATTTCTGCTACAGAAATAGAAGCAGTCATTAAAAGTCTTCCAACCAAAAAAGCCCAGGGCCAGATGGATGCAGCACTGAATTCTACCAGATCTTCAAAGCAGAGCTCTTGAAGCTACTCCAAAAGATAGAAATGGATGGGATATTACCAAATTCATTCTATGAGGCCACAATCACTTGATACCTAAACTTCATAAAGACCCAACAAAGACAGAGAATTTCAGACCAATTTCTCTTATGAACATTGATACAAACATACTCAATAAAATACTCACAAACCAAATGCAAGAACACATCAAAGATATCATTCACCATGACCAGGTAAGCTTCATTCTAGGCATGCAGGGATGGTTTAATACATGGAAATCCATCAATGTAATCCACCATATAAACAAACTGAAAGAAAAAAATCACATGATAATCTCCTTAGATGCAGAAAAAGCATTTGACAAAATCCAACACTCTTTCATGTCTAAAGTTTTGGAGAGATTAGAGATACAAGGCACATACCTAAACATCATAAAGGCTATATACAGCAAGCCAATAGCCAACATCAAATTAAATGGAGAGATACTCAAGGATATTCCTCTAAAATCAGGGACCAGATAATGCTGCCCACTTTCTCCATATCTCTTCAATATAGTTCTTGAAGTTTTAGCCAGAGCAATAAGACAACAAAAGGAGATCAAAGGTATCCAAATGGGAAAGGAAGAAGTCAAATTATCCCTATTTACAAATGATATGATAGTGTACATAAGTGGTCTCCAAAATTCCACCAGAGAACTCCTACAGATGATAAATACCTTCAGCAAAATGACTGGATACAAAATTAACTCAAAAAAGTCAGTAGTCTTCCTATATACAAATGACAATCATGTAGAGGCATAAATTAGGGGAACTCCACCCTTCATGATAGTTACAAGCAATATAAAATATGTAGGAGTAACTCTAATCCAGCAAGCTAAAGATTTGTTTGAAAAAACTTCAAATTTCTGAAGAAGGAGATTGAAGATGACATCAGATGATGGAAAAATTTCCCTAGTTCATAGATGGGGAGAATTAACATAGTAAAAATGCCCATCTTACCAAAAGCATGCAATCCCTATCAAAATACCTACACAATTCTTAAACACATTGAAAGCTCAGTTCTCAACTTCATATGGAAAAACAAACAAACAAAGAAAAAACCAGGATAGCTAAAACAACCCTATACAATAAAAGATCCTCCAGAGGAATCTCCAACCTGATTTCAAGCTGTACTATAGAACAGCAATAATTAAAACAGCATGGTACTGGCATAGCAATAGGAAGGTTAATCTGTGGAATCTAATGGAAAATCCTGACATAAATTCACATACATATGGTTACTTGATTTTTGACAAAGAAACCAAATCTATGCAATGGAAAAAGGATAGCATCTTCAACAAATGGTGCTGCTCTAACGGGATGTATACATGTAAAAAATGCAAGTAGACCCATATTTATCACGATGGACAAAACTCAAGTCCAAGTGGATTAAAGACCTCAACAGAATACTAGAGACACTATATCTGTTAGAAGAAAAAGTAGGGTAAAGCCTGGAACTCATTGGCATAGGAGACAACTTCCTGAAAAGAACTCCAACAGTCCTGGCCTTAAGGTCAACAATTAATAAATGGGGCCTCCTGAGGCTGAATCGCTTCTGCAAGGCAGAAGACTGTCAACAGAACAAAGCGACAGCCTACAGACTGGGAAAAGATCTTCACCAATCCTACATCTGACAAAGGAATAATATCCAAAATATGTAAGGAGCTCAAGAAATCGAACACCACCAAACCAAATAACCCAATTAAGAAATGGGGGTTCAGCAGCTATTCCACTCCTTGGAAACGGCCTAAGTCTCCCTCAGTAGAAGAATGGAGAAAGAAACTGTGGTACATTTACACTATGGAATACTACTCAGCTATTAAAAACAAGGAATTCCTGAAATTTGTGGACAAATGGATTGAGCTAGAAATGATCATAATGAGTGAGTTAACCCAAAAGCAGGAAGAGTCAAATGGTATATACTCACTTATATCTGCATACTAGCCCAAGGAGCATGCCCCATGAAAGTCTCCACTTACCACGAAACTGGGACAGAGAGGAGGACATCCCACTCAAACAATGATACCAGCCAAAGACAACTTTAAACCCCTACCCAGATCTAGCCAGTGGACAGAACATCCTCCACAGTTGAGTGGAGAGTGGGGTATGACTTTCACATGAACTCTGGTGCCTCATATTTGACCATGTCCCCTGGAAGGGGAGACCTGGTGGCACTCAGAGGAAGGATAGCAGGTTACCAAGAAGAGACTTGATACCATATGAGCATATACAGGGAGAGGAGGTCCCCCTCAGGAACAGTCATAGGGGAGGGGAATAATGGAAAAATGGAGGGAGGGAAGAATGGAAGGATACAAGGATAACCATTGAGATGTAATAAGAATAAATTAATAAAATAAAATAAAAAAAGAAATTTTCTTAAAACAAAACAAAAAAAAGAAAGGAAAAAAGAAATGGAGTTCAGAATTAAAGAGAATTCTCAACAAAGGAATATTGAATGGTTGAGAAACACTTAAAGAAATGCTCACCACCCTTAGTTATTAGAGAAGTGCAAGTCAAAATGACTCTGAGATTCCATTTCACACCCATCAGAATGCCTAAGATCAAAAACTCAAATGGCACCACATGCTGGTGAGAATATTGGGAAACGGGAACACTCCTTCATTGCTGATGGGAACGCATACTTGTACAACCACTTTGGAAATCAACCTGGTACTTTCTCAGAAAACTGGAAATAGGGCACCTCAAGACGCAACTCTTCCACTCTTTGGAATATACCAAGAATACCCAGAAATCTGGACAAATGGATGGAACTAAAAAGGATCATATTAAGTGAATTAACATAGACCCATAAAAACTCACATGGTATATACTCACTTATTATTGGACACTAGCCCAAAAGGGATGTTCTATGAAAGTCTTCACTTACAAGGAGATTGAGATAGATGCAGGGACTTCCTATTGGGACTCTAGGTGAGAGTAGTGTGGGATAATGGGGACATAGAAAGACCCAGAAGGTCCTAGAAATGCACAAGAAGAACATCATGATGGGTGGATCTGGACACAGGGGTCTGCTCAAACTACTGTAACAACCAAGGACAATACATGCAGTAAGCATTCCACTCCTACTCAGATCTAGCCAACAGACATTCTTCACAGTTATGTGGAGAGTGGGGACTGACTCTGACATGAATTCTGCTGCCCCATATTTGACCACTTCCTCTTGGTGGGGAGGCCTGGTAGCATTCATAGAAAAAGCAAGCAGGCTACCAAGATGAGACTTGATAGGCTGTGACCATTTGGTGGGGGATTAGACTCCTTTCTGTCACAGACCTAGGGAAGGGGAATAGGGTGGAAGAGGGAGAGAGGGAGGAACAGGAGGATACAAGTGAGGAGATAACAACTGAGATGTAATCTGAATAAATTAATTAAATAAAAATAAATGATAATTATATATTTTTTTAAAAAATGATAAATAATATATCTGCATACTAGCCCAAGGGGCATGTCCCATGAAAGCTGTCACTTACCAGGAAACTGGGACAGAGGGGAGGACATCCTATAGGGACTCTAGATGAGAGAAGCATGGGAGAATAGCAAAGTAGAAGGATCCAGAGGGTCCTAGAAACCTACAAATAGAACATTATGATAGGCAGATTTGGGCTCAGGGGTCCCACTCAAACTAAGGCACCAGCCAAAGACAATACAGGCGGTAAACTTTAAACCCCTACCCAGATCTAGCCAATGGTCAGAACATTCTCCACAGTTGAGTGGAGAATGGGGTATGATTTTCACATGAACTCTGGTGCCTCATATTTGACCATGTCCCCTGGAAGGGGAGACCTGGTGGCACTCAGAGGAAGGATAGCAGGTTACCGAGAAGAGACTTGATACCATATGAGCATATACAGGGAGAGGAGGTCCCCCTCAGGAACAGTCATAGGGGAGGGGAATAAGGGAAAAATGGGAGGGAGGGAAGAATGGGAGGATACAAAGGATGGGATAACCATTGAGATGTAACAAGAATAAATTAATAAAAAAATTTTAAAAATGATAAATAAAGTCTTACAGGATCAACCAGTAGCACTGAAGTAAACAGTGCTCTACTGGGCCAACTGATGGTGTTTAACTGAAGTGATTAAAAAGATACCAGCATCTTTCAATAAGTCTGAGGCTATTTCCCCAGGGTCAGCACACAGGAACTATGGTCTAGAGTGGACCAAACTTAGTAGTGTCAGAGCCACCTAGGTGGTGCTAGTTTTGAAGGCATCAAAGGGTCTTGGATAGCATGTGGGACTTGTCATTGTATGACAGGCCTGGAGTCTCTAAAGACAGGTGAGGAGAGGCTCTTGGTGAGAGTGCAGCCCAGTTGCCGCAGAGATTCTAGCATTTTGGAGGTGCCAAGACCATGCAACAATTGTCAAGGACAACAACAGCCATGGAGTGGAGCTGGCCTAAGCCTAGAAGCTCTGTGTGTGCTATGCCAAGCCTTTTGGAGCCTCTGAGATTAGGAGTCCTAGATTCTGACACTGAGCTTAACTCTGCTGGACTTCTGTTTTGCTTTGATCTGATTGACAATGTGTCCTGCTTCTTCTTTCTTAGAATAAGAAAATATTTGACTTATTCTTGTTTTACGGGAGTTCATGGTTGAGAGAGTTTGGAACTGTAAAGATATTTCAGAGTTTTAGAGACATTTTTGAGTTTCAGAGATATTTTGGATATTTTAGAGATAGTGGCTATTTTAGAGACAGATATTTTAACGATATTAAACTTTTAAAGTGTTTGACTTGCTACGAGAAGTGGGACTTTTGGTGTTTAAATTTTAGATTTTCATCATATCTTCTCCATGTTTTATGGGCAGAGAAATGATCATTCTCATATATCTCACAGGTTAAGAAGAGGGAACAGAAGGATTTGAACACAGATCTCCTCCCACTGAGATCTTCTGCTCTTTCCTTATACTAGCCACACTGTTAACAAGAATACACATTTTGGAGATCGCCATACAGAAATGTGTTTTCATCCTCAGTGTTTGTCTGGCAGCAGTGGATTATCATGTAACACCTTAAGGCAAATCTTTCTAGATAGCTAAAAATATTTTATTATTTATAATAATGTGTATGTTTGAATATACACACAGGTGCCTTAGGAGTGGCCTGAGGTATTTATCCCTTCAGGGCGGGGGTGACAGGTGCTGACCACCTTCATTAAATACTTTTACCTTTCACATTGACTTTGAACACTGTTCTTCAAGCTCAGAAAAATGATATGTGGGTCAACGGCAGCCACTTCCTCTAACCCTCCATATTCAAGAGGTTCTATCTGCAACCGATCTGTGCTGGTTGGAATAGAAAATGTTTCTTTGCACAAAACTCCAAACCAAGTGGATTAAAGACCTCAATATAAAACCAGAGACACTAAGTCACTTAGAAGAAAAAGTGGGGAAGAGCCTGGAACATATTGGCACAGGAGACAACTTCCTGAACAGAACACCAACAGCCCAGGCCTTAATGTCAACAATTAATAAATGGGACCTCATGAGGCTGAGAAGCTTCTGTAAGGCTAGAGACACTGTCAAGAGAACAAAGCAACAGCCTACAGACTGGGAAAAGATCTTCACCAATCCTACATCTGACAAAGGTCTAATATCCATAATATATAAAGAACTCAAGAAATTAAACACAACCAAACCAAATAACCCAATTGAGAAATGGGGCTTGGAACTAAACAGAGAATTCTCAACAGAGGAATATCAAACGGCTGAGAAACACTTAAAGAGATGCTCAACCTCCTTAGTCATCAGGGAAATGCAAATCAAAACAACTCTGAGATTCCATCTGACACCCATCAGAATAGCTAAGATCAAAAATTCAAGCGACACCACATGCTGGCAAGGATGTGGGGAGAGAGGAACACTCCTTCATTGCTGGTGGGAATGCAAACTAGTACAACCACTTTGGAAATCTATCTGGTGCTATCTCAGAAAACTGGGAATAGGGCTTCCTCAAGACCCAGCTATTCCACTCCTTGGAATATACCCAGAAGATGCACCAGCACAGAACAAGAAAATTTGCTCAACCATGTTCATAGCAGCTTATTCATAATAGCCAGATCATGGAAACAGCCTACATGTCTCTCAGTAGAAGAATGGATAAAGAAACTGTGGAACATATACACTATGGAATGCTACTCAGCTATTAAAAACAAGGAATTCTTGAAATTTGTGGATAAATGGATTGAGCTAGAAATGATCATAATGAGTGAGTTAACCCAGAAGCAGAAAGACTCAAATAGTATATACTCACTTATATCTGCATACTAGCCCAATGGGCATGTCCCACGAAAGCCTTTCCTTACCAGGAAACTTGGACAGAGGGGAGGACCTCCTATTGGGATTCTAGGTGAGAGAACCATGTGAGAATAGCAAAGTAGAAGGATCCAGTGGATCCTAGAAACCTACAAGTAGAGCATTATGATAGGCAGATTTGGGACACGGGGTCCCGCTCAAACTAAGGCACCAGCCATGGACAATTCAGGCAGTAAACTTTAAACCCCTACCCAGATCTAGCCAATGATCATAACAGTCTCCACACTTGAGTGGAGAGTGGGATATGACTTTCACACATACTTGGTGCCTCACATTTGACTATGTCCCCTGGAGGGGGAGACCTGGTGGCACTCAGAGGAAGGACAGCAGGTCACCGAGAAGAGACTTGATACCCTATGAGCATATACAGGGGGAGGTAATCCCTCTCAGGAACAGTCATAGGGGAGGGGAATAAGGGGGAAATGGGAGGGAGGGAAGAATGGGAGGATACAAGGGATGGGATAACCATTGAGATGTAACAAGAATAAATTAATAAAATATAGGAAAAAAAGAAAATGTTTTTTTTGGGCCAGTATATCAAACACTTGAACACCAAATGGCAGTGCTACTTTGGGAAATGGTGGGAATTTTAGGAGGTGTGTGAAATTGGAGGAAATGGGTTACTGAAGGCATGACTTTGGGTCTGCTCACACTTTCTGTCACCACAATGCTATGGAATAAAATTTGTAAGTTGTTCTGTTTGGTACTTTGTTACAGCAGTGAGAAATCTGACTGACATAAGGGCAGTAGGCATGTAGTCATCTGTGACTTTGTCCTAACGATGCTTTGGGCTACTGTGGGGTGGGTGGGTGTCCACATGTGTGTTGTACTCTCTTCCGTGTTGACCTCAGGACAATTTTGTGGACACAGTTGATTGCATAGTTCTTTGCCATGTTTTTGTAAAGAAGGGCAGAATTTATCCTTGACAGCCCCCCTTTCCTACTAAAAAGCATGGGTCAGTGTGGTCACAGCTCAGGATAAATGTCAGAGTGGATGTCAGCTTAGGTATGATCTCTTAGGGCCACCGAGATGAAGTAACCCAAATACCTTTTATTTCTGTCCTTCTTTCCTTCCTTCCTTTCTTCCTTTCTTCTTTCCTTCCTTCCCTTCATTCTGTCATCCATTTATTTATTTATTTATTTATTTATTTATTTATTTTTATTCTTAGTTTCATACACATACACATATGCATTCAATTTTAATCCTCCTTCATATTTCTATGTTCCATCTCTTCTTTTTTTCCTGATAAAACCCTTCTTTCCAAGTTCCCGTCCCACTTTTTGTCGTGTGTGTGTGTGTGTGTGTTTGTGTCTGTGTGCCTGTGTGTGTATCCCACTGAGTTCAAATAGAGTTGCATGTAGAAGAATGTACTGACAGTTTAGTAACTGGAGAATGGGGAGCTTAGGAATGCACCACAGAAGGAACTGATGCCCCTTTCCCCAGCTGCTGTTAACTGTTAGTAGTTGCTGTGTGGTGGGATTTTATGATAAAGTGTTGGTAAGCCTAATCTTGTACACATAAAGCCATGAGAGCATCAGTTATGCCATGTCCAGAAGATACCATTCTGCAAGAGTCTCTTCCAACCTCTGGTTCTTACATTCTTTCTACCCTTCTTCATCACATCCATGAGGTTTCCAACTCTTCAGGAGTTATGTTGGATATTAAAGAGTACTAGAGATGTCCCATTTAGGGCAGAATATTGCAGTCAAGTATTCTCTGCATATTTACCAATTGTGAATTTAGGGCAAACAGAACCTTCTTTGACCAAGGCTGAGAGCTGCGATAAGATGTGGCAACAAAGATAACATTAGAAGGCAGTTTGATGCACCCTGAGATGGTTTTAGTAGTAAGACTGAGGGACTGTAAGCTGGCTAGTTTTATGTCAACTGGAGGCAAGCTAGAGCTGTCTGAAAGGAGGGAACTGCAATTGAGAAAATGCATTCATAAGATCCAGCTGTAAGACATTTTTGTATTTAATATTTTATTGTAGAGGGCTCAACCCACTGTGGGTGGTGTCATCCTTGAGTTGGTGGTCCTGGATTCAATAAGAAAGCAGTATGGGCAAGCCAACATGAGCAAGCCAGAAAGTAGTACCCCTCCACAGCCTCTGCATCAGTTCCTCCTTCCAGGTTCCTGTCGTATTTGCGTTCCTGCCATGACTTTCCTCAATGATATACTGGTGCCTGGATGTGTAGGCTGAAATAAACCCTTTCCTCTCCAACTTGCCTTGGTCCTGGTGTTTCATCATAGCAATAGAAAATCTAACTACGACAGACTGCTTCCCTGAAAATCAAGTGATGTGGAAAGAAGCTGTCTTACTTGAAGTAAAAGCAATCTTTAACTCAAATACTTTCATAATACCATATGAATTTTATGTGACTGTGTCTGTATTGATCCTATCTGGTGGCTGCCATAACTGATGAACTCTGAGGCCTGGTGATGCAAGTAGGTGTTTCCTATGGTTTCCACATGTGTGTTTACTCACTCACTGAGGCTCATCTGCCTTGTAGGGACTATGCAGCTTTTCAACATCAAAAATTTTCTGTAGCAGCCAGAAGATATGGGTTTATAAAATGCCTTTCTTCTACGGTCAAGATCTAGCTCTTTATGTTACAACTCCTGGAGCAGGTGTCTGAGATACCTGTGGGACAACTAAGTATCCAGTTGGCACCAGGGGTCAGTGACAATTAGAGTTTCTCAGTATGTAGCTATAACTAAAATCATCAGCGAGTAATGAAGTTATTCACTAATTAGGTTGTTTTTCTTCTTGAAAACAAATTTGTACTTTACAGTGGTGATGGTGATGGTGCCTTTCCATACTTTCAGGGATCCTGCATGACCAGTCCTTAGTGTTGCTCTCCAGCCATCACCGCTGCTTGCTGCCATCACTATGAAGGTCCTAAATAGAGACAGGACCATATGTATCTTTTCTGTCTTATTCCTGTGACATACAGTAGACAAGCACTTCCTTCTCCTGAGCCTAGCCTCCCTGCCCAGGCCACAAGTTACAGCATGAATTCTGAGACTGCCCCGTTCATTTTCATAGGCATCTGAATGTGATGGGTGACAGAATCCTCCTCTGTGTTAGTGCAGCAATTGATTTAAATGTACTTAAAAATGGAGACCAAGAAAAAAGGTAGGTATGACTGTCCAGCTGGACTAGAGTCAAGTAAATCAACAAAAAGGAGGAAGGTGGCCAAGTCAGAATGGGCAGCAGGCGCCTAGCTGTAGCCATTTGTCCTGGCAATCAGGGAGGCCAGTCTGGAAGCCAGGTTCCCAACTTTTCTCTGAGCTGATTGCTCCCTGAGGTCTTGAAGTGCTTGGGGTGCTGACTATCCTCACATTTCCACTCCCACCCTCCAAACTTCATGAGCTCATCAAAAGACACTGCCAAGGAGCCTCCCAACCTTTTGCAGACACTTGCATCTTAGCCCTTCTGAAGGTGCTCTGTGTGAAATTGCTTTTGGTTTTCCATGTGAATGCTTGTTCAGGCTCTGCCTCTTTGCTAAGGCATAATGAGTTACACAGAAGAGGGCTCTGAAGAATAAGTCACAGCCACATCTATGGAAATGAGCTAACATTGGGTCCAGATATGAAAATAAATATCCAGGCCTGTGGACTAGGCCCAAGGCACAAATGATTGAATTACATATAAAGACTTCTTTCAAGCGTTTTAATATGGGATTGCAAAACCCTCAAGCCTGAGCTAAGAGGACCTGTAAACAAATCCAGACATAAGCACAAGGGCTAGACCTGCTTTATTCATAGCTTACACCAATATCCAGGATCTTTTAGAAAGGTGTTTGGGATGCGGTAATAAAAATGTTGATTATAGGTAATATTAAATCATGGATATCTTTCTTTTTTAGATGGGTGTGAGGTGCAGCACTAATGCTTACTGTGAGAAAGCATGCTGTTCACTGTATTCTGCACTGAGGTCTAGCTCTAGCCACCAGCAGCTTCAGAACCTCTGTCATAGGTAAGGTATGGTCTTCACCATGTGTAGACTCTGCCAGCATGCCCTCCTGTATTCCGTCCTGCGGGACGACTCTCTTACTACAAGGTGCTGACAATATTTACCAAATGAAGGACAGTTAAGGACTTAGGGACAGAAGACACATGTGTGGAGGTAGTGAGAGTCCTTTTGTCAAGCTTCTGTGCTCAGGATGCTGGGTCACATTGTTTCAACTTTTTCTTTTTTTTTAACCTTGGGATTAGCTATAGAAATAACTGTATTAATGTTTTTAATCAAATGTTGCAAGGAGTCACTCAGGTTTACACATTCTAGACATGACTATTGGGGAAAAACTTGATGAGGGAAGAAGATACATTACAGCAGAAAGCATAGCATCCAGGAAACTCCAGAAAGTGCAAGGAGCGGTGCCAGGGTCTGATCTGCTGTTGCAGGCTGTGAAGAACAGAGGGGAAGTATAAGGAAAGCCTGGGATATGGGAGACCAGTGGATTTAGGCAGAAGTCTTGAAGGCCTAGGAGCTGGAGGTAGCAACTAAAGGGAGGCAGCAGGAACCAACCAGCTGGGGACTTCCCATGCACATTATTCTTTTTAAAGTAAAGGTTATCTTCCCTGAAAACTGCGGAGTTCCCATTATCCCTCTGTGGGAGTTACTGTTTGAAAAAGTTGCTACATAGGACTTCTAGAGACAAAGCTTTTGCACTTCCAATTTACTAATAAACTGTAGAGGTTTGTTTTCTTTTAAGAAATTTATACTTCTTCTTATTATTATTATTTGAAAGTTTCACTCATGTACACAGTGTATCTTGATTATGTACATCCTCCTATTTCCTCCCTGCAACTCTCTCTGGTGGCCTTCCTGTTTCTCAACATAATTATTTTCCAACTGCATGTCCTTTTACATATATGCAAAACACACTGAATCCAACCAGTGCTGCCAATATGCCTGTGAGTGTGGGGTTACTGGAGCCCAGGACGGGTATCAGTAGTCACCTCCACAAAGAAAAGTGACTCTCCCCATGCAGCAGATATCAGCTGTAATTAGCTCTTCTGTTAAGGCAGGTCACAGAGAAACCTTTCTGATCCATGTGAGGATTTTTAATTGATTTGATTTTCTCTAGGTCAAGGTCAACTGTAGTTTTGAAATGATGTTTTGAAGACAATAGAATACCTAATGTTAAAATATGGTTATATTGTATGTTACAGAAATTTTTACTTCTTAGATTAAAAACAATCTAAATATTAAATCATGATTATGACATATGTGTGATGTTGTACAGTTTGTTTAACTTACAGCTAAGTTCTAACATCGTCTTTATCTATCATCTATTTATCTACCTATCATTTGTTTGCATCAACTTACCATCTGTATATTATACATATATTATCTTTCTATCTCTTTATGTCTGTCTTTTATATCTCCTATGTATATCATTATGTCTCTGTATCTATTATCTATTTCCTACATATGAGCAGCAACAACTAGTATTGCAGACACACCTGCATTATGAAGTATAAATTTTTTTTTAGTTTTTTATTATTTATTTATTTATTTATTTTTAATTAATTTATTCTTGTTACATCTCTATGGTTATCCCATCCCTTATATCCTCCCATTCTTCCCTCCCTCCCATTTTCCCCTTATTCCCCTCCTCTATGACTGTTCCTGAGAGGGATTACCTCCCCCTGTATATGCTCATAGGGTATCAAGTCTCTTCTCAGTGATCTGCTGTCATTCCTGTGAGTGCCACCAGGTCTCCCCCTCAAGGGGACATAGTCAAATGTGAGGCACCAGAGTACTTGAGAAAGTCAAATCCCTCTCTCCACTCAAGTGTGGAGACTGTCTTGTCCATGGGCTAGATCAGGGTAGGGGTTTAAATTTTACCGCCTGTATTGTCCTTGGCTAGGGCCTTAGTTTGAGCGGGACCCCATGACCCAAATCTGCCTATCATAATGTTCTACTTGTAGGTTTCTAGGACCCTCTGGATCCTTCTACTTTGCTATTCTCCCATGCTTCTCTCATCTAGAGTCCCAATAGGATGTCCTCCCCTCGGTCCTAGTTTCCTGGTAAGGGAAGGCTTTCATGGGACATGCCCATTGGGCTAGTATGCAGATATAAGTGAGTATATACCATTTGAGTCTTTCTGCTTCTGGGTTAACTCACTCATTATGATCATTTCTAGCTCAATCCATTTATTCACAAATTTCGGGAATTCCTTGTTTTTAATACCTGAGTAGTATTCCATAGTGTATATGTACCACAGTTTCTTTATCCATTCTTCTACTGAGGGACATGTAGGCTGTTTCCACGATCTGGTTATTATGAATAACACTGCTATGAACATGGTTGAGCAAATTTCCTTGTTCTGTGCTGGTGCATCTTCTGGGTATATTCCAAGGAGTGGAATAGCTGGGTCTTGAGGAAGCCCTATTACCAGTTTTCTGAGATAGGACCAGATAGATTTGCAAAGTGGCTGTAATAGTTTGCATTCCCACCAGCAATGAAGGAGTGTTCCTCTCTCCTCACATCCTCTCCAGCATGTGGTGTCCCTTGAGATTTTGATCTTAGCCATTTTGATGGGTGTCAGATGGAATCTCAGAGTTGTTTTGATTTGCATTTCCCTGATGACTAAGGAGATTGAGCATTTCTTCAAGTGTTTCTCAGCCATTTGATATTTTTCTGTTGAGAATTCTCTGTTTAGTTCCAAGCCCCATTTCTCAATTGGGTTATTTGGTTTGGTGGTCTTTGATTTCTTGAATTCTTTATATATTTTGGACATGAGACCTTTGTCAGATGTAGTGTTGGTGAAGATCTTTTCCCAGTCTGTAGGCTGTCGCTTTGTTCTCTTGACAGTGTCTCCAGCCTTACAGAAGCTGCTAAGCCTAATGAGATCCCATTTATTAATTGTTGACATTAAGGCCTGGGCTGTTGATGTTCTGTTCAGGAAGTTGTCTCTTGTGCCAATATGATCCAGGCTCTTCCCCACTTTTTCTTCTAAGTGACTTAGTGTCTCTGGTTTTATGTTGAGGTCTTTAATCCATTTGGATTGGAATTTTGTGCAATGTGACAAATATGGATGCAGTTGCATTTTTTAACACATAGACATCCAGTTAGACCAGCACCATTTGTTGAAGATGCTATCCTTTTTCCATTGGATTTGGCTTCTTTGTCAGAAATCAAGTGACCATATTGTGTGGATTCATATCTGGATCTTCAATTCGATTCCACTGATCAACCAGCCTGTTGCTGTGCCAGTACCATGCTGTTTTAATTACTATTGCTTTATAGTACAATTTGAGATCAGGTATGGAGATTCCTCCGGGAGCTCCTGTTATTGTACAAGATCGTTTTTGCTATTCTGGGTTTTTTGTTTTTCCATATGAAGTTCAGAATTGAACTTTCAATGTCTTTAAAAAATTGTGTGGGTATTTTGATAAGGATTGCATTGAATCTGTAGATTGCTTTTGGTAGCATGGCCATTTTTACTATGTTAATTCTCCCTATCCATGAGCAAGGAAGATCCTTCCATCTTCTCATGTCATTTTCAATCTCCTTCTTAAGAGTATTGAAGTTTTTTTCAAACGAGTACTTCACTTGCTTAGTTAGAGTAACTCCTAGATATTTTATATTGCTTGTGGCTAATGTGAAGGGTATGGCTTTCTTAATTTCTTCCTCTGCAAGCTTGTAGTTTGTGTATAGGAAGGCTACATACTTTTTTGAATTAATTTTGTATCCAGCCAATTTGCTGAAAGTGTTTATCCGCTGTAGGAGTTCTCTGGTAGAATTTTGAGGGTCACTTATGTACACTATCATATCATCTGCAAATAGGGATAGTTTAACTTCCTCCTTTCCCATTTGGATACCCTTGATCTCATTTTGTTGTCTTATTGCTCTGGCTAGGACTTCGAGTACTATATTGAAGAGATATGGAGAGAGTGGGCAGCCTTGCCTTGTTCCCGATTTTAGAGGAATTTCCTTGAATATCTCACAATTTACTTTGATTTTGGCTATTGGCTTGCTGTATATAGCCTTTATTATGTTGAGGAAAGTGCCTTGTATGCCCGATCTCTCTAAAACTTTAAACATGAATGGGTGTTGGATTTTATCTAATGCTTTCTCTGCATCTAAAGAGATGATCATGTGGTTTTTTATTTTCAGTTTGTTTATATGGTGGATTACATTGATGGATTTCCGTATATTAAACCATCCCTGCATGACTGGAATAAAGCCTACTAGGTCATGATGAATGATATCCTTTATGTGTTCTTGTATTCGTTTTGCAAGAATTTTATTTAGTATTTTTGCATCGCTGTTCATAAGAGAAATTGGCCTGAAATTCTCTTTCTTTGTTGAGTCTTTGCTAGGTTTAGGTATCAAGGTGACTATGGCCTCATAGAATGAATTTCGCAATGTTCCATCCAATTTTATGTTTTGGAGTAGCTTGAAGAGTATCGGTATTAGCTTGTCTTTGAAGGTCTGGTAGAATTCTGCACTGAAACCATCTGGCCCTGGGCTTTTTTTTTTGTTTGGGAGACTATCAATGATTGCTTCTATTTCTGTAGGGGAAATGAGACTATTTAGCTTGTTTATCTGTTCTTCACTCAAGTTTGGCAAGTAAGATTGATCAAGAAAATCGTCCATTTCCCGTAGAGTTTCAAATTTTGTGACATATATGCTTTCAAAGTAGGATCTTATGAGTCTTTGTATTTCTTCAGTGTCTGTTGTTATGTCTCCCTTTTCATTTCTGATTTTGTTGATTTCAATACTGTCTCTCTGCCTTTTAGTTAGTTTGGCCTACGGTCTGTCTATCTTGTTGATTTTCTCAAAGAACCAGCTTTTGGTTTTGTTGATTCTTTGGACTATTTTCTTAGTTTCTAATTTGTTAATTTCGGCCCTGAGATGATTATTTCCAGACATCTACTCCTTTTGGGTGTTTCTGCTTCTTTTTTTCCTAGGGCTTCCAGCTGTTTTGTTAAGATGCTTATGTGCGATGTTTCCAATTTCTTTTTAAAGGCATTTAGTGCTATGAATTTTCCTCTTAACAGTGCTTTCAATGTATCTCACAAATTAGGGTATGTTGTTCCCTCATTTTCATTGAATTTCAGAAACTCCTTGATTTCTTTCTTTATTTTTTCCCTGACCCAGTTGTCATTTAGTAGAGAGATGTTTAGTTTCCATGAACATGAGGGCTTTTTGTTGTTTCTGTTGTTGTTGAATTGCAGCCTAAGAGAATGGTGATCTGATAGGATACAAGGTATTATTTCAATCCTCTTGTTTCTGTTGAGGCCTGCTTTGTGACCTATGATGTGATCAATTTTGGAGAAGGTTCCATGCGGTGCAGAGAAGAAGGTATATTCTTTCTTGTTTGGGTGAAAGGTTCTATAGATATCTGTTAGATCCATTTGACTCATGGCATTTGTTAATTATGTTATTTCTCTGCTTAGTTTCTGTTTTAATGACTTATCCCACAGTGAGAGTGGAGTGTTGAAGTCTCCGACTATTATTGTGTGGGGATCGATGTGAGGTTTAAGTTTTTTTAGCAGATCTTTTACAAATGTGGGTGCCTTTGTATTGGGAACATAGATGTTCTGAATTGTGATGTCATCTTGGTTGACTTTACCTTTGATGAGTATGAAGTGTCCTTCTGCATTCCTTTTGATTAATTTTGGTTGAAAGTCTATTTTGTTTGATATTAAAATGGCTACGCCTGCCTGTTTCTTGTTACCATTAGCTTGGAATATTTTTTTCCAACCTTTACCCTGAGATAATGCCTATTGTTATAGGTGAGATGTGTTTCTTGAATGCAGAAGAATGCTGGATCTTGTTTATGCACCCATTCAGTTAGTCTGTGTCTTTATATTGGAGAATTGAGACCATTGATGTTGAGAGATATTAACAGCCAGTGACTGGTAAGAGTCTTAATTTTGATGTTGTTTCCAATCGAGCGTTTGTGTAGTTGTGTTTTTGCCATGGTATAGTTACCTATTTCCTGAGTAGCTTTGGTTGTAGCTTGACCCTTTGGGATGGAGTTTTCCTTCTAGTACCTTCTGTAAAGCTGGGTTTGTGGATAGGTACTGTTTGAATTTGTTTTTGTCATGGAATATTTTGTTTTCTCCATCAATGGTTATTGATAGTTTTGCTGGGAAACTAGTCTGGCCTGGCATCTGTGGTCTCTTAGGGTTTGCAGGATCTCTGTTCAGGCTCTTCTGGCTTTTATGGTCTCTGCTGAGAAGTTGGGTGTAATTCTGATAGGTTTGCTATTAAATGTTAGTTGGCCTTTTTCCCTTGCAGCTTTTGATATTTTCTTTGTTCTGTATGTTTTGTGTTTTGATTATTATGTGACGGGCAGTTTTCCTTTTCTGGTCAATTCTATTTGGTGTTCTGTAGGCCTCTTGTATGTTTATAGGCATCTCTTTCTTTAGATTGGGGAAATTTTCTTCTATGATTTTGTTGAGAATAGTTTCTGGGCCTTGGAGTCTGATATCTTCTCTTCAATGCCTATTATCCTCAGATTTCTTCTTTTCATGGTGTCCTGAATTTCTTGGATGTTTTGTGTCAGGAGTTTTCCAGATTTGGCATTTTCTTTAATGGTTGCTTCAAGATCTGTTTTTGTATCTTCTAGACCTGAGATTCGTTCTTCTGTCTCTTGGATTCTGTTATAAAAGCTCACCTCTGTGTTGCTCGCCTTCTTCTCTGAGGTCTCATGTTCTCGTTTTTCTTCTGTCTGTGTGTTTATCATTGAATCCATTTTTGTCTTCAGCTCTTGAACTGATTTTTTTATTTCTTTCACCTGATTTTTTGTATATTCCTGAGTTTCTTCCATTGCCTCTTTATAGGTCTTCAGACCTTGAACCGTTTTATTTATTTCTTCCATCTGGTTATTTGCATTTTCCTGAAATTTTTCTAGTTCCACTCTATGTGCTTCTTTTATGTCTCTCACCTGTTTGGCTGTGTCTTCCTGTATTTGATTACGACTTTTATTTGTTTCCTCCATTAATATGCTCATTATTAAGGATTTGAGTTCATTTTCTTGTATTTCCATTGTATTTGACCTCTCTGGGTTGTTTTCTTTGGGATAGCTGGAAACTGGAGACGCCATGCTGTTTTGGGGTTTTTGCGTATGTTTTTACGCTGTTCTTTAGACATCTTGTTGTCTTTGATTTTGTTGGGTAGCTTCCCGAGTTGGATGTAGGGCATCTGATGATAGATTCAGTTGTTTTCTCACGATTTCCATAGGCTGGAATCTCTGATGCTTCATTGGTGTGGATGACAGGAAGTCAGTCCTGTCGTTTTGGGCTCTCACAGCCAGTGATCTTCAGCTGCCCTGTGCTGTGGGTCCTGCAATAGTTCTGGGTCTCTGGATGAGCGTTGCGTCAGTCCAAGGTATCCACAGTCTTCTGGGTTTCCTGTCAAGTCCAGCCAGGGACACTGGGCCCCGAACCACCTGCCGAGCTCAGCTAGAATCTCAGGGCCTGAACAATCTGCCGAGCTCAGCTAGGAATTCTGGGCTCAAAATGCACCCAGGGTCCAGCCAGAATTTTTGGGCTGGGACTGCACACCAAGCTCAGCTAGGGGCTTTGGCCAAATTGCGTGCTGTGGTCAGTTATTGACTCAGGCTGAAAAAGTCTGCCCAGCTCAGCCAGGAATTCTGGATTCAAACTGCACACTGTGTCCAACCAGAGTCTTAGAGCCGGGACTGTGCCAAAAGCTCTACTAGAGTCTCTGGGCCCAATCTGTGTGCCAAGCATGGTTAGGGACTCTGGCCCTAAAATGCACGTCGAGCTCCATACAAGTCTCCGGTGTGGAACTGTGCACTGAGTTCAGCCAGGGACTATGGACCCACACTGCACGCTGAATTTAGCCCAGGACTCTGGGCCTATACTGCGTGGATAGTCCAGCCAGGTTCTTTTTTTTATTTTTTATTTTTTTTTATTTTTTATTTTTATTTTTTTAATTAATTTATTCTTGTTACATCTCTATGATTATCCCATCCCTTGTAACCTCCCATTCTCCCCTCCCTCCCATTTCCCCCTTATTCCCCTCCTCTATGACTGTTCCTCAGAGGGATTACCTCCCCCTGTATATGCTCATAGGGTATCAAGTCTCTTCTCAGTGACCTGCTGTCCTTCTTCTGAGTGCCACTAGGTGTCCCCTGCCAGGGGACATAGTCAAATGTGAGGCACCAGAGTACTTGAGAAAGTCAAATCCCTCTCTCCACTCAAGTGTGGAGACTGTCCTGTCCATGGGCTAGATCAGGGTAGGGGTTTAAATTTGACCGCCAGTATTGTCCTTGGCTAGGGCCTTAGTTTGAGTGGGACCCCATGACCCAAATCTGCCTATCATAATGTTCTACTTGTAGGATTCTAGGACCTACTGGATCCTTCTACATTGCTATTCTCCCATTGTTCTCTCATCTAGAGTCCCAATAGGATGTCCTCCCCTCTGTCCCAGTTTCCTGGTAAGGGAAGGCTTTCATGGGACATGCCCATTGGGCTAGTATGCAGATATAAGTGAGTATATACCATTTGAGTCTTTCTGCTTCTGGGTTAACTCACTCATTATGATCATCTCTAGCTCAATCCATTTCTCCACAAATTTCGGAAAGTCCTTGTTTTTTATAGCTGAGTAGTATTCCATAGTGTATATGTACCACAGTTTCTTTATCCATTCTTCTACTGAGGGACATTTAGGCTGTTTCCATGATCTGGCTATTATGAGTAA
The DNA here is from genome assembly GCA_907169655.1 of Acomys percivali. Taxonomy (NCBI): domain Eukaryota; kingdom Metazoa; phylum Chordata; class Mammalia; order Rodentia; family Muridae; genus Acomys; species Acomys percivali. Next base: position 49,030,700 of record OU015755.1, read on the forward strand.
GGCTGCTATGAACATGGTTGAGCAAATTTTCTTGCTGTGTCTGGTGCATCTTCTGGGTATATTCCAAGGAGTGGAATAGCTGGGTCTTGAGGAAGCCCTATTCCCAGTTTTCTGAGATAGCACCAGATAGATTTCCAAAGTGGTTGTACTAGTTTGCATTCCCACCAGCAATGAAGGAGTGTTCCTCTCTCCCCACATCCTCTCCAGCATGTGGTGTCGCTTGAGTTTTTGATCTTAGCCATTCTGATGGGTGTAAGATGGAATCTCAGAGTCGTTTTGATTTGCATTTCCCTGATGACTAAGGAGGTTGAGCATTTCTTTAAGTGTTTCTCAGCCATTTGATATTCTTCTGTTGAGAATTCTCTGTTTAGTTCCAAGCCCCATTTCTCAATTGGGTTATTTGGTTTGGTAGTGTTTAATTTCTTGAGTTCTTTATATATTTTGGATATTAGACCTTTGTCAGATGTAGGGTTGGTGAAGATCTTTTCCCAGTCTGTAGGCTGTCGCTTTGTTCTCTTGACCGTGTCTCTAGCCTTACAGAAGCTTCTCAGCCTCATGAGGTCCCATTTATTAATTGTTGACATTAAGGCCTGGGCTGTTGGTGTTCTGTTCAGGAAGTTGTCTCCTGTGCCAATATGTTCCAGGCTCTTCCCCACTTTTTCTTCTAACTGACTTAGTGTCTCTGGTTTTATGTTGAGGTCTTTAATCCACTTGGATTTGAGTTTTGTGCAAGGTGACAAATATGGGTCCAGTTGCATTTTTTAACACATAGACATCCAGTTAGACCAGCACCATTTGTTGAAGATGCTATCCTTTTTCCATTGAATGGATTTGGCTTCTTTGTCAAAAATCAAGTGACCATATGTGTGTGGATTCATATCTGGGTCTTCTATACGATTCCACTGATCAACCAGCCTGTTGCTGTGCCAGTACCATGCTGTTTTAATTACAATTGCTTTATAGTATAATTTGAAATCAGGTATGGAGATTCCTCCACAGCACCTTTTATTGTACAAGATCGTTTTTGCTATTCTGGGTTTTTTGTTTTTCCATATGAAGTTCAGAATTGAACTTTCAATGTCTTTAAAAAATTGTGTAGGTATTTTGATAGGGATTGCATTGATTCTGTAGATTGCTTTTGGTAGGATGGACATTTTTACTATGTTAATTCTCCCTATCCATGAGCAAGGAAGATCCTTCCATCTTCTCATGTCATCTTCAATCTCCTTCTTCAGAGTTTTGAAATTTTTTTCAAACAAGTCCTTCACTTGCTTAGTTAAAGTAACTCCTAGATATTTTATATTGCTTGTGGCTAATGTGAAGGGTGTGGCTTTCCTAATTTCTTCCTCTGCAAGCTTGTCATTTGTGTATAGGAAGGCTACAGACTTTTTTGAGTTAATTTTGTATCCAGCCAAATTGCTGAAAGTATTTATCAGCTGTAGGAGTTCTCTGGTAGAATTTTGAGGGTCACTTATGTACACTATCATATCATCTGCAAATAGAGATAGTTTGACTTCCTCCTTTCCCATTTGGATACCCTTGATCTCCTTTTCTTGTCTTATTGCTCTGGCTAGAACTTCAAGTACTATATTGAAGAGATATGGAGAGAGTGGGCAGCCTTGCCTTGTTCCCGATTTTAGAGGAATTTCCTTGGGTATCTCACCATTTACTTTGATTTTGGCTATTGGCTTGCTGTAGATAGCCTTTATTATGGTGAGGAAAGTGCCTTTAATCCCGATCTCTCTAAAACTTTAAACATGAATGGGTGTTGGATTTTATCTAATGCTTTCTCTGCATCTAAAGAGATGATCATGTGGTTTTTTATTTTCAGTTTGTTTATATGGTGGATTACATTGATGGATTTCCGTATATTAAACCATCCCTGCATGCCTGGAATGAAGCCTACTTGGTCATGATGAATGATATCCTTTATGTGTTCTTGTATTCGTTTTGCAAGAATTTTATTTAGTATTTTTGCATCGCTGTTCATAAGAGAAATTGGTCTGAAATTTTCTTTCTTTGTTGAGTCTTTGTGAGGCTTAGATATCAACGTGACTATGGCCTCATAGAATGAATTTGGTAATGTTCCATCCAATTCTATGTTTTGGAGTAGCTTGAAGAGTATCGGTATTAGTTCGCCTTTGAATGTCTGGTAGAACTCTGCACTGAAACCATCTGGCCTTGGGCTTTTTTTGTTTGGGAGACTATCAATGATCCAGCCAGGTTCTTGGGGCCGCCGAACCTGTGTGCACTGCTCAGCTAGAATCTCTGGGCCTAATCTGTCCGTCAAGTCCTGCTAGGGCCTCTGGGCTGAATCTGTGTACTGACCTCAGCCTGTGTCAGTGCCCCAAAACTACCCGCTAAGCTGACTTATTGTCTTGGGCAGAACTGCTCGTTTATGTGAGTTAGCGCCTCTGGTGGAACTGAGCTCTCTGCCCAGCTGGTGTTACAGCAGGTGAACTGCGGCTGCGCCAAACTGGCACCCTCGGTGGGCCTGCACATTCCACCCAGCCTGCGACACAGCAGGTGAACTGCGGCTGCACTGATCTGGTGTCCTCGTTGGAACTGAGCGCTCTGCACAGCCTGCATCACAGCAGGTGAACTGTGGCTCTGCTGTGCCTGCGCTTTTGGTGGACCTGAGCACTCCACCCAGTCTGCGTCACAGCAGGTGAACTGCGGCTCTGCCAAGCCGGCGCCCCCGATGGACCTGAGCGCACCACCCATTCTGTGTCACTGCAAGTGAACTGCGGCTACGCTTATCTGGCGCCCTCCATGGACCTGAGCACTCTGCCCATTCTGCATCACAGCAGGTGAGCCATGGCTGCACTAAGCTGTTGCCTTGGGCAGAATTGCTTGCTGTGCTGAGCCATCATCTCCAGGGCACTGCGCACTGAGCTGTACCCGGGACTCTGGGGCCGAACTGTCCATTGAGTCCAGTTTGTGTCACACTGCACCACGCTATCCAAATCCCGTCCGGAGTCTCCTCTCCCGCAGCAACTCCTACCAGCCACCACACTAACTGCCTCCACCGGAAGGCTCTGAGCTGCAAACCTCAGTTGCTGCCACTGGTGCCGCTGGTGTCGCTGCTGCTGCTCTGATCCGAGAAAATCTGCACTCCTCCCATGCGCATGGGCATGCAGGTCCTCTGCACCCTTGTCCCCCCAAACTGTGGAGCACTCCTGCAGTCGTGGTGTCGGGACCCCGGTGCTCCTGGCTCAGAAATCTGCCCAATTCCCCGAATTGTTCACTGGAGCCTTCAAACACGGTCCACACTGCTCGCCGCCATCTTGGAGCTGTGACGTATAAATTAACCTATAAATGCAAAAAATATTTTTATTAGTCACTGGCAACAATAAGTAGAAACAACAGGACCTTAAAAACGTATATTTAGAAATAAGCTTTAACATACAAAAAATTAAGAATAATATAAAGGAAACTTTCTTTTATTTTTTAATTAATTTATTCAGATTACAACTCTATTGTTATCCCAACGCCTGTATTCTCCAGTTCCTCCCTCCCTCCCACTTTCACCCTATTCCCCTTCCTTAGGTCTATGACTGAGGGGTACCTCCTCCCCCACTATGTGGTCATAGGCTATCAAGTCTCATCTTGGTAGCCTGCTTATTCTTTCTTTGAGTGCCACCAGGCCTCCCACCAAGGGGAAGATAAGTGGTCAAATATGGGGCACCAGAGTTCATGTACACAGGGTCCAGCCAGAATTTTTGGGCTGGGACTATGCACCAAGCTCAGCTAGGGGCTTTTGGCCAAAGTGCGTGGGAATAGCTAGGTTTTGAAGAAGTTCTATTCCCAGTTTTTTAAGAAACTGCCAGAAAGATTTCCAAAGTGGTTGTACAAGTTTGCATTTCCACCAGCAATGAAGGAGTGTTCCTCTTTCTCCACATCCTTGTCAGCATGTGGTGTCACTTGAGTTTTAGATATTAGCCATTCTGATGAGTGTAAGATGGAATCTCAGAGTCATTTTGATTCTCATTTCTCTGATGACTAAGGATGGTGAACATTTCTTTAAGTATTTCTCAGCCATTTGATATTCCTTTGTTGAGAATTCTGAGCCCCATTTCTCAATTGGGTTATTTCGTTTGGTGGTGTTTAATTTCTTGAGTTCTTTATATATTTTGGATATTATGCATTTGTTAGATGTAGGGTTGGTGAGGATCTTTTCCCAGTCTGTAGGCTGTCACTTTGTTCTGTTGACAGTGTCTTCTGCCTTACAGAAGCTACTCAGCCTCATGAAGACCCATTTATTATTTGCTGACCTTAAGGCCTGGGCTGTTGGTGTTCTGTTCAGGAAGTTGTTTTTTGCGCCAATGTGTTCCAGGCTCTTCCACACTTTTTCTTCTAACCGATTTAGTTTCTCTGGTTTTATTTTGAGGTCTTTAATCCACTTGGACTTGAGTTTTGTGCATGGTGATGAATATGGGTCTAATTACATTTTTCTACATGTAGACATCCAGTTAGACCAGCACCATTTGTTGAAGATGCTATCCTTTTTCCATTGAATACATTTGGCTTCTTTGTCAAAAATCAAGTGACCATATAGTGTGGATTCATTTCTCAGTCTTCGATTCGATTCCATTGATCAACCAGCCTGTTGCTGTGCCAGTACTATGCTGTCTTAATTACTGTTGCTCTGTAGTACAGCTTGAGATCAGGTATGGAGATTCCTCCAGAGGATCTTTTATTGTACAAGATTGTTTTTGCTATTCTGGGTTTTTTGTTTTTCCATATGAAGTTCAGAATTGATCTTTCAATGTTTTAAAAAAATTGTGTAAGTATTTTGATAGGGATTGCATTGAATCTGTAAATTGCTTTTGGTAAGATGGATAAAGGCCACTTTCAAACTTCTCTGCTTCTCATAGTAGCCAGTTCTCTCAGAAAAGCAAGTCTCTAGCTACTCACTATCCTTGCCCACGCATCAATTGAGCTTCTTCCATTAGGTATAACTTTTTACTCTTCCTTGACACTGTTGAAAATTGTTGGTTAATGATTTTGTAGAAGATCCTACCAGCAGTGGTGCAGTCTGCTCCAGGCTGTCTGTGCCACATCCGCCCTCCCGTGTGTGCCCTCTCCATCTCCCAGGTATGATACATTTCCAGGGCCTTATCTTCACCTGTAGTTCTTCAGACAGACAGCAATTGTGGAACAGCAGATGAGAGCCCTCTCCCAACTCCTGGCCTAGTAGAGCCTGGTTTTGGAGGCATGGTCATCCTTGAGCCCTCTGAGCTTCATCCAGGCAAGGAGGTCCACAACCCAGCTCCTGGGTGTCTTCTATCTCCCATGATGCCATCACCACCTACAAACCCAGAGATCAGCAGCCATCAAGAAACAACAGAGCCTGCCATCTGAGGCATGGTCTTTGCTAGGCCATCTGCTCCAGGTCTCCCCTACCCACAGTGTGCTCTGCTCTCCATCAACTGGGCATGCTCCATTTCCTGGGAGACATCTCTGTCTGCACTCCTGGAGACAAACAACCATCAGGGAACAATAGTGCTCGAGAGAGGCAATCATCAGGCCTGCAACCACCCAGGAAAACCAGAGGTCTGCTACCACTCAGGACCACCAAATCTACCTACAATCCTAGAGGCCTACAACCATCAGGCACCAATAGACTTACAAATACCAGAGACAACCAGATGGCTAGAGGTCAGTGGACGAACACAAGCAACAAAAGCTAGAGCCATATGGCACCTGCAAACCCAGATAGCCTACTTTAGCAAATCCCGGATACATGAATATACCTGAAGTGTGAGAAAATACTCTTAAATCTGAAGTTATGAAAATGATAGAGACACTAAAAGGGGAAAATAAATCCCTCAAAAAAAGAATACAGAAAAATTCAATTAAACAGATGAAGGAATTTAATAAATTCCTTAAAGAAATTCAGGAATACATTCAAATGGGAGAACGAAATGAAAAAAAAAAACTGTTCAAGATCTAAAAATGGAAATGGCCATAATAAAGAAAACACAAGCTGAGGTAATCTTGGAGATGAAAAACCTATGGAAGAGAACAGGAACTGCAGTCATAAGCTTCACTAACAGGATACAAGAGATGGAAGAAAGAATCTCAGGGATAGATGATGTGACTGAAGAAATCTATACAATAGTCAAAGAAAATTTGTATCTAAAAAGCTCCTGACACAGAACATCCAAATGAATGAAAAGACCAAATATAAGAAAAATGAATATAGAAAAAAAAGAGAAGACTCCCAGCTGCAAGACCAAAACAATATTTTCAATAAAATCATAGAAGAAAACTCCCTAACCTAAAGAAAGAAATGCCCATAAATACGCAAAAAGCCTACAGAATGCCAAAAAAGAATACCAGAAAAGAAAAATCCTTTTGCCATATAATAATCAAAACATTGAACATATAGAACAAAGAAAGAATATTTAGAAATTCAAGAGAAAAAGGCCAAGTCATATATAAAAGCAAACCTATCAGAATTACACATGATTTCTCATCAGAGACTAAGAATACCAGAAGGTCCTAGACAGATGTCCCTCAGCTACTAAGAGATCACAAATGCCAACCCAGACCACTATACCCAGCAAAACTTTCAATTATCACAGGTGGAAAGAAAAAAAAAAGGTATTCCATGACAAAGCCAAGTTTAAACAGTACCTAGCCACAAATCTAGCCCTAGAAACAAAAACAACAACAGCAGCAGCAACAACAACACAACATTCCAACTCAAGCAGGATGCCTTCACCCAGGAAAACAGAAGAAATAAATAACCTCACATCTGCAAAAACAGAGGGAATGAAGCTCACACACACACTCTACTACTAATAACATAAAAAATAGGAAACAACAACCTCTGGTCATTAATATCTTTCAACCTCAGTGGCCTAAACTCCTCAATAAAGAGACACAGGCTAAAGAATGGATGCAGAAAAAAGAATCATCATTCTGTTGCATACAAGAAACCCACCTTAGCAATAAAGATAAGCATTACCTTAGAGTAAAGGGCTGGAAAACCATATTCCAAGCAAACAGACCCAAGAAGTAAGCTGGAGTAGCAATTCTTGTATCTAATAAAACAGACTTTCAGCAAAAACTTATCAAAAGAGATAGAGAAAGATACTTCATACACATCAGAGGAAAAATATACAAAGAGGACATTTCAATTTTGAACATCTATGTTCCAAATTCAGGAGCACTCACATTTCTAAAAGAAACATTACTAAAGCTTAAATCACACATCGAATCCCCCACATTAATAGTGGGAGATTTTAACACCCCACTCTCCCCAACAGACAGATCGTGAAGACAGAAACTGAATGGAGAAATAATGAAACAAGTGAGGTCATGAATCAAATGGATGTAACCAATATCTACAGAACATTCCACCCAAACACAAAAGAATACACCTTCTTCTCACTACCTCATGGAACCTTCTCCAAAATTGACCATATACTTGGTAACAAAGCAAACCTCAACAGATACAAGAAGACTGAAATAATCCCTTGCACTTTATCAGACCACTATGGATTAAAGATGGAACTCAACATCAACAGAAAGAACAGAAAGCCTGAAAGCTCATGGAAACTGAACAACTCCCTACTCAATGACCTCTGGGTAAGGGACAAAAAAATTAAAAAAAAATTCTCTAGTGTTATTTTATTTGGATTCTGAATTAACTTATTATGATATTCTTACAATAAGCCAGATAGCATTATTTCTTCTCATTTTATTTCTTCTTGACAATTTTGTAACATCCATGTTTGTCTTATTTTAATCGTCAAAGAACAGTTGCATATGTTTTAGAGTGCAAAGATACTTTTAGATATACCTTATTGAATGACCAAACCAGGCTAATCTTGCACCCATCACTTACAATGTCTACTATTCTTTTTTAAATGCTTATTTTTTATTAACTTATTCAAAAAAGAAATAAAAAACATCTAGAATTCAAAGAAACTGAAGGCACAACATACCCAAACTTATGGGACACAATGAAAGCAATGCTAAGAGGAAAGTTTATAGCACTAAGTGACTTTATAGAGAAATTAAAGAGATCCCATACTAGCAACTTAACAGCACACCTGAAAGCTCTGGAAGAAAAAGAAACAGACACACCAAAGATGAGTAGATAGCTGGAAATCATTAAACTCGTGGCTGAAATCAATAAATTAGAAACAAAGAGAAAAATTCAAAGAATCAATGAAACCAAGAACTTGTTCTTTGAGAAAATCAACAAGATAGACAAACCCTTATCCATACTAATTAAAAGACAGAGGGAGAATATTCAAATCAACAAAATCAGAAATGAAAAGGGAGATATAACAACAGACACCTAGAAAATCCAAAGAACAATTAGTTCTTACTTCAAAAGCATATGTCTCAAAATTTGAAAATCTTAATGAAATGGATTGTCTTTTAGATTGTCTTGATAGATAACAACTACCAAAATTGAATCAATATCAGGTAAACAAATTAAATAGTCCTATATAAACTAAAGCAATAGAGGCAGTCATCAAAAATGTACCAACCAAAAAAAGCACATGGCCAGATGGATTCAGTGCAGAATTCTTCCAGACCCTCAAAGAAGACCTAATAACATTTCTCTCCAAATTATTCCACAAAATAGAATCAGAAGGAATAATACCAAACTCATTCTATGAGGCCACAGTCACCTTGATACCTAAGCTGCACAATGACTCAAAAAAGAAAGAGAATTTCAGACCAATTCCTCTTATGAACATAGATGCAAAAATAATCAATAAAATACTCATAAACCAAATCCAAGAAAACATAAAAAATATTCACCATGACCAAGTAGGCTTCATTCCAGACATACAGGTATGGTTCAATATATGTAAATCTGTCAATGTAATCTATCATATAAACAAACTGAAAGAGAAAAAAACCCCACATGATTGTCTCCTTAGCTGCTGAAAGTACATTTGACAAAATCCAACACCCATTCATGTTTAAAGTCTTGGAGAAATCAAGAATACCATGCATAATAAAGGCAACATACAAGTATAGCCATCCTCAAACTAAATGGAGAGAAAATTAAAGTAATTCCGCTGAAATCAGGGAGAAGGGAAGGCTGTCCACTCTCTCTGTGTCTCTGCAATACAGTACACGAAGTCCTAGCTACAGCAATAAGATAACTAAAGAAGATCAAGGGGATACAAATTGGAAAGGAAGAAGTCAAATTATCACTATTTGTGGATGATATGATAGTATACATCAGTGAGCCCAAAAATTCTACCAAGGAACTACTACAGCTAATAAGCACCGTTAGCAAAGTAGATGGGTACAAAATCAACTTTAAAAAATCAGTAGCCTTGCTGTATACAAAAAGAAATTGACTGAGAAAGAAATTAGGGAAATACACCTTTCTCAATAGCCACAAATAATATAAAATATCTTGGTGTAATTCTTACCAAGCAATTGTAAGATATATGAAAAAAACTTCAAGTCGCTAAAGAAGGAAATTGAAGAAGATATCAAAAGATGGAAAGATCTCCCATGCTCATGATCAGAAGAGTCAAAATAATAAAAATGGCATTTTACCAAAAGCAATCTGCAGATTTAATGCAATTCATATTAAAAGTCCTACATAATTCTTTATAGATCTTGAAAGATAATTTCTCAAATTCATATGGCAAAAGAAACTAAAAAGCTTCTGTAAGGCAAAGGATACTGTCAACAGAACAAAACAAGAACCTACTAACTGGGAGATCTTCATCAACCCTTCAGACAACAGAGGGCTAATATCCAAAATATATAAAGAACCCAAGAAATTAAACACCATCAAACAAAATAACCCAATTAAAAATGGGGTATAGAGCTAAACATAGAACTTTCATCAGAGGAATATAAAATGGCTGAGAAACACTTAAGAAATGTTAAACATTCCTAGTCATTAGGGAAATGCAAATCAAAATGACTCTGAGATTCCACCTTACACCCATCTGATTGGCTAAGATCAAAAACTCAAGTGACAGCACCTGCTGGTAAGGATGTGGAGAAAAGGGAACACTCCTCCATTACTGGTGGGAATGCAAACTTGAACAACCACTTTGGAAATCAATCTGGCATTTTGTTAGGGAATTGGGAATAATTCTACCTCAAAACCCACCATACCAGTTCTGGGCATACACCTGAAAGATGCTTTACTATACAACAACTACATTTGCTCAACTATGTTCATAGCAGCTTCATTCATAATAGCCAGAATTTGGAAACAACCTAGATGTCCCTCAACCAAAGAATGGATAAAGAAATGTGGTACATTTAAACAATGGAATACTATTTCGCTATTAAAAACAAGGACATCTTGATATTTGCAGGGAAATGGATGGAACTGCAAAAGATCATCCTGAGTTAGGTAACCCAGACTCAGAAAGACACACATGGTATATACTAACTCATAAGCAGGTATTAGCCACATGATACAGGAAAACCACTCTACAACACAGAGACTAAAACATCAGCCAAGGACCATGTATGATGTGGAACTGGACCCTCTGCTAGATTTTGTAGCATAGTTTCCTTGTGGATCCCACATGTAGAGAGAAGGGACTACTTCAGACATACACCGAACTTAGATCTCTTCCCCCTGGCAAGACAGCCTTGCCAGGCTACAGAAGAAGAGTTACAGGTAGGACAGATGAGACTTGATAGGCTGAGGTCAGATGTTAGGGGAGGAGGGCTCCCCTTTCTGAGTATTAAAGGAGGGAGGGAGAGGGGATAAAGGGGGGAGGGAGTGTTGGGAGGGAGGAGGGAGAGGGGTACAATCAGGATGCGAAGAATTTAAACTGTAGAACAAGCAGGTAACTTATGTTGCTAATCCTACTATATGGGGATAACTCTGAGACTGGCTGAGACTTGAATGTCTAGGCATAGACAATGCTTCTTGCTGGCTACAGAATCCCTATGAACTACTATTAGATGCCATTCTTCATATGGCATGAATGAAGATTTACAGATGTCTTTTTTTCTGCTCATACAAAGAGCAGAAAGCCAGCCTTAATTGTTCTCTGTGCATGCACACCTTATACACTTATAATTTCAGGACTGTATGATGCTTGTGAGAAATTATACACTTCCAGAAAAAAGAACTGGTCACTGACATTGGATCAAACCTGACAGGATGCATTCCTCTCAGCATGCTGGACACTGACATCCTGTATCTTTCATGTAACAGCACCAAGTACTTCAATTGCTGTTCCTCACCAGAACAAGACAGCTCCCAGGACACTTTCAAAGACAGCTTCCAATACCAATTGGTCCAGCATTTCAGAATGCTCCACACAGGACTCTAATTAAGCCTGTAATTTCTCAACATTTAGAAACTGGTCCACAAATGTGATTCCTAGTATGTTTAACCATTTCCCCAATTTTATTTGGGCCACTACAAGTTGTTTTTCATTCCAAATCAGCCAGAAGAAACCTTAAGAGAATGATGTCCTATTCCTTTTATGGGGGTCAGGTAGGTTTTTGGTTGCTTTCTTGGGCTATAGAAGATTATTATCAATGGGAGTTGGTTACAAGTTATTATTAGTCTTATTTAGAAGGAAAACAAGGTTAGACTCAGTGATGTCTCTCTTTTCTTTTATCTTATATTGTTAGGTTGGGAGATAGGGGCTGGAAAGAAAGAAGGGGGAATATAGAAATATATAGGGAAGATAGAACAAAAAGTAGATTGGTGAACCTACTCCTCAACTTAATGCCTCAATTGTCACTCACAAGGTTATTTTTAATTCACTGGTATAGACTTTTGTATATAGATGAAAAATAAGTCTAATTCTAGATACAGTGGTATAGAATTCAAATGAAAGCTTATTCTTCACATACATTATATACATTTCTACTCTAATATGAGGTATTGTACCCATATATCTCAATTATAATACAAGGTTTACTTCCAATTCTTTGAAAGTGCTATTTCAAACTGTTGAGGATAAATAAATTATACAAGTTAATTGTTAGTTGTTCAAATCATGGTCATGTCAATCACTAGTCTACTTTTATCACAATAATATACATCTTAGGTATAGCAGGTATATAAGATTTTGTAGAAAGATAAGGTAGGATAGTGAGATAAGGTCTTGAAAAACCTCAGAGACATGCAGAATATGGCATTTAAAAATGTTTTTTTTATTATTTTAAAGATTCACTGACAATGAGACAAGTTAACTCTTGGCAACACCCAGCCTGCCTTGAAGAGGATGATGAGAATCATAGAACCTCTTTATTGACATGGCTTCAAATGTGACAAACAAGCCACTGGGCAAATATCCTCACTTCTATCACAGACAGAATTCTGCCTGAAAAAGGGCAGGCTTGGATGCATGCCGAGTCAACAGCCAAATTCTGCCAAGTAAGTCCTCAGTATTTCCTGCCTCACAAATATGACTGTCAATTATATTGGGCCAGAAGCGGAAGAAGATCCTCCAACATTATAGAGAGTTTAGGGTGACCATTCAGGTAGAAAACTGCCTCTGTCATCTTCTCATTTGGAAAGCTACTAACCTGCACTCCCGGCATACTCAGGTAGTCAAGTTTATTCCCTCTCAAGTTTCTGATGGAGTGAAGACCAGGTAGCTTACTTTTACAATGAAGCTTAGTTGTTTAGAGGCTAAGATGCTTTTAGGTCTAGATAGATGTTTTAAGTTGATAATGACAAGATGTGATGGAGATTGATCTACATTCAGAATTTTAGACACACCAAGATTGGAAAGATATTTTCTTCAAGGCTGGCAAATACAAATAGCAAAAACACTAAGAATGTAACATTTATATAATTTCTGATTGTGTCATGATTCTTCTTGCTATAGGTAGTTTATTGTATATAAGTGTAATAATATAAAAGTATATGTAAAAAATAAAAAAAGAAAAGTGAAATTGTGAAAATGAAAAAAAATTTAAAGAGATATTGGAAGAAAGAAAAACTGGGGAAAACCCACCATGACATACTATGTGAAAAGTTTCCAAGGTAGGTGAGAGATAAAATCCCAGATACAAGGAGTACAGTGAATCCAAAGTAGAGGTGCAAAGAGAGGGCACCTGTGTATAGTGTGGTCACTTTAGCAAGCCAAAAACAAAGAGGAAATTTTCATTTAATTAGTCATTTGTTTACTTATTTTCATATAGTCCATGCTGGTATTGAACTTGGAATATAGTCAAGTTGAGGCGAATTTCTAATCATCCTGCATCCTCCTCTCAATTGCTGAAATAACAGGCATTTGCCGCTTCATCTGGGATCAAATCCTATGTTTCCTACATGCTTGGGCAAGCACTCTACCAACTGAGCCACTGCGGTTGTTTGAAGAAGAATGTCTCCCAGAAGCTCAGTAATTAGAACACTTGGTTTCTAGTTGAAGGACTTGTTTGTGGAGTTTGGGAGTGGAGGGCGGGTGCAGTCTTGCTAGAGAAAGTACGTCAAAGAACAGGCCTTGAAAGTATATAGCCTTGCCTATATTCAGCTTGCTCTGATTTTGTGCTTGCATATGAAGATATGAATTCTCAGTTTCTAGCTTCTGCTTGCTGCCATGCCTACCTACCATGATGCATTCTTATACCTCTGGAGCCATAAGCCAAAATAAACTCTCTCTTCCAAAAAAAAGGTTGAGTGACCTTAGTCATCAGGGAAATTCAAATTAAAATGACTTTGAGATTCCATCTTATCCCTATCAGAATGGCTATGATCAAAATGACAGTACATGCATGCTGGTAAGGATGGACAGAAAGAGGAAGACTCCTTCATTGCTGGTGGGAGGGCATACTTGTACAATAACTTTGAAAATCAATCTGGTGCTTTCTTGGAAAATTTGGAATAGCTCTACCTCAAGACCCAGCTATTCCACTCCTTGACATATTCCTGAAATATATTCTACCATATCACAAGGATATTTGCTCAAATAGGTTTATAGCAACATTATTTCTAATAACTAGATCCTGAAAACAACCTAGATGTCCCTCAGCTGAAGATAGGTTAAATAAAATGTGCCATATTTATACAATGGAATACTACTCAGCTACTTAAAACAATGGCCAGCAAATGAATGGAACTAGAAAAGATCATCCTGAGTAAGGTAACCCAGACCCAGAAAGACACACATATAGCATGTACTCACTTATAAGTGGATTTTAATAATATAGTATAGGATAAACACACTACAATGAACAAGCCCAAAGAAGATAAGTACAAGGAGGATCCAAGGGAGGTTGCTTAAATCTCACTCAGAAGGGGAAATAAAATAGGCAGAGGTAGTGGTTGAAGATAGGGAACAAGGTAGAAGAGGAAACAGGGAGATTTGAGGGTTGAGATCAGACCTGGGAAGAGGGTGGGAGGTGAGAGCACAAAAGGCCCATAGAGAAAACAGAAACTGTGGGAGCAGACATCTCTGTGACAGTCTCGAGGCCTAAGTCAGTGTAAGTCCCTGGAGGATATGAGAGGGACTCTAGTAGAGCTTTCTAGTAGCATTGTCCATAAAGACTGAGGAGGATACCCTCTCTCCTAGGAGAGGAGGGTAACACCAACCCAACCATAAAAGTTTCAACTCTTCAACTCAAAATTCACCCTACCTACAAGATGTGCAGGAGTAAAGATAGAGCAGAGAAGATGGAATGTCCAAGCAATGCCTGATGGGACCTGCCCCATCGGAAAGAATCAACCTCTTTACACTACTATCGATATTCTGCTATGCTTGAAGACAGGAGTTGTCCTCTGAAAGGCTTCACCCATCCCTCAAAACATCTATTAAGACTCACAGCCAAACATTGGGCTATGAGTATGGAGCCTTGTGGAAAAGTTAGGGGAAGGAGAAAAGGATTTGGAGGTGACAGGAGCTTCATAAGACCAAATAACCAGGGCCCAGAGTGGCCTTAAGACTGAATCACCAACCAAGGACCTTGCTTGGACTAGACCTAGGCTCCCTACAAAGATGCTAATGGGCAGCTCAGGCTTCATGAGGGTCCTGTAGGAAGGGGAACATAGGCTGTTTCTGACATGAACTTTCCTGTAAGCTTTTGATTACTTCCCTCTGGCAGGATGACTTTGCCAGGCCAGAGGCAGAGGATATGTTCAGTCCTGATGCAATTTGATGAGATGGGGTGGATGGGAAGGGGGGAATCCCCATTTTTGAAAATTAGGGCAGGGGAGATAGGGCAGAGGGAGGGAGGGTAGGACTGGGAGGTGAGGAGGGATGGGGCTACTACAAAGAGATTAGGTGAATGAATGAATGAATAAATTAATTTGTAGAATATCATTTTATTTGGGATAAATTGCTTAGGCATGTTTGATCAAATGATCACTGATATGTTACTGTGTCCTTTTCATGACACCTTATTACTCTGCAAAGTGATACTGACATTTTTCATAACTTGTAACAATTATTTGATCACACAATAAAGATGCTATGTCATCCTTTCCACTATAAGTTTACTTTTAATTTCTTTTGAAATTTGGTGTGGAGATAATTTTGAAGCTGTTTGTTGTGTTCCCTATCCACACACACATGTACTTTTGCATCAGTGATGTTGTCCTAATCAGAACAAATGACTATCAAAGGATGTTTTCATATGTCATTATACTTTTCTATCCATCAGTTAACATATAGTCTAAGGAAGACTTCTCTGTCCTTGAAAAGTCATATGTTTGTGATGTTTCAGGGATTCTTATTTTGTTCTGCAATTATAATTCTTTGCTGTTATTGTTTTTGTTCTTAGATTGTCTGGATTTTGTTCCCAAACTCCCTTCTGTCTGGTGTCTGCACCTTCTGGGCATCTCCACATTATTATTCAAATCCTTCCTTATTTCATTGCATTACAGTATGTTTTAGGGTCATCTTGTACTTCCTAGTGGGGAGCCATTCATGCATTGAGAAAGTTTGTTTCTTTTCAGTAATAAAGGAGCTTATCTGAATGCTAAGAGGAAAATCTTTGTTACTAGTTTACCCCTGTTTTCAAACACTTTTGTGGGCAATATTTTAAAAATCATATCCTCCCTCCCTCCCTCTTTCCCTACTTTTGGAGAAAGCCTTCCTCTCTCCAGAAAGGCACATTCATTCTCTCTAGTCTATTCTTCTTCTGGATCAAAACCTTTTTTTTCACAGTGTTTACTTCCTTCAACTTGTTAATTTGTTTTCTTAGTGGCAATCTCTACCCAAAGCTAAGTTCCTTAACTTCTCAGGACTTCTCAAGTCTTTGCTGGGCTGTCTGGCACTCCTGATCACCCCCATTCTTGCTTTGTAAAGGGTCTGATAAAAATTCATAACAAAAGTAATGCAACCAATTAGGGAATTTTGGTGGCTGCTATGATGTATAAGGCAACACAATAGCTAACAAAGAAAGCTTAGGCAAATATTAGTAAAAGCTGTTTTAAAAAGATAATGTTTCGAGGGATTCAAGATGGCGGTGAGCAGTGTGGACCATGTTGGGAAGCTCCAGTGAACAATTCAGGGTATTGCACAGATTTCCGAGCCAGGAACACCAAGGTCCCCACACCACGGCATCAGGAGTGCTCCACAGTTCTAAGGGACCAGGATGCAGAGGACCTGCATGCCCCTACACACGAGAGGAGTGCGGATTTTCTCGGATCAGAGCAGCAGCAGCAGAGGCAACAGCAGCAGCAGAGGCAGCAGCAACAGCAGTGGCACCAGTGGCACCAGCATCAGCAGTGGCTGTGGCTGAGGTGTGCAGCTCAGAGCCTTCTGGTGGAGAAGATTGGTGTGGTGACTAGTGGGAGTTGCTGCAGGAGAGGGGACTCTGGACAGGATTTGGGTCGCATGGTGCCTTGAGACCCAAACTGGACTTGGTGGACAGTTCAGCCCCAGAGTCCTGGGTTAAGCTCAGTGCGCAGTGCCATGGAGACACTGGCTCAGATCAGCAAGCAATTCTGACCGAGGCACTAGCTCAGCTCAGCCACAGCTCTCCTGTTGTGACATGGTCTGGGCAGAGCAATCAGTTCCAACCTAGGCACCAGCTCAGCTCAGCCACAGCTCCCCTGCTGTGACGCAGGCTGAGCAGAGCACTCAGGTCCACCCTAGGCACCAGCTCAGCTCAGCTACAGCTCTCCTGCTGTGACTCAGGCTGGGCGGAGTGCTCAGTTCCACCAGAGGTGCTAGCTCAGCTCAGTGAGCAGTTCTGCCCAAGACACTAGTTCAGCTCAGTGGGCAGTTCTGGGGCACTGACGCAGGCTGAGGTCAGCACGCAGATTCAGCCCAGAGGCCCTAGCTGGATTTGCCGGGCATATTGGGTCCAGAGACTCTAGCTGAGCTGTGCGCACAGGTTCGGTGGCCCTAAGACTCTGACTGGACTATCCACACAGTTTAGGCCCAGAGTGCCGGACTGAACTCAGCGTGCACTATGAGTCCAGAGTCCCTGGCTGAGCTCTGTGCACAATTCCGCCCCAGAGACTCAGGTGGAGCTCGGCATGCAGTTAAAGGCCAGAGTCCCTAACTGTGCTTGGCAGACAGATTGGACACAGTGTGCAGTTTGAATCCAGAATTCTTGGCTGAGCTTGGCTGAAGGTTCGGGCCCTGAGTCTATAAATGACCACAGCACGCACTTTGGGCCAAGAGCCCCTAGCTGAGCTTGGTGTACAGTCCCAGACCAAAAATTCTGGTTGGAGCCTGTGTGCATTTTGTGACTAGAATCCCTAGAGGAGGTCAGCAGATGGTTCAGGCCCTGAGAATCTAGCTGAGCTCGGTGCGTGGTTCAGGCCCAGTGTCCCTGGTTGGACTTGGCAGGGGATCCAGAAGGTTGTGGATACCTTGGCCTGACACAACTCTCACTCAGAGACCCCGAATGATTGCAGGACCCACAGTACAGGGGAGCTGAGGATCACTGGCTGTGAAAGTCCAAAAAGACAGGGCTAACCTCCTGACATCCACAGTAGTGAAGCATCAGAGTTTCCAGCCTACAGAAATCACGAGAAAACAAGTGAATCTCACATCAGACACCCTCCACCCAACTCTGGAAGTTACCCAACAAAAACAAAGACAACAAGATGTCTAAAGGACAGCGTAAAAGCATACACAAAAAACCCCAAACAACATGGCATCTCCAGTTTCCAGCGATTCCAAAGAAAATAAACCAGAGAACTCAAATACAATGGAAATACAAGAAAATGACCTCAAATCCTTAGTAATGAGGATGATAATGGAGGAAACAAATAAAATTCGTAATCAAATGCAGGAAGGCGCAGCCAAACATGTGAGAGACATAAAAGAAACACATAGAGTGGAACTAGAAAAATTTCAGGAAAATGCAAATAACCAGATGGAAGAAATAAATAAAATGGTTCAAGCTCTGAAGTCCTATAAAGAGGCAATGGAAGAAACTCAGGAATATACAAAAAATCAGATGAAAGAAATAAAAAAATCAGTTCAAGAGGTGAAGACGAAAATGGATTCAATGATAAACACACAGACAGAAGAAAAACGAGAACGTGAGATCTCAGAGAAGAAGGCGAACAACACAGAGGTGAGCTTTTATAACAGAATCCAAGAGACGGAAGAACGAATCTCAGGTCTAGAAGATACAAAAACAGATCTTGAAGCAACCATTAACGAAAATGCCAAATCTGGAAAACTCCTGACACAAAACATCCAAGAAATTCAGGACACCATGAAAAGAAGAAATCTGAGGATAATAGGGATTGAAGAAAGAGAAGATATCAGACTCCAAGGCCCAGAAACTATTCTCAACAAAATCATAGAAGAAAATTTCCCCAATCTAAAGAAAGAGATGCCTATAAACATACAAGAGGCCTACAGAACACCAAATAGAATTGACCAGAAAAGGAAAACTGCCCGTCACATAATAATCAAAACAAACACATACAGAACAAAGAAAAAATATTAAAATCTGCAAGGGAAAAGGGGCAAATAACATTTAATGGCAAACCTATCAGAATCACACCAAACATCTCAGCAGAGACCATCAAAGCCAGAAGGCCCTGGACAGAGATCCTGCAAACCCTAAGAGACCACAGATGCCAGGCCAGACTACTTTACCCAGCAAAACTATCAATAACCATTGATGGAGAAAACAAAATATTCCATAACAAAAACAAATTCAAACAGTACCTATCCACAAATCCAGCTTTACAGAAGGTACTAGAAGGAAAACTCCAATCCAAAGGGTCAAGCTACAACCAAAACTACTCAGGAAATAGATAACTATACCACGGAAAAAACACAACTACACAAACACTTGACTGGACCAACATCAAAATTAAGACTCTTAACAGTCACTGGTCATTAATATCTCTCAACATCAATGGTCTCAATTCTCCAATATAAAGACACAGACTAACTGAATGGGTGCATAAACAAGATCCAACATTCTTCTGCATTCAAGAAACACACCTCACCCATATCGATAGGCATTACCTCAACGTAAAAGGTTGGAAAAAATATTCAAAGCAAATGGTCACAAGAAGCAAGTGGATATAGCCATTTTAATATCGAACAAAATAGACTTTCAACCAAAATTAATCAAAAGTAATGCAGAAGGACACTTCATACCCATCAAAGGTAAAGTCAACCAAGATGACATCACAATTCTGAACATCTATGCTCCCAATACAAGGGCACCCACATTTGTAAAAGATCTGCTAAAAAAGCTTAAACCACACATCGATCCCCACACAATAATAGTGGGAGACTTCAACATCCCAATCTCAGTGTGGGATAAGTCATCGAAACAGAAACTAAGCAGAGAAATAACATCATTAACCAATGCCATGAGTCAAATGGATCTAACAGATATCTATAGAACCTTTCACCCAAACAAGAAAGAATATACCTTCTTCTCTGCACCCCATGGAACCTTCTCCAAAATTGATCACATCGTAGGTCACAAAGCAAGCCTCAACAGATTCAACAGGATTGAAATAATACCTTGTATCCTATCAGATCACCATGCTCTTAGGCTGCAATTCATCAACAACAGAAATAACAAAGAGCCTACTCGTACATGGAACCTAAATAACTCTCTGCTAAATGACAACTGGGTCTGGAAAGAAATAAAAAAAAAATCAAGGAGTTTCTGAAATTCAATGAAAATGAGGGAACAACATACCCTAGTTTTCTGGGATACATTGAAAGCAGTGCTAAGAGGAAAATTCATAGCACTATGTGCCTTTAAAAAGAAATTGGAAACATCGCACATAAGCATCTTGATGACACAACTGGAAGCCCTAGAAAAAAAAGAAGCAGAAACACCCAAGAGGAGTAGACGTCTGGAAATAATCAAACTCAAGGCTGAAATTAACAAATTAGAAACTAAGAAAACAGTCCACAGAATCAACAAAACCAAGAGCTGGTTCTTTGAGAAAAGCAACAAGACAGACAGACCGTTCGCCAAACTAACTAAAAGGCAGAGGGACAGTATTGAAATCAATAAAATCAGAAATGAAAATGGAGACATAACAACAGACACTGAGGAAATACAAGGAATCATAACAACAGACACTGAAGAAATACAAAGAATGATCAGATCCTACTTTGAAGGCATATATGCCACAAAATTTGAAAATCAAAGGGAAATGGATGATTTTCTTGATCAATTTCAGTTGCCAAAGTTGAGTGAAGAACAGATAAACAAGCTAAATTGTCCCATTTCCCCTACAGAAACAGAAGCAATCATTGATAGTCTCCCAAACAAAAAAAGCCCAGGTTCAGATGGTTTCAGTGCAGAATTCTACCAGACCTTCAAAGGCGAGCTAATACCGATCCTCTTCAAGCTACTCCAAAAGATAGAAATGGATGGAACATTACCAAATCATTCTATGAAGCCATACTTACATGGATACCTAAACCTCACAAAAACTCAACAAAGAAAGAGAATTCAGACCAATTTCTCTTATAAACATCGATGCAAAAACACTAAATAAAATACTTGCAAAACGAATACAAAAACACACCAAAGATATCATTCATCATGACCAAGTAGGCTTCATTCCAGACATGCAGGGATTTTTTAATACACGGAAATCCATCAATGTAATCCATCATATAAACAAACTGAAAATAAAAAACCACATGATCATCTCTTCAGATGCAGAGAAAGCATTTGATAAAATCCAACACCCATTCATGTTTAAAGTTTTAGAGAGATCGGGCATACAAGGCACTTTCCTCAACATAATAAAGGCTATATACAACAAGCCAATAGCCATAATCAAAGTAAATTGTGAGATACTCAAGGAAATTTCTCTAAAATCGGGAACAAGGCAAGGCTGCCCACTCTCTCCATATCTCTTCAATATAGGACTCAAAGTTCTAGCCAGAACAATAAGAGCAATAAGTGACAGACTACAGACTGGGAAAAGATCTTCACCAACCCTACATCTGACAAAGGTATAATAGCCAAAATATATAAAGAACTCAAGAAATTAAACACCACCAAATCAAATAACCCAATTGAAAAATGGGACTTGGAACTAAACAGAGAATTCTCAACAGAGAAATGTCAAATGGCTGAGAAACACTTAAAGAAATGCTCAACCTCCTTAGTCATCAGGGAAATGCAAATCAAAACAACTCTGAGATTCCATCTGACACCCATCAGAATGGCTAAGATCAAAAATTCAAGCGATATCACATGCTGGGGAGGATGCGGGAAGAGAGGAACACTCCTTCATTGCTGGTGGGAATACAAACTATTACAGCCACTTTGGAAATCTGTCTGGTGCTATCTCAGAAAACTGGGAATAGGGCTTCCTCAAGACCCAGCTATTCCACTCCTTGGAATATACCCAGAAGATGCTCTAGCACATAACAAGAAAATTTGCTCAACCATGTTCATAGCAGCCTTATTCATAATAACCCGAACATGGAAACAGCCTAAGTGTCCATCAGTAGAAGAATGGATAAAGAAACTGTGGTACATATATACTATGGAATACTACTCAGCTATTAAAAACAACGAATCCCTGAAGCTTGTGGATAAATGGATTGAGCTAGAAATGATCATAATGAGTGAATTAACCCAGAAGCAGAAAGACTCATATGGTATATACTCACTTATATCTGCATACTAGCCCAAGGGGCATGTCACATGAAAGCCTTCACTTACCAGGAAACTGGGACAGAGGGGAGGACATCCTATTGGGACTCTAGATAAGAGAACCATGTGAGAATAGCAGTGTAGAAGGGTCCAGTGGACCCTAGAAACCTACAAGTAGAACATTATGATAGGCAGATTTGGGCCAAGGGTCCTGCTCAAACTAAGGCATCAGCCAAGAACAATACAGGTGGTAAACTTTAAACCCCTACCCAGACCTAGCCAATGGTCATAACAGTCTCCACACTTGAGTGGAGAGTGGGATATGACTTTCACACGTACTCTGGTGCCTCACATTTGACTATGTCCCCTGGAGGGAGAAACCCGGTGGTACTCAGAGGAAGGATAGCAGGTTACCAAGAAGATACTTGCTACCCTATGAGCATATACAGGGGGAGGTAATCCCTCTCAGGAACAGTCATAGGGGAGGGGAATAAGGGGAAAATGGGAGGGAGGGAAGAATGGAATGATACAAAGGATGGGATAACCATAGAGATGTAACAAGAATAAATTAATAAAAAAACTAGAAAAAATAATGTTTCTTGTGTCACTAATTAAATTGAATGAATGTGACCCTTATATTGCATGTCCTCAGATATTAACGTAATAATCCTATACAATCAATATGTCAATTATATAATTAGAATTTAGTAAGAATGCGAGACACATCCAGCAATGAGATTCATGAAGACTATAATGGTTTGTAACACCCC
Organism: Acomys percivali; assembly: GCA_907169655.1. Taxonomy (NCBI): domain Eukaryota; kingdom Metazoa; phylum Chordata; class Mammalia; order Rodentia; family Muridae; genus Acomys; species Acomys percivali. Next base: position 49,053,466 of record OU015755.1, read on the forward strand.
CAGAGTGATAAACCTCTTGAGTATATAGTGAGAAACCTCTGGTGACAACTACTCGCCCAAGTGGTCCAAGATTTAACTCAAAAAGATAAAATATATCTAAAAGATGATGGACAGCACCGGTGATAAGGAACAGGACTGTTTAGGATTATATGCACAACAGGCTACTGAGTCCTTTGAATACCACCCCAAAGGGAGGAATCTTTGCTGCCCAAGGTGGTCTTGGCTTTAATATCATAATGTCTCTGTCTCCTAAATGGCAATGTGTCACAACAGCTCACTTTGCAGTGTGCAGTGTCTGAAATTCCCAAGTAGACATCTAAGTAAGACTATGAATTTCTTTTGACCTGATAATGTTTACCATACAACTCAGCCGGTACAAATCAATAAGCCTAGTTTGTTTCTTTTACTATTCTTCATCAATTAATCTGGTACCAATTTATTTGAGTCCTAACAGTTGTGCATACCTATGTGGTAGAGTGTAATAATTTGATTCTTGTATATAGAATTCAATGATTGAATCAGGGTAGCTTTTCTTTCTCATTAAACATTCATTACTTCTTTCAGTTGGGAAACTTCACACATTACTTAGTTTTTTAAATACTGAATAAAATTTTGACTTTAACCACTAATGCTGGAAGTAACCCTGCTTTCTACCTGTATTTTGGTGGCCATGTCATCTACTTCTTTCTCCCCTTTCTCACCCACTTCTACCTCCCCATTTTCTTTGTTTGTAATGTGAAAGAATAAACCCTTTGTGATTTTCCAATGGTTTGGGATAAATTTCAAAGACAGTATTCAGTGCAAACAAATATCATTTGAGATTTGATTTGGGAACGCAAAATGTCAAAATTTACCAGGAGGTTTAGACATTTGATTAAGACATAACCATGATCACTGAGAGGCAGTATGTGGCTCTCTATTGAGCTATAATGATACTAAAACATTTAAAAAGTACGTAAGACGAAATATGACATATACTGGCTAATTTTATGTCAACTTGATACAACCTAGAGTCATCAGAGAGAAGGAAGTCTCAGTTGAGAAAATACCTTCATAAGATTGTGCTGTAAGGCATTTTCTTAATTAGCCATCAATGGGGG
>OU015755.1:49075133-49086313 GCA_907169655.1 Acomys percivali
TAATAATAATAATAATAATAATAATAATAATAATAATAATAATAATACAGCTAAAACATTCAAGACTGGTTAACTGTGGAATTCAGGTTCAAAGGTGAATACTTTATTCCATTCTGAAATCCCAGCTTCCACAGCACCGACCTGAGCTCATTTCCATCCCATTTGTAAGGGAGCTTGAACACCAAGCATTCTTTTTTAAATTGACAACAGCATTGTTAAGGATATAACTGCAGCTTGCAAACACCTGCTCGGCCTCCCACACCATGCATGCATGTACAAGTATGGTTCCTCAGCAAGCACAGGTCTATTTCTCAATTGCCTTAACAGGTAAAAACTGGCAGAGTTTCCTGGCAGATCATGTGCTCTAATTGTCTGTCTAGCTGATACCTGTTCTGAGCTGCTCTAAGTGGATTTATTATAAGGCTCTCCTATGATCATCTGTCCCTGAAGCATTCCAGTGGGCTTGCTTTGAACATGTGGTAGTTTCACAGACCATATAGAATGAAATGGAGAACTGTGGACAAAGTCATAAGGGGAAGCAGTGAATGGTTGCCATTGGCTCCCAAACACGCTGCCTGAGCAGCACAGGTGTATGTGAGTGTGACGCTTGCTTTAGGAGACAAAGCCAGGAGAGCTGCAAGTTGGAGCATGCGGCAAGATTTTCAGAAGTGAGGTATAAAATTCCAAAGTTTTTAGCTTAGCGCAGATAAGCATCCACATGTTTGGGTCTTTAGCAGAAGCTTGTGAAAATGCATCCAACAGACTGCTAAAAATGGCCAGGAAACACGGCCGCTTGTCTGTCTCTCCTGAAGGTTTTGCTACTTCCTGTTAGGTGTCCTCCCTGAATAGCTTCTCCACATCTGAACCAGAGATGGAAAAATAATGAAGCAGCCTTTCTTCCATCTGCAGCTTTGCGTTCAAAGGCTATGCTTATTTACTACTTGTAAGTGTTTTGCACTCAGATGAAGTCATAGAAACATTCAGACATCCAGGCTCCGGGTTGATTTGTTAAGTCCACAGAAGCAAGGGCTGGACTCCGATTTCACTAAGTTGGTTCCCCTGCCTCCCTCATGTAGCCACTTCCTTTCAGTGCTCACTGGAGAGAAGAGCTGCTTTTCTAGGAATTGATAGAATGTTTATGCTGACCAGGCAACTGAAGTTGAATTTTAGGATACTGTGCCCCATCCCTCAAAGACAGGAGGGTATGATTGGCCCATGCGGTTGCACAGTAGAGGTAGATACTGAAGGCCTGGAACTGAAAGAATTTAGTTCTTTCCAAGCACCACACTGCTTTTGAATAATTTGTAAGGCTCCACGTGTAATGTCATGCAAGAGAAGCTGGTAACAAAATAGGTGCTCCGAGGATGCCTCTGGTCGTCAGGAAGAGAGATACTTGTGTCCTTAGACCTTTGCCTCTTTTCTCAGGGTAGGATGGCTCTGAAAACCAGACCTTCTGAAGGACCATTGTGCATCTGTGGGTGTGTTTTCCACGGGTGTGTTTTGGGCCCTGTGTAATGGAGACATTAGTTATGCTTCTTCCAAGTTCTTCCTCAGGAAAATGTTTCTGACTTTTTAGATTCTAGAGCGTTGGTGAACAGTAACAGTACCATCATCTACTATGTCTTTAAAGTAATTTGGTAATTGCAGGGAGAAGTGGGCAAGGGAGAGTGTAGGTTGTGGGGACGGGGCATGCTCAATGTACAGTATATACATCTAAGAAAAGTTTAAAAAGAAGAAATATAAGGAGAGAGTGAGGAGTGTACCTTACTGTTTGAATGGTTGCTTAGCACGCATTAGGCTCTGGGTTCAACCTCCAAACACCACAAGAAGTGAAACAAGTTTAGAACTGGCTTCTTATCTCTGACAGAGCATTGTTTGTGAGCCATGTGCATGCGCATGAGAACGGATCTGGTACACATTTTCAACACAACGAAGTTATACATTATTACAGATGGGTGTACATGGGAGTCGTGGGAAAAAATAAAAATAATTTGGGAAAGATTTCTCATAGGTGTGCTTCAGATGACAGAATCCATTCTACTGGGTGTTCCAGTGAAGTCTCATCCTTTTGGAGGCGGGTACCATAGAAAACGACTCACATGATGAGTCTGTGCAGGGTGGGGCTGGGATGTATCTGGCAAGTGTCCTACTCTTGTCTGAGGTACCCAACTGCTGGGGGGTGGATGATTCAGCCTCTTATCACCTGACACTTGGGAAGCTTGACCTGTTAGGTATAAGAGCAGAATGGTCTGCAGAGACTTGAGGGATGAATTTTTGGGGGGAGGTGGATACCAGCCTGGGCAGGTGAGGCATGACTTTACATCCATGCCCTTGAGGGATGCTGACTTATTTTGGCATTTTGGCAGGGAGACCAAGGTCACCTAGGGAGGCATGTGCTCACTGAGAAGTGTTAATGTTGTCTGAAGCGGAATGACACAGAATATTTGGAAATATCTGAAGAAAAGATCAAAGCCGATGGATTTAATTACCCAACCCCACCTAATTAGCTGTGGCTGTGGCTGTTCAAGTTGAGGACTATTGAAAGGCAGCTGCCTCTTGCCCTGTGTACTCCAGTGTGTAGCTGCACCCTGGAGGCAAGGTTTCAGATCTTTGTGGACAAGAATTGATGACAGTTGGCTGGAAAGAGTTCAGGAAAGAGGATTGGCTTAGCAGTAGGAAGGTGAGAGTGGAGGAAGCAGAAACAGGTTAGAGGTGGAGGTATCCTGTGGCTTGCACTGTGCTATATACAATTGTGAATCAAATTCATGATTTCTGTCTGAATCTTCAGACACTAGATGGGCTGATGTTTAGTTTCCTTATGAAGTACACGTGTAAAGGCTAAGATCTCTTCAGAAAAAGATTCTTTCTGTAGAGTTGGTTGGGCTATGAAATGGGTACGTGGGTATGGGTTACAGACTCTTTATATGGGTGTTTTGGTGTGACAAGAACCATACTTGGCTGTAATCCATGAGGCAAGCTGAGGCATGGTGCAGCTTCCCTGTCTGCAAGTCTAGGGTGTATTTCTGAGCATGTCTGGTCTGTGAAATGCTGACCCACTGTGGGGCAGATGTGTCTCTAAGAGGCTTAAAGTTATAAGCGCCTACTGGCCTGGTGAGTGAACATCACAGATCTTATAAATAACTCAAATGAATGAATAAATAAATAAATAAATAAATAAATAAATAAATAAATCTTTTGCCCCAACTTTCCTGGAAGACAATTTTAGAAGCTGTAGCATTATTCTGTTTTAAGGAACAAAAATACTCCCCCAAAATGCTTCTTTGTGAGGGGAATTTTCTTTCTTTGTGGTGTTTTGTTTTTCCTAATGACTATTAGTGACAAGAAGAGGGAAAACATGTTTTTGTTTTTATTAGTGTGGACACAACTCAGCATACATGCATATAGAGAAGTCCTCCAGTACTGAGTTACCCAGGGCAGCTGTATGGTCCTCTCTGTCCCCTTAGAGGACTCTGATTTCTCCCCATGGCTGGTGTTCTGTTCATTTCAGAAATGTAAATACTGATGAGGGGAATGCTGGCCCTACTTCATCTAGCCTTTATTATTAACATGATGCCCCTGGCCGAATTTTGTATGTCTTTCAAATATTTTATTGAAAAATGTATCATCAAATTCCATCTCCTCCTCCTAACCTCGTCTTAAGATGTGTTTGTGAGGCTTCACAGTAGTTTCTTTGTTATAGGTCCCTTTTTTCCCCTGGGTTACTTTCCTCTGGTGATATCTTGGTGTTCCTTCCAGATATTTTAAGCCTTCAGCCTTTATATTAAAACACTTCCATCTTTTAGCCATCATTACATGATTGGTCTCTGTTCTCTATAGAAGACAAGGGCTGGGCCAGGGACAAAGAGTTCTTGATAGTGAGCATGGAGGCTTCCTGGACAGATACACATTGTTGCAAAGGTAAGCCCAGCACAGGTCCTGAAGCTCCATTGGGGTTACAAGAGGGTCTCCTTCTAAGACCCTATACTAAACCCAACTCCTTCTTCACCGGTTCAGCCACATTCAAACTCTGTACAGGGGAACAGCACAACTCTGGCTGCCAGAGTTTTTCTGACATAGTCAGTCTCAGATTTTGTATGTGTGGGTTAAAATTAACCTGGTGCTTGGCCTTTGCCCTTGAACTCTCATACCACTCTGAGTGTACATGCATAGAGCAGCACCTGTCTGTGAAATCCATGTGCTTATCAGTCTACCCCATGTTTTCTAAACCCTCTGTTCTCTACAAGAACAGACTCCTTTTGCTGCAGCTCTCAGAGCGTAGGTTTTCACTTCTTGGTGTCTAAAAGTTCAGGCATTCATATGTATTATTGCTGGGCTTTCCTCCATTGAGCTCAGTTGAGCTGAAGATGGTTCATTCTCAGAGGACCAAGTTTATGCGTTTAATAGCACATAAATTATTACCTTTGATATAAGCCACTTATTCTGTTTTCTTTATTTACAAAAAACTTTTGGTTAGTTGTTTTGTTTTAATAAAAAGACATGCAGCGTGTGTATGAATGCTTTGTCTGCATACATGTATGTGTACCACTCTCATGCCTGTATTTGCAGAGACCAGAAGAGGCCATCAGATACCCTAGCACTGTAACATAGGTGGTTGTGAGCTGCCCTATGGGTGCAAGGAACCAAACTGGGCTTCTCTGAGGGAGCAAGTGAACTTAGCTGATCCATTTGTCCTGTTCTCCCAATTTCCCATGTATATTCTTAATATAATGTCCTATCTTTCAAGCTGAGATATTCTGCTTAATATGATAATGCAGACACATTTCAAAGGAAGTTCCTTCCTTCCCTTAGTGTCACCAATGAAATATAATATAAATACAATTCCCTAAAATGATTTCATTATGACAATAGCCAGGGCACTTTTTTTTTTCACAACAATTAAACAAGTGGAGGCTGTGTGATATTAAGAGTGGAGGCTGCATTGTACGACTAATGGATGCTATATGGATATTAAGATTGGAGGTTTTGTGGGTATTAAAAGTGAAGGTTGTTTGACTGTTAAGGTGGAGGCTGTGGGAGTATTAAAGTGGAGGTTGTGTGGTACTGAGTGGAGGTTGTGGGGTTTTAAAGTATTCAAAATTCAATACAATACAATAAAAAAAATCCTCCAAAACCAAGAAAAAGTAAAATAAAATAAAAAACAACCCACCAAATAACACATACACACACACACACACACACACACACACACACACACACACACACACACATAAATAAATAAATAAAACAAAAAAACCATGGAGTTCCTTACTTGTTGGTCAACTACTCCTGAACATGATACGTGGCTTGAAGTGGTTGATATACCCAGTGTCACTCTATTAGAGAAACATGATTTTCCATCTCCTAGCAGGTAAAAGAGTTCAGTTGTTAACCTTTATTCTAGTTTCTATGTTTACATTCACTCATCCATCCATCCATCTATTTTTTTAAAGATAAAAGAAATCAAAGGCTATTACTATGAAGTTGGAAAGGAAAATCCAACAAAGGAAAAAGAATCTAAGAGAAAACACAAAGATACCCTCTCAGTGCACACTCAGGGATCCCATAAAAACACTAAACTGGAAGCCATAATTTAAGTTCAGAGGACTGCTTCAGAGGAGTGTATGCTGGTTTGGCCTGTATGCATTCATAGGAGCTTTACTCATTTTTATTTGTAGAGCTTTGTTTCCTTGGTGTCTTCTATCCCCTCTGGATCTTAGAGTCTTTCTGTCTCCTTTTCCTATTTGGTATGTGGGACACATCTTAGGCTGTTGCTAGTACCCTTGGTTACCTTCCAGAACTTGACAGGAAGACTCTATTGCTGAAGACACCACACACTTAAATCACAGAACATGAAGATATCAAGCTGATATTCACCTGAAAACTTCATCCCTACAGATGAATGGCTTTCATATTGCTCTAAGGTATCGTAAATGCCTCAAAAGGAGAAAAGTAGTCATCACTCTCACTCAGCTATGAACCCTGCCAGCTACAATAATGGCTACCTTAACAAGATATGCCCACTGGTGTAGTACTGACTAAGTGTTGTGGAAATAACCAACCATGTTTTGGTTGTGTCCAAGGCCATGAGATGAAAACCTGTCACTGTTAATTGGGCCCAGAACCTGTGTATAAATAGGCCATATACCCTAGGAAAAAGAATCTAATACTATTATTTTACTAAGTGGACATAGTACTAAAATGATTACTATTCCCATAGCTTAGTGAATTGATCAGCCCCTGTCAGAGAGAAGCTTCTTTGTGAAGAACATGGCAATTACCATAGAGGCAGTCAACTGGTCAACCTGTAGAAAATAAGAGACCAGGGAGTGTTCAGCCTTAAATCGGTTGCATATGTCACATCCTGCCTGCCAAGGCTCAAAGATCTTCAAGAAAGAGGGGATGGAAAGATTAGAATAGCCAGAGGAAGTGGATGATTTCACAGACACAGTGGTTTCTGGACACAAGAGAGAAGTTACACATATGAATTCATAGTAACTGGGACAGTTATTACTGGTTCTCAACTTGACTAAATCTGGAATAAACTACAACCCACAAATGGAGGGACCATCTGTGAGAGACTGTTTTCTTGGTTTGTAGTAGGTGAATCCACTTTTAGTCCAGACCTCTGAGATAGGAAGACACATGCTTTTAATCTTGGGGGGGGGGGCGGGGACTGGCGACACCTTTAATCTGGGCCACACCTTCTGTTGGCTGCCTTTAAAAGGACATAGAAGAAGGAAGCTTCTTATTTTTGCCTGCTTGCCTTTTCTTTGCTAGCAAGTACATTCCTTCACTGGCAATAGAGCATACTTCTTCAGGATTCTAGAATATATTGAAGACTAACTGAGACACACAGCCTTGCAGACTGAGAAACTACCAGATTATTGAACTTTCTTTTTATATCCAGCACCTGGCCATCATGATGATGACAAAGTGGGAGAAGTACCTATACCAAAAGGTCATGTTTGGCAAGCAGCGCAAAATCCAAGAGGCAAACAAGCTCGCAGAGAAAAGGGAAGCCATGATGACACTGTGAGGTCTGAGAAAAAGGCCACGAGGACAAAGCCTGTGTGAACTCAAGTCATCCCTCACTGAGATTTGGACCTGTAGAAGCGAGCTAGTGAAACAACACACCTGCCAACATCCTCATACTTTTGGTGGTGTGTGAGCATCCTAGCCTCCCATGGTGTTCATGCTGGTGTCTGGGCAAAGAGGCCTCTACCCAAGCCAGTCTTTACTCCGGGAGTCGTCTGACGTTCTCATTTTCCTTGGCTTTCCACAGCCTTCTGCATAGCTTGTGCCCATCCTGTGCTCAGGATGCTGTCATGGAGAAAAGTGTGAGGAGCTTTTGCTTCTAAACAGTTGGACTTTTGTAGCCAACTGGAAAAAAAAATAGAGATCGGAAACATTCATACGTCCTGATTTCAAAGCTTACTATAAAGCTGTAGCAATCACAGCTGTGTGGTGCTGATTCACAGACAGACACAAAGACAAACAGAATACGTTAAAAAATACAGAGATAAGCCCTCACAAAAAGGGTCCAAATACTCTTTGTTTGTTGGTTTGTTTTTTGTTTTTTCGAGACAGGGTTTCTCTGTGTAACCTTGACTGTCCTAGATTCACTTTGTAGACCAGGCTGGCCTTGAACTCACATTGATCCACCTGCCTCTGCCTCCCAAGTACTGGGATTAAAAACATGTGCTTAACAAGGCATCAAAGCATAGCGACCATTGAGAAGATAAAGAGCACTATGCTCAACAAAGAGTGCTGGGAAAATGGGGCCGGTGTGTGGAAGAGACTTATGTTGTATTCCACATCACATTGAAAGTTAACAGAAGCATACCAAACTGCCAAATATAGGAACTAAATCTATTTTGATAGGAAAGATGGGGGGGACTTCATGTTTGGATTGGATAATAATTTCTTGATGGGGCACCAGAATTACAGTCAACTAAAGAGATTACTCAGCTATTAAAAGCAAGAAATTCCTGAAATTTGTGGACAAATGGATTGAACTAGAAATTATCATAATGAGTGAGTTAACCCAGAAACAGAAAGACTCAAATGGTATATACTCACTTATATCTGCACACTAGCCCAAGGGACATGTCCCATGAAAGTCTTTACTTACCAGGAAACTGGGACAGAAGGGAGGACATCCTATTGGGATTCTAGATGAGAGAAGCATGGGAGAATGGCAAAGTAGAAGGATCCAGAGGGTCCTAGAAACCTACAAGAAGAACATTATGATAGGTAGATTTGGCCCAGGGTTCCTGCTCAAACTATGGCACCAGCCAAGGACAATACAGGCGATAAACTTCAAACCCCTAACCAGATCTAGCCAATGGACAGGATATTCTCCACAGTTGAGTGGAGAGTGGAGTATGACTTTCACATGTACTCTGGTGCCTCATATTTAACCACATCCCTTGGATGGGGAGACCTGGTGGCACTCAGAGGAAAGATAGCATGCTACCAAGAAAAGGCTTGATACCCTATGAGCATATACAGGGGGAGGAAGTCCCCCTCAGTCACAGTCATAGGGGAGGGGAGTAAGGGGAAAATGGGAGGGAAGGAGGAATGGGAGGATACAAGGGATGGGATAACCATTGAGATGTAATATGAATAAATTAAAAAATAAAAATAATAAATTAAAAAAAACAAATGGCCTAATGTTAAAACAGGAAAAATACTTAAATAATTTTTTAGATCCAATATTTATGTGAAAAAAAATGTTCGCTATTGCTAGAAATTGACAGCTCTGTGGGTAAAGCACATGCCGCACAAGTGAGAGGGTAGTTGTTGGATTGCCCCAAACACCCATAAACCCCAGCACCATTATGGGACTGAATGTCCCAGGGTTATGGAGGAAAAGTGAAAGAAGTTTCAACCCCAGATACCTCAAAACATGAGGATGGAAGGAGTTGGCCAATCCCCCCAAGCCCAACTTAACGCCACAAAGCCTGTGCCCTCACCATCAACCCTAGTAAAAATTTATTACCCTGACAATCATCGGGCTTCACTGGACCTTATAAGGTTCACCTGCCACCTCCCTACATGCCCTGGATATGCAGATTTTCCAACACCCTATGCCCTGGCAAATGGTACACAGATACCCTGGCCACCTCTCCAGAGGCATAGATACTCTGCTCTCCCCAATAAGCCTGTCCAGTTCTCTGAAGCTATATGTTCTCTACCTGTGAACTTGCCCGCCAAGACCCAGCAGTGCTCTCACCCACACCAAGCTGAGCTTTACTCCCTCTGGGCTAGGCAGTGTGCAATGGGGCTGGCTACCTGAGGGGTGGCCCATTGTAGCTTTTGAATCACAGTGTTCATCCTACATTGGAGGTAAACACAGAAGACTCGCCAGCCAGCTAGCCTATGTGCAGCTCAGCACTGCGCCCCATGAGACCTAGTCCTATTTAAGGGAGAAGGCAAGGACCAACACCTGATACTGTCCTAGGCCGTTTACAAACATGCCAAGGCACATGTGTGCCAGTGCTCACATGAATGAGTGCATGAACACATCACACATACACACACACACACACACATGCACACAAAATCTTAAAATAAAATAAAATAATAAGAAAGAAAAGAAAAACAACCCAGAAATGACAGCATTAGTGAGGATATGGAAATGGAATGATGGTGGTGGTTGGTGGGGAAGTGAAATGGTAGAAATGCGGTGGAAAATATGGCAGTTTCTTTAGAATTACCAAAAGACTCACCACATGAGCCATAACCCCTTTGCGTGACTCAGATATCTGTACACTGTGTTCACAGCATTATTACTCACAAAAGTAAATGATGGAAGCAATGTAAGTGTTTAAATGGTGGTTGTTGAATAAACACAGTAGAATATTACTTTAAAACAGAATTAGGATAATTAAGAAATAGAATAGGAAACAAATTCAGATACACTCAAAAACATGGGTTAATGTGGGGCTGTTAGCTGGCTAAAACACTCCAGATGCAAATGCCCAAATGTTACCTGATCCCACTTGCATGTGGTGTCTACAACAGGAGATTCAAGTGCAGAAAGAGGAGAGTGGTGACTGCCCAAGACCAGAGGAAGTGGGAGCTAGGAGCTTTGTGTTTGATGGGAACAGGCTTTAAGTATCTGTGGAGATGGTGGAGAGATAACTGTCTGTACAGCAATTCAAATGGATTTAATGCCACTGAACCATGTACTTAGTAAAGGATGAAATTTTGTTTTATGTTAATGTATTTTTTATTACAATTTTTAAAACAATTACCCTGTCACTGCACAGGAACTGCAAGGTCAATATATGAGGTAGAGTCTGCTGAAGTAGCATTTTGTGTGTGACCACTGGGGAATTCAGTCCAAGCATAACCGATGACACACAGGCCTGCTGGGAGGCCATGGCTAATGGGAGCCACTGGCACATTCTAAATAAAGCAGATTCACTCCAAGCAGAAGAAAAAAAGAGCTGCAGTTGCAAAACCTTGTCCCGAACACATGATTATTGTATTAAGTTCCTCTAACCATGATCTCTGGTTACATGGGCTCTCCCCCATGTCTGGAACTCTATCTTGTGGTCAAAATGGAAAAATTTGTAAAAAATGATGAGATATATATTGCACTTAGAGAAAAAGGGGCCAAGTTTTAAAATCACCTCAGATTACTTAGAAAAAAAAATAGCTCCCCATGCCTGACACCCTCAGAAACAGGGCCTTAACTGCCTTATGGCTTTGATGCATGGCCCTGCTTTTCTGTGGGCTCCATTTTGTATCATGGAACTGTGAGGTTGCAAAGCAAGAATAGCTTATAAATATCCAAATGACAGCATTAGGTCTACATGAATAATTTTCTCCTTCATAATAATAATGTGAGGACTGTTATTACACTTGGCTCTGTAGGGACTGGACGTGTTTCTCAGAAGGGAAGTTCCAGCTCTAGACTCTTTCAAGAGCCCCATTCCCAGATACTCACTGGAAACCACATTCCTTTTTGCATGCCTTTCATCAGTGTGATTCCTCCCTTTCAGAACCCTTCCCAGACCACCTCATTAAGCTCAAGAAGGAATGTGACTACTAAGGGCTAGTGCACTGGGGAATAGGTTCTGTTCCCATGTTGGGTAAGAAAGAAAAGGAAAGGAAAGGAAAAGGAAGGAAAGGAAAGGAAAGGAAAGGAAAGGAAAGGAAAGGAAAGGAAA
>OU015755.1:49093971-49160694 GCA_907169655.1 Acomys percivali
AGACCTCCAGTTAGACCAGCACCATTTGTTGAAGATGCTATCTTTTTCCATTGAATGGATTTGGCTTCTTTGTCAAAAATCAAGTGACCATATGTGTGTGGATTCATATCTGGATCTTCAATTCAATTCCACTGATCCACCAGCTTGTTGCTGTGCCAGTACCATGCTGTTTTAATTACTATTGCTTTATAGTACAATTTGAGATCAGGTATGGAGATTCCTCCAGAGCACCTTTTATTATACAAGGTGGTTTCAGCTGTTCTTGGTTTTTTGTATTTCCATAAAGTTCAGAATTGAACTTTCAATGTCTTTAAAAAATTGTGTGGGTATTTTGATAGGGATTGCATTGAATCTGTAGATTGCTTTTGGTAGGATGGCCATTTTTACTATGTTAATTCTCCCTATCCATGAGCAAGGAAGATCCTTCCATCTTCTCATGTCATCTTCAATCTCTTTCTTCAGAGTTTTGAAAATTTTTTCAAACAAGTCCTTCACTTGCTTAGTTAGAGTAACTCCTAAATATTTTATATTGCTTGTGGCTAAGGGTGTGACTAAGGGTGAAGGGTGTGGCTTTCCTAATTTCTTCCTCTCCAAGCTTGTCATTTGTGTATAGGAAGGCTACAGACTTTTTTGAGTTAATTTTTTATCCAGCCAATTTGCTGAAGGTGTTTATCAGCTGTAGGAGTTCTCTGGTGGAATTTTGAGGGTTACTTATATATACACTATCATGTCGTCTGCAAATAGGGATAATTTGACTTCCTTCTTTCCCATTTGGATACCCTTGATCTCCTTTTGTTGTCTTATTGCTCTGGCTAGAACTTTGAGTACTATATTGAAGAGATATGGAGAGAGTGGGCAGCCTTGCCTTGTTCCCGATTTTAGAGGAAGTTCCTTGAGTATCTCACCATTTACTTTGATTTTGGCTATTGGCTTGCTGTATATAGCCTTTATTATGTTGAGGAAAGTGCCTTGTATCCCTGATCTCTCTAAAACTTTAAACATGAATGGCTGTTGGATTTTATCAAATGCTTTCTCTGCATCTAAAGAGATGATCACGTGGCTTTTATTTTCAGTTTGTTTATATGGTGGTTTACATTGATGGATTTCCATATATTAAACCATCTCTGCATGCCTGGGATGAAGCCTACTTGGTCATGATGAATGATATCTTTGATGTGTTCTTGTATTCGTTTTGCAAGTATTTTATTTAGTATTTTTGCATCGATGTTCATAAGAGAAATTGGTGTGAAATTCTCTTTCTTTGTTGAGTCTTTGTGAGGTGTAGGTATCAATGTGACTAGGGCCTCATAGAATTAATTTGGTAATGTTCCATCCATTTCTATCTTTTGGAGAAGCTTGAAGAGTATTGGTATTAACTCGCCCTTGAAGGTCTGGTAGAATTCTGCACTGAAACCATCTGGTCCTGGGCTTTTTTTTGTTGTTGTTGTTTGGGAGACTATCAATGATTGCTTCTATTTCTGTAGGGGAAATGGGACAATTTAGCTTGTTTATCTGTTCTTCACTCAACTTTGGCAAGTGAAATTGATCAAGAAAATCGTCCATTTTCCTTAGAGTTTCAAATTTTGTGGCATATATGCCTTCAAAGTAGGATTTTATGATGATTCTTTGTATTTCTTCAGTGTCTGTTGTTATGTCTCCCTTTCCATTTCTGATTTTGTTGATTTCAATACTGTCTCTCTGCCTTTTAGTTAGTTTGGCTAACAGTCTGTCTATCTTGTTGATTTTCTCTAAGAACCAGCTCTTGGTTTTGTTGATTCTTTGGATTGTTTTCTTAGTTTCTAATTTGTTAATTTCAGCCCTGAGTTTGATTATTTCCAGATGTGTACTCCTTTTGGGTGTTTCTGCTTCTTTTTTTTTCTAGGGCTTCCAGCTGTTTTGTTAAGTTCCTTATGTGCGATGTTTCCAATTTCTTTGTAAAGGCACATAGTGCTATGAATTTTCCTCTTAGCACTGCTTTCAATGCATCCCACAAATTAGGGTATGTTGTTCCCTCATTTTCACTGAATTTCAGAAACTCCTTGATTTCTTTCTTTATTTCTTCCCGGACCCATGCGTCATTTAGTAGAGAGTTGTTTAGTTTCCACGTATGTGTAGGCTTTTTGTCGTTTCTGTTGTTGTTGAATTGCAGTCTAAGAGCATGGTGATCTGATAGGATACAAGGTATTATTTCAATCCTCTAGTATCTGTTGAGGCCTGCTTTGTGACCTACGATGTGATCAATTTTGGAGAAGGTTCCATGGGGTGCAGAGAAGAAGGTATATTCTTTCTTGTTTGGGTGAAAGGTTCTATAGATATCTGTTAGATCCATTTGACCCATGGCATTGGTTAATGATGTTATTTCTCGGCTTATTTTCTGTTTCAATGACTTATCCTTCAGTGAGAGTGGGGTGTTGAAGTCTCCCACTATTATTGTGTGGGGATCGATGTGTGGTTTAAGCTTTTTTAGCAGATCTTTTACAAATGTGAGTGCCCTTGTATTAGGAGCATAGATGTTCAGAATTGTGATGTCATCTTGGTTGACTTTACCTTTGATGAGTATGAAGTGTCCTTCCGCATCCTTTTTGATTAATTTTGGTTGAAAGTCTATTTTGTTCGATATTAAAATGGCTATGTCCGCTTGCTTCTTGTGACCCTTTGCTTGGAATATTGTTTTCCATCCTTTTACCCTGTTTTAATGCCTATCGTTATGGGTGAGATGTGTTTCTTGAATGTAGAAGAATGTTGGATCTTGTTTATGCACCCATTCAGTTAGTCTGAGACATCATTTTCAAACACTGATGCTCCCTTCTACAAACTGACTTTACCTTGGGATGAAAGGCATGTACCACCACGCCTGGACCTAAGCTTTTCTTTATCTGATACTTGTTCTCCAATTGCTACATGCTTGCCTTGACCTCAGTTTTGCTTGCCTCCATCTCCCAGACTTAAGGCATGTTTGTATTCCAGCTGGATAATACAGACCTAAAAGGTCTTTGGATATGATCTCTTGCCAGAGCAGCCATGTTCTGAATTAACATTCTTATACATTTTTCTGTTTGTTTGTTTATCTGGCTCTTCTAGATGCTATCCAGAGTTTAAGTATGCTTTCTCTGGTACTTTGGGATTCCTTATTGTCGAGCTCTGCCTCCCACCGTGTGGCTACTGTCCATGCCGGACCAGCTGTTTTATCTCAATGGGCATTCCTTTTCTCTTCTTCTTCTCCATCTTCCTCCTCTGGACAGAATCTGCCTGTCCATTAATATCCACCTAATAGTGAGTACATAACATATTTATCTTTCTGGGTCTGGGTTAACTCACCCAGATGATATTTTCTAATTACATGAATTTGCAAATTTCACAATGTTATTATTTTTAACAGCTCAATACTCCTCCATTATGTCAATATACCACATTTTTTTTATTTTTATTTTTAATTAATTTATTCTTGTTACTTCTCTATGGTTATCCCATCCCTTGTATCCTCCCATTCTCCCCTCCCTCTCATTTCCCCCTTATTCCCCTCCCCTATGACTGTTCCTCAGAGGGATTACCTCCCTCTGTATATGCTCATAGGGTATCAAGTCTCTTCTCAGTGACCTGCTGTCCTTCATTCTTTGGTTGAGGGACATTGTTTCCAGTTTTTGGCTAAAATATATAAAGCAACTATGAACATAGTTGAGCAAGTGTCCTTGTGGAATGGTAAAGCATCCTTTGGGTATATGAGCAAAAGTGGCATAGTTGAGTTTTGAGGTAAATCTATGCCCAATTTTCTGAGAAACCTCCAAATTGTTTTCCAAAGTGGCTGTACAAGTTGGCAGTCCTACTGGCAATGGAGGATTGTCCTTCTTGCCCCACAGCAGATGGAAGTTTTAAATGGCACAATCCTACTTCCTGAAGTATAGGCTTTTGAATTCAGCAAAGGTTAGACTTAAATCAGGTTCCAGTCATAGTGAGTCACCTCGGCGTTCAGGTCTATGAACTGGGATAACATTGACTGCACAAGAATGTTCTGTATATGAAATTAGGTATGGAAAGACTTCAGCATCTAACAAGTGTTGGCAAATGTCCACTACTTTTGTTTTACTAAGTCCATGTGTGGGAGTACTAGGCTTCAGCAAGCACTGCCCCACAGTAGTGGTAAGACAGGGCCAACACAATCATCTGAAGACTGTTCCTTCTAGTTTTGAAGTCCTTGTCTGTTCCCACAAGGGCTGTTCTTCAAACATAATTTCAGACCTTTGTGGAGAGATGTACATTTGCTGTTTCTCTCTTGGCAACAAGGCTGGTGTCAGAGGCAGCTACGCAGCTGAGTTGTAATATTGCATTACAGTCCTCAGAGCGTGAGAGGAGGATCCAGGGTGCAGACATGCGGCAAGTAGGCACAGTGAGTTTTGGGATGCTTGCTCTCTTCTTTTGATGCTTAGAGATGGCAAGAGGAGGCCTCTTTCTAAACTTTTAGCTGGTGGACTCTGTGAGGCATTTGGGTGTGGTTCTTTCTCGGCTTTAAGAACATCTTTGCACCAGATGTACTGAATGATCCCTTTTAAGTATAGGTGCAGCTTATGCAGAGCTGGCAGAGCGCTGCCCTGTTGAAAGGATAAGAAGGCCATAGACTCAGCCATCTGGGGTAAAGATTGTAGCTGAGCTACAGAGAGGGTTCATGGCAACCAAAGAGCTCACTCTGGATCAGCCTTCTCCTAAGGATACTGGCCTGATCAAAAGCATATCACAGTGACAGGGGATCTCTCTTCAGCTAGAAGAGAGGTTTGGCAGCTCCATATTCTGCTTAGCTCCATGTTTAGCTTTGCAGCCTCTGTGGTATCAGTACACAGTTGGTGCTTATGAAATGTGTACAAAAGGCTGGGGTATACCAAC
Source organism: Acomys percivali (assembly GCA_907169655.1). NCBI lineage: Eukaryota > Metazoa > Chordata > Mammalia > Rodentia > Muridae > Acomys > Acomys percivali. The sequence continues at coordinate 49,098,847 of OU015755.1, forward strand.
AGAAGATATTACAAGTTAGCCTTAGGGACCTTCATGCCTCAGCTCAAGTGGCACATACTCTACCCTGGAGCTTCCTTCCGAAGGCCTCCTTAGGACCATTCACCCCCTCACACTCTGCTTACATGTAGCTTTACTCATGCCCTGGTTACTCTCCACTTCCCAGTCCCTGGGCTATAATAGAAGAGACAGTTTCTGTCTTGTCAATGCTCCTTTCAAGTGCTTAGAACAATGACTGGTCCAAATAGCCACTCAAAGAATATCTGTGAACTTGACTGAATGGTTTATCATGGCTATGAAATATAGAAATGTGAAATATTGTAGTGCTTCATTATCTAGGAGTCAGAAATTTGATAACTTGAAATTCTGGAAAATGCTTTTGAAATTAGAAATACAAAAGTGTTTAATGCTAAAAGCATCAGGAAGGAACTCTCCATACTAGAAACAAGGAGTGGACTTGCTCACCCTTGAGAGTGATGTGCTTGACGTTCACATTTTAAGGCATGGGGAATGAAATGTGCAAGGGCCCCCAGAAAGCCTTGGCCTGGCTGGAAGGCCACCATAGTTGGCTGGGAATCCTGTGGCAAGATTGTAGATACCCACTTTCTGTGGGTAAGGTGGTGGGAAGGCCTTAGCTCCACATAAGGACTTTGCATGTGTAAACAATTGAAAGAGCAAGCTTATTCACCTGGGCTTCATTTGGCTGACTCCTCATTGTCCAGCAGATGTTCACTGATGGTAAAGAGGAAAAAAAATTAGATGTGAGGCTTTCAAAGACAATAGCACAGTTAGATAATGCTTTTTATATACATGGTTCATAACATGCATGGTTTTACCTAACTGTTTAGATATATCACACAACCTATTTATTGTCTCTAGACAACCATGTTAAAAATATGGCTTTCTGACCAGAAGAAACTGAGCCTATAAACAAGGCTGTGTGTGGCTGGAACAGTTGCAGCTGCTCTTATTTTTAACTGCATTTGTGTGTGGATACAGGGAGAAACACCGTGGGAAGAACAGGATGTTTTAGACATGTGTTCATTGCATTACTTAATAGTGCAGTTGCAGAATTCACAAGATTGCTTTGCAGGTGTTGGAAGCATCAAAGATTGATGTGGTTGTGCTTTAAGCCGAGTAATAGTGAGCAATAAAAACCCTACCAGTGCACTTGTGATGTCAGAGGCTAACCAAGCACAATGCAGACTTGTGGAAGTCAGGTTCTAATTGTGTCACCATGTGCAGTTACCTAACCTTTGTGTGCGGAGGGCTTGTTTCCACAACATGAACTCAGAAAGGTAATAGGTTCTGTGACAACTACAATGTACAACCATGCAATCAAGTAAGTTTTTGATGGGAGAAAAAAAATTGAAATTCTGCCTTCTGCCCTTTGAAAAATTTTTTCTACTCAATCCACTGGACTTTCACTCTATCCACTTTCTGCCCTCTAACTTAGCTAGCAGCACATCTAGGGGTGCCCTGTCTTACAAATTAGGAGTAACTGCTGGAGTAACTGCCAAGGTCATAGTCAAAAGGTGAATTTGGAGATTTCCTCTCAGCTCCTAGGTGAACGTTTATGTTAGTGCCAAACACAGAAGGTGTATTAGCTACAAATTGCAAGTGAAGAAGACAACCTAGTTGAGCATGGCAGCCCTGGGCACACAGAGTAGGGCTCCTCAGACACACTAAAGAGTTAGCATCCAAAAAGGCTTGTTCTTCCAGGGTTGTGGTAGACCACCTCAGGGGACTTCTTCACAACAAGAACTCAGTCATAATGATATCTTCTTACAGAGTCTCAGCCCTATTAGGCTTCTAACAAAGTGTCTACACTTAAACATGGAACCACTCTACCTTCCTGTAGTGTGAACACAGGGCTTTGAGCTTCCTTCTTGCCTTGTTCATAAAGAACTAGGAAAGCAAAGCAAGTGATTGGCTTATGAGATAGCTGCCAGCCATTAAAGGCTTAAAACTTCTTCAAAAGCTAATACAAACATCACACTGTTTGTTCCAGCCATAAACCATAGTTAAGCACATAATAGTTAAAAACATGAAAACCTTAGCTAGTTCCATCTGTGTTTCCTTGGGTACAAGCAGTCTGACACTCGATTTTCTTTTTTGTAGTATCAGGGGCCATGGGTATCGATCAGGTTGAAAACCACCTAGATAGCATATTATGGCCTGCAGTTCTGGTAAAGAAACAAGCTTGCCCAAGGTCATCAGTGCAGCCAGTCCAAACTCTCTTCTAAACATGATGTCTGCTACTAAGTCACACAGAGTCAGCAGCAGGGCAAGAAAGTGCAGAACGCTTGCTGCAAGTCCAGGAAAGACCTTTGACTCCAGGAAAGACCCTTCAACCTCCAAAATGCCTTTGGGCTGCTCCCAGCCCACATCCAGTAAAGAGGCTTGTGCAGTACAAGGAGGGCCCGTGGGTGGCTGTGTCAGGAGTTGTCATTTGTCCTGACCTCAGTTCTGACAGCTCTGCATCTTCTCCAATGGAATCCAAAGCAGACCACGAATGAACGGTGTCGCTTCACGGTGTGCAAACTGCCCTCCTTTTCTTCTGCATAAAAGTCACCAGATGAAGTTGACTTTTTGTTTTGCTTTGTTTTGTTTTTATTTGTTTTTAAATTACATGCCCATGATATTTTTTTGGCTGATTGGCAGAAGGTGACTGTGATCTGAGGATGACGTTGATTTTTATTTCAGTTCATTTATGCAAGAGGTTTGGATCCAAGACCTTGCCTTGTGTAGTGTGCATTGATTTCTAGCTTTGGCTGGTGGATATGATTGCTAGATTTGCCTGCCAGGAAGCTGTGGGTTCCACAGTGACTCTTGCTGTGGTATGAAGTCAGAGAACAGTGTGGTACAGTTGCACTGTGAAGCTCTTGGTGAACAAGTTAAAAGGGAGGTTTCCATTCTTGACACCACTGATGCTCAGGGCCAGGTCATGCCATGTCTGGGGTGAAAGGACTGTCCTGTGTGTTCAGGGCTTTGGACAAACAGCCTGATATCTACTCACTATCTACAAATAGCATACCCCCACTACACAACTATGAATATATCCAGAGTTTGCCGATGTCCCTGGTGAGAGTTGTAATACAGAACTAAAAACCACTGTGTTAGACGTTTGGATCCTCAGCTTCTGTAGGTTGCTGAAAGACTGTGGCTTTTAGTGCCCCAAGATAGCAATGCATGGAGGAGGAGGAGGAGGAGGAAAGTGCTCATGATGGAATCCCTTTCATGGAAAACATAAACTAAATAAATAGGCTGCACATAGTGACATAGCTGGCCTTAAAAACCAAAAACCACATAACAACAACAAAGAAAAAAATAGAACAATTAATTCCAGATTTTTGTAAAACAATTTTGAACACCCAGAGGTCTATTGGGCTTTGTTTCTTACTGTTTGAAAAAGCACATGCTGAATAACATCTTGCACCAAGCCTCACATCCCAAACCCAACACTTCCATATACTGTCTTTCTTGACTATAGAAATTAATGTCAAAAAAGGGGTGGGGGCTCAGAATAGGTAGAGTTCTTGATGGTTTCACGGGGACTATATGGTTCACACTCTTTTTACCAAGCGATTTAGAAGCCTACAATGCTCAAACTCCTCCTTTCCCTAGGAGAGCTGAAATGAGGTCAAAGGAATATGGTCCAGGAAGCTGATCTTCCAACAATCAACACTGTCCTGCAGTGTTCTGATGACTGCTCTGTCACTGCCATGGTGACTGTATACACTCATGCTGCGTTTCTTTATGAGGCGGTATATGTTTCTGTGTATGTGAGAGTACACATCTGTGTTTCTATATCTTTGTCTATGTGTAAGCCTATAGTTCAATGTATGTCTGTGTTTGTCTACATAGATGTGAGTGTTAGTGTGTGCTCCTGTGTATGTCTCTGTATGTTAGTGTGGTTGAGACTGGAGTGTGGTAGTTGTGGAAGAGCCTTGCAATCTCTTTTTTTTTTTTCCAGCACGGGAAGGTGGCAGCTAGGAACTATCCTGCATTGCAGAGAAGATAACATGGTTTTATGCAGCAGGTTTCAGATAGGTTTTGTTTTGAATCTACAAAGTTCATTCAAATAAAAACATTTAAAAAATTAGTAGCTTGTGATGTTATCCTGCTTAAAACCAAAAACATCTGTATAGCATGTCTTCTCTTGTGTTTCACATGGCATCAGACACTTCCCCACCCACCAGTCCCCCTCCCAATACTTTGTAAGCCAAAAATTTAGTGCCAGGACTCTCTGCCATTACAGAATTGTCAGTCCCTGGATCACAGGCATGTCATTTGTGCTACTAATTCTCTCAATCCAAGTGTAACGACATTAGCGTTGCTGAGGGCCAGAATCAGAGGAGGTAGGAGGAGCAAGGTTTGTTACTGCCTTTCCTATTGGCTTATCACTGGAGGCTAACTGAAGTGAGAGGCATCTGGATTCATAAGAAGCTCCTTTCTGGTGATACTTTGCATTGGGAGCCTCCCTAATTGATGTGACACTAACTTCCCTTATGGTAGACCAGGGACCTTTCTTCTTTGTCCCTGGGGGATGGAGCTGAAAGTTGGTGATTAGTTTCTGTCACTGGCAAGAACAGCAGGAGATAGGATGGAAATACAGCTGCTAGGTCTTTAGGACAAGGAAGATGAGAGCTAGCTCTCAGGATAGTGGTCTCCCTTTCTCTGTGTCTGTCATGCTTGAAAGTCAGGCCACAACAACCCTACCCTTTAACATTGCGTTCTGAGTACAGGACCATATTTCTTTGTCTGGCATGGGTTTGACTCAGAAGTATATATGAGTCCCTGCAAAGGACTCTTTTTCATCCCTAGCCAGAGAAGCACCTACCCAGTCCTAGTGTAATTCTTAAATTAATAAGTGTGTTTAGTTCAAGAGATCAGAAACAGGGAATGGAACCTTGGTGGTTAAATTAATAAATGAATGGATATATGTAGACAAGTTTCTAACACGTAAACCTCTGGGGAACATATTTAACCATCACTAAGACATGGAGAATTCTGACTAGACTTTAGAGTTGAGAATAGGGAAGGATAGGGTTTATTCTCAAGTTTTCATTTGAGTGGGAATATGTAAATACACTATTACCACAGTAAATGAGGATTAGGAAAAAAGGAAGATCCTGAGAGAGAGAGAGAGAGAGAGAGAGAGAGAGAGAGAGAGAGAGGCAGAAAGTTAGATTTTAGGACTTGAGTTGGAAGTCTAATGATATTGTATGCTTGAAAGTTGTGGAGAGTGGAAGACCCGAAGATACTAATAATAGGTAATTCAGAGTATGGTGAGATCTCATGTGGGATTCCCATAGATGCTGTCTTATACAGTGTATTATAGACTTGATTTGGGGTTTAAGGCTTGGTTATATTTTACTACTAGAGAGATTTTCTTCTAGAAGCCACCATCTATGGGAGGAGTAGCTTTCCATGATGAAACTGTAATACCCACAGTGGGCAGGGGATAGGGAGGACAAAGCCTCCTCTCTCAAAGGCTTTGGAGGCTGGTCTGCATAAAAGAAGAGGAAGTAAGCACTAAACATGGAAATTTCACAGTCTGTAAGCACCAGCTTTTCTATAATGCAAACATAAAGAACAGCAAGGAAACGAAACTATAGCACTAAGGTCATAAGTGTTGGGCATGCTGAGTCTGTGCTAAGTAGTCACAAGTAGCTAGCTGGGCTGTGAGCTGCCTTCTTCATTACTGCATCCTCAGATCCAGAGAGAGCATCTGATCCCTAATGGTCTGCTATGGGAGCTATCTTAGGGCTGTTGAGGCAGGGGAATCAGATAAAGAGAAATTCTGCAAGCGCTCATTGGCCTGTGGGACAGGCAGTGATACTGTCTTCTGTAGACACTAGAAAGATGAGAGAGATCAAGCAAGTCCAATTTGGGAAGAAAGAGAATACATTTCCTTCCAAAACAGGTAGTTTTAAAGTATTGTGTGAGTTGTTACAGTTAGAGCCTGGGCTCTGGCAGCCCTGAGATGCCAAGTCAGGAGTTGGCAGTAGTGAAAAGCTGAAAAAGGAGGTTTACTCAGTGTGGTCATGTCAGGAAAAGTAAAGTAACAAGGTGGGAAGAGATACCCTCCCACTGCATTCTATCTTTGGGCTAATAACATGAAGACTTATTTAAACAGGAGGTGAGGAGTGTGCATAACTAAGCTGTTATCCTTGAGCTGTGGTTCCTTCTTCTCTGACTCATCTCCATTTTGCCTCTGGTATCTCCCGGAAGGTGGTCTGACAAGGTGTTAGAATTTTATGAGATCTCTTCCTGAGAGATAAGTTCCTCCTTTGACTAGCACCAGGCTTACCCATTTACTTCTCCCAGCATGAGACTCTTGGGGGGAAATTACAACTCTTCTGGGACCATTTTTTTTAAGAACCCTGGTAGGAGAAGAGAGCAACCAGGCTTCAGAATATCTTTGCTCCTATCTGGAGGCTTGAAAAATGGATAGTACAGAATTCATTCGCAAATGTTAATTGCAGCTAGGAGAGTGTACTTATTATGTCTATTAAAGCTTTTGATGAACGATAGTAGAAACTCTCAGTAGAGAGACAATTGCCAAGCCGTGGTTCGTAGAGAGGAACAGAGTCAATGCCTCAGACACAATGGTTTAAACCTCAGGTGGAAGTCGAGGATGGAGGGAGCTTCAGGGAAAGCTAGAAATGGGGCTTGGACTCTGGAAAGAGGAAACCGCACCGAGTAATGCCATCATCTGGAGCAGGCTTGCCAGCAACATTTGGATGCTACTTTTTAATCTACGAGAGAAGCATGACTAATGGTGGTGGGTACTATCATTAGTCAGATGTGTCCTGGCTGTGGGGAATGTGAGCCGGGAGATAAAGGACCCAGGTTACAGGGATTTTCCAGCCTGTAGCCTTCCTATCAATCGACTTCAAAGTCTCCTCATGAAGATAAGAGTCACTGGCAGATAACACCTTTCACTGTGTTCATGTCTCTCTCTGAGGAACTCAGATATAATCAATTCCTGAAGTTCTGAACCTCAGAGATGATTGCTGGGACACTTTGCCTCCAAGTGCTCACCTGTGAGAATGCTTGCGCTCAAGAGAAAGCACTTACGGTTGCGTCTGTAAGAATACTCCCTCTCTTGTCTGCTCAGTTTCGTTCTGTAGAGCTAAGGCTCTGTTTTTGCTGACTTGTGCACAGACACCAAGAAGCACCCTAGCTTGTTAGCAAACTTGTACCCTCACCAGAAAATGAATCTGAGGCACATGTGACAGTAGGTCCTCCTGATGTGCAACTAGTTGGGGACTGAGATCACTCAGGGCTGAAGAGGCCTGCCAAATCCAGGTCAGCTTGTCTCCTCTTGTTGTTCAAACAAGTAGTTCTGCAAATGAGGAAGTTTTGTGCCCTTCCTGGGGGACCAAACACAGCTCCTGTCTATCAGTCCACAACACACCCAGGGAGGAAAAGCTACTATCTCAGGTAATCCTTGGAGGAAGCAATGCAAGCCTGTTTTGATGAACTTTATAATTGCCTTACACCATAATTTTCTGCTTATTGAGATGGGTCAACAGTTTCTCAAGATCTGTGATGCACTAAGTTCTTAGATTCTTGAGTATGACCGAAAAAAAAAATCATCAAAACTACTGTACAACCAGTTTTAGCAAGCATGGCACAGCCTGCTTGAGCTAGGGGCTGGTTAGTAGGAGTTAGAAGTTTAGGGCTGTAAAAAATGATTCCTGTCTTCTTTTTATTACGACTCAGCTAGTAACAACTGTGTAGGCGGCAGGAGATCAGAAATAAATGTCTGACTTGGATTTTGCACAATTGGGTTCCGCTCCAAAGCGCTCTGCCTGCCCGCTGACCCAGCTCAGGTTTTACAGGGACAGCAAATGGGTATAGTTTGGGAAATCTCAGCCTAGCCTCCCGAGAGAGTTTGCACCCTGGAACTTGCAGGTTTGCAGGTCGCTCCTGATTAGAAGGCCACCAGCTGTTCTGCTTTCCGATTCAATTCTGAGAACACTACAAAAACTTCATCTCGTTTCTTCTCTTTTCTTCCCCGGGGGCATTTGCTTCTTTGATTCCTTCTCCTCCCTCCTCTTTCTCTTTCCCTTGTTTTTACAGTCTCCTGGTAATGACTAATTGGCTGTGTTTCCCAACTTTTTTATGTTTCTCTTGCTCTTGTTACAAGCGGTACTAACCCCGTGATATCCACAGAGACCTATAGGCAGCCAACATTTCCAAATGATATACAGCGTTCTCCTTTCTTTCAAAGTGTAAAACATTTACAAGGAAATGTACAAATGTATTAGGCACATTTCCCGGGACAGTCATTAGCACGCCTCTCCGCGCCGGGGTGCGTTGGCCCTCCCCCACCTCCCGCCACGGTCCCCTCTGGAGCGCGCATTTCCGCGTGCCAGCGGGGCGGCCCGCGAGACCGCAATTGCTCTGGCCGGGATTGACGAGCCTCGGATGCCCATTTACTACGCGCGGCAGCCACTCTGGAGCCGCGGCACATCTGGATGGAGTCAGCCGCCGAGCGCCAGGGGCCAGCGCAGCGCGGCGGCGAGCGTGAGGGAGGCCGGCGCCCGAGCCGCCTCCGCGCTGCCCCGGTGCGCCCGGGCTGGATTTCCTGATGTAAACAGAGTGGCCCTGCAGGAACACAGCCGCTCCGCTCCCCGTGTCACTGAGCGTGCTTTATCTGCTCAGGGTCAGCATTGGGACTTAGGAAAAACAGAAGCGTTGCTTTGAATTTAAACAGCTCCAAAGCCACAGCCCATCTCTGCTGGGCGGGGGAGGGGAGGCCTAGCAACCCAGCTCCGGCTTTTGTGTTTACTTGTTCCAGTTTCTGGTAATTTGGGGGCTAATTTCATTACCTACAGCAGAATTGGAAACAAGGTGCTTTTTCTGTCCGCGACGCTATGGGCCTGTGTGAATCTCTATGCAGAAGCTGTGACGTGCCTGCTCACCAGCGATCCCCCAAACCCTGTGCCTCCTGGGGCGATCTCTAAGGCGTGGTCTTGGTTTGGGGCCTGCCGGGTTTACCGAGCTGCGGGATCCAGTCCTGTGAGGCTGAGCTCTTAAAAACCTTTCCCTAAGTAGAAACGAGCCAAGTATAAAACCGTGACAAAGGCGTTTTGACATGGCCGGTGGAGAAGCAAAATTCAAAATGATGGCAGAACTTGTATTGTCATCACCGATAATTAAAATGAAATGTAGATAGATATGTTTCCAGTTCAACAACAAACCACTTTAACAGCCACGTCTAGAAACTTCTACTGACGGAATCATCCTGGGATACCAGTAGAACTTTCCTAACAACAGTCAAGCAGGGACTGGTTTTTCACAAGTCTTTAGAAGGAAACCCGAAGGAGGGGGTAGTGTGCACGCCTCTGAAGGCCAGTTAGGAGGATAGAAGGGGAGTGTAGGCTGGCTTGGAAGGCCCCGGGGCTGGGGGAGGAGGCTTTCAGGGTTGCAGCTTCCTGTGACTTTCTGTGACCTGTGCCACGGTGTTCTGAGTCCTGCTCGGGATTGCAGGGACACCTTGCCTTGCAAAGAACCCCTGTGTGTCACTGCACCAGAGCCATCTCTGTAATTAAATAAGCACTAAACGCCCACAGTCGTACAGCGTTTATAATGGGACTCACGTATCAATGGGTCTGAAGAATTTGTGTCATTTATTCCCACAGGCTATATTTTGATGAATTTGCTACAAGTTGAGTCTATAGTGATGGGAAAAAAAATCTGGGCAAATTGGCTGTTAGCTGCTCTTCTTGATACAGAAGCAGGATAAAAATGAGTGTCAATGAGGTCAGTTAGAGCAACACCCCTTCCTTCAGAGCAAATACACGCCTGGCCTTACAGTATCTGAGGAAAAGGAGGGGTCCCGAATGACCTAGGGTTACTGTTGGTGTCTTAGTTGTTCCAGTACGGTGGAGAAGCCCCAACATGGCAAGGTGGTCATCTCTGGTAACTTTTAGCACCCTGGAGACAGAGGCAGGTAGCAGCGAATCTAGCGAGTTGCAGGGCAAGCTGGAGAGCAAGATGCCGGCCCAGGAAACAAGAGCAGAAAGCAAGTAAGCACATCAGTATCCGAGCCAAATATTGTGAATGTGGCCCAGGTACTTGGCCTATAAAATGTTTAAAGCGATTTGTCTTTATCTCTGGTGTTGAATAGTCTCCTTCTAATGCACTGTGTGTGTGTTTTAATTTCTTCATTAACTATCTCATCAGCATTTTGTAATTTTCAGTAGAGTTCTTGGGCATGCTTTGCTAAATGTTTAAGCAGTTTTCTTTTTTGTGTACTAGATGGTAATTTTATTTTTATTTCAATCACTGAATGTTCATCTTTGGGAGAATTGCAAGTGACTTTTGTAGATTGGTCTTGCACCTGTAGTCTTATTAAACTTATTTTATTGTGGGAGTTTTCTGTGTAGATTCGTTTGGATAATCTACATAAGAAACTGCATAATCTGATTCTACAGTTTTGTATTCCTTTCTTTCAGTATATATGCCTGTTATTACTTTATCTTTCTTTTGCAGTAGCTAGTACTTTTAGAACTGTGCTGAATAAGAGTGGGCAGAATGTCAGTGTGTCCCTATCTTGGTAGGAAAATAAAGAGTTTTTTGGTACTAAGTATTATATTAAGGGCCAGTGAGATGGCAAAGTGCATTTGCTGCCAAGCCTGAATACCCAAATTTAGTTGTGGTACAGGGACTCATGGGTATGTGTGCACACACACAGAGTAAACAAATGAAATGTAAAAGGAAAAATTTAAAAACATGTTACATCAGGTTGTGAGGGTTTTGGTAGAGACTTTTCTTGTCAAGTAATATCCTTCCATTCCTAATTTCTACTTTCATCATCAAATGCTTTCTCAGCATCAATTAATGAAGATTTTCTTATTGGCTTGCTGAGTAGATAGAATACATCAGCCACATTTCAAAGGCTAAGATAACTAACTTTTGATGCTCCAGTTGGCCATAGCTAGTAAGTATTTACTTAATTGATGTAATTTGCTAATGTTTTAGTGAGGATTTTGGACTCTACTTTATTATTTCTGTATGTATTTCTTTCCTTCCCCTTTCTCTGTCTTTGTGTAAAAATGCTTGCATTATCATGTGAATTCAGAAGTATTTCTTTCTCTTTCATTATTGGGAAAAGAATCTGGTAGCTTAGTTTTAAATTTTCTTTAACATTTTGGTAGAAATCTTTAATCCAGTAAAAGCACTGGTCTTAGATACTACTTTTTTGGTAGTTCCTTAATTATCAATCTAATGACTTTAATGGTAACAGAACAATTTTGATAACACTTTTTATGTCAGTTGAGTTTGTGTAGCATTTGGTTTTAAGTTTAAGGATTTGTGGAGCCATAATGTCCCCTTATTAACTTATCGTGATAGTAGGATCAGCAGAAAGACTTCCAATTCATTATAAATAATTTCTATTGCCGTTCTTTTTAATTTTTGTCAATATATAATATATAATTATATTTTATCAATATATATTATTTATAATTATAATATATAATTTTTAGTGCAATGTATTTCCTTACCACATTTTTAATTGCACCCTACTTCTCCTGATAAACGCCCTTCTTCATGTACTTTCATGTACCTTGTTTTCACCTCATATTTTCTTTCAGACATCATTTTTAACTCATCAGTGATTTAGAAATTAATTTGGAGATAATCCTGATGTTTCTGTTATTCATTTGACGTATTATTTCACTGTGATCAAGAAGTGTGTAATTTTTAATATGTGCAAGTTTGTTGTTCTTTGTATGTTTTACCCAACAGAAGTAATCATTCCAGGCACACTTGAAAAGAATTTTCTATCTTTTTTTTTTTTTTTTTTTTTGGTTTTTAGAGACAGGGTCTCTCTGTATAGCCTTGGCTGTCCTACACTCACTTTGTAGACCAGGCTGGCCTTGAACCCACAGTGATCCGCCTGCCTCTGCCTGTGAGTGCTGGGATTAAAGACATGCGCCACCAAGCCTGGTAGAATCTTCAATCTTAATGTCATGTGGCATGCTCTGTGCAGGTCAGTTAGGCCCTGCTGGTCAACATCATTGCTCAGGTCCTCTGTTTTCTAGATTTCTGTCTTGAAGTGCTACCTCTCATTGATATGGGACTGCTGAAACCATCAACTATAGTTTTGTAGATTTGTCTATTTCTTTCTGTTGCTTCTTGTATTTTGAAATTTCTTTATTTGCTACCTAATCACAATATTTTACTGAGAGAGCTCATCTCTATTTCTATAATTTTCTTGTTTTCAAGTCTATGTTATCAATACAAATAGAGTTACAATTGGTGGGTAAAATCACTATTTTATTGAAACATCTATTTCCAGTCTTCTGCATTTAATATGCCTATGTCATTGTATAAGAAAAGCAAACAGCATTTAGTTGGTAACGTTTCCTTATGTATTCTGTTAACTTATATTTATGATGCTGATTAGAATATTTAGAAAATTCACATTCAGTTGATTTACAAATTATCAAATTCCTATTTTTATTGTTTTTCTCTGTGATTTTTTTCTTCCTTTTCTATGGGTTACTTGATACTGTTTTAGGTTTCCCATTTAACTTACTATTAGCATATTAGCATGTTTCATTAAATAGCTTTTACAGTACTTGCTCTGTTTCATGATATATACATTGTGATTCATACCACCATCTTACAATGTATTTTCTATTATGGGTGAAAAGTTCAATTCCTTTTGAATTCCTTGAACTTCCACCTTTAAGTACCATTTTTCTTATGAGTCAGAACATATTATGATTTTTATTCTATCACTCATGGTTTATAAAAAGTAAAAAGAACAAAATAATCTTTTGTGTGTGTTTGTTCATGTATATTCTTTATTTCTTCTGTTATTCCTTTTCTCTTTGCTTTATTTGGGAATATTTAAGAGTATGTCTTCTTTTGAATTATCCCAGGAATTATTTCCATAATTGCATGCACCAGGAAAAGTATAATTTTCCACTTTATTCTAGGATAGTTTTTGCTGGATATAGAATTTAGACTGACTATTTGTTGTTGCTACTTTAAAAAGTATTAGTATTTGTTTAACTTTTTAAATATAGGTTTTGCATGGCTTGATGCAGTTTCACACACACACTCAAGAATTTCTTTCTTTCATACTCTAAAGATATGAATGTTGAATTTTCTGTCTCAGAGATGCTTAAAGAATATTCTACTCAGTTTTTAAGACCCTGGTGTTTCTTTTTTTTCCTCTTTTTTTAAAAAATTAATTTATTCTTGTTACATCTCTATGGTTATCCCATCCCTTGTATCCTCCCATTCTCTCCTCCCTCCCATTTTCCCCTTATTCCCCTCCCCTATGACTGTTCCTGAGAGGGATTACCTCCCCATGTATATGCTCATAACCCTGGTGTTTCTTTGCTGCTCCCGTAGGGTAAATCTTGTTCTGTCTTAACATGAGTCTTAGCTAACACTCATCTTTATCTTTAATTTCCCCCCAAGCCTGTGAAATATGTTTTTATACTTGTCAGTATGTTTTCAGTTCTATGGATTTTATTTGGAATTTAAAATAGCAGTGATTTTCTGAAATTTACTTTTTCCTTTATTTTAAGAGAATTTTTAATGATTGTGTAACATTTTTGTGACAGCTGCTGCTTCTGACACTGACTTTCTCTCCTTGTCAGCACCTGTATTAACAGGCATTATTATCATGTGTGCCTTCATGTTTTCGTCTTCTTAATTATTGGTAAGAGTGGTGATTTTCACTTATAGACTGGGCATTTCATATATGATGTTAGGAATCTCAGAGCCCTAAGTTCTTACATATTTTATCAGGTAGTCAATCCATATAGGCTTAACACAATCCTAAGTGGTTCTGTGGACTGAGTTTCTAGGTACAATTTAATTATCAGTCTTTGCTGTGCTGTCTTTGGCCTTCTTGATTCTTCTGGTTTCCCAGGATACACTAGGCTCCTGTTGGGATAGACTGAGGACAGGAAGTGGAAATCAAGTTTCACTTGGTGGGAGAGAGGCATGGTGGGATCTACATGTGTGCTCTAGCACTACAGGCATCTCCTGCACAGGCTGGAGAGCCCAAGCCCTTTACAGTAGTGTATCTCTCACTAGTTACTTGCCCTTCTGTGTCTCTAGTCCTTGATTTTGTCTGTCTGTACAGAAAAGATCTGTGCTAGACTCAGTAGAAAGGAACCCCTGCCTCTATAGATCACTGAATTCGCATGAGGTTCTTGTCAGGGCCTGCTGATATTGTTGGAAATGAGCCCACTTTGATGACCACTGCCTTGTGCTGGTGTTCTTATTCTTTTGGAGAGTGAGCCCTATCAAGGTGTTATCCTCTTGGCTCTTGGGCTCACTTGTATTCCTCTCACCGCCTATGCATAGTCCTCCTAGGCCAACTTTGAGCTGCCTCTGGGTTTGCAGTTGTATTGGAGTGGACAACAGAGCAAAGCCTTCTCTCCATCTTGTTCTTCCACGTGGCTTTTAGCTTGGTTCCTCCTCAGGAAACTCATTGATTTTTCTGGGTGTCCTGTCACTCAGTAAAGATAATAGCCTGGCCTTGAATTTCTACTTCCTAGATCTATTTGGATCCTGCACCCATGCATCAGCCTTGCACTCATGACCTTGGAAAGTATGTCCTCTGTGATTCTGAAGCCAGATGACCACTTGACAGTGTCTTAGTATGTCCTAGTATGATTATTCCAGTGAACCCTTCATTCCCTTTGGATTATGCTTTGGATAGTTAATTATTTGGTCCTCATCACAAGGTCTGTTGTGAGGACTCTCTATTAGTTAACTTAGGTATACTGCTTGATATATTGAAATACCTTAATAAATTCTACTAATTACTATAATTGTGTAAATTTTCTTGCAAAGTGTAATATAGATATGTTATCTATGTCCCGTATCAACCACTTACTAAACATTCAGGAAGCTTTCTTCTTATTTTAGGAACAAATGAAAGTTAAAATCCTAACTATGGAAGTCACTATGGAGGTTCCTAAATAAAACTAAAAATAGAACTGCCATATGACCTTACTGAAGTACACAGGACTCTCCAAGTCAGCATACTTTTGAGATACTTGCTCATCCATCTGACAGCAACATCCATCTGAACAACGTTCATTTGTTGTTCACAATAACTATATCAGGGACCAACAAATGAATCGATAAGGAAAATGTATTACATATACATAATGGAATTTTACTTAGTCATAAAGAAGAATGAAATTATGTCAAGAAAATGATAGGAATGGTCATCGTGTTAATCAAAATAAGGCATCTTATGGCAGGATGACACAGCAGGCATACTGATAATCCTGACAGTCTTGGTTGGTCTTTGCCACGTAGCACCCCAAATAATAAATAAATTAAGTAAAAAGAAGTTAGACAAAGTAGATGGTCTATATGACAAAGTAGATGGTAGAGGAGGATTATATAGGAAGAGAAAAGCATCTGAAGGGGGAGGGAAAGAAGAGAGGGTAATGGGAGAAGAAAGACTAAACATTTTTTTTCCAGCTATGGAATCTAGATTTAAATAGACAGGACATGAAGGCAGAGGGTAGCTGTTTGGGAGGGCTGCTGAAGTCCAATGCACTTTTGGGTGCCCGGTGGACCAGCCCTAGAGGCTAAGCATTCTGAGTCTGGTATAAGTAGGAAAGAACATTCGGGAGGGGTGAAAGAGCACTGACAGAAAAGGCATTTCATCATTTCATCATGAAGAAACACGGAAGTGGAGGTAGAAGGCATAGTTTCCTCAAGGGGAACGATAGAAGAATCAGGTTATATGGCAATATTGCTCTCCACTTACTTCCTGGGCATGGCTCTCTGACACAGGTGGGGGCTACAGAAAGCAGTGGCTGATTTTGTGCTCAACTGGTCGCTGAGCTTTGGATCTTCTGTTTGGAATAATACAGAGAAACTTTATGTGCCAATTTGGAAAACAAAGGTTTTGAACTGTTGGGAATGAAACAGAGTATGAAGGGTACAACATTCTGTTTTATTTGTCATTCTAAGTAATATTATTTCAAGTTTTAGGATAACAGCAATGTAAACCCAACCTATGGGAATAGGAATTTGGCTTATGCTATTAGTTGATTCAGGGAAGTCTATTTGGACTTTATTGCACTGTTGGCTTGTTCAACGTCCAGGCATTTTTAATAGTGACAGAAACGAATTTCTTGGCAGCTTGCTTTGCTTCCTAGTTGTAGTTTTATTTTGGTATAATGACAAGTAGTCTAGAGGAACAGGGCTGGTTCTCAAAAGAGAATCATTTAACCTGTGTTTTCTTGCCAATGGTTTTCCTGAAAATATAAGTATTTCGAGACTTACTAGAGTTTTCCAGTAGCTCAATATAGTACTTTAAAAGGGAGTCATTTCAAAGCAAACTGCATCCCAAAACAATAATGGTGAAGACCCTTTTTGCTACCCAATGAAAGAACTGAAGGGAACTGAATGGTTGTGTCGTAACTATTTCTTCTGATAACTACTATAGAGTTTTTAGTCACACAAAAGTCTTGGGATATAGATGAGATTCATAGTTGTACAACACGCAAATTAACACATTTCACTCTATGTACATTTTCTGACTGTTCTCTAAAAGATGGAACCAATCAGAACTCACAGTTATCAGACTATGCAGTGGTCCATGGAACCCGTGAGAAGTACCATGCACTACCAATATGCATTAGGTCTCCAGTTTGTCTTAGAGATCTATTTTCTTTCTTTTTTTTTTTAATTTTTTTACTTATTTTTTATTGAAAAATAAAATCATTCATATTACATTTCAATTGCTATCCCATCCCATGCATTCTCCCATTCCTCCCTCCCTCCCACTTTCACCCCATTCCTCTTCCCTATGATTGTGACTAAAGGGGACCTCCTCCCCTTGAATATGATACTAGGGTATCAAGTTTATTCTTGGTAGTCTGCTATCCTTCCTCCGAGTGCCATCGGGCCTCCCCATCAAGGGGACATGGCCAAATAAGGGGCACCAGAGTTCGTGTGAAAGTCAGTCCCCAGTCTCCACTTAACTGTGGAGAATATTCTGTCCCATGGCTAGGTCTGGGTAGGGGTTTGATGATGACTGCACATATTGTCCTTGGTTAGTGCCATAGATCAAGCAGAACCCCTGGGCCCAGATATGTGCATTATAGTGTTCTTGTAGGTTTCTAGGACCCTCTGGATCCATCTATTTCCCTATCTCCTATAATTCTCCCACCTTAGGATGTCCTCACCACTATCCCATTTTCCTGGTAAGTGAAGACTTTCAGGAGACATACCCCTTGCCCTAGTGTCCAGATATAAGCGACTATATACTATTTGAGTCTCTCTGCTTCTGGGTTAGCTCACTGAGATCTATTTTCTTAAGCAACAATAACAAAGCCAACATTGGATTTATTCTATGAAATCATTCATCTTCCTGTTTAAAACAATGTTCAGGTATGGAAAAAGAGCTTAGTAGATAAAAGTGCTTTCTGTCCACGTATGAATATCTGGAGTCATGACAGCACCCCTGTGAGAAGCAAGCACTTGTGATGTCAGTGCCTTGGGGTGGGAGACAGGAGCTCCTGCGAAGCTTGCTGGCCACTGGTCTACTTCTTCTCTCAGTGAGATATCATGTCTCAAACGGATAAGGTGGAAAGTTATAGAGCAGTGCAACCAACATCTTCCTTTGGCCTCCACAGGCTTGCATGCCCACCACACAGGTACGCATGCACATTACACATATGTATATAAGCCCCACTCATAGGTATTCAGAATAAGAAAGTTAGTTATTGAAAACTGAATGAAAAATAAATAAAAAGGAAAGGATTAGACTGCTTCTTGATATGGTGGAGGAGAACATTTATTATAGATATATGGGAGAGCATAGCCAGAGGCAGGGACATTGGGGAGAGTCCAGTCTGATCATGACCAGGCTGAGGGGGACATGTTGGGAGAACAGGAGGAGAAGGGAGAGGAGAGAGAGGGGAATCAGGTGTAGCAGCCAGGAGGCCCAAAGCACAAAGAGCCTAAAACCAAAATGGTTGAGTGAAATAAGGAAGAGCAGCCTAGCTCCCTGGGCAGGAGAATTCAGCATAGGGTAGGTAAGTACAATCCCCAGCAGGGCCCTATAACAAGTAGAGCCTGAGGGATGAAGGGAGAACCTAGTGGGAAGGTCTGCTTTGATATGTTAAATAGGCACCTCAGTTAACCATTTGTTCCAGGGTGTGAAACCTAACAGAAACCTTATATAATATAAATACATTCTCTTTAAAAACTCAACATTGGGCTGGCATGGTGCTGCATGCATTTAATCCCAGCACTCGGGAGGCAGAAGCAGGTGGATCGCTGTGAGTTCGAGGCCAGCCTGGTCTACAAAGTGAGTCCAGGACAGCCAAGGCTGCACAGAGAAACCCTGTTTAAACAAAACAAGACAAAACAAAACAAAACAAAACACTCAACATTGGGAGATGTTTGTTGCATTGTTTCTACTATTACTTAAAATAACATTCAGAACAAGGCATTTGTTGTAAAATTCAGTATTAGAATTGTACTATTAAATTAGTATCCCCAGTAAGTCTTAATATATATTATTTTCATAGCAGCTTTGTTAGTTGTTAACTTTTCTTCAGTAGAAAATCAAAGGCCTTGATTATATAGTTCTGTCTTCCAAAAAAAGATATTGTGCAGACTAGTGCTGCCAAGAGCAGTTCATTCACCAGGCACACAGTAAAAGCAGAAGTGACCCACAGCATCTGTTTGATGAGCAATGGAGCATAACAAGCTTCAGGTTGGACCAGGTCAGACAAATGTGGGAGCACCCACAAAGTCCTAGTGAGATACATGCCACAGCATACCCCAAACGTGAAGATATCAAATGGCCACCTTCTGGGTTCAGCTTTGTTCATAGATAATTGTGGTTTTTCTTGTAATCACCAAGGGCTCAGTGCAAAACCAATGCAAATCTCCCTTTTATATTATATATGGAGGAGGATCACTGCTCCTCCTTTTCCTTCTATTCCTCCATCTCTTTCCCCTTCTTTTCTTCATTGTCATCCTTGTCCTCCTGGTTCTAGAGATGGAACCAGAGCTTCACTGAGCTGTACTCTCCCATCCCCTAGGATTGATTTTTCCCCCCTCAGGAATATTGATGTGATCAAAAATTATTCAGAACATGATACATATATGTGTTCATGCCTCTCCTGTAATTTATAAAGGAGTGAAAAACACCTAAATGACAATGAAGACAGTCAAATAAGATTGTATGGAAGATTGTCATGTGTCATTGAAGCAAATTTTCTTTTACACTATCAATAGGTTAATTTACATTTTTGTCTTCCTCCTATTAAACCAGGCAAGAGAATATGAGACAGAAATCACCTATGTACAAACACAGTATTCCAAATTCACTTGGGAAGCAAGCTTAAACTACAGAGGAAGTAGCTTTTCATGATTAGTGAACTATGCTATTGCATTTCCAAACATACTGGGATTATTGCATGATGTTTTAAGTGAGTGAACAACTGACACACTATTGCTTCCTGCGGGAAAAAAAATCAGAAAGTGCAAACCAGAAAGTAACAGTTTGATGAAAATAGTGATTAAGTAAATAAAATACAAACAATTTCAAACCTAGCAAAGAAAAGTATAGTGTGTGTTATATTTCCATATATTCTTCAAACATCCTATAAAATCTCCCCACAGACAGGAAAGAGTCTGGAAGATACCTGCCAAGCTCAGATCTTCAGCCTGGAGGCACAACCACCATGCTGAGTGAGGCTCAGCTGGGGACACAGTGGAACCAGAGAATTCAGAAGTTTATTGTCTTCATTCCATCTTTTCCTAACAGCTACTTCAACATACAGTGCAAGGTTTAGAGGTGAAATTTGGAGGTAAAATGAACACAAATGCTCGAGTGTTCAGCATTTATCAGTTTCTGATAATCCAGACATAGAGGAAAAGGTTAATACGTGCAAGAAAAACATGGGTGCATTTTTTTTTTGAGACAGGGTTTCTCTGTGTATCTCCGGCTGTCCTGAACTAATTTTGTAGACCGGGCTGGCCTTGAACTCACAGAGATCTGTCTGCTTCTGCCTCCTCAGTGCTGGGATGACAGGTATGCATCACCATGCTCAACTCATGGGTGCATCTTAAATTGTACAAAAAAAGTTAAGTTTGTTTTGAACAGTCCATAAGAGCAGTATTATAGCAGACAAAATGAGCTAATTGATAGGTCATGGGAGAATGTTAAATTTTGCCTGCTGTATCAACCTGGTGTACCAAGTCAAATGTAGGGGAAAGATCTGATTGGGCCCCATTTCCCCACATGCATCTGAAGGAGGCTTCTTGTCTGCTGGAGCCACTGAACTCTCCCCTATATCGATGCAGTCATCTATTATGTGAGGATAACTGCAGTAGCCATGCAATTAGTGCTTAGCCACTTTCTCATGCACTGTGACTGTAAGGTGCAGCCAGCACTGCCAGGCTACATGCCAGGCCTGTGACAGCTTGGGCCACACTCAGGGAAGAAGTTGAATGGAAGCAGTCTGGCCTAAAGGAAACAGTATGGCTTTGATGCAGAAGAATACAAGACTAAGCCCTGGGTTTTCCTCAACAAGCAGCATGTGTGGGTAGCTGGTAACTTACAAAGGTTTTTTATACATGTGCACATCTGAACTGCAGCCTCTTCTGCCCCAGGATAGGACTTTAGGATGTATTTAGTAAGTGTTAATAAGAACTAAATGAGGCAGCAGGGCTAAATACTTCATAAGGTGTGTAATGGCATTATAAAGTTCCTGAGGTTGACCCATGCTTTACCTGCAGCCAGCCATGGAGAGGTGAGACTTCCTCTGACCTGGCTGATAACTAGGCAGTGGCATTCTCCTATCTGAGTCTGTGTCCTTATTGGACAAGAAATGTGAGTGTCATGTTTTCTTAGGGTGCTCTCCATCAGGGTTAGAGGTAGTTGTTTCAGGATTTTAGACATGTGTTCTCACTTTTTACTGCCTTTTCTTGATAATAAATTAAAAAAAAAACAAGAACAAATAAACAAACAAACAACAACAACAACAACAACAACAAAACCTTCCTTGAAGTTTGCACCATGGGGCAAAGCAGTTAGCTTTCCCAAATCTCTTATTCTTTATCCTAAGTCAGGAGTTCTCAACCTGTGGGTTTTGACTCTTATGGGGTCACATGACCCTTTTATAGGGGTTGCATATCAGATATCCTGAATATCAGATATTTACATTACAAATCCTAACAGTAGCAAAACTACAGTTATGAAGTAACAACAGAAGTAATTTTATGATTGGGGGTCACCACAACATGAGGAACTTTATTCAAGAGTCACAGCATTAGGTAGGCACAGAACCGCTTTCCCAAGTGAGGATGGTGACCTTCATCTTACAGTCTTCTGAGGTTGGCTCTGAACACAGGATGACCAAGGGCTTTCTGAGTTGTACACTGAGAAGTCCCAGCCTCTGCAGCTTCATTCCTGTCTTCGTGTGCAGTGTCTCCACAGTTGTCAGTGGAAAAGGCCCACTTGGCCTTGAAAGCTCACGCCTTATCTTCCTGGGACCTGGCTCAGAAATGTGAAAAAACCCAGGCTGAAATAGCTGCCACTGAAGGTTCCTCCCCTTTTCAATAGGATATCTTCAGGTGACCCTGACAGTAATCCATATTCTAGCTCTCTCAGTCTTCTTATAGAACCAAGGACTTGTGAGAAACATACAGGCTGAAGAGTTTTGGTCCCTGAACAAAGTACCTTTTCTTTGTGTCTCTGATTCCAAAAACACAGTTGTAATAGCTGTGTTCTGTTCAGGAGAAAGGGAAGCAGACAAGAAGGCAGCCTTCAATGTAACTTTGGGGTCAATGATAAACTCATAGGTCCAAGGCCTGGGATCTTTGGGTCCAAGCATTGCCTCAGGCACATTTGCCCTTTCCACTTTGCAGTGCCCCAATGTTTGGCAGCATATGGTTTAGTCAAGCAGCTCAGGCCTGACAGCTGGACTCCGGGATCTGAAATTAAGGCTTCATTACTCTCCAATCACATGATTTGCCATAGCAGGATAACATGCTTAGCTTTTTGGGTGTTCCATCACCTCAGATAATGATCATAATGGCACTCAAATGTGTGCGATAAATGAAAAATGTGAACTGTCTGGCATGAAGCAGGTGTTCAATAAAAATCCATCATCTACCTTACTTTGTAATCCTATCAGGATGTCTTTTCATAAATGTTGTTCTTGAATTCTCATTATAGAGTAGTGCTTTCATTATTTATTGTATCCTTCTCTGTGGTGAGAAGTTGCTTTCCTGAGAAGCTTTGCTTTAGACCCTTCTCGTCCCTTTGACCTTGAGTATGGACATTACACTCCCTTCATTATTTTGGCCTTGTTCTAATCTCTATGTCCCATCATAAGCCCCTTTTTGGATATTCATTTTTGGTGTTTTGTGAATAGACCTCTTCTGCTGAGGTAAAAAGTATAATTTGTTCATTATGGGAACTTGCAGGAGACCCATGAACTCAGTGAAAATCATTAGAGGCAGGCTTTTTTCTGAGACTCATAGGAACCTGTCACCATTTCTTGTCTATTTCCCCTTGTCTTTGGTAATGGTCTTGAGGTTTTACTCCATCTTAACCATGCCTTATTTTGAGTGAAGTCTCCAGTGTTTATTCCGATCTGACCTTATTTTTACTATGTTTAGCTCTGACAGCTTCACAAGGTAGCTGCTCACCTTTATAGCAGGCAATGCTCTTTGTGTAGATGGGTTGTTGCTGGGAATAGTTGGGGAACAGTTTTGAAGTCAGGCTTGACTTCCCAATGGCTCATGCCTAAAACAACCCTTCTCTGAATCCACTGGGCCTGGTGTCCTGACCACAAGGTTGTGGTGGTCTATACTTCAGAGCTGAGTTTATTTTGTGTCTTAGAGACAAAGAATGCTTTTAAATTATCTTTTGGCTGATTAATCGGAATTGAGAAATGCTTTTTCAGCTGGGTGTAGTGGCACACACCGTTAATCCCAGCACTGGGCAGGCAGAGGCAGGTGGATTGTTGTGAGTTCGAGGCCAGCCTGGTGTACAAAGAAATGTTTTTCCTTTGTGGAAAGTTACCTCACTTGCTGCTCTGCTCTGTGTCTGCTTCTCCCCCACCCACTGCCAGGATAGCCATTGTATACCAGGCTAGGCTGGAAGGGGGAAGATTTGTCAGAGGTGTTTGGGTGAAAGTCAGGGCCTTTACCAGCAGTGAATGTGCAGGCAAGAATATATACACATGGAAACAGCTTCAGAGAACTGGTTCAGTTTATTAGGGGAGGGAAAGAGGTTCTTTGTGTCCCCGGAGAAGTGGGCAGGGTCTCTGGGGCAGGGTTTGTGTGGTCATGTACAATAGGCCAGAACAGAGCTGCATATTCAAGGCCTAGGGACCCTGAGGGGAACACCTTAGAAGGTGAAACAAGGAGAGAGGCCTGATAACTGAAGGTAATAATTTTTTACCAGAGTTGCTTATGGGGCAGCTGACTCTCTGGCACCAGATTGGGAAAGAGGAGAGAGCTGATGCCTGCCATCCTCATATGAGGTATCTGGGGCTGAAACTGTCCTTGACCCTTCCCCAATTAATCCTGGGCCACTTAGGATGTCACACTCACCTTGTTATTGTTATTGGTATTGTGGATATAACCAAACTACGTGACTTGGACCCTTGGATGTGCCTGGCAAGGCTCTACCACTATTCTACCTTCCTAGTCTCATTCTTCATTTAACTCTACTCCCTTTTCTATTTCTATCCTGTCATTTCTACTCTCCAAAGGAAGAGGATTCTTGAAACGAGCCCGTTTCTTAATCATCCTTGGCCCTAAGGCATTCTGAAGAGTTCTTTTAGTACCAATATCTTTTGGCTATCATTGTCTCTGCTTTGAAAGCTCAATTTTTTTCTGAGATGTGTGCCACTATTAAATGTTTTAAAGACCTGGAAGGTAGGTAGACATTTGTGAAATGACTTAGAATATATAACAGGAGGATTTTTTTATATATACCAGTTATTTCATTATTGATGAGGGTCTCAACTGACAAAATCTAGACTCTACATAACTTTAATCTAGATTTAAAAGCTGCATTATTTCACAGGAAGCTAGAGAGATTCAGAAGATTTTTCAGTGTTGGAGGAGATCTGCTAGATTATGAAAATGGATCAGACTCCAATCTAGTTTGGAAAGCAGACAAGGGCAGCCACTGGAGACCTCAGTCAGGGCTTGACATTTCTGTGGGCTATATACAGGGTAGACCTTTATAAACGGGCACCAGCTCCCGCCTCATTAGTTAGAAATAGCAATAATCTGGAAACACAGCATCAATACCTGACAAACCAGTGACTGAAAATAAGCTCACTGAGTATTCTCAGCATGCAAAGAAGGTGTAGAATGAAAGGGAAATTGAATACTGACTAGTGTATAGCTCAAAGGAGGAAGTTGCTTGGTAGAGTCTTATAGACATTGTAATCCACAGGATAGTGAATGAAGAACTGTCCTATCATGGCTGAGGAAATGGAACCATGTTTTAAAAATAAGAGGATGGCATGCAGAGAGAAGCGTTAAGCAGAGGCTCCCTAAAGATGCAGACACCTTTGGCTGCCAGAGGTTGTGGTAAGTGATGAGTCCAATGCCACCAAAGGGGCAAAATCCCAGCAAAACCTGCTCAGTTGCAACAGACTCATTTCTTTGGTTCACTGTTTATCATTCACATAAAATTGGAAAAGATAATTTTCTGTATAATTGACAAAGATTTTATTTTTGAGAAAATACTTGGTTTTTTTTTTTTTTTTTACTTCTTTCTTTATTTTTTAAATACTTTTATTTTATTACACATGCATAAAACAAACTACATACAGCAGGGACAACCATGTGACAATCATGAGAATAATGAGTTCTATACATGTTACATTCATAGTGACTTAGCCATCTGCATGCATCTCGTTTGTGTTTTTCCTGTCCTGTTGGATCTAGATTTCTGAATGAGATTCAATATCTATCTTATCTCAACTCTAATAGCTTAACTTCTTTATCTTGATCTAAAATGATCTTGTCCCCTAACCAGCTAAACTTGGTTATAGAACTATATTATCTTGTCTTCAATGCCCCTCAGAGACTTGAGAAGGAATAAAATTTAAATTCCTGAGTGAATCAGCAGTGGATTAGCAGTTTCCAAAATGTACAAATTGACTTAAGACACTTTACTGCCTGACCAGTCGCCCAATACACTTTATAACGTTGGAGCCTCATCTTCAGCTTTCTGGCCTAATATTTCTGCCAGACTTGTTCACAGAGCAGAAACTATTGAGGACTTGCTTACCCCGACTTGCAGAGTGAGGCCGTCGACTCAGCCTGCATCTAAGTTGCCCGTTTTTAGTGTGCCCCAATTGAACCTGAAGAAACCTTAAGAGAACGATGCCCTATTCCCTCAGAGGGGGAGGGTGGTTTTATAGGTTGCTGTATGCTTGCCTGATCTATGAAAATACTTGTTTTATGCTTAGGTAAGTTGCCATTACATTGCTTTAAATTACAAATTATTGTCAGATGAATAGACACATATTCCTTCTCCGGTAACCTCAATTCTATCTGTAGTACTCAAATCTCCTGATAAATATTATCTCCTAATATTGATTTCTAAAATTCAAATGAAATAAATAACTTGAAAGACACATTTTATACCTGAGATTATCTTTGTGGTTTCAGTCACAGAATGTTCATTCTACTTTTAAAAGAGAAGTATATAGAATAATTAGAATTATTTCGTAGGTCACTGCTGGTGAGTTACATAGGAAGTGTCCAAACTAGACCAGACAATCACTTTATTATTATTATTATTATTATTATTATTATTATTATTATTATTATTATTATATGATGATGATGATGATGATGATGATGACAATGACAAGACTTTTTAGATGAACTCACTGTGTAGCAGAGGTTGACTTTGGACTTATGATGCCTCTGCCCCTGCTGCTCAAGTGTTGAGATTACAGGCCTGCAGAAACATGCTTGCCTGGTTTAATGCAGTCCTAGGTATTGAACTCAAGGTCTCAAGCATTAGTGACAGGCACACAACCAACAACCATACCTGTTGTCTGATGTTTAGCTCCCTTTATACATGAAATATTCAAAGGTTTTAGAAATTATGCACTGAATGAGAAGTAGCCAGCTACTGGTCTGAACCTTGTTTATTTTCTTAGAATCCTGATGACAAATTCCATATAGTATTTTTATTCCTAATTGTAGCTGCTATTTAAAAATGTTTATGTAGTCACAATCTTAATGTAATTTAAATCCAATACTTTCTAGGCTAGTGTTTTTAGGAAACTTTTATTTAAAAATATTTAAATTTATTAATTTTATATACATGTATTAAAATTGTCTTTACTCAATTTTTATTATTAAGTATAATTGGATCATATTTTTCACTTCCTCCAGTCATTCCAAATCCTATATAACTTTAATTTCTTTCTCATAAAACCCCAGTGTCACAACAAGACTCCCTAAAACCAAAACAAAAAACAAAAAACAAAAAAACCTCCAAAAAACCCAAAATCAAAATACAACAACAAAAAAAGCACACCCCAAAAGAAGAAGAAAAAACCCACCAAACTGTAACCAAATAAAATCATACATGTGACGTTCATTACATGTTGGTCAAGTACTTTTGAGCAACTTTTCCCTCTCCCAGCTGTTAACTTTTACCATAGTGTCTGGACAAAGAAATGTCCATTTGCTTCTCCTAGTCACATTTCCTTTCACCAGTCTGTCCCTGGTTGAACATGGGGATTTATTTTATTTTTATTTATTTATTTATTTTGTGAACTAGTCTTTTAAATTTTGATTTAATTAATTTATTCAGATTACAACTCACTTGTCTCCTCCCATTCCTCCATCCCTCTTTTACCCTATTCCCCTCCCCTAGGCCTGTGACAGAAGGGTGCCTCCTCCCCAACCGTATGGTCACAGCCTATCAAGTCTCATCTTGGTAGCCTGCTTATCCTTTCTCTGAGTTCCACTAGGCATCCCCACCAAAGGGAAGTGATCAAATATGGGGGCATTGTAGTTTACAACATGAGGATTTAAATACAACCTTGCCTATAGCATGATGTCAGGTAGGCTTGGCTTAAATAGGGCTCCAGGAGAGAGGTGTGCATTGCAAAGAAGAAGTCTCATAGGGTGATGCGGCTTCAGGATTCTACATTGGAGAATGTTCTTCCGTGTTCCCTGCAGGCAGGCCCTCCAGTTCCTTTTGAAGCTGAGGATGTCACTCAACTGGAAGCCAAAGCCCTGAAAGTTCTCATGTACTGGCGCTGGTGTTACAGACTTGGGACTCACCACCACACTCCTCCGGATGTGGAACCGATTCAGATTCTGATCTCAGTTGTGGTTTTCTTGTGCTTCACAGCAATCTAATCTCTTTACTCTTAGGGTCCGCTAATAATGAAGCATCCTCTGGATTGGGCAAAGGCCTATCTGGGATTAAAAGGGAGAAGCGACTGTAGGTTGTGACAGTGACATCCTTGGAGTGACAGTACTGGATTAGTTTTTCCTGAGTGAGGTATGGGTGACACTCAACCTGATTGGTCACTGGCTTATGTTTCTGTCCAAGCTTATTCAGGAGCCTTTCAATCTGGAAGTGGATGAAGTTGGAGATGCCCAGGGCTTTCACCAGCCCCTGGTCCACCAGTTCCTCCATGCCCTCCTAGGCATCCAAGAACGGCTATTTTACTAGTTAGGATATTGCCTTGATCATCTCTGGGGAATAATTCCTTCTCTGGCTGAAGTTCCTATGGTCAGTGAGTAAGATAGAGGTCCAAGTATCTTCAGATTCATGAGGGTCTTCTGGAAGGTTTTCTTTAGCAGCTCTCTCTCTCAAAGCAGTGGGCCACAACTTGCTGACAACAAGAGGGTACTCCTGATTCACAACTTCCTCTTTGAACTTCTCTTGGATGGTTTATCCAACTTCACTCTTGTTGTAATATGCGCAGTCAATATGGCTATATCCAGCACCAATGTCCACCTTCACAGCTTCCTTGACTTGGCCTAGGGGAGACTTCCAGGTACCCAGGCCAACACCCACAATGGATATCATGGCCTTGGTACTGAGCTCCACAGAAGAGGTCATGGTTGCTGGCAAAATCTTTCTGGGGAAGCAGATGTCTGTGTCCTGGTGATGGAGGCAGGTAGAGGCCTCGTGTGACGAGCCTGGCTCTTCTCATTCATTTTTTAAAGGTTAAAATAAATAAATAAATAAATAAATAAATAAATAAATAAATAAATAAATAACCTAAAACAAGAATTATCACATCAAAGTTGGACAAGGGAAACCAACAGAAGGAAAAGGACCCAAGAGAAGTCATAAGAATCAGATGCTAACTTTTCCATACACTCAGAAACCACACGGAAACACTAAACTGGAAACCATAATTTAAGCACAATGGACCTGGTACAGACTTACAAAGGCCCTATGCATGCTGCTTCAGTCTCTGTGAGTTTATATGAGCTTTGCTCATGTTGATCTAGAGGGTCTTGTTTTCTTTGTATCCTTCATCCTCTCTGATCTTAGACTCACCCTGTTTCCTCTTCCACTAGGTTCCCTGAGCTCTGAGTGGAGAGATTTGATGGAGACATATCATTTAGGGAAGAGTGTTCCAAAGTCTCTCATTCTCTGTGTCATGTCTGGCTCAAAATATTTGTTTTCACGAAATATTTGTTTTCATCTGCTGCAGGAGGAAACGTCTCTGATGATGGCGGAGTAAGGCACTATGACTATAACAGAATATGATTAGGAGTCATTTTATCACTACTTTTTTCCTCTTATTTTACACCAATAGTATTTGATTTTACCCTTTGTCTCTTGGCCATCTAGAATCAGGTTCTTGGTCACTCAGGCAGTGTCTGGTATGTGTTCCATCTTTTGGAGTGTGGCCTTATGTCAAACAAATTATTAGTTGTTTAGTCCCTCAAGTTTGTGCCACCGTTGCCTTGGCCTATCTTGCAGGTAGTTAACCATTGTACATAAAAGGGTTGTGGTTGACATAGTGCTTTTTTTCTTTTTCTTTCTCTTTTTCCTTCAAGACAGGCTTTCTCTGTGTAGCATTGTTTATCCTGGACTTGCTTTGTAGAGTAGGCTGGCCTCAAACTCACAGAGCTCCACCTGCATCTGCCTCCAGGGTGCTGGGATTAAAGGCATCCATACCTTCCTGTAACAAAGACACTGGGACATAAGGGTAAAGTTTTTATGTAGGTTAATGTACACATATAAGCAAATGTATATTTATCTTTCTGGGTCTGGGATACCTCACTGAGGATGATTTTTTCTAGGTCCACCTATTTGTCTGGGGATTTAATTATTTCATTTTTTAACAGCTGAGGAATACTACATTGTATAAATGTACCACATTTTCTTTGTCATTCTTCTGTTGAGGGACATCTAGGAAGTTTCCAGTCTCTGGATATTATGAGTAGAACAGCAATAAATGTGGTTGAACAAGTGTCTCCATCATAGGATGAAGCATTTTTTGGGTATGCTCAAGAATGTTATAGCTGGTCTTGAGGAAGATCAAAATTCTATTTGGACACACACAACATTTTATCCAGACTCACTGACTCTTTATTCTCGGTACATTTTTGATATGTTTTATTACATGCACAGTGTATTCTCTGTGTGTTATATTTCTCTGGATAAGCATATATTATTTCTCAATATTTTTATTCTAGAGCATCACAACTCCTTTTAAAAATTAGGTACATAGGAATCATCTTTGAAAACTCTCTTGGTCTAAAACTAGATATCATTTTTCATGTCATGGAAACACACACATTTCTTTGTTATTTTCATCTTTATCATGAAATCTCATCAAATCTCTTGCTTTGGAAAGAAATAAGAAGAAGATAACTGTGGCCATTATAAGCTCTTCATCTTCAAACGCTCTTAGAAGCTATCCTGAAGAGAAGCTGCCAATCTTGGGACATGCCCAACTTTATCCAAGACCCTTAAATTTAAATATGGACTGGCATGTAATCTTGATTCTAACACTTTTTTCTTTCTGGCTTAAAGTACCTTGAACAATTAACTTGCTATTTTAGTTTTGTTTTTATTACTATAATAAAGACCATGACCAAAAGCAACTTGGGAAGTAAAAGTCAATTTGACTTACAAATCCACAGTCTCAGCCCATTGAAGAAAGCCAACAGACTCAAAGCAGGAATCTGGAGGCAGGAAGTAAAGCAGAAGCCACAAAAGAATGCTACTTATGACTTGCTCAGTTTGCTTTCTTATACACCCAGTTCTATCTGCTCAGGGATAGCACTGCCCACAGTGGGATGAGCCCTCCCACATCAAGTATAAATAAAAAAGATACCCCCCATAGACTTGACTACAGACTAGATCAATCTGAGGAATGTGATTTCGCAACTGAGATTCCATCTTCCAAGATATGTCTAAGTTGTTGACAAAAACCAACCAGCACCCTTCTGTCTGTCTGTCTGTCTGTCTGTGTGTGTGTCTGTCTGTCTCTTTCTCTCTCTCTCTCTCTCTCTCTCGTGTGTGTGTGTGTGTGTGTGTGTGTATTTGTGTGTGTGTGTGTGTGTGTGTGTGTGTGTGTGTGTGTGTGTGCACGTTCACACATGTAGAGGCCAGAGGTTAATATCAAGAGTCTTCCTTAATCCATCTCCACCTTATTTTCTGAGATGCAGTCTCTTGCTAAGCTTGGAGTTCACCAATTCAGCTAGAATGGCTGTCCAGCTTGATCTCAGGGATCTCTCCTCTCTGAGAAGGAGGCACATTGCTGCCTCCCTAGGGCTGGAGTTGCAAGTATACCTTGTTACACCTGTTTTTTTAACATTAGTTCTGGGGACCTGAATTCAGATTCTCATGGTAGTTAACACTTCACCTCACGAGCTGTCCTCAGACCCCAACTATTTACTTTTACGTTTTCTCTCTTTATATTGGTTTTTCTATCCTTGGTGCCTCCTTACTTTGTAACTATTTGGTTATCATTTATTATGACCTGACCAAAGCATACAACTAAACAACTACTGAGACTCAAAGGAACCTCTTATCTCAAAGCATACCCTGGCTGTTTCCTCCAATCTGAAATAAGGTATTGGGATCAATGCCCAATTCTAATCAAGCCCCCACTTAGAAACTCTCACTTGAAATTCTGACTTTCAATTTCCAATAAATGTAGTCTCGACCTTCCTGCCTCTGAAGATCTGCCAAAATTTACTCCAAGCAATCAACTCAGCTTCATTTTACAGACAGGTTTTGCTTGTGATGTCTAGGATGCCTCACCAGTCCTTTTCAAATGCCGAATATTAAAAAAAAAGTTGTAGAACATGAGGCTTGAAAGAGTTTTTTATTAATAATTGTGCGTTACATCATAATTTTTTAATATCATTCTGAATTAACCTTTATAGATTTAAAAATATTTTAGTTTCTTAGCCATCAACTAAAATAACAAATATTTTGCTTCTAACCTTGACAGGTATCTCTTTCGTTTTTTAAAACTAGTGGCTGCACATTTACTAAAAGATAGATCTGGGAGCACAGATGCTAGCAGTAGCTAAGGTAGGGATGAACATTAGCCAGGGGATCATGGATGCCAGCAGTAGCTAGGGTAGGGATGAGCATTAGCAAGGGGATCATGGATGCCAGCAGTAGCTAGGGTAGGGATGAGCATTAGCAAGGGGATCATGGATGCCAGCAGTAGCTAGGGTAGGGATGAGCATTAGCCTAGAACTTTATGTACATCTTCAGAATTACCTCGGAGTGATGTCATTTTATATTACAGGTTAAGAACCTAGCAGTTGCCTTCAGATTTGTGCTGGTCCTCCATTCCTACTTTGCTGTAGCATTTACTGTCTGCTTGATGTATGTGACCATAGCTGCTGGGAAGCCACCTTTGAGCCATATCACAAGTCACCAAGGGCAAATGGAGAACTATGAAATAGGTCTCCTGAAAATGCAGTGCTAGCCTGAGTATGACCCAAGTATGAACTGAAATGGGATGTCCCATGTTCCTTAGACAGCTCTTCAAGGGCTCCTCTAATCCATGCTGCCCTGTCTTCATCATTCCCAGGAATGTGTGCTGTTTTAAATTAATATCTTCCATTAAACCTAAGGCCATGTAGAATTGGAGCCCTGACTTTTCTTTTTTATTAATTTATTCATATTACATCTCAATTGTTAGCCAATCCCTTGTATCCTCCAATTCCTCCCTCCCTCCCACTTCCCCCCTACTCCCCTCCCCTATGTCTGTGATTGAGGGGGACCTCCAACCCTGTATATGCTCATAGAGTATCAAGTCTCTGTTATCCTTCCTCTGAATGCCACCAGGCCTCCCCATCAAGGGGACGTGGTCAGAAATGGGGCACTAGAGTTTGTATGAAAGTCAGACCTTACTTTCCATTCAATGGTGGAGAATGTCCTGTCCATCGGCTAGGTCTGTGTAGGGGTTCGAAGTTTACTGCCTATATTTTCCTTGGCTGGTGCGGTAGTTTGAGCAGGACCCCAGGACCCAGATCTGCCTGTCATAATGTTCTTCTTATAGGTTTCCAGGACCCTCAGGATCCTTCTATTTCCCCATTCTCCCATGCTTCTCTCACCTAAAGTCCCAATAGGATGTCTTCCCTTCCTACCCACTTTCCTGGTAAGTAAAGTCTTTCATGGAACATATCCTTTGGGCTAGTGTCTCGATATAAGTGAGTATATACCGTTTGTCTCTTTTTGCTTCTGGGTGAACTCACTCATTATGATAATTTCTAGTTTAATCCATTTGTCCAGAAATTTCAGGAATTCCTTGTTTTTAATAGCTGAATAGTATTCCATAGTGTAA
The DNA here is from genome assembly GCA_907169655.1 of Acomys percivali. Taxonomy (NCBI): domain Eukaryota; kingdom Metazoa; phylum Chordata; class Mammalia; order Rodentia; family Muridae; genus Acomys; species Acomys percivali. The sequence continues at coordinate 49,131,672 of OU015755.1, forward strand.
ATGTACCACAGTTTCTTTATCCATTCTTCTACTGAGGGACACTTAGGCTGTTTCTGGAGCCCTGACTTTTCACACCACTCTTCTACCGGAACTGACTCATCAGATGCTCTCTTCATTCAGCTTGTGAACTGGTGCCTTATGATGGGATGAGCTATGTTTATGCCCTGTGGACTCTCTGTGTACACCAGCCTTGCTGGCCAGAAGTTACTCAGCATCTTCAATTTTCTTTTTATCAGAAGTTGTTATCCCTTTAGAGGTTGTCTGTTAAACCATCCAGTCTTTAGGACTGAATGCTTCTTCCTCACATTATGGCATGCCTGAGTTCTCGGAGGGTGAGTGTCAGGCAGGTCTGGGATATTTAGCCTTTTTAAACAACTAACCTATCTAAGTCTGCTTCAGGGTCATCTTTCTCAAAAATCACAAAGCATTGCCACAGTTCTTCCTGTCTTTGTCTTTCCTGCCTTCTGTCTCCTTGTGAGCAATGTGCCATCAGGTAAGTCTTAGGAAATCTGTTGGAGGACACTGAGCTTGGGGAAACAGGCCCTTTTCAATTATCATGCTTCATTGGTTATAACTTTTAATTGGTCCTTAGCCAAAGATAATATTTCATTGGAAATAAGTTGCTACTATTAAGTACTATGTCCCTAAACATTTTGGTTGTTTAAGGATTTTTATGTGAAGCAAGGGCACATAGTAAGTTTTCCTCCTTTCCAAATAAACATGAATTTCTTTCAGTGTTAAGATATATTTTAATTATTTTAAACTCTTGTTTGTCTTATAGGGGACAGATGTTCCAAGAGGAAGTCAAGTCAATCAGATTTGGGAAGCTCCAGTAGTCCAGAAGAAAGGCAGTTTCTAGTTTTGTGCAGTTTTGCTCACTTCTGAGTCTGACCTTCCTCCTGGGGTCTCTGCAGTGAAAGGGACTCCAAGAGAAAAGGAGCCCCTGTGAGGCCCTGGACTGTATGTGACAGGGCAAAAACTCTGTTGGGGGATTCACATCCGTCCAACCAAAATGTTTTGTTTTCTTCTGAGTAATAACTTGCATGGGCCTGTGTAAACATTTTGAGGTTAGATAGTTCTGATTTGTGAGAGAACTTGTTTGTTCTGTTGTTGTTGCTGTTTGTTTGTTTGTTTTTTTTTAAATTCATTCACTCTTCAACTGTGTAATAAGCCTTGATTTGTTTTTTTTTTTTGTTTTTTGTTTTTTTGGTCTTTTTTGTTTTGTTTTTTACAGTCAGTCATTCATTTTAATTGAATGTCCACTATATGCAAAATGCAATGCTTCTGCATTATATACATAGAAGGTGGCATAGTGTCTTATAGATTTTCGTATTCTCTACAAGGAAAATAATAGGACCAATATTAAAGAAACTCACAAGTGACTGAGTTAATGTTGCCAGAAAATCTGGCTGATTATGATTGACAGATTTCACTGATCAGAAACATGCTCATATTTGCAGCAACATCAGTAATTTTAATTGGCTCCCACTCTAAAATATCATTCAGAATTGTAAAAAAACTCATACAAATTTACCATTATGAAATAGACAACTATGTCCTTAATTGTATACTCCATGCTATATTTAAGCAAAGCTATGTAAAATGTCACATTGAGCAGTGAAAAATTTAAAATGTTAATAATTTTTATGAATAATGCCTAATTTGCACGTTCTGGGTTTTAATTAGAATGCTGTGTGGATTATACAATCATTTGAGTAATTCATGTATAGACTTCTCTATTACTCTGACAATCAGAGATCTGATCATTTATGCAGATCTGGGTTGTTGTTCTGCATGTGTGTAGTTCAGAACCTTCACTTCACATTCCAAGAGCTCTCCTCTTGTTTGTAAAGTGACTTATCAGTAAAATAAAATGACAGTTCTATGTGGTAGCACATGCTTGGAATACTTGTACACAAAAGGCAGAAGCAGATGAGTCATAGGATCAAGGCAACCTGGACAACAGAGCAAGACTATCTTTTAACAATTAATAAAAAGGAGCACCTCTTAAACCCCCGTGCACAGGAGACAAGATAGGTGAGTTTGAGGCCAGCCTGGTTTACATACTGAGTTCCAGATCAGCCAAGGCTAGTGAGACGGTGTTTTCAAACAAACCAAGCAACCCACTCAACCAACCAACCAAAAACCTCATAGACAACAAAAATATCTCCAAAAATAATATCCCCCCCAAAAAGGTACTGATGGATGCTTTTGTTCAGAGTTTATAAACCCTATGTATGCACACAAGGGGATGTACATGAGAGTGGATGCACTCTAACATGAATACATGTGTGTGGATCTCAGAAGACAGCTTTAGGTATCATTCCTCATGCATTGTTCACCTTTTTTTTTTCTGTTTACAGATCTGTTTATTCGCGCCTTAAAAAACAAACAGTACTTATATCCTAGCAACCTCATAGGTCTTTCAAGAAAACAATATGCATAAACTTAAGGAAAAATACTTTAATCTTATTTTTAGTGACTTCAAGCTATTATTAGTGAGTTGTTCATACTTGGTAGATACTTAGTTTGGAATCAAATTGTTCACTGTTTTCCACACTGTTGTCTAGAACTTGCCTTTTACCATAACAAAGTACCAAAATGCCAAGACATGACATTAGCAGAAGAAAACATAGCACAGTCCTCTGTCAGCCAGGTATCACTGTGGGTCCTTACACTGTTTAAATATCGCATTGCACTTCCTGGAAATTCCCTGGAGCAGCTCCGCATACCACCTGTATAGTAAGTGAATTAACAATGTTTTGTACAAAAGGTTATTTAATGTCTCTCTGTACTTGAGAGACTGGAGAGCTAGCTCGGTGGTTAAGATCACTGGCTGCTCTTGCAGAGGACCCAGGTTCAGTTCCCAGCACTCACATGGCAGCTCACAGCCATCAGTAACTCCAGCTCCAGGGCCTCTGACACCCGCCGGCCTCCACAGACACTGCACACATGCATTGTTCACCTTTTAAAATTTTTTTTTGGCTTTTTGAGAAACAGGTTTTTTTTTCTGATCTGGAACTCAGCAAGTGGGCCAGGCCCCAGGGATCTTTGCATTTCTGCTTCCCTAGTGCTGGCATTATAAGCACATATCACCATAACTGCATTTTTAAAAATCTGGGTCCTGGGGATTGAATTTATGCCCAGATGCTTGCAAAATAAGCAGGCAGTTCAGTAACTGAGCCATCTCCTCCTCCCCATGATCAGTTTGTTATAACTGTGAATGCAGTCTTATTACCACACTTTTCAAAGAACATAACCTACAGAGCAGCTGTACCCTGGGGATCCTTTGTCAGAGTTTGCCACAGGCCTTTCAAGTAAAAGGACTATTTACTTTGCCTGTACAGTGAAGATGCTAGCTTAGTGCCTTCAGCTCCCAGTAGATTAGACATGGTGTCCAGCCAAACTCTTAGCAAAAGTTTAACCAGCTGGGATCCTACGCTGCTCTTTAATACACTGGTGTTAGGATTTATGTACTTAAACGGATTCTTGTAAGCTACACAAAGTCCATCTCTCAGGTCAAATGGAATCCAAATAAGTGCTCTCAATCTAAAACCCAAGCTTCTCACCTATTGCCTATCTCTGAAGATGGGATTCCTTCTCCTTTTATATGGTCCTGGGCAGGGAGGGCCGCTCTCACATGACAGGTAGGCAATGACATCACAGGTAGGCAGACTGAAGCAAATCCTAACAACTGGCATCAATGCTACAAAGTTACATGGAGTTGGGTGGATAGCAAACATTAGATGAAAGGTTGAGAACAGTCTCGTTTCCCAGAGACTGCTTATGTCAGAGACATTTTTCTCGGCTATTCTCATACAACAGTGGCCTCGAAGTCATTGTAATTGAAGAAGATTAAGGATGGGACAACTTAGAAGCACTCAGGCCTTGTTTTCTATTCTTGGCATTTCTTCAGATCATTTTTGCAGCCCTCTGGGACTGCTTTAGGTCATTATCAGACAACTTTTGATTGAAGGCCTTGTATGTCTTTTGGCCACAAACTAAAGGACAGGTAGTTCATGAGTCTCACTTGAGGCTGAGGAAGATAGCATAGTTTTATCTAAGCTGCTACTAAAGCATACTTAGAAATTAGACTAAATAAAGACTGTTAAACCTCAACAGACACTTAAAATTCCATGTAAGGAACAGCATCTTACAAAGAGAAACTGTGTGCAAGTGACCTTGTAAGGCCAGGTCAGATAGATTCCTGGTAGTGTGAGTGAATTGGGGCTATCAGTTTGATTGGCTTTGCCATTTTCTTAGGCACAGCATGAGGTCCCTAATTGCTATTTCTTTCCATGAAGCATGCCAATTTGCATGAGCTGGGGTTCCTAATGAGATTAGTGCTACTTTAGAGACATCTGTCACTTGTATCTTACCACAGTCTGTCCAGGGAACTAGGAGAGAGAGCATATGATACGGCAAGCAGGCTCTCTGTCTTGTGTGTGCACATGCTTCGGGCAGGGTTCAGAAGAGTCTGTGCAGCCTTGTGGTCCTCATGCACAATGAGATGCTGTCATCCATGTGCCACAATTCCTTGTCTGGGAGACAATTTCATGAATGAGATCGACTTTTGGCAAAACAGACAGAAGGGGTGGGTGGGAGGAGCGAGTGCTCAGAAGGAAAAAAAGTAGTAGAAAGGAAATATTTATCATCTACACTTTGAAACCTTTGATTTCACATTTTTTTTTTTTTTTTACTTCACATTCTTAAAGCCTGGACTTGGCACGCCCAACAGTCCTTTGTCAGGGAATTTTGGTTAAGTCACCGTGGACTGCTTACTTGGCTCTCTTAGGAGTTGAAAATGGCATTTCTCACCTTCTCCACACCACTCTCTTCAGATGCTTGCCAAGTTTAAAAGGGTCGGAAGAAATCCCTTAATTCTAGTTAGAAGTGTTTTAAGCATTAGAGAAAGCCTGGGTTGGCCAGTGGGCTCCAGCTCAGTGAGTTTTGTTTCCGGAAGCATTTCAGCATGCTCTGCATAGAAGTGACTTAAAGTCCTCAGCATCCTGACTTCACTGTGGTGTTATTTGGCCTGAGAATACTATCAGTGTATAAAACTAGCAGCAAAAGTTAATAAATTGTGTTAGCTAAGATACCTTGATGTACATATAGAAATGTGTGAAAACAAGATGTAGCTTGAGAAAGTTCTCTGATTTAAAAAAAAACAACACTTTTTTTCCTCAGTGCAAAAACTCAAGAGGTTTTACATGTTGATCTTCACATGGATTGGAATAATTGATATGTGGTGAATCCAGCAGTCCACAAAATTCAGTACCTACTCCAAATCAGAAACCAGTGAAGTCAGGAAAGGCTGCACTGTTGATAATATTTCCACTCTATTTTCATTGAGTTCATTTATTTCACTTTTTTAAAAAAGAAAACAAAACAAACAAAACATGTTTCATTATGCAGACTGACCTAAAAAGAATTCTACTCTGTATTTAACATTTTGTAATTAGGAGGAACAAACTATGTTTCTGTGCTGGCACCTGTAGTGGTGGTCCAGCGTAGCTTCTGCTTTGTGCTTGGCATGCCAGCTCATGTTCAGTCTTGGAGTGCAAGTGGGAACACCTTGCACAGGGCAGGGTTGACCACTGTTAGGGTGTCAGCACAGCTGCCTTTGGTCACAGAGCTGAATGTGGGCAGCACTGCTAGGCGCTCACCGGGCCAGGATGGTGTCAGAAAAATTTTTCTTTAGCTGCTGCCATTTCATTTTGGGGGGCAGAGCTTGTTCCCAAAGAGCATGGTAATTTTGTGCCCATAGTAGTATGATTATGTCTGAATTTGGCAGGAGCTCCAGTGCTTGCAGAGGGCACCTGTCATTGCAATGATAGGGAGCCAAATATTCAGAATCTTCCACAGGGAGAACATTCTTGGAGGGGATTTGACTTCACCCTTGCCCGGTGACTTTATGGAGCTGGAATGTGAGCTGATTCCTGCACCAGTGTCAACCTTTCTGCCCTGCCTGCCTTGCAAGGGTTCCATTCATGTCCCCTGTTGTGAATGTGTTCATTTGGCTGCTCTTTAGTTGAAGACATGTTTATTTTTCTTAAGAATTCCTTATATAATACTTGGAGCTTTTCAGAGAAAAAAACCTCAGTAAGTGCTTTGTAAAAATGTAGTGAAGTAATTAAAGAAATATGGGTTAATATCCTGTGTAAAGATTCTGCCTTGACTAAGAGAAATACCAAGTGTGGCCTTATTTTATATGCCTGGCATTTGGAGACACTTTAAAGTGCAGCAGTGCTTGTGGAGTGTAGTAAGTGGGGTGAGGGGCGGATGAGCAGGGCCTCCAAGGCCCTGGTCTGTCAGTTCAGATAAATTGCACAGCCTGGTTGTGGATCCCAAGCTTCAAAGCCCTAGTGTCAGGTTACATTTTATAAGTAGAAACTCAGATTCAAAAGACACACAGAGATAATTTAGATTTAAGTTAGAGACCCTTAAAACTTACTACTGATATTTATGTTCCTGTTCCTTGCTTTCAGAGACACTGGTTTCTGCTGGGGATTTTTTTTTGGGTGGGGGTGGGGGGAGTAGGGAGACTGTAAACCTAGACTCTCAGCCTTCCACCCAGCACTAGCCTGCCCCTGCTGTCAGCCTTCCTCATGATCTCAACTCCGTCCTGACAGGCTCCTCTGTGGAGACTCAGATCTAGGTCCTAGGACTTTGGGGACAAATGCCATGCTGCTGCTTACCAGGGGGCCTCTGGTGCCTCCATTGTTCCTTGATGGGCTCATAGGTGCCTCCCTCCTGTGGCCTGAGCCTGGGGCTGCCCCACAACCTCTTGGCCCCTGGTGACCCAAACGCCAGGTCAGCTTGTTTTCCTTCATTCCCTGGATTCGCACAACGGGGGTTCGGGCTTATTGGCCACCCCCTTTCAAAGAATCCTAAGGCAGCTCCCAGAATCCGTTCCGATGGAAAGACACCTCCTTGTCTGCAGTTCTTTGACAGCGGGGCCCGCTAGGGGCGTCCGCCCCTCCCCCAGGTTGTGCTCTCTCCTCGGGGAAATGATTTTTTTTTTCCCTTCGCATTCCTCTGCCTCCTTCCGACTTGGTGCTGTGGAAGTCCACCTCGGTGGCTACAGCAGATGGAGTGGAGGCTGTAAAGAAAGAAAACGCCGAGGGAGTAAATATGTGTCAAGGAACTCATTGTCTGCGCTCCACCTGTTGTTATTCTGGTCCCAATCAACCTGCTCGCCAGGCTGGAGCCAGCGGCCATCTGGAAACACTGCTCTGTTTATAAACTTGGCATGAAGCAGCACTCCCGGGCCCTGACCTCCCACACGAATCTGGAAACAATTAGAGCAAGATGATAGGCAGGCTGGGAGCACTGCTGAGAGGGAGGAAGAGGGAAGGCAGGAGCCTGGGAGTAGGAGGAGGGGAGAATCTGAGGTTGGGAGGCGGGGGGGGGGGGGGGGGGGGGGGGGGGGGGGGGGGGGGGGGGGGGGCAGAGCGACGCTGGGGCTCAGCCTAAAATGAGGCCTGGGTTTAGCAAACCTGGCAGGGCCTTGGTTAAGGGTTAATGGTAGTGCAGGGGAATAGGTGGAATTTTTTGAGGAAGGATCAGAGAACAGCACCAAGCAAGGCCTTGGGAGAAGCAAGGTTTAGGGATTTCAGGGACGTTCCAGGGTGGGTGAAATGCAGCTGGCTAGATAGTCAGTCAGAGCTGGAATCCTAGAATTGTCCAGGAAACTGTGGGTCCCAGTGGGAACCTGCGGAAACCCAGTGGGAATCCTAGTGGCCAGCCTGCTTGGAGTGTGAGGACCGGGAGGTGGGGGTAGGAGGCTGAGGAAGGTGGGGGCGGCTCTTTGGTTAAGATAGTTGGATAGCAGCAGTTGGATAATTAATACCATTCCTCTCCAACCCTCAGCCTTATAGGGTGACCATTCAGTTTTCCGGGAGATTCTCAAGGAACCAAACAGATTAAAGGCAAGAAAGGCCTAAGTGTTGCTTCGCTGTGAGCAGTGAGGGCATGATGCTTTCTGCATGAGTGAAGGCCCTTTGCTCTGGGGGATAGTACAAGCATCCTTTCTGGTCAGGTTCCTGCTTGGAATTCACTTCAAGAAACCTCGTCTTCCTGCTTGGAATTCACTTCAAGAAACCTCGTCTTCACAACAGGATCTTAAGCATGCTGTTTTTTTGCTATGGAACTGAGGTGCTTTGAATAACAGAGGGGAGGGATTCTGTGTATTTTCAGGGCCACATATCAAATCTGTGCTGTGCCAAGTGTGTGGGAATGCATGGACTTGATTTTAGCCTCTAGAAGCCCAAGTATCAGGAAGATGCATGCTCTTCCTCCACTTGAGATGCTTTCGTGGTCCCTGTCTCTGTCTCTTTGTCTCTCTCTCTCCAAGTTCTCATTTTCATGCTGAGCTGGGTTTCTAATTCCTGAAATATTAATCTGTAGGCGTTGCTGGCAGGCCAATGATTGGTACTAATTACTGTGCTTCTGGTTAGCCAAATGGTATTTAAGGAAGGAAGAAGAGTTTTTGTGAGTCTTGGCTTCTGGGTGCTCAGGAAGACCCTCTGGCCTTGCCTCAGATGCACAGAATTGCAGGTTTCAGCCTGGAACCTTGGCCCACATGCATTTGCACACATCTTTAAAAGACAGCCCAGAGAAAGAGGCGACATCAGCAGTTTACAGACCTTGTCTTCCTGCGGGCTCTGCTTCATGGCTGGATCCTTTCTCACAGCTCTTCTGGGCATTGGCTTCCCATGCATTTTCTTTTTCTGCCTAAACACATTCTTCACAACTTCCTGCTCTGGATAGGCTGGTTACTGAACTCTACCCCAGGAATGTCTAGGGCTGCAGAGCTTGCGACATGTGCTGAAGTGAAAAGAACCAGCCGAGACATGCATGCTCCTGTGTCTGCTCCTATGACCCAGGAGAGAGAAAAGTCCTGTAAGCCACTTTCAACTCTTCGATTCATTGAAAATGGATTCATTGGGTCTTTATTATAAAATTTTGTGTTTATTTAACTCTCATAAGCTTATCTCCTTTGTCTTTGTAAGCTGCCTGGGCAGCTAAGAAGCCACATTCTTTTCCCCACTTAATAAAGCTTAACATTTTCCTCTGTGCTCACAAATATAATTACACCAGGACTCATTTAATTTGTCAAACTTCACCCAAGTTTTTTTTCCTTTTTTAAAGATTTATTTATTTATTATCTATACAGTGTTCTGCCTGCATGTAATGCCTGCAGGCCAGAAAGGGCACAAGATCTCATTGTAGATGGTTGCGAACCATCATGTGGTTGCTGGGAATTGAACTCAGGACCTTTTGAAGAGCAGGAAGTGCTTTTAACCTCTGAGCCATCTCTCCAGCCCATATCCAAGTTTTTCAAAAGCAACACAACATGTATCATAAACATAATCTTTAGATTAAAAAATTAAAAATTCGTTTTGTTCTTTTTGTCTGAGAAATATCATGTAGGTCTTTCTGTTTTCAGAAAAGCAGCAAATAGTGATGAAAACTCTGCGGCAGGTTCTTCCTGGGCTTTGGAAAACTCCTCCTTCCTCTCCTCTGGATTCTCTCTCCTCTTCTTCCTCCTCTGAAAAAGAAGGAAGCGGAGGAGGTGGGCACCACAAAATAAAATAAGCCCCGAACTGAATCCCTTCATCCTGCTGGATGTATTTGTGATTTCTAGGAACTCTGGAAATGGAGAAAGTGAGCTAAGGGAGTGTCCCTCATGGCACTCTGCACAGTACTCTTGGGTCACCATGGCATCCATTCTGGCTCCCATGGGCTTTTTTTGGATTAGGGAGGCAGGGAGCTTTATAAAAACTGTGAAGTGCAATGCTCTTTCTGTGAGAAACAAATGCAAATGAGCATGCCCGGATGTTTCACTTACTTGTCTCATTGAGACGGTTAATTGGTCATCTACCTTGTTTTAGACCTCTTTCAAACAAATCTATATAAAAATAATACTTCTTTTTCTATGAGGCACATCAGGAACTTCCTTTAATGAAAAACATTGATCTTTGTGTTCAAAGCTTCTTTTTTTTCCTCTCTCTGAGGCATCTCTAGTAATGCTCAGGACTTCTTCTCTGCGTACACCTAAATGAAGATTCCTACCTTCTCTGTTCCTTCCCATTTGTTACCTTCTGCCTTTGCTTCTGTTCAGTGAGTAAGATCTCTACCCCTGTGTCCCTGCTACACAAATTAAAAATTCAAAACCAATACTTAAAAAGAAAACAATATCTAGACATAATCTAGAGAATTATCCTTTCTTATTTGCTTCAGAGAATTTCTCTAGAGTATATTCTTAGATTAGCATTTTACTTAGATGTTTAGCATAAGAAATATTTTAAAATTTGAATGCCTTTGCAGCTTTTTCATCTGGAATTCTGATAGTACTAAACTGATGAATGGAAAAATAATGACTTAATTTTTCTCTTAAGGAATGAACCTGATGTGTACGGTATAGATAAATGCTCAAACATTTTTTTACAGCCAAGCTGTCATTAGAAAGCAATTTGTTCCTGTCTTGATCTTGCTTCTTTGGAGATTCTGGAGGGGAGAAGGGTCAAGACCATTTCTAACTGTATAATGTGTTCTTGTGTTATATGGACTGTATAGGCTTACTGATTCTTGGATCACTTAGTAATGTATAGATTTACTAATTGATTGCTTTAGAGACTGAGCCCCACTATGTTGTCCAGGCTGGCCAGTCTTCCTGCTTTGCAATTGGAGTGGTATTACTGAGGCATTTTGCTGTACATAAGACCCCACCATGCTGCCGGGCTTGTCTCAAACTCTTGGATATAGCCTTCTTCCTAATTTGCTTTCTGAGCAGGCAGGACATAGGTGTCCTGCTCTGTGTTTGGAGTAGTGGAGCAGCAGGAATTCTGCTCTACAGCAGATGTGAGAAGAGGGTTGTGTTGTTAAGTTTTTGAGGCAAAGTGTCATGTGGCCTAGGATGGCCTCAAACTTGATTTGTAGGTCATTATGTTCTTGAACTCCTTAATCCTCCTGCCTCTACCTCCTGAGCGATAGGATTATATGAAGGAGGACAAGTACAGGATCAAGCCCTCTGTGGTAGGTCTGCTCTCATCCTGTTGCAGATACACTTGAAGGTACTCTAGGCCTGTGTGATTATAGTTATTCCCAGAAAGATCCAGTGTCCCATTGATATAAGTTAGAGTCCTCTACACGGGCTCTGACCAAGTGGACAGGCACTTCCTCCTATTTCATTAAATATATGTAGTGACAATGCCTGGGAGCATAACCTGGCACTTTTACAGTGGCTGTAAGATATGCTTATTGAGCCTTTGTTTTGTGTGATTTGGGCTGCTCTCAAGAGTGATATCACTAGCGCTACTACTAGGAGCAGCAATAGGAGAAGACTTTGGAACAAACAATGTTTTCAGAGTGAATATACCAATACCAAGTCCAGTCCTTAGGAGGTCCTCTATGCCTGTTCTGTCTGTATTGGAACACTGTCACTGCTGTGAGAAAAGTTCTGGCTAACACGTTGGAGAAAGAGGCCACACAGGGCCTAATAGCGCCATCTTCAACAGTTGAGTTCCTAGTGATCTGCGGAAAGGATGTTGAGAAAGTCCAGATGATATCCACTGAGCTTCTTGTGGTACCAGCTTTCTGGTGTAAGTATAGACTTTTAGGGGCTTGCGGGAAGAGGAATATGAATCCAGCAACATGGCTATTCTGACTGCATACAGACACACCTTTAATCCCAGAAGTAAGCAGATTTCTGAGTTCAAGGACAGTGTGGTCTAGAGCAAGGTTCAGGTGTGGTGCTACAATCTTTCAATCTCAGCACTTGGGAGATAGAGGCATGCAGATCTCTGAGTTCTGGAAGTGCTGTTCAGGCAGTTTGGTTGAGACTGAGTTGAGACGCAGTACAGTGCAGTTGAGTTTGTGGCTGTTCACTTTGTGGAATTCAGGGGTAGTTTTACAGAGAGAGGTTGAATAGAGAATAAACTAGACACAAGTAAAGACTGAACAAACTAGAGAATGAGAAGGAGACAGAAGATTAGAACAGATTCCTAGAGTTAGTTTGAGGCCAAGCAGAGCAATTCAGTGAAAAACTGAGAGAAGCCTATTTGAATCAGTCAGGAAGGAGAGAATATTGAGCCAGAACAACTGAGTTGAACCAGGCAGCCAGAGTTCAGAAAGAACTAGAAAGGATGAGCTTTCAGCAGTAAGTCTCAGAGGCTGAAAATATTCTAGGCCTATCCATCTGTCTGTTTATCTAAGCCTAGATTGGATTGTATGGAGGCTAGGAACTGGTCTAGGTTAACAGAAGGCAGTAAGTCTCTGAAACAACAATTACATTAGGAAAATAAAAGTTAATTTTACCCCTCTCCCCATTTACTGCTATGTCTTTTTCCTTTATTATAGGTTCACACGTACAAGATAGTGTCTCTCTCCCACATGGCCATGGACCTCATGCTGACTGGTAAAATATGAGTGGAGGTGATGAAAGGTCCTGTTCAGTACCTGGACGCCATACACCCTCATCCTTTGACAAATGGAAGCAAACCAAGAGGAAACAGAATTACATAAAGAGATGTTCAGGTTCCTCAGTGAATTTAGAAACCCAGCAATGCCTCAGGGTCACCCAGCCACTCAGAGCTGAAAAACAACTTGGAGAGAAAGGGCTTTTACTAGGCTTATAGGTTACACAGTCCATTAGGGAATGCCATGGCCGGAACCTAGGAAGAGGAAGATTGCTTCCTGGCTTGCTCCCCATGGCTGCTCAGATTTCTTCCTTCCTTCCTTCCTTCCTTCCTTCCTTCCTTTCTTTCTTTCTTTCTTTTTTTTTATTTCTTTCTTCTTCCTGTCTCTTTCTAAATATTCAAATCATAATTACAAGTTAATCACTGAAATTACAGAATATAACATGCTATTTTTTATTAAAAATAGATTTTCACACATGCACGTGCGCACACACACACGTATGTGTATTATGGCTTTTTCCTCCCTCTGATTCTTCTAGTTCCTCTCCACCTCATCTTCCCTCCCATCTGGATCTGCTCTCTTTCTGTTTCTTATTGGAAAACAAACAGGCTTCTAAAGGATAATAATAATAATAATATATAATAAAATAAAAACTAACACATCAGAATTGGACAAAACAAGCAGTCTGTGGGACAACACTGTGTTCCACGTGTGCCTCATGTGATACTTGAAAAAATAACAGTAGATTTCTTTCCCTGGGAGTCTATGCTGGGTCCTGTCTATATGTGCATTTTGTGTTAGATTTTGCAGAACCTGCCTTCTATGTTTCAGCAACAAAATATAGGGGAAGAGACAAGAGCTGTAGATCTGTGTACAATCTTTGCACAGGCCTTGCTATTTTTCTGCAGAGAAGGTCTGCTTTCACTAACAGACCCCATCCTGTAGCCAGCCTCTGCCTCACATAGCTGGTATCAGTCTGAGCGCGTTTAGGATGGTCGCATCTTTAGTCTGCATTTCATTCTGATAGTTGTGATCTAGGGAAGGAGGCCTAAGAAGTCTGAGTGCTCCATCCACATCACAAAATCAGGACAAGAATCATCTTCTGTATTGACCAGTACTTTCTTCCACATGATGCTTCAGGACTCACTTGTGGCTTATCATCATCTGAGTTCAAAGCTTGGTACTTATTACTGAACAGGAGGATTCGTACAACATGGGATTCATGTTCTCATTGTAATGATCTGCACCTGATTAGATCAATAAAACATGTTCATATTGTTTGAAACATGGCTAGGCTTGAGGAAACAACATATCAGGAAGGACAAGGGGTTGAGGGAACTACAGGGTGGCCGACAGTTTTAAGTAGAGTGAGCAGTGTGGAACTCTCTGCAATGGTGACACTGAAGAAATGAGCAGAAGGAGAAACAGGAGTACCTGTGTAAGAGGAGAGTGCTGGGGAGACAGGATACTCTGTAGAGATATTTCCTGCTAAGAATTTGATGGGATACAGACAGCCAATCTCTCCCACACAGCGTGCTGCCTTCTGTTAGACCCCAGTGAACGCTATCACTTTAATGATTTGGAAGAGCAGGACCAAAGTCTGTCTCTAGCAGGAGGCTGGAAAAGCAATCTATCTATCCATCAGCCCCAACAGTAATACTGATCTTTCTACGCAAATTTTCCCCTTTGAACACAGACAGGCAGTATTCAATCTTTGGTTACTTCCATGTTTGAGAGTGTCTTGCTAGCAGTCTAAGCTGACCTCTTCCTCAAGAGTCTCTAGTTTCTCCCTCTCCAGGGCTGGTGTACACTACCACATTAGGCCAAAAGTAACATCCTAAGTACCTCCTAATACCTGTAAGATAGACACAGGCCTAGACTTTTGGATAATAATGCAATCTATCACATTGTAGAATCTACTTATACAAATATGGTGGAGGTAACAATATGACCATCAAATTATCTGGGAATTGGGAAAGAAGGGTCATTTCCTCAGCAGCCCTCCCCTGGCTTCTGTCTGTTAACTGGGTCCGGTGTACTCTAAGTGGTATCTGGCATATAATGTCAGTTCAGTGTCTGTCTTCGATACTCACCTGTTCCACTCATGACCATTTGAATCAATGTTTTTGGTTCAGTTCTTTTCACTGGCATTTATTTAATTTCTTTTGTCTTTAGACAATATTTGGGTGGTTTCCAGCAAATCCACACAGGACTATTAAAAATAAAATTAGAAGAGATCAGCTAGAGAAAGAGATAAGTGATTCTATTAAAGTGATCAGTGTTGAAACCCTCCCCAGCTCACCTTCGGTAAACCAGGGACATGTCATCCATTACTACCAGCCAAAACATGACACACTTCTACTGTGTCCATGAGTAGCATATTCTCCTATGCACAGGTGCAATACCCCTTTGTTAAATGCCAGTGCCCTCACAGGCCACCCTCTTTTGTCCCTTCCATGCTTGCTCCGATAGACTGAAGCAAACAACCGAGGCACTGCATATCTTGGAGGAGACACAGCTAGGGAGATTTGGGATGACTAGAGGTTTGAACAGATCTTACCACAGTTCCTCAGATCTAATCTAAAATTACCATGTGATCCAGCAAATCTGTTCATAGTGTCGTTGAAGAACTGCAAAACATAATTTGCAAAGGTAAGCTGATCTTGCTCTCCTGTGAGGCCTGTTGCATGGTATGGCTTTGTGGTGTTTTGTTTTGTTTTTGCCTTCAATATACAAATCTTAAATTGGTTTCATCTCTAGCCTTAGGCAGCTACTATTCTGACTTCTGATTTCTGTGTGTGTAGATTTGCTACATATGCGAGGCGCATATATATGGTTCATTTTTATAGCTGAATAATATTCCATTATGCAGATGTACTACCCTTTTTTCTTCATCATAGATTTAGCTAGTATGAATTGTGCTGCTGTGAACACTTGTGTACAAATTATGTTTTTCAGTTTTTTCAGGAATACGCCTATAAACAGTTTTGCTGGTTCATATGGTAATTTTAGATTAGACCTGAGAAGCTGTGGTAAGATCTGTTCAAACCTCTAGTTATCCTATGTCTCTCTAACTGGCGTTCTTCCAAGGTTGTTTCAATATCTGTTTCCTGCTTCAGGTGGGAGTAGCTTGTTTCTTTGTCTTGGAGGAACTCCCCTGCGTAGCTTTCAAATTCTGATGTAGGTAAGCCAGATGGAAATCTCCCATGCCAGTCCTTTGGGAAATCTCAACCTGGCCTAAATTCCTTGAGATCGGAGTCTAACCTGTTTCCTCTAAATGCAGGAGCCTTGAAGCGCATACTGAGAGAACCCTGGCCTGCGGAGCCTGATACCTTGTGCCGGTGGCTGAGAATGTGGCAGAGATGCAAGCAGAGGCAAGCAGGATCACAGGCTTTGCGGAGACTTGCCATTCAAGCATGTTTGATTATGCATAGATACGTTATTCTTTTTTTTCAATATTTGTGATTGTTTTATAACATGTATCTATAACTTGTTTTATGACATATTTATATAATAAATCTAGTAATAAGTGCTTTGCTTAAAAAAAATAAAATCGAGACTTTTCTATGGCTTTGTGAGTTAAATGAAAACTCCCTAGACTGCTATTGAAAATTTCCCCACCAAGTGTCTGCAAACCACACTTTGATTTTTTATTGTCTACCATTTTGTTATAGAATGAAGGAAGATAATGTTTATTCTCTGAGCAAAATCTTACTTGGGTTCCCATTTCTTGTTAAGCAGTTTTGACCATTGTTTATAAGATTCACGCCATCTCTTCATTTCCTGTTCCCTTAATCTCAAGCAAATATTTTCAATGGTGTCATTATAAAATCAGAGTTACATCTTTATATAAGTATTTACTTGGATGTATCTATTTTCTATTATGTATTATTTCAAATTATTTGTATTTTTCAAGGCTTATTTATTAAACTATTTCTATAAATTTATATTACTTTAATATTAATATAAATAATGATCTACAATAACTTTATAAAATGTAAAATTATATTACTATATTACCCGACAATAAAAATGATAGAATCATTATGCTGGATAATTTTATGTCTAAAGTCACCCGAGAGGAGGGAATTTCAATTAAGAAAATAGCTCCATAAGATCAGATTGTAGGCAAGCCTGTAAGGTATTTCCTTTTTTTTTTTTTCTGTTTTGTTTTTTTTTATTTTTCGAGACAGGGTTTCTCTGTGTATCCTTGGCTGTCCTGGACTCACTTTGTAGACCAGGCTGGCCTCGAACTCACAGCAATCCGCCTGCCTCTGCCTCCCGAGTGCTGGGAATAAAGGCGTGCGCCACCACGCCCGGCTTTTTTTTTTTTTTTTAAATTTTAGGTATTTCCTTACTTAGTGATTGATGGGGGAGAGCCCATCTTGGGTTCTATAGGAAAATAGGAGGAGAAAAGCATGGGATCACTGTTGTAAGCAGCACTTTTTTATGACCTCTGCCATCAGCTCCTGGTTCTAGGTTTCTGCTCTGTTTGAGTTCCTATCTTGATTTCCTTCAATCTTCAGAGATGAACTATAATGTGGTAGTGTAAGCCAAATCAAACCTTTTCTTAAGTTACTTTGATCATGGTGTTTTGTTGCAGCAATAGAAACCTAAACTATGATAGTTTTTTTCTTTACACACACACACACACACACACACACACACACACACGCACACATGTGTATGTGTGTGTATATATATATATATATATATATATATATATATATATATATGTGTGTGTATATATATATTCTGATTATGGTTCCTTTTCCCTCCTTCTATTCCTTCCAGTTTTTCCCAACCTCCACTCCCATCCAGATATATACCCTTTCTGTCTTTTTAAGAAAACAAACAGACATCTAAGGAATGATAATAAAATATAATCAGATAAAACAAAAGCAAATCAGAATATGACAAACAAAATACAACAATAATAAAAACAAAACAAAACCAGAAGATAAAAATCCAAAGAAAAACTATAAAAATGCATATGGGCACAGCCCTACACGTTCTTATACAGGATTCCCATAAAACACGAACCCAGCAGTCCAGCCAGTCTGGTTGAGGAGCACGGGCGTCTGTATTGGGTCTATGGTTGCTCCGCTGGCCGCTTTACCGGCTGGTGCTTTTGTATCAGGCCAAGCAGTATTCCATGGCAGGGAACTTCTGGCAGAGCTCCCACTATTTGCAGTGGATTTTGGATAAACAAGATCTGTTGAAAGAGCGCCAGAAGGACTTAAAGTTTCTCTCAGAAGAAGAATATTGGAAATTACAAATATTTTTTACAAATGTGATCCAAGCATTAGGTGAACATCTTAAATTAAGACAACAAGTTATTGCTACTGCTACAGTCTATTTCAAGAGATTCTATGCCAGGTATTCTCTGAAAAGTATAGATCCTGTATTAATGGCTCCTACCTGTGTTTTTCTGGCATCCAAAGTAGAGGAATTTGGTGTCGTCTCAAATACAAGATTGATCGCTGCTACTACTTCTGTATTAAAAACTAGATTTTCATATGCCTTTCCAAAGGAATTTCCTTACAGGATGAATCATATACTAGAATGTGAATTTTACCTTTTAGAATTAATGGATTGTTGCTTGATAGTGTATCATCCTTATAGACCTCTGCTCCAGTATGTGCAGGACATGGGCCAAGAAGATGTGTTGCTTCCCCTTGCATGGAGGATAGTGAATGACACCTACAGGACGGATCTTTGTCTGTTGTATCCTCCCTTCATGATAGCTTTAGCTTGCCTACATGTAGCCTGTGTTGTACAACAGAAAGATGCTAGGCAATGGTTTGCAGAACTTTCTGTGGATATGGAGAAGATTTTGGAAATAATCAGGGTTATTTTAAACTATATGAGCAATGGAAGAATTTTGATGAGAGAAAAGAGATGGCAACTATTCTTAGTAAGATGCCAAAACCAAAACCACCTCCAAACAGAAGCTCCCTGAGTGATTCTCCACTAATGGCAGGGCCTGAAGCTGCAAGATGATGATGGACAAGATCAGGCAATCTCCTATTGTCACAGTTACTGGTATTTTCAGCTTTAGTTATTTTTATTTTAATATTTGGCATTTTTCAGTAAATTACCATATTTTTTATGTATAAAGATTTGTTATCATTACCATATGATTTATGCCATTGGACAACAGGTTTTTTTTCCCCTTTTTTTTTTTTGAAGGACACTTTGGATTTGGATTTTCCTAAAGAGTAGAATAGTTTTACATGTCACATTTTAATTTTGTAGGAAATTTGTTTAGAAGTTGTAATCTCTATGTTGAGTGATACCTGTAATAATAGTGAAATCCCAAACTCTAACTTAAGTCTTTGAATGTATATAGACACTAACTTCCAGACTGCTTGTTATGTACGAGAACACAAAGTTACAGAAGAATAAAAACATAAAACCAAAAAAAAAAAAAAAAAAAAAAAAAAAAAAAAAACCACGAACCCAGAGCCATAATATATAAACCAGGGACCTGTAAGTGCCATCTCAACACTATAAGGCAAAGATGCCAATGAGTTAAATTTGTGTTGGCCATTGACTGTGGAGCGTACCTTTAAGAGTGGTTCCTACCCTAACGGGACTCACTTGGAGAAAACTAATTTACCTTATCATTTGTAAGTATTTATGAGTTAGAGAGATAGCTTCTGGGTTAGGGATGGGTGTGCCATTTTCTTTCAGCTCTAGGGCTCAAACTTTGCATGCTGCCACAGTCTCTGAGAGCGCATATGTTTGGAGGTCATGTTGTCTATCCTTCATCCACTCTGGCTCTTACATTTTTTCTGCTTCACACACACATGTAGGGCTGTGCCCATATGCATATATATAATGTATGTGCATACATACATACATACACACACATACATGATGTGTAGTTTGTAAAAAAAAATTCCCATTCTGTAGCCTGCTGCTTTGTCCAAACAAAGGTGCCTTTTGCTGCAAAGAAGCTTTTCAGTTTTATGATGTACCATTTATTAATGTTGTTCTTACTGCCTGTGCTGTCGGTGTTCTTTTAAGAAAGTCTTTTTCTGTATTTGCTTTTGGTAGCCTGGCCATTTTTACTACATTAATCTACCTACCTTTGAACATGGGAGACCTTTCCATCTTCTGATATTGTCTTCTATTTCTTTCTCCAACATTTAAAAGAATTAAAACTTTTTTATTGATTCTTTGTGAGTTTCACAGCATGTGCCCCAGTGCAGCTCTCTATCCCTTCTTATCTGCCCTTCACCCTTGCAACTTCACCTCTCAAATAAAATGCACACACACAAACAAACAAAACAACTACAACAAAGCATAGAAAACATTTTATAAAGGAAACTGTAGTATGTAATAGTGTGTCCCACAGTTTATCCCTCTGTTCAAACATCTTCACTTGCAAATGTTCATTGCGGTGAGTCATTGGTCTGATTTGAGATCTCTGACTTCTGAGACACCATCAATATTGGATCCTCACCAAGACTCCTCCCAGTTACCCTGTTGTTGCCCAGTATCGTGGAGAGATTCTGCAGCTTTGGATCAGCAGGATCCACATACCCCAACCATTTGCAGATGATACAGGTTTTGATCTGGACCTGGGTGGCAGCATAGGTGTCAGCCAACTGGCTCTCCCTTATCCTCACCACCAGGGTGAGCTCTCCAGCACTGCTCCAGCTAGGCCACCCAATGCCACCATAGGCTGTCTCTCCAGAGCTCAGGGCCAGCTCACCAGGACCACACTTCCGGAGCTAGGTCTACTGTACTGCCCAATCACGACACAGGACCTGCTCTCTTGCAAGTGCTGCAGCCTGTGAAGGGTTAGGACAGCTTTCTGGTTCTTACACCCTCAGGGTTGGCTTACTGATTGCTCAGGCAAGGTGCAGGGTCAGCTCTCCTGTGTGCCACAGTGATGGGACAGGGATGGCTCTAGTGTTCTCATGCCTTTGAGGCCAGCTCTCCTGACTACCACAGGTGGCAAGCTGGGGAGGAGGAAAGTATTACCCCAACATCCATAAGACCTCAGGGGAGTGGTGGGACCAGCTCTCCAGTGCTCTTACATGCAGGGTAGCTAACCTGAACCCCTAAACCCTTGACTAGGTTCACCAGTACTGTGCTGCCCAGCCTAGGTACAGGGCCCGCTCTCCTGAGTGTTAAAGCTGGTGAAAGGCAGGTCCATCTCACCCACTTTCATGATCCCAGAGTCAGCTCTCCTGACTGTCTCAGATGGTGAAGAGTGAGGGGTGGCATCACCCACTCTACCTCAGGGTAGATAAGTGGAGGGGCCATCTCTCCCTCATTCATTCCTTCAGGGTTGGCTCACCTATACCCTCATCACCAGGGCCAACTCTACTAAGCTGATGAGGAGATCTGTAGGGGCCACTTTCCAGAGTGTTACAGCCATCAAGGGAAGGGGTGTCTCTCCTGCTATCATGGACCCTGGTCCCAGCTCTACTGATCACTGAAGATGGTAAGGGGCAAGGGGGACAAGGTATCACCCCAGCACCCACACCTACCTCACAGCAGACAAGTGGTGGGGCCAGCTCTTTCTTGCTCTCACATTTGGGGCTGGCTCACCTATGCCCCCACCACCAGAGTCAGCTGTGCTCTGATGTCCACTCAAGGAACAGGGCTTGCTCTCTCAAGTGCTCCAGCTGGTGAGGGGCAGGGATAGCTCTATGGAACTCATGGCCCATGCTGGACATGGAGATGATGGTGTGGGGGTGGGCATGTCTCCAATGGATGCCCTAACTAGGGACATCTGCATGTCCAAGGTGGTTATATGAGCCACAGACATCAACACCAATCCCTACCAATGCATAGCCATGGACTCAGATATGACCTTCATCAATAGCCCAGGCTGGCAAGCCACCATGGACCCAGGTAGTGGAGTTGGTCTGTTGGAGATTGATTTGATATATTTTGATACTAATTAATAAAAAGCCATCCCAGCTGTGCAGGGCAGAGGAGATAGAGGTGTCACTAAGGTTCCCAGGCTAAGAAGTCAGAGAGACCCTGAGGAGAGAGGAAAAGAGGAAGGCAGTCATGGGTTAGATGGAAGAGAAACATGTGGCCAGCATGGATGGAGATTTGGCCCAGATTGTTTGGGCATGGTTTCATGTATTTTGATGCTAGTTACCACTTGCTGTCTCTGTGACTTACCTTTTGTTTAATAAAAAACCAACCCACTTGGGCAGGGAAAAGGAGATAGATGTGTCTAGGAGAGAGAAGAATTCTGGGAAGAAGAAAGATCACCATGAGGAGAAGCAGAGAGACCTGAAGTGAAGAGAGGAAGGCTACCATGGGTTAGCTGGAAGAGAAGCACATGGCCAGTGGTGTGGATGGAGAATCCAGCCCAGATAAAGAACATTAACAAGTATTTGGGATTATGGATGGGAGGTAGCTTGATAGAAGTCATTAGAAGCAGATGGCATGGGATTGAGGCAGGGAACTCATGCCTGGCCCACTATGGGAGGTAGTTTAGAAGATTGATATTTGCCCTGCCCCAGGTTAACTAAGGCTATTTTAAAATATAACAGGTGTCTATGTCTTAATTGATCACTAGCCAGGCCTACAGATAATATAAATAATACATGTAAATTAAAAACAATAAGTGGTGCTTAATGTGGGGCAGGTATCCACAATCTTAAACATCATATTTTGCCATAGTCTAAAAAGGGGAAATAGCTCCCAGAGAGCGTCCATGAGCCAGAACAAAGATAGCTACACACACGTGGCCAGTTAGAGAGGTGGAACTAAGAGGCTGGCAATCTTCTAAACTAGCCTGAGAAATGGAGTTAAAGGCCTAAAAAAATAATAAAATAAAAACTGCTATGATCTCTATCCAAGGCGCCATGGCAGAAGGCTCCTGGATCTTTTTTGGCTTTGTTTTGGTGTTTATGAATTTGTTTACAATGAGCTTAGTCATAGTCACACTTCTCCTTATCCTCTCTAAAAAAAGTTCAGGGAGAAAGACAGAGAGCAGAGAAATGTGAGACTTAAGTTACTAGCAACTAGAAAGGGAGAAGGAACTGAACTCTTCTCCACAAAGTTGATAACAACAAAAATTCTAAGCTCCTTAACTACAAAGTGTTTGTCAGGGCTTCCTGGAAAAGGCCCACCAGGAGGAGATATCAATAACTAAATTCCAAAAAATGGTGGACAGGATTTCACTAACTATAACCTAAATTGTCACAAATGACCCCAGGCTTAGACTTTTCTGGTTTCCTTGTTTGATTTTTTTACTGAGATTTCTAAAAGTTTTGACTAAATTGAGATGAAATAGTTAAAGAGGGCAGTGGTGACACCAGCTCTTAATCCCAACACAATAGAGACAAAAGCCAGGCAGAACTCCTGAGTTCCAACCTGGCCTCCACCTCCTTGACCCCCTGCTGATAAGATAAATTACTTACAAAAAACTACTTAAGATTTAAACTAACAGATTTTTTGGTATCTTCTTTTTTCTTTTTTTCTTTTTTCTTTTTTTTTTTGGTCTTTATTTATTTATTTATTTATTTATTTATTATTTATTTTTAATTAATTTATTCTTGTTACATCTCTATGGTTATCCCATCCCTTGTATCCTCCCATTCTCCCCTCCCTCCCATTTAATGCAAATCAAAACAACTCTGAGATTCCATCTTACACCCATCAGAATGGCTAAGATCAAAAACTCAAGAGACACCACATGCTGGAGAGGATGTGGGGAGAGAGGAACACTCCTTCATTCCTGGTGGGAATGCAAACTAGTACAACCACTTTGGAAATCTATCTGGTGCTATCTCAGAAAACTGGGAATAGGGCTTCCTCAAGACCCAGCTATTCCACTCCTTGGAATATACCCAGAAGATGCACCAGCACACAGCAAGAAAATTTGTTCATAGCAGCCTTATTCATAATAGCCAGATCATGGAAACAGCCTAAATGTCCCTCAGTAGAAGAGTGGATAAAGAAACTGTGGTACATATACGCTATGGAATAGTACTCAGCTATTAAAAACAAGGAATTCCCGAAATTTGTGGACAAATGGATTGAGCTAGAGATGATCATAATGAGTGAGTTAACCCAGAAGCAGAAAGACTCAAATGGTATATACTCACAAATATCTGCATACTAGCCCAATGGACATGTCCCATGAAAGCCTTCCCTTACCAGGAAACTGGGACCGAGGGTATCTTCTTTTTTCTTAACAGTGAATTATAAACTTACTTATCTAAGATTGATACACATCAATCTGAGATTTACATAAAAAAAAGGTAATAAAATGCTTTAAATATGTTTTATTGGTTAAAGTAAAGACCAAGGTTAAACAGGGAAAAAGACATAAAGCTACATGGCTCTCACATAGAGAAGGGGTGAGACAAAACCACCCACAACAAGTGTAAAAAGCCAGGTACAAGATACCTAGGCCTAAAATATGTATTTCGTTGGTCAATATATAAAGACCAAGGTTAAAAAGAGAAACAGACATACAAGCTGCCTATATAGGTGAAAGATACCTATGATATACATAAACCCTAAGATAAAATGAGAATCTATCGGATGTTTATTTAAAATTTAATGCCTTTTTTTTCTGCTCAAGACAACCGGTTTGTTACTAAAACGAGAAACATGTTACTGAGAAACAGGTTGTGGCCTAGCTTATACATCAAGCACCACAGAGCCTAAAAAAGGACATTTAGAACTATACAATCTTATTTTGATTCCAATATGATAGTTGTATGTTCATTGTTAATGGTGATGTTATATTTTGTCTTTAAAAGAGGTCAAAATGAAACAGACCTAAATAAAAAAGACTACTAACTTAAAAAAAAATCTGTTTACATAAATTCAAATTACAGAACAAACAGTTAACTTATATTGCTAATCTCACTACATGGTAATAACTCTAAGACTGGCTGAGACATGTGCATCCTGCACATCTTATACATTCATAGTTTTAATACTGTATAAGGCTTGTAAAAACTTATGTGTTCTCAGAATAAAAGAACTGAACACTGACGCTGGATCAGACCTGACAGGATTCATTCCTGGAACATGCTAAAACACTGACACCCTACATCCTTCATGTTCCAGCCCCAAGTGCTTTGGCTAATGTTCCTCATCAAAAAAGGAGAGATTCAAAGAAGGCTCCTGAGTACATGAGAAAGTCATATCCCACTCTCCACTCAAGTGTGGAGACTGTTATGATCATTGACTAGATCTGGGTAGGGGTTTAAAGTTTACCGCCTGTATTGTCCTTGGCTGTTGCCTTAGTTTGAGCGGGACCCCTTGACCCAAATCTGCCTATCATAATGTTCTACTTGTAGGTTTCTAGGACCCACTGGATCCTTCTACATTGCTGTTCTCACATGGTTCGCTCATCTAGAGTCCCAATAGGATGTCCTCCCCTCTGTCCCAGTTTCCTGGTAAGTGAAGGCTTTCATGGGACTTGCCTCTTGGGCTAGTATGCTCTGGTGCCTCACATTTGACTATGTCCCCTGGAGGGGGAGACCTGGTGGCACTCAGAGGAATGACAGCAGGTCACTGAGAAGAGACTTGATACCCTATGAGCATATACAGGGGGAGGTAATCCCTCTCAGGAACAGTCATAGGGGAGGGGAATAAGGGGAAAATGGGAGGGAGGGAAGAATGGGAGGATACAAGGGATGGGATAACCATTGAGATGTAACAAGAACAAATTAATAAAATAAAACAAAACAAAACAAACAAACAAACAAAAAAAAAACAAAGAAGGCTCCTGATCCAAATTGGTCCAGCATTTCAGACTACCCCACACAGGACTAATATTAAGCCTGAAATTTCTCCATATTTAGAGACTAGACCATAAATACTGTTCCCAGCTTGTTTAACCATTTTTTTTGGGGGGCCCTCTACAGGTATTCTCTGCCCCAAATCATCTTAAAAAGAACTTTAAAAAGAAGATGCCCATTTTCCTTAAGGGGGTGTTGAATACGTTTTTGATTACTTTCTGGGCTATAGATATATATTGTCATTAAAAGGTATAGAGATAGGAGTTGTAAAGAAAGAAAGGGGAGTATAGAGATATGTATGGATGATAGGACAAAAAGCAGATTATTGAATTGTTATGCTGAGATTACCCAGATCAGGAGACCACCAAAAAAAAAAAAAAAAAAAAAAAAAAAAAGGAAAAAAAAAGACCACCAGCACTCAATACCGATGCAAAATACACAGGGTCTGTATTTCGGGCTCAGAGCTTCAGATCACTGTCCTTCCTGACGCAGCAGGATAAAAGGATAAGAGAATGATACCAGAGCTTCAAGGGTAATGGGTTTATAAGGAAAAAACTATTATTAAGGGTTGGGATTACAGGGAAGTAAGAAAAAAACCATAAGCAGGGGTCATGAATCTCAGGAATATGGTCCTTCCAGCAGGTTGGGTCCAGGAGGCTGAATCTCCAAGGAAGTTTTTTTTATATCAGAGGATCATTGCACGTTAATTGTATCTAATTGGTCGGATGAAAATTCTGGAGAGTGTTGGCAGGTGTCATTCCCAGAACGCAGGAAGAAGGGCACCTATAGGACAAGTTCTCATACAGACCATCATTAATTGCAGAATATAATTACATATAGGATATGGCATTAACTTTGCCCATACAGAATCTACTCCTCAAGTGAGGCCTTGTTACTCACAGATAGGGTTAATTTGGATTCATTAATATAAAATTTTGTATATTGATACAAAGTAGGTTTAATTTTGATACTTAAAATGGAATTCAAATTTGATATTGTTCTTCACACATTATATTTCTATTCTATTATAGGGTATTGTACATACACAGCTCAATTAATACATAGTTTACTTCCAATAGTCTGATACTGTTATTGTAGACTATTTAAAATAATTAAGTAACACAAGTCAATTGTTGATTAATTCATAGTCATGTGAACCTCAGAGACCTACAGAAGATGACATTTTAAAATATTTTTATTATTTTAAGGATTCTTTGACAATAAGACAGGTTAACTCCTGATAGCACCCAGCCTTCATAAAAAAGATCATAAACATTGAAGAACTTCCTTGTGGAGATGGCTTTACATGTGACAAAACAGCCATTGGAAAAAAAATGTCCTCCCAAACAAAAATGTTTCTCCCAAAGACAGAATTCTGCCTAAAATGGACAAGCTTAGATACAGGCAGAGTCGACAGCCAGACTCTGCCAAGACAAGGTAGCTAAGTCCTCAATGGTTCCTGCTTCACAAATATGTCTGTCAGATATATTGACCCAAAAGGCTAAAGATGATGCTCCAACATTATAGAGAGTTTTGGGTGTCTGCTCAGACAGTAAACTGTCTCTGTCAGTTTTTCATTTTGAAAGCTGCTAACCCACCAAGGTTTCTCTTTGCCCATTGCTATAGGGGTACTTAAAATTTTTTATCTTACATATCTTTTACTTGCTTTTTTAGAGTTACACCAAGATATTTTACAATTTTTGAGGTTGCTGTGAACAGTGTTATTTCCTTGATTTCTTTGTATACAGCTACTTTTCTGAAAGCATTTATCAGCTGTAGGATTTTCTTGGTACAATTTTTTGGGCCAATATGTATACTATCCTATCATGTGGTAATAGAGAAACATTGCCATCTTAAAGTTTGTAATCACTTGATGACACTTATTGCTCTAGATAAGACTCAACTAGTATATTGAGTAGATATGGAGAGTGACTTTCTTGTTCTTGATTTCAGTGGAATTGCTTTGAGTTATTCTCCATTAAAGTTGATGTTGGCTATGGGATTGCTGTAGATAGACTTTATTATATTCTGGTATTCCTTCGAATTCTTAGTGCTTATAGGAGTTTTATCACAGGGGGGTCCTGGATTTTATTGAAGGCATTTTCTGCATCTAATGAGATGATTTTGTGGTTTTGTCTTTCAGTCTGTTTATATGCAAATTACATTTGTCAATTTATGTATATATTTAACCATCCTGGCATCTCTGGGATGAAGCCTATATGAACATGGTGAATAATCTTGTCGATGCTGTTGTATTCAGTTTGCAAGAACTTTACTGGGAATTTTTACATCAATGTTTAAAAAGGAAACTGGTTGTAATTATTTTTATTTGTTGTGTCTTTTCATGGTTTAGGTATCAAAGTAATTAGGCATTAGGGTAACTGTGGCTTCATAAAAAGAATTGGGCAATATTTCTCCTGTTTCTATTTTATAGAATCGTTTGAAATGTTAATATTAATTTTTCTTTGAAAGTCTGGTAGAATTTTGTGCTAAAGCCATCTGGACCTGGGTTTAGATTTTTCATGACTAATTTTATTTTATTAGTAATTGTGAGTCTGTTTAAATTGTTTATGTGATCTTGATTTAACTTTGGTAAGTTGCAAAAATTATCCATATGTTTTAGATATTCCAGTTTGGTGGCATATAGTTTTTTAAAGCATGTTATGATTTTCTGAATTTTCTCAGTATCTGTTGTTATATCTTCTCACCTCTAATTTTGTTAATTTGGATATTGTATTTCTACCTTTTAGTTAATTTGGGTGTTTGTCAATCTAATTGATTTTTCTCAAAGAACAGACTCTGTGTTTCATTAAGTCTTTGTATTTTATTTATTTGTTTGTTTGCTTTCAGTTCTGGTTTGCTTATTTCTTGCTGTCTACTTCTTTTGGGTGTTATTTCTTCTTTTTGTTCAAGAGCTTTTAGGTATGACATTGAGTTACTAGTACAAAACCTCTCCAAGCACTTAGTATTTTAAACTTGCATCTTAGAAGAGCTGCATTGTATCTCATTAGTTTGGGTATGTTCTATGTTCATTTTCAGTCAATTTCTCTGCTTAGTTTTTGTCTAGATGACCTATCTACTGGCAAGACTGAGTATTAAAATGTCCCACTATCAATGTGTGAGGGTCAGTATGTTATTGAATGTGTAGTAGTGTTTCTTTTATGGACTTGGGTACTCCTGTTTAGAGCATAGATGGAAGAATTGCAATATCCTCTTGGTACACCTTTCCTCTGAATATGTAGTGTCTTTCTCTATCTCTTATGATTAGATTTAGTTTAAAGTCTATTTTGTCAGATATTACAATGGCTTTCCTAGCTTACTTTTTAGCTTTGTTTGGTTGGAATATCTTTTCCCATCCTTTTATCCTGAGTTGCTGTTTATCCTTGATGTTAATCTGCATTTCTTGGATGCATTTGAAAGATAGAACTTGTTTTTTAACCTATTCTATTAGTCTTCTTGTTGAATTTTCCTTTGATGAGTATGTAATCTTCTTTCATATCTCTTCACATTATTTTAGCTTGGAAGTTTATTTGTCAGATATTAAAATGGTCTCACTAGCTTGTTTATTAGGTCTATTTGCTTGGAATATCTTTTCTAATCCTTTACCATGAGGTAAAGACGTGCTAAGGTGTTGTTAAGATGTTTATCTTGGTTGAAGCTGAAGGATGGATTCTGTTGATGTTGAGAGATATCAATGACTAGTGGTTATTTATTCCTATCATTTTGCCATTGTTGTTGTTGGTATTGTTGTTGGTGGTGATGGTGGTGGTGGTGGCAGGGGTGGTGGTGGTGGTGGTGGTGGTGGTGGTGGTGTGTGTGTGTGTGTGTGTGTGTGTTTTCCTCTCTTTTGATATTGT